>JAZKJV010008895.1:0-641349 GCA_037367405.1 Ottelia alismoides | reverse complement strand
TATCGCGCGGCACCTGCACCGCCCAATACCCACCGCGCACCCTGTGTGCGAACTCTGCCCGTCCACCGCCGCGCCCTTACCCAGCCACCTTCATCGATGAAGACACCCTCTAGGCGCACAGCAGGGGCGACACCCGCCGCCATCTCCCGCTACCTCTGCTGCCCAATCTCAGTCACGGTGCCTCCAGGTCCTCCGCCCATCCCGACTCCGCCTCTATCCGCTCCTATGAGCGGCACTGAGCCCCCTTCGCCACCTCGTCGCCGACGGTCTATGTGCCTAGCATCCTCTGCTGATCTTGCTCGTCGCACCCCAGTGTCCCTAACTGTCCTCCTCCAGCGTGCGGCTCCCAACCCGCACCATTCAAGGTCGCACGCAGCCATCAGTGCCTCTCTGTCGAACGCCGCATATCAGCAGCCGTGCTCCAGCCATCTATGTCGACACCCTCCACCAGCGTTCCCAACCACAAAGCCCCTTCAGATCTGAAGCGACAGCGCAAGGCCCCTGCCCCTTGGCCCTTGGTTGAAGACCAACAATGGCCAACACAGGAAGCCCTATGGTTGTTTATTTTTAAAATAAAAAAAATTTGGAAAATTGCGATGAAGATGCTAGAAGTTTCAATAATTGCAAAGTGTCCCCTGCCAACACAAAGCACATGCTTCGCATATGACCTACTGGGTAATTTGCGATTCTTCTCCTCAGCTTATTTCTTGTTGTCAATCAATGCATGAACTTTTTATTAATTGCATTAGGTCCCTGAAAATTCCAAACATTAAACTTGCTTGATCTTTTTGATGGAATAAATGTTTTTATTATTGTAAAAATTTTCAAGAAATTGTATATGTTACCGCTGTAGTGTTTATAAATTATATAATTTTTTCATTGCATTTTGTTGGTATTTAATATTTTAAAAATTATAAACAAGGTCTTTTTTTCTGCTCGAAATTAAGAAACTCATAAAATATCAAAAAATTGCCTAAAAATTGCAAAACAAATTACTGTAGGTGTATTTTACTATCCTTTGATTTCTACTAATTTGTGTGTGCATAGATCATTTATAAAACTTCAAAAAAATGCGAGAAACTAAAATCATAAAAAATTTGTAGAAAATTCTAGAATATCCAAAAAATGTGATTTCAATCTCTGTGTATAGATCTGTTTTAGCTAAAAAATAAGCTAGGAGTTTTGGGTATTAAAGTATTTTTAATTTGCAAAATGCTCTTGGCTGCACATTCTTCATTTTTATTCCAATGTTTTATTTTCTTAAAATCATAAAAACATCAGAAAAATTTGAAAAAAATTATCAAAAATATTTTAAAACTGTAATACACAAAATATCTTTTCCATAATTTTTTGGACATTTTTTGTTATTCTGAAAATACAAAAAGAGTGTTGGTTGTGTGTTTTGATCCCTTGTGCTTTATTTGAGAATAAAAAAAATATTAAAAATTCAAAAACCACTAAAAAAGTTATCTTGGAAATTTGACTACATATTTTTTAAATCGTGCTTCTTTTGTTCGCCCTGGTCACTATACCAGGTAATTGAATAGCAAAACCGCTTGTATTTGATTGATTGAATTTCTCTAGAGTGGTTAAAAATATTTTTTTCTCATTGAGTTAGCCGATTAATTGGGGTCGCAACGACCATTGACCTATTTGCATACTTGAGCCTAGTTGATCGGTCGCTCATCAGAATGGCGTCGTTGCTAGGGAAAGAAAGGTGATGCGGTGCGCGAATGCGGAGGCCTGGCATGCTGTCACAAGGCGGTGCCGTGACGGCAAAGGGAGCGGTGCCGAGGTGGAGGGGGCCTGTCGGGAAGGAGCGCAGGCCACACGACGGTCAATCGCTGCGGGGATGATGGCGTGGAGGATGGACTGGTCCGTGGACGGCGGAAGATGCCTCGTCGTCGACAGATCTAGGGGCTCCGCGGCCGCGCTAGGATGAAGCGCGCGGCTGTAGGGGGAGAAATGCCACTGGGAAGGGCCGCTTCAGGGGTGTTTTCCGTGAGGCGGTTCCCTGCCGTACGGAGAGGGTGCCTCCGCGGTGGAGGTGTCAGTGGATCCGCTCCAGGCAGGGGGCGCCGCTGGCAGGACCATTGATAATAGGCTGGCAGGGGTGTGTGCTGTGACTCGTGGCGTCCTCCGCCATACAGCGCGCGACGCTCTCCACCGCATGTGGTGTGCGTGGCCCTCTTACCCCGACCAGACCCCTACCAGCCTATCTCCAGCCTGCGGCTCGGTCCAGCACGTCCGCGCCAACCGCCACCCTCTGCGGTGACTCCTCCGCACGACCCAATTACCTCTCCCGTGCCACCGGCCACGCAAGACGCACTGCTCCACCTCTTGGACCCACCGCCCCAGAGCAGCGGCGTCCCGCCTCCATCTGACATGCTTGCGCATGCGCTAGCGCGCTCGGCTACGGCCCTCCAGCATCCAACGACCCCACTGCTCCTTGGCCGTGGGAGAAGAAAGGGGGCGGCGCCCCTTGGCTTTGGCAAGAAGGAAGAACGAAGGCAAGCAAGAGAGGAACCCTAGGAGGGTTTTAAAATAAATAAAAAAGGATTGGGAAAATACATTCTACCCCTAGAAATTTTTGAAATTGTAGAAGAGCCACCCTCTCTAGAACTGTAGGAGCTTAGCACAAGATATTTGGTTAATTTATATTTTTGCCCTGTATTTAGTTTTTTCGTTATCTTTTGGTGCAAAAAAATACAAATTTGCATTTTTATCCCTGTGCTTCCAGATGCTAAATTTTCTTGCTCTCTTTGAATCAAATAAATGTTTTTATTATTCTAAAATTCACAAAAAATGTGTATGTTCCTGTTAAAAAAACAGTGTTATAGTGTTTTTCATTGTTTAAAATTTTTCAATGGAATTTGTTGCCATTTGATATTTAAAAAAATAAAAAATAGTGTCTTTTTGTTTGCCCGAAATTAGAAAAATCATAAAAAATCAAATCTTGCCTAAAAATTCCCAGAAAATCACTGTAGGTGTATTTTACAGTCTTTTAATTTATATACAATTTTCATGCATAAATCATTATAAAACTCCAAAAGTTGTGAAAAATGAAAATATTAAAAACTTGTAGAAAATTTATAGAAAAATCTAAAAATTCTAATTTTAGTCTCTATTTGTAGATATTTAATTGTATGTTAGTTAAAAACAAATTCCAGGAGTTTGGGCACTTAAAGTATTTTTAAGTTGCAAAATACTCTTGGTGTGCACAAATTAACTTTATTCCCACTATTTGATTTTTATAAAATCACAAAAAATAAGAAAAATTTAAAAAAATTACAAAAACATTTTAGTACTTGTTAAACACAAAACATTTTTCCATAATTTTCTGGGCATTTTTGTATATTCTGAAAATTAAAAAAGAGTGCGATGTTGTGTGTTTCTTTTCGTTTGTGCAGATTGTGAATTGTTCTTCATTTGAAAATAAAAAATTCAAAATTCCAAAAACCACTAATTTTTTTTTTGAAATTTGACTACTAAGTTTTTAAATCATGCTCCTTGTGTTCGACCTTGTTCGCTATACCAGGTAAATTTAATAGAGAAAACCGTTTATATTCCATTGCTTGATATTTGTCTTAAGTGGTTGATAAATATTTTTTCTTGTTGAGTTAGCCGATTAATTGGGGTCGCAATGACCATCGACATATTTGCATACGTAACCATAGTTGATCGGTCGCTCATCAGAATGATGTTAGAGACATAAAAACAATTATATGTTATTTTTATTTTATTTATTTATAAACAAAAGGGGTGCATGAACAATTACGGATATGTCAATGGTCGTTGATATATCCTCACATTTGTTTTGCAGAAATTTTAAAAATTATATATATATATTTATAACACGTACATGGCTCATCAACGGAAACACATTTGGTCGCTCAACAATGCTAGCAGGACCATTGACATATGGCTCTCTAACCTTTCCTACAAAACAAAGGTTAGACTCCAGCTCTCTACATGCAATATGATCCGCGCATAAAGTAAATACAGAAAGTAAACTAACTATATGATGCACGAGGAAATCAGCCTTAGATGAGCAGCTTTCTATTGATCATGAAGAACAATAGTTAACTAATCGAATCAAGTCCGGAGTCCGATCTTGGGAGTCACTCGGTGCCCGCCACAACGGGTCTTACTAGCGCTATATGTAACTCCTCACGACGCGTCGTCTCAAATTCATTTAAGCTAACATTTTCAGTTAATTTTTAACAAGGTCCAATTACGTTCTATAGTTACAAATAAGCAATTAGGTGTTGGGCCTTAGCTATTTATGTCACAATCAACAAAAAATCCTACGTCTAGGGGCCAAAACAGCGAGAATCAAATAGAAAGATATGGCGGTGAAATAAAGAAAACACGGAAAACAATGGTGAGGTCCCCCAAGTGCACCGGTACTTGGCGAAACAGACCCCGAAATGTCCAAGTCCAACTACCACAGTCTAATTATTACAATAATAATCCAAATGTTCTCTAAAATAAAACAACTGCCTTATTCTTTTCTTCTACTTCTCTTACGTAAGTTCCTCCAATAAGAATCCGAGTCATCCTCCAAGTGGTTCTCGCACAAAAATCAAAGCAGATGATGGACAGAAAACAATTATAATATTTTAGAGACAAATAGAATAAGACTGAAAGATGACTACAAAGCCGTGCTCCACAGCAACAACACCATTCTGAAGACGCGCCTGACCAACTCGGGTTAAGTATGAAATAAACAAGGGTCGTTGTGATCCGAATCACCAAGCGTGGTCAATGGAAAAAATATTTTTCAGACCTCTTTAGAGAAAGATAAATCAATCAAATGCAATGTAAGCAGTTTCGCTATTCAATTTACCTGGTATAGCGACCATGGTCGAACACAAGGAGTACGATTTAAAAACTACGTAGTCAAATTTCCAAGATAATTTTATAGTGGTTTTTGAATTTTCAATATTTTTTATTTTCAAATAAAGCACAAGGGATCAAAACACACAACACCACATGCTTTTTATATTTTTCAGAAAATTAAAACATGCTCAGAAAATTACAAAGAAAATGTTTTTGTGTTTTATAGGTTTTGAAATGTTTTTGGTAATTTTTTCAATTTTTTCTGATGTTTTTGTGATTTTATAAAAATCAAACAGTGGAAATAAAGTTAAATTGTGCACAACCAAGAGTATAGTGCAACTTAAAAATATTTAAATACACAAAACTTATGGAATTTTATTTTTGTGCTAAAGATAAATAATTATCTACACGCTGAGACTGAAATCAGTTTTTTTATTTTTCTACAATTTTCTACAATTTTTTAATATTTTTCATTTTTTTCATTTTTGGTTTTTATTAATTTTCTATGACGAAAATTGGATAGAAATTAGAAGATAGTAAAACACACCTACAATAATGTTTTTGGAATTTTTAGGCAAAGTTTCGAATTTTTAGAATTTTTCTAATTTTAGGATGACAAAAAGACACTATTTTTAATTTTTTTTAAATATTAATGTCAACAAAATGCGTGAAAATTTTATACAATGAAGAGCAATGCGAGAGGAACATAAAATAATTTTTATAGAATTTTTAGACCATGAGAAACATTTATTTCAATGCAGGAAAGGCCAATAAATAACCTACAAATATAGGGACTTAATTGCAAATAGTCAAGGTTTCTGCATCAACATATAACAAGAAATAAATTGCAAGTAAGAATCGCAAATTACGCAAAATCACATGTAAAGCATGTGACGTTCTAGAGGTGAGGACTTTATTGTTTGTCAGGAAGTACTAGAGGATACTTTGCAATTTTTTCAAAAGAGATTCTTTTATTCAAAAACCCACATAGGGTTCCGTTATTGCTTCGGCCCTTCATTTCTCTTCAACAAGGGCCGACTGTCACCGCCTCTGGGGTTGCTGAAGGATGCTGCTGAGCCACTGTAGGACGCGACGGTGGCACCGAGGGGGCCTCGGAGGAGTCGACGCGGGTGTGGAGCACCGCGCAGTGGGCGGAGGGCTTGGCGAGGAAGGAAGCAGTCTAACAGAAGGTGAGAACGACCGAGGGGAGGAGCTAAAGGGGGAACCACACCTCGCGGCCTGGGGGCATGGGGAGGAGCGCTGGTGGGCGAAAGGCTCACTGTAGCGATCCGTACTGGGTGGCATGGTTGGACAGTCGGGGGTCGCATGCTGTTTGATGACCACCGTAGCGGGTGCGGCAAAGCACGACGGAAGTGGGCCGCGCACACCCGGCGACTGTGGTGTGAGCTGCTGAATGTGCCGCGCTACGGGCAGCCGTACGGAGGTCTGGCTGCCAGGTGCAGCCGTCGTTGTGGGTGGCAGTGGCAGAGTTGAGCGGCGGCTGAGCTGCTGTGGATTTTTTGTATTTGTTTTTTTAATAAAAAACTATAGTAGATATAATATAAAATTTTTTTATTTTTTCAGGGAAAAGTAAACAAAATAGCAAAATATCTATATATATATTTATTTAACTTTCCTGCAAAACAAATGTGAGAGATAGGAGAAAAAATTATATGATTTTTTTAATTTATCAATTTTATTATAAACAAAATACAAGGCGTGAATGGGGATCCGACACAGAATGAGGAAAGGATCCGAAGATCCGACCACCATGCGTGGTAGGATGTGAATGGTTGTGATAGATAGAACGAAAATGTGCGTGGATCGGAAAATGAGGTGAAAATCAGATTCAAAGCAGAAATGTGATATGGAAGTTTTTTGGATTTTTAATACCTAAAGATTAATATGAAACAAAAATTTAATCTACGATTTATCTGAAAAGAAGACGAGAAAGAAAATGGATCTCACCTCGGGATCAGATATGTCGTGATGGCCTCGACGAGGGTCGACACGCTGTCACCAGACGGCTCGGAGGCTGGGCACCCTTCTTCAATAAGATGGCTCTCGGAGATCAGCTCCTCTCCACCAAAAATTGATAGATGCAATATCTTGCTCCAGCACTCTACATGCAATATGATCGGGCTCCTCTCCACCCAATCTTTGGTGGAGAGGATCCCGATCTCCGGGAGCTATCTTGATGAAGAAGGGTGCCCAGCCTCCGAGCCGTCCGGTGACAGCGCGTTGGCCTTCGACGAGGCCATCACGGCGTATCTGATCCCGAGGTGAGATCCATTTTCTTTCTCATCATTTTTCTTAGATAAACCGTAGATTTAATTTTTGTTCCGTGATTACTCCTTAGATATTAAAAATCTCAAAAATTCCACCATACATACTCCGTGTCTAACATTGATTTTTCATCTCATCTCACGATCTCTCCGTTTCATGTTCTTTCTTACACAACCATGCACCTCCGGCCACGTATGGTGGTCGGAGATCTGGATATGTCTCCTTGCTTTCCGTCGGATCTCCTTTCATGCCTCCTATTTTGTTTATAAATAAAATAGGTAAAATAAAAAAATCATGTAAGTGTTGTTATCTCTAACCTTTGTTTTGCAGAAAATAAAAAAAAGGGAAATAAAAAATTTAAAAAATCTTTAATATGCTCCTGTTACAGTTGTTGTTCGAAAAAAATATAAGAAATCTTCTTTTATTATCAGTTATGTCTACAGAAAAAGTATAAAAAAATATATAAAATAAAATAAATCAAACGTAGGTCGGCAATCGCCCAACCACCCACTGGTCGCGAGGTCTACGCGACGGTGCGCCCGCACCACCGCCTCTGCCCCAGTGGAGGCCTTCCGCCCACCGACCGCACCGCAACCGCCGCGACGTCTCCGCAGCAGTGCGTCGCCGCCACCAGAGATCGTCACCCGCTCGCGAGCTTCCACGCCCAGCGACGCCTTCGCCGCGCAGAGCCGCCCCCTTCATATCCACCATTCTGAAGAGCGGAAACACATTTGGTCACTCAACAATGCTAGCAGGACCATTGACATGTGGCTCTCTAACCCCATTAAGCCTCCTAAGTGTTTGCACAACTTTTGCTTGATCACTTAACTATAATTGAAAAGATAAAGACTGAACTCTCACAGTCAGATTTATTTTGAGTTAGTGAGCTGAGGGTTTGCTTTGTGTTTGGATGTCTTTGGTGTGAGTTGGTTACGATCATCCTCTCTAGATCATTATCAGTCACCTTTTGTCTCCTTTCTTCTCCTTCACTCATTTGTATTATCCCACCCTCCCTCCCTTCATTTCCCTCTCTTCATGATGGGCCATACTCCATTGCAGCCGGATTTTGTGGCTTCTACATTTCATTCCCATCATTCCCGCCCACTTTCTTGGAAGGTCGGAACTTCGACCGACATCCCATCTTCTCCCTCCCCATTCCCACCTTCTTAGTCGGGACATGTTGTGAGTCATGCCCAAAGAGTTCAGATTAACCATATACAAGACATGGGTTGATCACCTTACTGAGATGATAGTGCACTCCATGAATGATGAGAGAGAGCAATTGTGAGTTTTAGGGTACTCACGATTCTAGGATGATTGGACATTATTTAGGAGATGAGAAGGCACACTTAGGAGATCAGTTAGGGTCTACATTGAGTCCCTTAATTCTAGATTTAGATTCATTAATTTACTGCCAAAGTTTTTAGAGGAAGTACACGGAGGAGCTGTATCTTCATACATCCGAGTTTGAGGATTTTTGTGGATCACGATCATATTCTGATATCACTTCTGAGGAGCTGATGCTGATTATCTTCCCATTTTCACTTCAGGGTAGAGCCAAGAGTTGGCACAGACGATTGGGAAGGAAGTTCGCTACGTGGGGAGATTTACGATCATTGTTCTTGCAGAGATTCTACCCCCAACATAGAGAAGAGTTGATGCAGTCTTGTATTTGAGATTTATCAATTGACCCCAAGAGCCATTGAGAGATTCATGGTTTTAGGTTTGATGATCTATTGAGGAGATTTCCAGATCATGGAATCTCGACGACTGACCTTGTACAGATCGCCATGAGGGGGATGACCGCAGAGCAGATTGCATATGTCATTACCTCGTGTGGTGGTTTCCACCATAGTCCTAACATGGATTTATTTGAGACCATCTTAGGAGCACTTCCAGACATTCCATATTCATTAGATGATTTATTCGGGATAGCACATGAGGGATATATGACACCAGTTGAGTGTGTAGCATTTCATGCCGATTTAGACAACACACACCATTCAGAGGACATGGATTCTACCGCATTGCAGCCATCCATTCAGCCATTTCAGTGTCCATGTCCAATAGTGTCCATTCTTTAGAAGATCTTCTAAGATTCCGATACACATTTGGAACCATCCCAGTAGACAGAGCTCGATGAGGGACACCATTGTGATTTGAGAGACCGAGATAGTCCCATCTTTGAGAAATGTGTCCTCCCTTTGATGAGGTCGATATATTTAGAGGAACTGATATTTGGCAGCATAGATCCCCAGTTCCCTGATGATTCAGCATTACTCCCAGAGGATTATCTATGGGAGGATGCCACAGACCCTGTGTACTCGGGTTTCACTTTTTGGGAGTGCATCCGATCTGTCGGATCACGAGACCGAGTCTTCTGATATTTCTGAGCATGAATTTGATGTTTCTATCCTCGATGACCCTCGCGAGGATGACTCGATCTTTGAGGTATTCGATGATTTTACTGATTTCTCTACATTACATATATCAGATATCAACCTTTTTAGCAAGTCTCATGATCTTGATCTTCCTTATCTATTCGAGACGGTGATTGATGTGGAGAATTCCCTGACAAATCCTTCCTTCTCCACGTTCGACTTCTTTGGCCCTACCCTTTCACTCCATTCAGACCTTAAGTCGACGATTTCTTTTGTTCTACTAGAGTATGATTATACATCGTCTTCTATTTTTCCGGTAGCTGGCACCCACTTGAGTGCATATTCGGGTGTCTCTTTTGACCATCCTGAGTCTGTTGTTGTTCTCCCACCGAGATGACAACAACAGTACGATATTCGCATTACAGATGTCGTCCTGAACCTCAATACTGCATTATCCTAGCATTTGGGCCCAGCAAGGGGCGTAAACTCTAGCGCTTGTTGAGAGGAACCTCAACATTGTCCTACTCACATCTGTATAGATCATTCTGTCCATATCATACATTCTTTTGTCTAACACCCCATCTCCATCTTGTGATTATGTATACTTAGGGTGTACTTTACCCTAAGTATAGGGGAGTGTAAGACTTGTGATTATTCTTTTTGATTCTTTATTACCTCTGTTTCACTGCCTATACATAGGGATATTTCATCCTAAGTATGGGGGGGTAATATCTGTACATCCTATTTCTCGGTCCTTCCCTTGTGTACATTGTTCTATACTTAGGATTACTTAATCATAAGTATAGGTGGATCACCGATCTCTATTGATTTTATTCTTTCATTCATCGTTGTGTATAGTATTCGTTTCACTTCCCAATACTTAGCACGAGTTAGGTCTTTCTTGCAGCTCTTTGATCACTATGAGGACATAGTTCGAACTAAGTATATGAGGTGTCATATATATTGTATATATACTTTAGCCATAACTTGTACTTTCGTATTTTTAATATGGCTAAAATACTGTATAAATACTTGTAAAATTCAGTAAAACCAATAAAAAAGATGCAGATATTGCCTCAAAATTCTTTTTGTATATACTGATTAAGAAGTCAGTTTAAAATATTTTGAAAATATTCAGAAAGTAGTTTGAAAACCTATTTGAAAAAATCTTTGAAAACTATTTGAAAAATATTTGAAAAATATTTTCAACCTTTGTAAAAATATTGTGGCTTGTAAAAATTTTTTCTTTTCCTTTGTGTAAAATAATTTTTTTAAAACTATTTGCAAATATTTTGAAAATGGTTTGAAAAATTATTTTGAAAATCTATATATACTATTTCAAAAATGTTCGCAAAATAGTTTTCAAATATTTGCAAATGATTGTAAAATTGTTTGAAAAATTATTTTGGACTATAGTCTTCAAAACTATTTGTAGAACTATTTTAAAATAAATTTAAAGAATATATGCTTCACAAAAATCCAATTGTATATATCTACCTGTATAAATTATTCAAGTTGTAAATCCGTTCATTTGATTCTTGTAATTGACTCACTCCTATGTAAATATGTGCATCTCATCTCTAACTCTTATAAAAGAAAATTTATATACTTGTATATATATCCCTAACCCTTATAAAAAATCCCTAAAAATACAAAAACTAAAAGTCTACAAAAATTTGCAAAAAAAATCTCATTTGCATCATTTTTCAAAAATCCAGAAAAAGTTCAAAATTAGAAAATTGTTTCACAAAAAATTCGTTTGTTTCTTTTCTTTGCATTGTACATATTTCTTGCATTTGCATGTGTATTTTTCCGGATAGTATTGACATTTAAACTAAGTCTGGAATAAAATTGAAGAATGGAGATTAGTTGGACCTTAATCCAATTAATTTCAATGAAACCTTATAAGAACTAGAGTTATGATTTTTCAGGTCCTAGTGATTTAATTCTTTTGAGTCCATAAGATTATGTTCACATGTCATCTTGATAGGTCTAAGTAGAATATTTAACAACACAGGCATGATTCTTTCAGACCGTGGCTTACCTCGGATAAGCACTCTACACGTAGCTCTTCGTGGAGGAGGTAGTGAGGGGGCAGAATCTTTTGGCTTGGGGTAGCATACGAGGGTAGTATATCTAGGCGGAACCTCTCGTCCTCCTCTAGGGAGGGAAGTGCGTCTCAACCTGGTTTGGCGATGTTGAGGTCTAAAGATAGGATGTTGTGGGGTTGCAATAATGCTTCAAAAGAGAGATAGTCTGCTGGCTCAAGAGGAAAAACTCCTTATGTACATGTTGCACCTTGTATATATTTTCAAAAAAAAAGAGAAAGAAAAAAATGCAGAATATCCAAAAGTGGACAGGCCTAATTGAAAAGTAAAATGTCTGCCGGAGTGTATATACAAGTGAAAAAAAAGAATAAGAGCTTCAAAGTCAAATGTTTGTAAGCTTGTAGCGGATGACTTGGCTACACTGGTCATGCATCCAAGGATAGGTAGCTACACTGGTTTCCGTCCATTCTCTTCTCCATTCCCTCTTCTTGAGTTGGTTGTACTTTGTTGAGAGACCAGGTGATTAGAGTTACCTTGTTGAGAGAGGTTGGTTCTTTGCTACTTTTGAGATGAGGAGCTATATTTCACTTACACCGTACAAGTAAGAATTCATAGTCATAAGAGTTTGTGTATGTAGACTTGTTTTAATCTGAATGTTGAGGAGACCTGAATAGGAGTCTTGTGGAACTTAGAGGTTGTTAGGTTTTAAATCCATTTCCCATTAAGGTTCCGACACACTAATAATCCAAAGGTCCGACAGAGCTCCATACTACAATTTTATGAAGATAAGTTTAAAAGTCAACATTGTTCTAACTTTTTTCCTTTTTCTTTTCTTTATTTTTGTTTTCACTCATTTTCCAAATAAGTGTTTGCTAAGGGACTAGCAAAGGTAAAGTATAGGAGAATGATGAATCCACGATTCATCGCCTTTATTCTTTTATTTTAGCTTCATTTCCTTAGTCAAACACCTGTAAATACCCACTAATTTCATGAAATTACCATTTTGCATGCATTTGTTAAATATGCAATTTTTAACACTTTTTGTACTTAAAAGAATAAAGAAGAAAAGAAAAAGAAAAGAAAAATAAAGGATGAATTTATGGAATAAATGCATTCTGACCCAAACCTCGAGAGAAGGTCAAGACATGTTCTGATTGACCAGAAATAAAGTATGGCGAGATAGGATCTCTAATCTAAAAAGTCCAAAAATAATTTGTAATTATTTTTTCTATATATTTGTAAAAAACTTGTCCTATTTTATTTGTACATAAATTGGCTTCAAATTAAATATTTTTGTAAACAAAAGTTGTAAATAAAATTGTGTTGTAAATAACAAAAATAATTGCAAAGCAAAATAATGTGTAGATAACAATTAACCACACTAAGAAAAAGCCATAAAGCGATAATTAAAATACAAATTCCGGCTCCATACAAACTCAAATTGAATTAGACTCACTTCCATTATACTCTAAATTAACTTATCTTTCAAGTGGTTGTCGTTTCATAATTTTTGGAGTTATGGTTGAGAAGGTTTTCTAGGGTGTTTTGTGAAATTTCACCAATATTTATTGAACATATTTATTTATATTTATTTTTATACATAGTGTACATAATTGTAATATTATATTCAAAATAAAAATATAATATATATATATATATAATTTCCTTATTTGTACATGTGTATAATGTACTATATGTATATAATATTTGTATGCAACTAATTTCCTTATACAAAAATCACCAAAAAAATAAATATCTAACATTAAATAATTAATTTAATTTAATTACAAAATTTGTATTTATGTTCAAGGGATTTTTACACCCATAAGTCTGAGTAATTCTGCAATAACATTTATAACCCTGAATAATCGCGAATTACGTCCAGGACCGTGAATAAGTGTGCCATCTTACATCTATAACCTTCCGTTACTTTACCTCATTAACTCAACCAAATGATTTAGTTAATCTAACCGATCAACAATCTAACGACTGAGATTAACCTAAATAAAAAATCCCTGAAATTCAATTTCTTAGTAAGCCAGTCAATCCTCTACATGTCATTGCGGGTGGGGGGGAGGGGGTCGTCGGCGGAGGGTGGGGGCTGACGTCAGTCCTCGCGGGTCCGGGGGTCGCGGGTGGAGCTGGGCGAGGGGGTCGGGTGGGAGAGGGTTTCCGACAGGAGAGGCGGGGGGGTGGTTCCTCTGCAGGGGGTGGGGGGGGAGGGACTGGGAGTGCCTCTGCATGTCGTCGCGGGGTCGCAGCGGGGGGTGGGCTTCTGCAGGTTCGTCACAAGGGGGGGACTTGGAGTGCCTATGCATGTCGTCGCGATGGAGGGGTGGGTCCTCTGCAGGTCATCATGGTAGGGGGTGTTCCTTTGCAGATCATCGGTGGAGGGTGGGGGCTGACGTCGGTCGGGGGGGAGGTCATCGCTGGCCCGAGGGGGGGGGGAGCTGGGCGAGGGGGCCGGGTGGGAGGGGGTTTCTAGCAGGAGAGGCGGGCGGGGGGTGGTTCCTCTGTGTGTGGGGGGGGGGTGGACTGGGAGTGCCTCTACATGTCGTCGCGGGTCGTGGCGGGGGGTGGGTCTTCTACAGGCTGTCTAGGTCCTTTAGGTCCTTTGTAGGTCGTCGGCGGAGGGTGGGGGCTGACATCGGTCGGGGGGGGGGGGGGGGGGGTCATCGTGGGTCCAGGGGGGTCGCGGGTGGAGCTGGGAGAGGGGGCTGGGTGGGAGGGGGTTTCCGGCAGGAGAGGCGGCCGACATGGGGGAAGGGGTCCTTACAGGAGCTGCTCGGGGCGGGCGTGAGGGAAGGGGGTGGGTTCGTGCATGGGGAGGCAGCCAACATGGAGGAAGGGGTGGGTTCGACCATGGGGAGGGGGGAGCTCTTCTTGTTGGAGCTGCTTGGAGCGGGCGTGGGGGAGGGGGTGGGTTCGAGCAGCGGGGGGGGGGGGGGGGGGGGGAGGTTTCCAGGAACTGCTCGGGGCGGGCGTGGGTTGCTCTGCGCGACCGTGCTAGGAGGAACTCGAGGTAGGGGATGCAGCGACAGAGGGGAGAGGTGTGGTTCAGTAGGAGCTCGGCAGCGAGGTGCTTCGAGCAGCGGCGAACGTGGAGGCCTTCCATGAGGAACTCGGTGGGGAAGGGGTGGTTCCAACGTAGAGAAACGATGGCATGATATTGTAAATAAGAAAGAATTTTAAGGGCTGTTTTGGTCTTTTTTAACGGAAACCGTAAAAAATAACGGCTATCCCAAATGGAATATGACACAGGGTTATGCCATGTAAGAGTCACCATTACTCGGGGTTTCATATGTAATTCATGATTATTCAGGGTTATGAATGTTATTGTGGAATTACTCAGGGTTATGGGTGTAAAAATCCCTATATTCAATTATTTAATTCATTATTTGATTTAAATACCTACCTTGTATATAAGATATTCCATAGCCGCCATTAAGGTGGCTAATAAATTTTTGTAAGTTATTTTTAATTTATTTATTTTAGATATATCTGGAATTCATTTTTAATTAATTTATTAATTTAATTATTTTATTAATTCACCACTAAACTCCTTTCCCTTTTGTACATTTCTTTCCTTTTTGAATTTTCTTCTCTTTTAATGGGTGCCTCCTCCCTCATTCATTCTTTGATCAATCTTTGGTGGAGAGGAACCCGATCTCCGAGAGCAATCTTGTGGAAGAAGGGTGCCCAGCCTCCGAGCCGTCCGGTGACAGCGCATCGGCCCTCGTCGAGGCCATCACGGTGTATCCGACCTCAAGGTGAGATCCAAATTTTTGTCATTTCTTTAGTGTAACCGTAGCATAGTTTATTTTCATCAACCTCTTAGATCCTTAAAAATCCCAAAAATATACATCACACTTTGATCCGCCTCCAAATCCGATTTTTCATCTCATCTCGCAATCTCTCCATTTCATGTTCTATCTCACGCACCACGCACCTCCGACCATGCAGGGTGATAAGAGATCTTGGTCTATCTCTCACCGCACCAAGATCTGCAATCGTTCATGCACCCCTTTTGTTTATAAATAAAGAAAATAAATAAACACATATAATTATTTTTATCTCTCTAACATTTGTTTTGCAGGTTCATCAAAAATATATAATAAATTATAAAAAATATAACAAAAATTTTTACCTTTCTGCTTACATTTTTTGTTAAAAAATAAAAAAACATTTTCTTTCATTCCTGTTTATAGAAAAATAAAAAAAGAAAAATAAAGAAAAACAAAAGAAAAAATATTTGTAGTCATCTCCCCGCACGGATCTCCGACCCGCGCCCAGCGCCAGCGCAGCGGTGCTCGACCGCAACTACAACGGCCCTCTGCCCGCGGTCCTTTGACCGCCCTCGCCACGGGGCGGGCCGTGTCCACTCCTTGTCGCTTCCTCGAGGAGGCCTTCACCTTCCAAGCGCTCCGCACCTCGGCAGAGGCCCTCCTCAGTGGCACCACACTGCCACCGCAGCACCGTTGCGGCGCTCCATCGATTACCACAGCCACCGCAGCATCCTAAGCTGCCCAATGGCTACATCGCGCGGCACCCGGGTCGCCCATCACCCACCACACACCCTGTGCATGAACTCTGCCCGCCCACCGCACACCCTATGCGCGAACTCTGCCCGTCCACCGGTTGTGCCCTTACCTAGTCGCCATCACCGACGAAGCCACCCTCCAGGCGTACAGCAGGGGCGACACCTGCCGCCATCCCTCTCTACCCCCATTGCTCGATCCCCGTTGCAACGCCTCTAGGTCCTCCGCTGTAGCCCGACTCCTCCCCCATCCGCTCCGTGCGAGCAGCGCTGAGCCCCCTCGCCACCTCGTCGCCGACGGCATGTGCGCCAGCGCCCTCTGCCAATCTCGCTACGTCGTACCCCCCGCATCCCGACTCTCCTCCTCCAGTGTGCGGCTCCCAACCCGCACCATTCATGGCCACACACGGCCATCAACGCCTCTCTGTCGAATGCTGCATACATGCGGTTGTGCTCCAGCCATCTCCGTCGACGCTCTCCACCGTCGTGCCCAACCGCGAAGCCCCTCCAGATTAGAAGCGATGGCGGCGAGGCCCCTGCCCCCTTGGCACTTGGTTGAAGGCCAATGAAGTCCAACACTAAAAAGCCCAGAGGTTGTTCATTTTTAAAATAAAAAATCTGGAAAAATTGCGGTGAAGCCCTTGGAAGTTTCAACAATTACAAAGTGTGCCCTACCAACACAAAGCACATGCTTCGCATGTGACCTACTGGGTAATTTTTATTCTTATCCTCAGCTTATTTCTTGTTATCATTCAATGCAGAAACTTTTTACTAATTGCATTTAGATCCCTGGTAAATTCCAAACATTAAACTTGCTTGATCTTTTTGACGGAATAAATGTTTTTATTGTTCTAAAAAATTTCAAAAAAATTGTGTATGTTGCTGCTGTAGTGTTTTTAATTGTATAAAATTTTCATTTCATTTTGTTGTTATTTAATATTTTAAAATTTCAAAAACAGTGTCTTTTTGTCTGCCCGAAATTAAGAAAATTCATAAAAATTCGAAAATTTGACTAAAAATTCTAAAACAATTACTATAGGTGTACTTTACTGTTCCTTTAATTTCTTTCTAATTTTTGTGCATATATAATTTATAGGGATTTTATCACTTGTTCCCCTCCGAGATATCGCAATATCAGTTATGCCCATATCTTTTTGGTAATATCAGTTGTGCCCCTCACTTTTTGCTATTTTATCACTTGTGCCCCTCGGGTTAGTGACCGTCCATCCCCAAACACAAACGGACGTTAACTTTAGGGACACATCAGGAATTAAATGAAAACAAATGAATTGAAAAGTCCAACCACTGTTCATCTTCCTCCTCCCTCCTCTCCCCTCCTCTTCATCTTCCTCAACCTCCTGCCCCTGCCTCCTCCCCCCGCCCCTGCTGCGCTCGTAGGCCCCCGCAACGTCGCGCCTCCCCCTTGCCCCACCAACCCACCCCGCGCTCTGCCCCGGGCGCTCCGCCCCAGGTCTCCCCCTCCGCCCCCTTGCCCCTGCCCCGAGTTTCCCCCTTCCCCCCGTAGCAGGCCCCTCTGCCTCCCGCACCTCCCATCCGGCCCTCCAACTTCACCCCTACAGCTCCCCCTCCGTCCCCCCTCCCCCTCTGCCCCTGCAGCCCCTGCCACTGCCGCCCCCGCGCCCAGGTCGCAGCCCCTCCCATCTCCACCCTTGCAGCCCCTTCCCCCGTGCCCCCTAGGTAGCAGCCCCTGCCCCCTCCGCCCCCCGCAACCCCTGTCCACGCCCCCCCCCACGATCCCCCCTTCGCCCCTCGTAGCCCCTACCACCGCCGCCCCCGCACCCAGGTCGCAACCCTCCCACCTCCGCACCCCGAAGCCCCTGCCCCTGCGCTCCCCCCAGTCGTAGCCCCTCCCCCTCCGCCCCCCGCAACCCCTGTCCCCACCGCCCCCTCTGCGCCCCCCCTCCGTCCCCCGCAGCCCCTGCCCCCGTCGCCCCCACGCCTAGGTCTCCCGCACCTCCTCAAGCTGTAGTTTTTGTAGATTAAGATACATTTTTGACTAATTGATTCATAAAAATTCATCAAAAAATTCAATAAAATTCATTGTTTGATCTGTATTCGTGAAAATGCATAAATTTTAGAGGTTCAATGGATGCATGAAGGTGTCACTAAGAGAGAGAAATTATGAGGAGAAAGGAAGAAGAACAAATGGATGAGGAAGAAGATAAAGAGGTCTGGACAATAATACCCCTCTTAACTGCACCAAAGTTTGATGAAACCATGGTTAAGTCAACTCATTGACGGTCAATCTGACGGAAGGGCACAACTGATGACGGAGCAAGAAGTGAGGGGCACAACTGATATTACCAAAAAGATAGGGACATAACTAATATTGCGATATCTCAGAGGGGCACAAGTGATAAAATCCTAATTTATAAAACTCCAAAAAAGTGCGAAAAACTAAAAATCTAAAAAAATTGTAGAGAATTTTAGAAAAATACAAAAAATGTGATTTCGGTCTCTTTGTGTAGATAATTGTTTGAACTTTAGCTTAAAAATAAGTTCCGGGAGTTTTGGGCATTACAGTATTTTTTAAATTGCAAAATACTCTTAGATGTGCACTGTTCACTTTTATTCCCACTGTTTCATTTTTATAAAATAACAAAACATCAAAAAAATTTGAAAAAAATTACTAAAAACATTTTAAAACCTGTAAAACACAAAAATATTTTTTCCATAATTTTCTGTACATTTTTGACTATTCTGTAAAATAAAAAAAGAGTGTGGTGTTGTGTGTTTTGATCCCTTGTGCTTTATTTGAAAATAAAAAAAATTAAAAATTTAAAAACAACTAAAAAAATTATCTTTGAAATTTGACTACGTAGGTTTTGAATCGTGCTCCTTATGTTCGACCCTGGTCGCTATACTAGGTAAATTGAATAGCGAAACTGCTTGCATTTGGTTGATTGAATTTCTCTAGAGTGGTTTTAAAAAAAAATTCTCATTGGGTTAGCCGATTAATTGGGGTTGCAATGGCCATTGACATATTTGCATGCTAAACCCTAGTTGATCGATCACTCATCAGATACCCATAACCTCAAAACTTGAAAATTTTAGAAATTATGACTAATGGCTAAAGTATATATGTAATATGTACGATATACCCCACTATACTTAGCTTTTGCTATGTCCTATGAAGCCATAACTCATGCTAAATATAAAGAGATAAACAAGAACTAAAGCAATAATATAGGAGTATGGAATAGTGAAAAGAATATGTAATGAAATAATTGAATAAAATGGCCCCCCTTATACTTAGGCTGAAAATAGCCTAAGTATTAAGAAACAAGTAGAAACAAAGATGGGGGACTAGCATAGAAGAAATATAAGCAAGTGAAGAATGTACAACAGAGGGCTGGTTCCCCCTATACTTGGGTTGAGACTACCCTAAGTCGGGAAACCCTAAAAGAATTAAGTCATAAAGAAAATGAATCTGATTGATATTGAATCTAAAAGATGTGAATCTACTCTTATAACGTCATGTTGTATCTGAAATATTTGCAATTGAATCAACCAACATGAAGTTAATGACCTCAACAGGAATTAACCGTTTTCTAGATTCTACAAAATGTTTCAACAGCTGTCCATTGACTAAAAAATGTGCACCATCTTAAAGATCTACAATCTCTACACCGCCATTATCATGCACTTCCTTAACTATATAAGGGCTCATCCATTTGGATTTCAATTTCCCATGAAAAATTTGTAATCAAGCATTAAACAACCATACCTTTTGTCCTGGGACAAAGTTCTTGCAACTAATTTGCGAATCATGCTACTTCTTAACTTTGACCTTATAGATCAAGATGTTGTCATATGCTCTATTACGAATCTCCACTAACTCATTAAGGTTTAGGTCTCTATACAACTTTCCAAGGCAACAACTCAATTTATCTTCTTTTTTGACCATTCAGATTTGTGAGTTAATTCAACAGGCAAATGGCATGGCTTTCCATAAATCATCCTAATGGGTAAAGTACCTAAAGGGGTCTTGCAGGTTGTCCTATGAGCCCACAGAACTTGGTCCGACAACTGAGATCAATTCTTCCTATCAGGACGTACCAAATTCTGAAGAATGCTCTTCAGCTCCCTATTCGAAATCTCAGCCATGTCGTTCGATTGTTGGTGGTAAGGACTAGCACTCTATGCTCAAAGTGATAGTCCTTGGCTAATGATCTCATCTCTCTATTCACAAAATGGTTACCTCCATAAGAAATCAAAACCTTAGGCACCCCGAATCTTGATATGATATGGTCCTTGCTAAGCTTACAGACAGTCCTACTGTCTACGACTCGGGTTGGAATAGCCTCCACCCATCTTGACAAATAATCCACCTAATAAGATATACTCAAATCCATGACTACTGGGAAAGGGATCCATGAAATCTATGCCCCATGCATCAAAAACATCACAAACGATTATAGGCCGCATGGGCATTCATCTCTATAGACAATTGTCCATCCCATCCTTTGACATCTAGGGTATGTCCGTACAAAATCGGTGGCATCTCTAAACAAGGTCGACCAAAAGAATCCACATTGAAGTATCTTATGAGTGGTTCTTTTTCCTAAATTATGTCCTCCAGCCTCAAGCAAATAAAAATATATGAGGACACTCTGGTATTCTTCCTGAGGAATGCACCTCCTCTAGTACAATCCGGTCCTTTGAATAAAAGGAGCGGATCAGATCCTTCCAATGATATCTCCTCGAATCCGACTTTAGTCGGTCAATGCTGCTCCTAGTCCAAACCTGGGGAACCTTCTTAGAAACAAGATAGTTCACCATGTTTGCGTACCACGGTAGTGAATCAATAACACAAATCGACTCATCTAGAAAGGTCTCTCGGATTGGCTCCAAGTCAAGGGAATCCTTCAACTCAAGTCTCGACAGATGATCAGCCACTATGTTCTTAACTCCAGGCTTATCCTTAATCTCCAAATCAATCTCCTAGAGTAGTAAAATCAACCTAAGAAGACACGCCTTTTCATCCTTCTTTTCCATGAGATATCTAATGATTGAATGGTCTGTATACATCATCAGCTTTGATCCCAAGATGTAAGACCTAAATTTCTCTAAAGCCCAAACTATGACGAGCATTTCTTTTTCTGTCACTGTATATCTTTTTTGTGCCGAATCTAAAACTTTACTTGGGCAGTGAATCACAAATAGGATATGATCTCGCCTCTACTCCAATACGGCTCCTATAACAAAATCTGAGGCATCAGTCATGATCTCGAAGGGAAGATACGAACCAGAAGCCTGCAGAATAGTCGAGTCACAAATCATTCTCTTTAGGAGATCAAAGGCTTATAGACACTTATGATCTACAACGAACTCAGTGTCTTTCTTTAAGAGCTCCGTTAGTGGGCAAGCAATCTTAGAGAAATCCTGAATGAATCGTCTATAAAATCCCACATGCCATAAAAATGACCTCATCGACTTGATGTTAGTTGGTGGATCAAGTTTTCTAATCACATCCACCTTAACTGGATCAACCTCCATTCCCTTCTTGAAGATGACATACCCCAACATGATAACCCTGTTAACCACCCAAGTGTGATAAACACGAATCAAATGAATCATCATGGATCGAATAATCATCCATGAAG
This sequence comes from Ottelia alismoides, assembly GCA_037367405.1. Taxonomy (NCBI): domain Eukaryota; kingdom Viridiplantae; phylum Streptophyta; class Magnoliopsida; order Alismatales; family Hydrocharitaceae; genus Ottelia; species Ottelia alismoides. The sequence continues at coordinate 619,628 of JAZKJV010008895.1, read as the reverse complement.
TCCTCTAGGAAATCTCATACCATTTCAGCAAACACGGCAATCATGCACCACTGAAAAGTACCCGGGGCATTGCATAGACCAAAAGGCATGCACCTGAATGCGCATGTGCCGAAAGGACAGGTAAAAGTGATTTTTTCCTGATCTTCTTGGGCAATAGCTTCTTGATTAGAGCTTGAGTACACGTCAAGAAACAGAATAACTCTTTCCCTGCTAGTCTCACCAAAATCCAATCAATAAAAGGTAGGGTAAAGTGATCTTTCTAGATCGCAGCATTCATGCATCTGTAATAAACATAGACATGCCATGACGTGGGTACTCGTATCACTATCTCAACTCCCTCCTTATTGGTAACCATCTGAATTCTCGAATTCTTCGGAAAACATGTAAGGGAGGCACCCACTTAGAGTCAGAGATCGGGTAAATAAACCCTACTCCGCACCACTTCTTAATTCTTTCTTAACTGCTTCCCTTAGATTTGGATTAAGTCTCCTCTGGAACTCACGGGAAGGTCTAGCATTTTTCTTAACAAAAATGTGGCGTGAACAGAGTGTGGGGTCTATACCCACGAGATCCGACACAGTACATTGACGAGTCCAAAATCGCGCGTGTAAAAGATTGTTTTTATTGGTGAGTAAAAAATAATAAAATATGTCGTTCGTTGTAGGCGGCGATCGGAAATAGTCAAGAAATAACCACAAATTTTTAATCAATTTTAATCCAGTGGTTTTATGTTTATTTTACTTGGCCAAGTCCCAAGGTCGATCACAAGGAGGCAAAGGAACAACCTAGAGATATGTCTATCCAATTTCGTGTTCGGTTTTCAAGGCGGTCTTTTTTTTGGAATTTTCAATGCAAGAAAGGGATGCACGATGCAAATTCGACCTATTTTAGGGACTAAAATGTGAACTTCGATCAAACGATATCCGAAAAATATGAAACTTGGCCGAGATGAAAATTATGATAAAATGAGTGCACTGTAATTTTTTTGGAATTTTTAGATGCAATATGAATTTTTTATGAATTTTTAAATGCAAACAGAATAATTTTCAATATTTAATTATAATTAATATTAAACCTACTTATTTTCAAGAGATAAAATTATCTAAGATATATCACTAGGTGATGGATCTCAATAAAATCCTAAACCTCGAAAATGTGGGGTTTAATACCTATTGAAAATTAAACACTGAAATACGCAAAATGATTTTTACAGGACAAATTATGCATGTAAATGCAAAGCTTTCTGGGCGCAATGTTAATCAAATTAAACTCTACAATTTATTATATTTCAGGAATTTTTAGAGTCACAGTTAATCAACTATGAATTTCAGAGCACAAATTGGATAAAATATGTTAATTTCCGCAAAATAATTATTTATTAATTAATCGATGATCATAAAAATACCCACAATAAGTCAAAATTTAGAGAGTGAAGTGATAAACATCATGCAATTTTTTGGATTAATAAAATAATTAATAAAGAGGTCCAAAGTTATAGTGGAACACAGGGGTATTTATGCAATATAATAAATAAAGGTAATGCATAACATGGATTAAATAGTAGATACCTATACCCCGGAGGGTATTTCTGCAAAATTCCCACGAGCCACGTGTAATGCACGTGCCTCTGGCTGGCGGGGGCCTCTACGCGAATATTGATAATGTCGGGGGGCTCTGCGCAAATTTCTCCACGGTCACGTGCTAAGCACGTGACCTGGATGACGTAAGCCTGATGTACCCCCCGGGCGCACGTGCCTCGCACGTGCGTGGGGGGTCTCGGGTCGGAGCCCCGACGCGCGGTGGATGGAGGCGTAGGCGGGCCGACCGAAGCAGAGGGGAGGTCGGCCGTTGATGATGCTGTGGAGTGGTGCCGGTGCGACTGGAGGAAGCTGGCGGAGGGGCTCAGCCGAGGCTTGCCGGCCGAGGTGGTGGCGAAGACCAACTGTGGTTGGGCACCTGTAGCGGGCGCTGGCGACGTAAGTTGGTGGATCGGCCACGGCGGTTGTGAGGCCCTCTGGTCGAGGCGGAGCGGCTCCTGGAAGATGGAGTCGAGGTCGGTGGTGTGGCGAAGTTGAAGCTGGTGGCGATGACGTCGGTTGGAGGCGGCGTAGTCGAAGGCGGAGGAGCGGTCTGGGCGGAGATGGCGTTTGCCGACACACAGCCGAGGACGAAGAACAGAGGCGGCGCGGCGTGGCGGTGTTGGCGTAGATGGCGATGAAGGAAGTAGCTCTGAGCGGAGCTGAGGGTCGGAGACGATGAACGTTGGCTCGACGGTAGGGGAGACCGGAGCTGGAGCAGTAATGGCGGAGAGAAGCCGCGCTGCGACGAGGGGTGGCGGGCACCCTCGGATCTCGCCGGCGAGGCCTCGGCGGAGCTGTCACCTTCGTTGAAGCACCCAGCGGCGGATGCGGGTCTGGGGGGTCGTCGGGGTTCTTTTATAGGTCGAGGAGATGCGTAGGGTGGTTGGTGGAGATGCGAAGATAGAGGGCGGAGGACTCGGGGGGCGTTGGTCGTTGCGAGATTAGAGGAAGGGCGGCGAGGCAATTGCGGAAGGAGGCGGAGAAGTCGGGGGGGAGGGGGGGATCCGTTGGAGAAGACGATGGGTTCCAGGCCGTTCGATCGGCCGAGATCGAACGGCCCAGGATGGGCCAAGTGGCGCGCTGGGGGCAAAGGAAGGGGGTGCACGTGCGGAGCACGTGCCTGGGAGGCACGTGCGACGTACATGCATCCGTTAATTTTTTTTTAAAACGAATTAAATAATGCTCAAAAACTGCTAACACGTGGTGGCCTCTGGGGCTGCCACGTGTCAGCACCGGAAAAATCCAAAATAAAATCTTTTGTAAAATAAAAAAGAAATATCAAATGACCTCCGATCGAAAAGTTCCTTCACAAAAAATGCTCGTCTCGACGAGATCTACAACTTTCATGAAGACATCAATATCAAAATCGGTCAAATGTAAAAAGTGAATTTTTGGGGTATCCCATGTACATAGAATACCTTGATTTTTGGGTTTTCTTATTTTTTGTCATTTTTAAACAATATAAAAATCCGGAAAAATATGGAAAATTCAAAGATAAATAAAAGACAAATTAATTTTTTTTGGATTTTTATTGATAAAGAAAGTATATACATAAAATATAGGACAGAAAACCGTTAAACTATATAATGTCCAAAAGAGGCCCAAAACCCACTTTGCACATGCGAGCTCCGATTCACTTGAACTTAGTCTTGTTTTGAAGGTAATTGAACGTGCATTAGTTCAAAAGTAAGTAGGATCAAATCGGACACTGGATGGGGAAGATATGGGTCTTTTAGTCCGAAAATCCTGAAACTAGGGTTTGGGTTTTTGGTCCACTTATCAGGGTTAGTGATTTTTTTGTATTTTTTATTTATTCTTGTTAGTGATGTGCACCCAGTGGAGGTAGTTTTGTGTCATTCGGAGTTAGCATGAAGGAGTTAAAAATGGGGGAAGTTAGGCTATTTATAGGTCAACTTTGGCTTGGGTTTTTGGCTTCTTATTTTGTGCAGAAATTAATGTTAAAATGCAATTCTTATGAAATCATGCATAAATGCTAATTATGCGAAATAAATGCAGAAATGCAGTTGATTTTGAGGGACTTGAGCTTAATTAATGAGACTTAGAGTGGTGAAACCGAGATTCATCATCCCCCTATACTTAAACCATGCTCGTCCCTGAGCATAAAAAAAGAAATGCCATGAAGTGAAATGAGATTGGGTTCCATACCAAGACCATGAGCTGAAGGTGAAAATGAAACTAGACTCGACCTTTGGACTAATAGTGTGACGGAACTTCTGTGAGACTTAGAATTTTAAAATCAACAGCCCTCAAGTTCTACACATCATTGTCACAGCTTCGGCTCAGAAGTCATCTTAGATCAATCCTCTTCCCAAAGTATATCCTATGAATATTGAACAACCGACTCAAGTGTGTGAAGGGTTTTAGATCTTCCCATCCAGAATGTCGGACTACCATGCTCCTCTCCTCTCCAGTAACTCGTCCTCGGGGACAGGTATTTCCTTCTAAGGTCTGTCGCGCTGTGTTCACAATCGAATGAGGGAGAAGATAGAAGAAAGAGAAAAGAACTGGAGGGTGGCCAGTGTAGTCACCTCTCCTTGTGAAGAAGGCCAGTGTAGCCGAGTCTCCACCAAGACCTGCATGTTTCTTGAAGCTTGGACCTTTTTGATCGGATTTTATTTGGTAGAATGCTTCTTTGTATTTGGAATTTTTGGTGGTTCTGCTTGGATCTTGTTGTGCCCCTACAGATATAAAATCTTTTTGTTCCGTACATTTTTTTGGGATCTTAGAAAAAATTGTGCCCAGTCGTCCATCCCTTTTCCAAAGCTTTATTTCAACCCGTACTCCGGTCTTTAGATTTCCACGTTACCAGAAAAGAGACTCACACAGTCTTCCAACATCCCGTCTGAGTTGAGCTAAGTGCATAGTGTGAGAGTACAAATTAATTCCCTATTCCAGAGTTGTACCAAGAATGAAGAGACCAGGTTAGACACTAAGAGTCAAACACTGCACATTGTCATGTGGAACTTAAAGAATTAAGTCAAAAGGACCTGAAGCTCTTAAAATCCTATTTCTCGGTGAAGTTCCTCTGAAAATTAGGTGGATTAAGGTCAAGTCCAGACCACTCTCGGTTTCTACTCATAACTCGGTTCAGAACCCAATGACTTTTCACAGATGCAAATGCATGTGATGTTGGATGAAGTGCAGGTGTGTGCAATGCGGACACTAATTTTTTTTTATTTTTTTGTTGTTTTTTTTATTTTTTGACGTTTTATGCAAGGGATTTTTTTTATGCAGAAAATGGAATAAGAAGACTCTTCTTCTTCTTTTTTCAAAATTTTTGGGCAAAGTCAGTGTTAGTAGAAAAAAAATTTTTGTTTTGTTTTTTTGTTTTGTTTTTTTTCAGATTAGTAACCCACCCCGTAAATACATATAGACTTACGCGAAAGTACGAGATATGGGTAAAATATATACAAAGTATATACAACGACCCCCCTATACTTAGAGAGTGCTATGTCCTCAGAGCACAAGAAGCGGAAAGAAAACATAGCTCGGGCTGAGCTTAAGGGAGTGAAAATACAAAGAAAAATGAAGCGGTCGGGATATGTGGATGAGGAGAGTATAAAAAGGTGGATGTTGGTTCCCCCTATACTTAGGCTTTGGTCCGCCTAAGTATGGAAGAAGGGTGGAGATGGAGTGATCGAGAGGAAGAGTGTGATCCGGGGAAATGATATATACAGATGGCATCAGTCCCCCCCTATACTTAGGCCTTGGCCTAAGTAGAGGAAGAAGCTGTACAAGGAGGTCGATGTGGTCGGGAGGGAGGGTGGGTAGCCGATGATTAAGGCGGTTTTCGGCTGATCTTCTTGTGAGCCTGTGGTGGGGGATCGTAATGATGAGACAGAGATGAAGCATATGATTCCCAGCTATGATCAGTGTCATCCTCAGAAAAATCGTGATGGATAATAGATGAAGTGTTTGAGTCAGATGAAAGATATCCATCATCAGAGTTATCCTCAGAGGAGTAGTAATTGAAAGTGGACATACTCCAAGTATTCTGGTCTTTTTGTTTCTTCAGTTGTTTCCTCAGACTTCGTTCCTTCTTGGGGTCAATCGGTTTGTCCTCAGATGAATAATCAGAAGCACCGGTCTCAGTCAGCTCATATGAAATAATTCCAGTGTACTTGAAGAGTGCAGGAGCATCATATTTGGATGAGTAGTAGTTAGGAACGGGAGTTGTCCAACGAGAATTGAATTTTGGATCCTTACGAAGATATGGCTTTAGGGCTGCCGAACAGACTTCACTCATGTAGACCATTTTTTCCGGACCTGATGAGGGATTATCAACTGATTCATCTTCCGAAAAGTCAAAGTTGACTCTCTTTTTATTTCGTCATGAAGGTGTCGGTTCACTTGAGTATCCAGATGAATAGCCATTGAAATTCTCCTTGGTTGGTGCTTGGTCTGCGTGCTTGTTCTTAGTCTCCTGAATGTTTGAGCACTCTCGATTTGGGATGATTTGGTCAAGATATTCAGAGAATGTTGCTCCAGGGTGTGACCATGCATATATCTCAGGATCGTAGTAGAAAGATTTGTCTATTTTAAGATCCACGAGAATTGAAATACTGGGGAGAGTCTCTGCATGTTCTTTCTCAATTGATTCGATGTTGGCGCATTCCTGTGTCGAGTTGATGTAATCTATGTATTCAGAGTAGGTTGACCCAGGGTGTGCCCATGCATAACTCTCCGGATCATATGATTCATATACATGATTCTCCATGGTGAGAGCGGTTGGGAATGGAGCAGGGGGGAGATTTTCTAAACCAATAGTCTCATCAACAACCACTATCTCAAGTATGGCTGCGGGGTAGGGCTCTTCTACCGCTTCATGGTTACGGTTGTCGGGGACTTCGTGGGTTGCCTCAGAAGATCGTGGTTCCTCAAAGATATGGTTAGATCTAAGTGCTTCCAATGCTGTGAAATTGATTTCCCGAGTCTCACAATCAATACACGCCTTGGCCAATGCCAAGAATGGCTTTCCGAGAATGATTGGAGATTGGGTGAATTCTCCTTGATGCTCAATATTAATGATCGTGAATTCTACTTTGAGCAGAGCACCTTGGAATTTCATGATGACAGAAATGATTCCTCTCGGTCGTTTTATAGATCGGTCCGCTAATTGAACAATCTGCCGTATCTTTCGAATCGGTCCGAGTTTGAGTTCATGGAATACATTAGTCGTGAGGATATTAATCGGTGAATCGTCATCAATCCGAGCATGGGTGAAAATCGTGTCTTTGAGTACACATTCAAATCTGGGCAACCACTTCACTATGCGGCTCTTGGTTTTTCTCCTCAACACCAAGGAGGAGGCCATTGACAAGATATGTCTTTCAGTCTTTGTTCGTATCCTACCCGACTTTTTGTTCATTACTTTATCTGTTATAAATCTTTTAAGGTCGGGGAAGTGTTCGATGGCCTGTATAAAGGGAAGTTTAGACATCAACCGTTTTTCCAGTGCTTCCCGTATAGTCGGATCCAAATTTCGCAGATCGTCTTCAGTTTCAATTTTTATGAAAGTTTCGAGATTTTCAATTTTTTGTGATTTTCAAATATTTCCGTTTTTTTGGTATTTTCTGTGTGGTGTGGGGGTGTGGTGTGTTCTTCAGATGAAAAGGGGCCTTGATATTCAGAGCGATAGTCTGTGGCATAGTCATTTCTAGGGGATTAGAATGTAGAAGTGAAATTGTCAGAATCGTCCCTAGGTTCCTGAATATCCTCAGAATTTTCAATCTCAGATCCAATCATTTCCTCATTTTTTTTAGTGTCCGATCTACCATAGAATGCGATGAATTGGTCGGTGAATTTTTGAAATCTATCCTCCATCAATTCGAATCTTATTTTTATCCTCAAAATATCATCCTCAAAATTCAATTCATGATCAATCATGGGCGCAGTCGGTGTGTGTTCGATAATTTCATCTTCCATTTTCTCATTTGTGCTGAGAGGAGAATTTCTTGGAATATCCAATATATGATCATTAATTTCAGAAAATATCTCCTCAATAATCATGGAAGGCGGCTGCTCATATGATTCAGACATGCGGAGTTGAGCCGAGTAGAGTTTATTCCTTTGATCTTGAGTGGTCGGATCTTGGTATGGTTGAGTAAGCATACAGGGCTCATGTGTTTCTATGTAGTCAGTCCAGTCCTCTGTATGATCGTCATGTCTGAAGAGGGGGTTGTCATGGTCAATCCAAGCTGATGATTGTTCATTAGTGCTCCGGGGCGGGGTTGATGAAAGAGGTGAACAGGTGTTCACTTCAATCATGTGGTGATCATCTCCCATGAATGATAGATTGATATTCAATGAATATAATGGATGAATTGCATGATCGGCGTAGAGAGGATTGATATATGAAGAAGTGGAGACCTCAGTCGGTTGTGGATTTGTCAGGTCCGAAAACAGAGGATTGTCATTCATGAAGCATATCGGATTGGTAAAAAGAGATGGTGGTTGAGAGTCTCTTGGAGGAGGTGTTTTGGGTCTAACCGACACGAATTCGTTTTCATAGTATAATTCTGATGGATTCTCGGTCATTTCTGAAAGGAATAGGGGGTTGGATCTGCGAGAGTTTTTGGACAAAAGTTCCATTATCAATAAAAGAGGAGAGATGATTGCACGGGATAGTCAAGAGAAATCAAATGTGTGGTTATTGATCTTGAAATCCATTCACGCACACCAATGCAAACACAATTCAAACCCCGGGATCACCAACGCACACAATGAAGTCGTAAGAGCTCGGCTATTATCTTTTTGATTTTAGTTGGTGATAAATCAATCTTGGCAAAAATTTAGCGAGCTGAGATTTCGAATTTGGGCTCTATCCTTAAGTGCCGTCTCTCACTCACTCAGAAAAACAAAATCATCCAAGGTTGGGGTTTCTCTCCCGCAGAAATTCTTGATTTTATGGGTTATTAAGATCGGCTATAGTTAGCAGTCCCAATTTTAATTAGGTGATCACTGAAGAATTTGAATGAGCATAAATATACGTCTACCGTCCAGTCCCAATTTCCTTTAGATTTATGTGATAAAACAAGAGGGAGGAATTCGGGAAAAGCCGATGCACGTGGAAAACTATGATGGATGCTCAGTTAGAAGACTTACAGAGAATCCTCACAATCTTCATGTGGGATGCTAGACAGAAAAAAAAGATTACTCTAAATGTATGCAAGCCGATGAAAAACCGCACCTAAGCAGAAAAATCTATTAGCGGGGAAGAATTGAGTTAAATTTGGCTAAGTTGAACGATCTATGTACGTCTTGATTAACCTGCAGTATGGCTTAAGATCCTACGAGCACGATCAAAAAATAAAAATGCTCTGAGAGTCGTATGTGCAGGTCTATCTTAATTGCCACTCAAGTCGGGCCCCACCCTCACCAGAGAGTGAAACATGCCACGACACACCACAAGAAGAGTTCAGAGTCTTTTTTTACACACGTGAGAGTCCAAACGGACACCGCTATAAATGAGCAGAAATTAAAATTTGCAGAAATTTAAAACCTAGACTCGACGCTCTCTCACGACTCGACTCGATCTTAATTTAATTACGGCTTCTTCGGATGTCGGTGAAGATGCTTCGGTTTCTTGAAAAACCGCTCCACGTGCGTCGGGTACCTCGCAATAAAAATAAGAGAGAAGATGTAAGAGAGTGACTCGAAAAATAATCAAAAATAAAATAAACAAAATAAATGTTGAAGAATAAATACAAGAAATAAAATGGGATTTACAGTGACAAAATCGGGGGTCAGACTACCCGAATGTGAAAAACCGAACAAAAATTTTCAAAACAGAAAACTAAGCCGTTTGACTCCCCGGCAACGGCACCATCTGACGAGTCCGAAATCGCGTGTGTAAAAGATTGTTTTTATTGGTGAGTAAAAAATAATAAAATATATCGTTCGTTGTAAGCGGCGATCGGAAACAGTCAAGAAATAACCACAAATTTTTAATCAATTTTAATCTAGTGGTTTTATGTTTATTTTACTTGGGCAAGTCCCAAGGTCGATCACAAGGAGGCAAAGGAACAACCTAGAGTTATGTCTATCCAATTTCGTGTTCAGTTTTCAAGGCGGTCTTTTTTTTTGGAATTTTCAATGCAAGAAAGGGAAGCACGATGCAAATTCGGCCTATTTTAGAGACTAAAATGTAAACTTCAATCAAACGATATTCAAAAAATATGAAACTTGGCCTAGATGAAAATTATGACAAAATGAGTGCACTATAATTTTTTTGGAATATTTAGATTCAATATGAATTTTTTATGAATTTTTAAATGCAAACAGAAAAATTTTCAATATTTAGTTATAATAAATATTAAACCTACTTATTTTCAGGAGATAAAATTATCTAAGATCTATCACTAAGTGATCTCAGAAAAATCCTAAACCTTGAAAATGTGGGGTTTAATACCTAATAAAAATTAAACACTGAAATACGCAAAATGATTTTTACAGGACAAATTATACATGCAAATGCAAAGATTTCTGGGCACAATTTTAATCAAAATAAACTCTACAATTTATGATTTTTCAGAAATTTTTAGAGTCAGGGTTAATCAACTATGAATTTCAGAGCACAAATTAGACAAAATATGTTAATTTCTGCAAAACAATTACTTAATAAATAACTGATGATCATAAAAATACCCACAATAAGTCAAAATTTAGAGAATGAAGTGATAAACATCATGCAATTTTTTGGATTAATAAAATAATTAATAAAGAGGTCCAAAGTTATAGGGGAACACATGGGTATTTATGCAATATAATAAATAAAGGCAATGCATTTAACAGGGATTAAATAGTAGATACCTATACCCCGGAGGGTATTTCTGCAAAATTCCCACGTGACACGTGCAATGCACGTGCCTCTGGCTGGCGGGGGCCTCTGCGCGAATATTGATAATGCCGGGGGGCTCTACGCTATTTTTCCACGGTCACGTGGTAAGTACGTGACCTGGATGACGTAAGCCTGACGTACCCCCCGAGCGCACGTGCCTCGCACGTGCACGGGGGGTCTCGGGTCGGAGCCCCAGCGCGCGGTGGATGGAGGCGTAGGCGGGCCGGCCGAAGCGGAGGGGAGGCCGGCCGTTGATGATGCGGTGGAGCGGTGCCGGTGCGACTGGAGGAAGCTGGCAGAGGGGCTAGGCTGAGGCTTGCCGGCCGAGGTGGTGGCGAAGGCCGACTGCGGTTGGGCACCTGTAGTGGCTGGTGGCGACGTAAGTTGGTGGATCGGCCACGGCGGTTGCGAGGCCCTCTGGTCGAGGCGGAGCTGTCACCTTCGTTGAAGCACCCAGCGGCGGATGCGGGTCTAGGGGGTCGCCGGGGTTCTTTTATAGGTCGAGGAGATACGTGGGGTGATTGGTGGAGATGGAAGATGGAGGGCGGAGGACTCGGGGGGGCGTTGGTCGTTGCGAGATCAGAGGAGGGGCGGCGAGGCAGTTGCGGAAGGAGGCAGAGAAGTTGGGGGGGATCCGTTGGCGAAGACGATGGGTTCCAGGCCGTTCGATCGGCCGAGAGCTGGGGGCAAAGGAAGGGGGCGCACGTGCCTGGGAGGCACGTGCGACGCACGTGCATCCGTTAATTTTTTTAAAAATGAATTAAATAAAGCTCAAAAACCGCTGACACATGGCGGCCTTTGGGGCTGCCACGTGTCAACACCAGAAAAATCCAAAATAAAATCTTTTGTAAAATCAAAAAGAAATAGCAAATGACCTCCGATCGAAAAAGTTTCTTCCATAAAATGCTCATCTCGACGAGATCTACAACTTTCATGAAGACATCAATATCAAAATCGGTCAAATGTAAAAAGTGAATTTTGGGGTATCCCATGTACATAGAATACCTTGACTTTTGGGTTTTCTTATTTTTTTGTCATTTTTAAATAATATAAAAATACAAAAAAAATACGGAAAATTCAAAGATAAATAAAAGACACTTAATTCTATTTTTTTTGGATTTTTATTGATAAAGAAAGTATATACATAAAATATAGGTCAGAAAACCGTTAAACTATACAATGTCCAAAAGAGGCCCAAAACCCACTTTTCACATACGAGCTCCGATTCACTTGAACTTGGTCTTGTTTTGAAGGTAATTTAATGTGCATTAGTTCAAAAGTGAGTAGGATCAAATCGGACACTGGATGGGGAAGATATGGGTCTTTTAGTCCGAAAATCCTAAAACTAGGGTTAGGGTTTTTGGTCCATTTATTAGGGTTAGTGATTTTTTTGTATATTTTATTTATTCTTGTTTGTGATGTGCATCCAGTGGAGGTGGTTTTGTGTCATTCGGAGTTAGCATGAAGGAGTTAAAAATGGGGGAAGTTAGGCTATTTATAGGTCAACTTTGGCTTGGGTTTTTGGCTTCTTATTTTGTGCAGAAATTAATGCTAAAATGCAATTCTTATGAAATCATGCATAAATGCTAATTATGCGAAATAAATGCAGAAATGCAGTTGATTTTCAGGGACTTGAGCTTAATTAATGAGACTTAGAGTGGTGAATCCGAGATTCATCATCCATCCTATAGCCTTGTGGTTCTTCTTCAACACTTCAAGTAATTTAGACTCTTGTTCTACTGTCAACTTGGAATTAATGGTGACTGGAAATCTATTCTTAGGTCCCTCAAAAAAAAGTACTTCACTGTAGGAGGTAGCGGCTTCAACTTTGGTATTGTGGCATCATCAATCAAATTTAGCTAAACTAAAGTTGAATATGGTTCTGTGATACATAAGGTGGTACTAACTCTATATTGTAGGCTACCAACTTAACTGAAGAAGAAGAAGATTGAAGAATCGGATCACCAAAGAAATGCGGTAATTCAGCCAAAGACACATCATATTCTAAATCTAATTCCCCATATTGTTCCTTAGAGATAGGAACCGATAAATACAAGTCATCAGAGGGACAGATGGATGATCCATCACCCAAGAACCCAAGAATAACCTCGCAAACTACATCCTGTACACTATCATCTCCAGATGAGAGGGTCTCTCTCAGTCATGTCAGATTCTTCTTCCAAATTTCAATTGAGATAACAAGTCTACAATCTGCCTCATATGAAGAAGAAAAATCTATACTCGACTCAGAGTTAGGTCACTACCATTTTGTTTACTTCATCTATAGCTCCACCTCTCGACTAGGAGAACGGAACTTTATCATCCCTGAGTGATAATCAAAAGAATCACCAACGATCCTAAGGAAGGGTTACCTATGAACCCCCTCAGGATCCGGATACCCGTTTCCACACGTTCGCACTACTACATTCGCATGTGATCGCACAAAGTATCAATAATTAGGGAATTTGTTTTCGCGCTGAAGCTACATATAACATTCACATTCTAGCAAATTGTATCACCACAGAACAACACACCAACAAGAGCCATCAACTTTTCTTTTCATTAATTTTCATATATAAATTTACAAAATGTACATGAAGCTGACGGTACATTCACATATCCCAATGTCAGACTGAAGAGGAAATAACATCTATAATATAATAGTACAAAAGCTGCAACAAAAGATATCATTTTAGTATTGTCATGGCACCATTCGGAGCCCTATACGGGCGAAGATGTCTCACCCCTCTCAGTTGGTGTGAGGTAGGTGATCATGCTCTATATTCCGTGGATCTCTTGAAGGAGACTGCAGGAGATGTTGATCTTCTGAGACGAAAGCTTCTTATGGCACAAAGTCACCAGAAGAGTTATGCAGACCGTCAGAGAAGAGATTTGGAGTTTCAGGTATCCAATCTTCTTTTATTTCTTTTATTACAAATTTAACTTAATCTCATACTACTGACATTCCTATAAATTATAAGCTGGAGATTGGGTATTCTTGCGTGTATCTCCCATGAAGAGAATACAGAGATTTGGCGTTCGTGGCAAGTTGGCGCCACAATATGTTGGCCCATTCGAGATTCTAGCTAGAGTGGGGAAGGTGGCCTACCACGTAGCCCTTCCTCTTCATCTTTCTACTATTCACGACATATTTCATGCATCCAACTTGAAGAAATATGTGCACGACCCTCGACACGCCATCAGTTACGAGAATCTATACGTGGAGCCAGATTTGACATACAAGGAGAGGCTAGTGCAGATAATTGACAATGCTGTGAAAAGGCTTCGCAACAAGTAGATTCCATTGGTCAAGGTGTTATGGCATCGACATGGCGTCGGAGAGGAGACGTGGGAAACCGAAGCTGACATACAGGCATGATACCCGCAGTTTTTCTAAGGTAATAATCAAAACAAGCTTTTGTAATTAGATATATGTTAAAATATATGGCTTGTTTTCTCTTTGAGGTTTTTATGGGTTCAAAACCCTTTGAGGTTTTATTACCATATGAAATACAAACAAGACACCTAATTACCATGACTCGAGTCTCGAGGACGTGACTCCCTTTGAGGTTTTTATATTTGTAACATCCGGTTTCCAATCAAATCCGAATACCATCTGATTTGGGTTCGATTAACCTAATAAAGTGCTGGTTAATGCTAAACAACCTAAAATGATCAGTTTATCATGAATCAAAAATCGTTCAGGTGAAATCAACTAAAAATCGATCGCATCGTAATGCGTGTCTGAAAAAGCCATGACTTAAATTCGGAAACCGCAAAATGAATCAAGACCGTCATAAAATCTGATTTGAGGAAATAAGACCAACAGAATCGACCGTTCGTCAATCGGAGGTCGTTTGATATTTTAATTTTGTAAAATTTAAACCCAAATCGCATCTCGAAGTTTCGGGTATTTAAAACCCGATCGAAAGTATATCAATATTATACTCTTATTGATCATCATTCAGAGATGATCAAAATATGATATTTCACGTCGAAGTCTGAGGCTTGACGCGCATATGATGTCAACTTTAAGTTTGTCAAGTAAATAGAGTTTTAATATATATATATATATATATATTAAATTAATTTATGTTGTTGTTGTATCACAGCCTGCTCCTCGCTCACTGCATGTAGCTGACCCTGCCTGGCTGGTGCGATACTGGATCCTGCGACACTCTGTTTCTGTCTCTGTTGCGGCCTCCTACAGTTGGAGTTCCTACTACAGAAACTCCCTGAATGTTGTGCCTAAGGTTGTGACTGTGAAGGTTGTTGCCGAGTCTCGCTAGATCTCTGGGGACACTGATGTCAGTAATGTTCCCACTCATGGCATAAGTAACATCAGACTGGTCGGGTAGTTGGAGTGGTCATGTCTGTACTCCGAGCCAGTCCTGCTGGGGGTCTGTCATCTTATTGCGACCAAGATGGTCGAGCGGAATGTGTGCCATGTCCAGCTAGTGCTCCTCCTAAAGTAGTCGATGGAGATGAGCGAGTACTGCCAGAGAATGTCAAACCTGTGGGTCTGAAATGCCTGGCTGACCTCTGCTGCTGAAATGGTCGACGGATCGGCCTAAAAGATCGTTGCAGTCTAGGCGCTGCTCCAGATGAGCTCCGGAAGTGTCTGTCTCTAATGTCCTTGAACTTCTCCACTGCATCTATAGCCTCGGAGATGGAAGTGATGTGTAATCCAGCCAACTTCTCATGCATCTCTTCCCTCATGCCTTTGATGAACTTTTCCAGATTCTCCTCTGGAAATGTGCCAGCTGCTGGTGTATGTCGTGACGGCTCTGTGTATCAGACAAAGTAATCTCTGGATGTCATCTGTCCCTGACAAAAGCTCTGCAGACAAACAATACTGAAATGCCTTCCACTTTACAGAAAAGAAGTGGGCTCTGAATCGTGTCAAGAAATCGTCCCATGTAGGCTCACGACCCAACTCAGAAACTACAACATTCCACCATCTCTCAGCAAAGTCTGTTAGTGAATACTCCATGAAAGATAGCCACGTGTCTCGTGGCAAGCGAATCATCCTCAGCACCTTCATCACCATCTTGAGCCACTGCTCAGCAACATCTGACGTACCGGTGCCCTCGAACATGAACACATTGGCCAGCTGGTAAGAAGTGAAAACCGACTGGTGTTTGTGAATGGCAGAGTACTCGCGTGCATCCTCATCTACAAAATCAATAGGGTCATGCTCCCTGTCAAAGTCTCCATTCTCCCCAGCTCCATGCTCGGGTATCTCCTTAAGTGGATCGTTAAAATGAGGCTGTTGTACCTCAACCGACTATCGTTGGTTCTGTCTGGTTCCATCCTGAGATTGATGGTATGTGAAATCTGTCAACTCCTCAAATCTCATCTATATGTCTGTCTGTCTATCAGCAATCTCTATCTACTGAGCCAAAATCTGAACTTGATGGCCTCTCATAGAAGTCTGCTGCTGCTGAAGATCGGTGAGAGCGGTCAATATGCGAGCTAACTGGTCAATAGTCTCCTGGCCTGGTCAGGATGCCATGGCTCTGCATGAGAACGATATTTAGTCATAAAAAGTTCCATTTGGAGATAGTTATTATATATGCTTTTTCTCTTCTTTGGATATAATATGAAGATTAATGAAGATGGTGACCTTTGTGGTGATTGAATATGAATGCCATATTTCCGTTCTCGGACTCACGACAAGTCGGAAGACTTTCGCTATCCAGAACTCAATGCGATCGAAATTGTAATACTGCGAATGTGCTTATCGGGGTACCATTGCTCCGATACCAAACTGTGAACCCCCTAGGATCCGCGTATCCGTTTACACACGTTCGCACTATTACATTCTCATGTCATCGCACAAAGTATTGAAATCAGGGGATTTTTTTCTTCTTTCATATGACATTCTCGTTTAATGAATAAACCACATAGACAAGAAGAAGAAGTGACACCAATATTTCATTCATTTCCATAAAACAATAAATGTAACAAAAGAATGTATTACAACAGTACATGTAGATCGCAAAAATATATGACTGAAGAGGAAGGAAGCATATTACATCATAAGCTGAACCAAAAACTGAAACAAAAGACATCATATCTTCTGGTATATACACGATCACCGGATGTCGTCAACAACTACTGCGCTGTAAGTTCCTTGCCTGCCATGCGTGCAAGGAAGAAGAAGTGTCACAATTGTGAATACAACCTGCAGTTTAAAATAAGAGCAGCTAATTTATTATGTGCAAAAGAAAGCAAGTAGATAGGCATATATAATTGAAAATCTACCACTACTTGCGTAGAAAATTTTTTTTGAAATTATACGCATGCATTTCTCTATTAATACTCATTAACCAAAAATTTCCTATTTATAATATTTCTCATAAAGAATATTTAGGCCAGAAAGTATAACTTGTTATCTTATCATTAAGATAAAGTTATGTATCTTGCTAACAAATTAGTGAGGTCATAATTTATTTTATTCTTAATTTATTTATGATGGAAAGGATAATTTGTTAATATGATTTTCAATTCTATTTATCTTTTAAAGTCTAGTGGGTAGTCTGTGGTCTTGATCTTTGTATAACCTCACCTTATGACTCTAAGGCATGAATAATTCCTTAGGGTTGGGGGTCCCTCCGTAGGGATGCGGTGTTGTATAATGCATCCTAACTAAGTTCCCAACACGTCCACTAGCTTATAAGGATTTCGAATCCAATTGTAGTCACTTCCAACCAATTCAATTTTGAATATAATTCCTGCAACCCTCAACTGTAACTATGTCAGATGTAACCCTAGATGACTTAGATGTATACATGGATGCTTTGGATGTAATATCGCCAAGTCTGTTGGTGACAGAACAAAACTCAAGCGATGAGGTAGCCTAGAAAAGGCTCTTCCCTCTCGCCCTCTAATTGGAAGTGCGGTCCAATAGAGGGAAATGTCTACTCTAAAACTATGCCCCAGAGACAGGTGAGAGAGACTCTTCGGAAAAGTTACTCTAGACGGGCCTGACCGGTAACGGGCAAACAGGCTCATACGAAAAAATGAAAACCAGGGATCCCCCGCATGGGTGTCCTAAAACAAAGGGTCAGTGGAATTGGTCAAAAGTAAGGATCCCAATGAGATGTAAAAACACTATGAGCTCGCGTAAAGACCGTGAAAATACTGGGATCCTAGACCCGCGTACCTGGCGGCCGCTGCCCTAACTGGGCTTCCTATCTCTTGCCCAGTTGAGGGTCACCGCACCCTCGCACAGTCAGGTGTAAAGTCACCATGATCAGCACCATATATCTGTTTTCAATGATTCATTACCATTCTTAAGCCATCGAGGTGTCATGTCTCCTTTGAGATCCTTCATTAGCATAAGAGATGTTGTATACCATACGCCTGCTATCTTAGGTATGAAAGAGGTTTAAACACTAATTCTCTAACATAATGTGATGAAGAGATTCTATAGGGATGGATTCTACAACTTCAAGGTTCTTTAGTGCACACAGTAATGATATAGCAATCATCAAGGTTACACTAGCCCATTTATCAAGATTTCAATAACACAACCTAAATTGATGAATCAAACTTCTCATAATCCCACTATATGCAAGTGAAGCTTTTGATGATAAAAAAACAAGTTTAAAACTTCCAAATTAGCTCCTGAGTTAATGAGAATTGGTTAAGTCTATATGCATATCCTTTTGATTTCATGGTCGATTCCTGGTTGTGAGATGGTCTGAAGGTAGTGGTTATCCTACTAAAAAGTTTCTGATCTTTTGTGGTAAATCTTTTGTTTTAAAGTTCTTATGGTGTTTTGAATGCATACATAAAAATCATGCCAAGGTCGAAGCTGTGTGTTGCTGCAGAGAGTTAAATAGAATAACATATCCTATACATTCAAATCACAAGTGTTCCACCTGTGATCCTTATATTTAGACCATCTGACTGTAATCTCCTCATGGAGGGAAATTTTAATTTTTATTATAAGACTTTACAAACTGGGTTTCAAAAATAATAAATTGGATTTAAATCAAAATCTTAAGAATTTAGAATTATAACTCTAGACTTTTGGTACATGGGTTAAAATATATGATATAAAAACTCTAAATTTAAAGATCTCCCATAAAATTTTGAAATGTGTACCCAGGCTCTATTACTAGAGAATTAAATGCTCCTAAATCCAGTGAGCGTAAAATTTTTGACTAAGTAAAGTTAATGTGACCTTTTAATTAAGCATAAGTATCTAAGCATAGGGACCTTGAACTGTGACTTTGGACATCAGTTCCAGCATGAATCGGGACTTTGAATTAAGCATAATATCATGTTCATTTTCCCATATAACATTTTTTTAAATTATATCCAGGATACATATACAGCAATCATTAATAGCATAATATCATGTTCATATATATATATACATATATATATATATATATTAAAAAAACTATACCCAGGATCCATTTACAGTGATCATCAATAGCATACTATCATGTTCATTTTTTAATATGTATTTTTAAACTATAAGTGATCATCAATAACAATATCATGTTCATTTTTAATGAAATTTTTAAGCCATATCCAGGATCCATATACATATACAGTGATCATAATATGCATCAATTTCATGTATGGTAGAAAAAGAGAGGGTAATTTTTGTGCATGCATGACAGCAAAAGGAGAAGAGAAGAGGATTGTACCTATTTGGACTTGATATGAATGATGTTAGACCTTCAATTAGCAGCACCAAGGGCTTCTAGTGCATGCACCAATGCTAGGTGTTCAATCGACAATGGAAACAGGAGGATTTCAGAAATTTCTAGGCAACAGAAAAAACAAAAGAAACAACAGTCCTTTGTTGGGAATATTTGGAGAAAGGAGAAGAGAGGGGTTCCTTCTCACGGGTAAGTTTATAAGAAGAAACAGGGAAATGGAATGAGTCTTCTTGGCTCTCTATATATAAAAGAGAAGAGGGAATTAAAGGGTGATAAGTGGGAAAAAGAAGGAGGCCAAATGGACAGCCTTGAAGCAGTACTGTTGTCTGTGTTTAAAGAAGAAAAATAATTATGTTTTTTACTTCTTTAACCGAGCAGGCTGTGATACAACAACATCAGAAATTAATTTATTAAATTTATATATGTATTTTAAAACTCTCTTTACTTGACAAACTTTAAGTTGACCACATATGTGCCTCGAGCCTCGGATTTTGACGCAAAATATCTCATTTTGATCGTCTCTGAATGACGATCAATATGAGTATAATATTAATATACTTTCGATCGGGTTTTGAACACCCGAAATTTCGAGATTCGATTTGGGTTTGGGTTTAAATTTTGCAAAATTAAATAATCAAACGGCCTCCGATTGACGAACGGTCGGTTTTATTGGTCTTATTTCGTTGAATCAGATTTTATGATGGTCTTAATTCATTTTGCGGTTTCCGAATTTGCGTTGCGACTTTTTCGGACACGCATTATGACACGATCGATTTTTAGTCGATTTCGCTTGAAAAACTTTTGATTCATGATCGATTGATCATTTTAGGTTGTTTAGTATTAATCAATAACTTTATTTGTTAATCAGAGCCAAATTAGATGGGGTTCGGATTTGATTGGAAACCAGATGTTACACTGCCCAAGAAAGGTATGCGAATATCTCCACTGACTGGGGATATCCATATCAAGGATTGTAAAGGCCACACTATAGTCATGTCCATCAATAGATACGATAACATTCTTGATCTCTCCCTTTGCCTTTTTCATGGACTTATTAGCAAACTGAAGTATTGCTCTAGATCTGCAAAGTGGACCTAACTCCATTTTTTCATATAAGGCAAATGGAAGCAATTTGATCGAAGAACCATTATCTTTGAGAGTGCGTGCAAACGCAATGTCATCAATATGACTCACTACATAATGTGCCCCTAGATCTCTCTTCTTCTTTGGTAACTGTTGATTCTTGATACAAAATGTAGGGGCAACCGACAAAACATGTGTCTTCACATAGCTATTTGGTTTCTTTTTACCAACTCTTCTAGGTGTCAATGAAGCTTCATATATTTTAGAAAGGCATGGTTATTTCCATATACTCATCAAATGGCATTTTCACCATAATATTATCTTTGCAAAACTGTACCATAATTGGATCATCTTTTTGAATCTTCTTGATATTATATTTTCCTATCATAAGAGCATGGGCGAAAGGGATAACAGAAATAGAAGGAGATTGCGAAGAATCAGAATCATAAACACAAACATGCATTTTATTACTAGAAATGGAGTTCTTCACAACTGAGTCTTTTGCATCAAATTTGGAATCTAACAGTGAATAATCTATTAAAGGTAAGGGATGCCTGATGAATGTGCATTCTCCCCAACTGAAGGTGCAAGGTCCTCTGTAGAGTCTGAATCTTCCTCATGATGTAGTGATGCTCTCTGAATCTTCCACTCTCTTCTCTTGGACTTCTTCGCCTCATGATGAAGATGCTGCTGAAAATGCCTCGTCTCGTCATCCTCTGAAGTCTCCTAAGGGTGAGATCCAGAATTGGTCCTCTCCATGTCCCTCACCTGATTAGGTACAACCACAGTCCGTACGCTTCTAAGAGACATATGATTTACACAATCAAACGAAAAGATCTCGTGCCCAGATTTGTGAGAATATGAGTAGTATACCTGATCAAAAGAATGTTGTTGTTGCTTATTCTTATTTAGGTTGTTGGGATTAGCCTAAACATGTGCAGGAATGGATGTGGAAGGGGAAGTATTCTCGTCATGTAAACATGAAAGATGATTGATATAAACCCTCAAATCATGTACTTCATTCCTGTAGGAACGTAACTCCTCAAGAATCTATCTCTGAAAATATGTGGTTCCTAAAGATGAGTGTTGCTGATGTGAAGAAGGAAAAGAAGAACATGAAGACTGGCCCAGATGGACAAGGTACTGTTGTTGCTGGATAGGATGCTGAAAATGTGGGCCCCGCTAGCCCGACTTATACATCTGCTGACATCCATACTACTTTTGTTACTGCCTTAATTCCTGAGAATGATGGGCTTCATAGCTCTGTTGTATCGGAAGAGGTGTAGTAGTAAATGATGAGTTGTGAAAGGTCTGGGGACACTGGTAGGAGAAGTGGTCCCCAGAACTTCCCTGCCTAGGAAGGTCATTGGTGTACCACACAACATTTACCTCCTACACTTGGGAAGGCTCCTCAGTGATGTCTCTCAACAGAAGAAGAATGCTACTGACAAGAATGGGCGAGAGGCTGATCCTCTACCCATGGCTGGAATGGCCCTGACATCTGCTGCTCCTGAATATGGTGAACACGATAAACGGGAGCAACATATGCAGTCACGATCGGTCTCCTCATCTTTGATAGCTTCTCAGAAAGCTTCGCCATCTACTTAGGCAATTTGGATAAGTTGTTGTCCAACTCATCCATCTGCCTATCGATCCTTTCAATTACTGTGAATTTGTCCGCTATGATGCCCATGCTAAAAGGATCCACTGTAGCCTTTGCTCCTCCATTTGATAAGAATGGTATGTGGGTCTCTAAATGAGTTTTACCCGGAGTCTCTACTCTACTCGTATCGGCCATCCGCTCGAACACCTTCTAAAAAATGTCTGTGTCTCATGAAGTATAGCTGCCTCCACAAGCAGCACTAACTAATCCCTGCACCTCAAGGTGTAGATTGCAATAACAGATTGAACTAGAACAGTAGGCTCTAAGTCGTGACAAGGACACTTCTATAAGAGATATTTGAATCTCTCCCATGTATCATAGAAAGCTTTGTTGGGAAGTTGGGAGAAACTCATTTTGCATGAATGCATCAATTTAGTTCTACTCAAAGGGTAGAACTTCTTTACAAAGAGGTATTTGAACTGTACAAAGGTAGTTATTGTTGTACATGCTAGCCCACGGAGAGCCATTATGCAATAAATGTTATTGCGAAAATCATTCCCTGATCTGAAATGAGGAATAAATAATTTACATAATAGTTCCCTCTATACAATTAGGGTTATGTACCATGGCCATCTTAATAATCATACAGCTGTTGATTCAATAATTGAATCATAGAGGCTGGTGTTTGGATGAATATCTAAGGAGTTAGATTGAGGTCTCATCAAACACCGTCAAATGATTGTTAAGAGATAATCTCCAGCCTGAGTAGGAGATGGCAATCCTTTTCTCATATAGGTTGATATCTGACTGACCTCTTGATGCATGTCTTCTGCATAGGAATAGAGATTCGGAGGTGTCAGATTAGTTAAGTCAAAGGGTTGACTTAACGAGATCGAGATAACCAAAGTCCTATATCATATTTTGTCATGATATAGGCACGCATCCTCTGACCGGACACAGATGTGTTACTATATGTCTAAGTGTGTACATTTGACAGACCAATAGGTTGATGACCTAACCAAGGTCTATATAACGGTGAGCTGGTGCATATAAGGGCGTTTGAGTAATACGATCTCTCAAACGGATCATACAGGTTCTCTACTGAACCGGAAGACATGAGCTCACTCATGAGATATTGGGAAGAATCAAATTCCCTGCACCGTCGTCTTGCTTTGGAAGCTTAACTGAATTTGTAGGTTTGATATATGCTTTTGGAAAGTATATGATCAACACCTGGGTATGATATATGCTTTTGGAAATCATATGATCGATACCATCTCCCAATGATCGAATAAGAAAACTTAATGATAAAACCCTGAAGGAGATAGTCTAAAAAGAGATCAAAAACTTCGGGTTTAATATATGTCTAAGTGTGTACATTTGACAGACCAATAGGTTGATGACCTAACCAAGGTCTATATACAGGTGAGCTGGTGTGCATATAAGGGCATTTGAGTAATATGATCTCTCAAAAGGATCATACAGGTTCTCTACTGAACCGGAAGACATGAGCTCACTCATGAGATATTGGGAAGAATCAAATTCCCTGCACCGTCGTCTTGCTTTGGAAGCTTAACTGAATTTATAGGTTTGATATATGCTTTTGGAAAGTATATGATCAACACCTGGGAATGATATATGCTTTTGGAAAGCATATGATCGATACCATCTCTCAATGATCGAATAAGAAAACTTAATGATAAAACCATGAAGGAGACAGTCTAAAAAGAGATCTAAAACTTCGGGTTTAATATAGGTCTTCCAGTATGCAGGATGTACAGGTATTGGGAATACCTGAGGGTGATGTGATCATAACGATTGTATACCCATGACGCTTCCATTCCTAGGGAGTGATAAAAGGAGTCTGGATTTTAATGACTCCTCTTGAAGAGAAGTGCTCTAATCTTAGTCCAAATGTTGGACATTGATCTGAATGTGATTTAGATACAATGAGAAGATTAGATCTATGGTCTTGATTTAATCAAGCATCTATGGGAGGTCCGCAAGATCTCGATTTGAGATTTGATCTCAATGTCCAAATCACTATACGTGGAACAATACAATCACCATGTCCTTATCTCCAAGTATCCGCAGAGAAAGCGCATTACCCTTAAAAGAGTTCAGGGATAATTTCATTGCTGATATATGTATGCAAGCATTAAGAAAATCGATAATTAGATGTGATTTAATTATCATAGATAATATAAATTTGATTCATATTATAAGGAGAGATATCTAAGATAATTAAATATGATTTAATTATCAAAGATGTAAATAATGTGAATGTCATTCATGTTATTTGGGCACATGAGAATAGAGATCCAAGATGATTAAATGTGATTTAATTATCATGGATATGAATAATGTGGATAACACTATCCATATTAGTCATATATATTATAAATGTGATTTATAATATATTAAAGAGAGCATATTGTGATTTATATTTGTTGATTAATTATTAATGTGAATTCGAATTCACATTTAATGATTAATTGAAAATACAATTATATTTAGTTTTGGGTTGTGAATGAGATTCATATAATTTCAATGGCATGGTTTATATTTTCCATTAGATAATTTGGAATTATTTTTTGGTGAAGATATTGTCGACGAGAGATGATTGATATATATCATGAGATAATGATATCTCATGATAATTAGAAGAGATGGACCAAGTCCACCAAAGAGAAGTGGACGGCTACAACTCTTCATGAGGAGAAGAGTATCCGTCCCCTCTTTTGAGGAGATTGGTTTATTCTCTTCATTATCTTTTCTCTTATCAAAGATGATTTAATTTGAAATTAATTTTGTTGATTTATCAATGAAAATTAATTTAAATTAAATCATTAGTTGTTGTGTTTTTACAACAACATCTTATCCATTGAAAGAAGCACAAATCAATCTCAATCATTGATTGTGTGTTGTCCATGGAATGGGATCCATGGACTCCCAAAACCCTATATAAGAAGAGGCACCCCTTGCTATTCAAGATACACAATAATAAATGCTCTCTCTCTCTCTCTCTCTCTCTCTCTCTCTCTCTCTTTCTCCACATGCCAAGCCTCTCTCTCTCTCTCTCTCTCTTATAATGGCCGTCCACCATGGAGCCATTGTGAGAGTCGTCATCGACGCAACATCGTCGTTATGTTACCAGATCATCTACTCGTGGATCTCCATCTCCTTCGGTGCATCTCGCTCGTGAAGAAGATGTTGGATCTCGTGTGACGAGATCAGGACCGCTTCTTGGATCATCAACATGGATTGCGAGGAGCACGCGTCTCATCAACGCGCTCGCAAGCGTCTCCTCCGTCGGATCGGACTTGAGACAGGAGGTCTCTTGGTTTAGAGACTCGATCGCAAACATGCTTCAAGAGGTAATCCTATTACTTGTTTGTGGTTTAGACAAAACGATTCGAGAATTGTTCTTGGATCAGGTGGTTTCATCACATGATTTTTTTTTAAATTCCACTGCATAGAACAACTAGTCCAACTAGTCGTTCTTCGTCGTATTTGATATGATGCTCAAGCTTCTGTGATACGCTTAAGGATTATTCCATTATCCTTCAAGTGGTATCAGATCTAGGTTTACGGTGGTCTTGGGATCCATGAACCTATGAAAATTTGGGCTCGTTTGGGTTCGTGAAGATTTTAGCATTTCAATTTTCGCAGCCCTGTCTTGTGATAACTTTTCGACTCTATTTAAAATTTTTAAATATGAATTTATCACTTAGATAATGTTTCCCATTAAATAAGGAAAATGTGGAATTTGAGTTTGCATAAGTTGGATTCCGTTTTCTCAAGATATGATCGTTTTATTGACCATATGTCCACTGTTTCGGGGATGGCAATAAGAGACATAATTAAGATGTTAATTACGATTTTAAAATGCTTGGAAATGCGTGTTTATCACATGGTTTCTGTTTTACATCAAATTATAAATCTCCGAAAATTAATTTTGCTTAATTTAGATTTAAAATGAATGAGATATGCTAATTTTAGTTAGTGAGGGTCACTGCTGGAAATTGCATGTTTATCCAAAATCTTGTGATTGTCGTTTAAGAAAATTACGAAATTAATAGTTAATTTTTAGAATAATTGTGGATAATATTTGAGAATTATTAGAACAATAATTATTCCTTTAAATGACATTGCCACAACCAATGAATGATTATATTAGATCTAGATCACCAATTGGTTACTTGATAACCTTTCGTCAAACTTGTTGCTTGACTAGGTTTTGGGAATTTGTCTAGAAAATTTCCTTATAATCAAAATGGTTTTGATTATTACTGTATGGTATAATTCGGTAGAAAAACTGATGATCATCTTAAGTACAAAGTGAATGACTCGGCTTTGCTTTTTCCTGAGGCGGATATGGTGTCTAGTCGGGGAGCGTTGGGGTAGCAGGTTGCACTGTGTGCGGTCTGTCCCACTCCCTCCGGTAATAGCCATGACAACGGGTAGGAAACGAATGATGCTTGAGAGATCATGATGTATTTTCTAATTATTAAAATTCAAATAATACGTACTTTGAGATAATACCACTAATACAAGTAACAATCTAGTTTGATGATTAAATTGGATTGATAATTGATTCAATGAGATTAGATTAATTACATCCAATTGAAACACTCTATTATGAATAGATGTGTATTTCCCTTGGAAGAATTAATTGTATGAATATGATTCATGATAATTAATTAAAATTTGAATATGAGGTGGAGGATCACATAAGTGACATCCATGGTCTCCCGTCAAGGCGAAGGGTTCCATCGCCAGATATTGTGTAGGAGATGCCTGTCCGAAGTGATAGCTCCTGCATACAATCCATTTGGAACGGGCTCTTCGCTTCTCGAAAGAGTAAGGATGTATGCGTAGTGTCCCCAATATCGGGTCCTCATATTATTGGGGCGATATTGGATTGCGCATAGCGAGTTGTATTCCTGTTGACGGTTGGTTCAATTAATAACGGGTCAACATCACCTTAGGGGTGGTGGACCCGGGTGTTAAAAACTGAATTGGGAGATGCAAGTTGGACTTGCAAGGCGGAATGTGTTCCCGCTTCTTTTTATCCGAGTTACAGGTTCTCATATTATTGAGACGTGACAAAGATAAGGAAGGAGATCTCAGATCTTGCTTGAGATATAATGGTAAGTATATCTCTTACATTGAAGTGATTAAGGGAATGGACTTTCAGTGTTGACATGGCAAGACAACTTTGATATAAAATTCCTAAATCAAAGTAAAATGTGTATATATATATTTATATATATTTATGCAGATTTCTTATTTCAGATAATCCTCATTAAAACCCACTCAGTACTATAATCAGTAATAACCAGTAAAATATCATGGATTGGATCCATGATCAAGATATTGTACTTGCAAGTGGACACATAATGTATGTGGTAGCAATGTGCAAGTTTCCTCATAATAATGAGGAATAACAATTAAATAGATAATAGGACTATAGCCCTAGGTTTTGTATGTCTCTATAATCTTGATCTCTCATCGAATGTACTTTAATAGGGAATGTCGATGATGATCGTTATTGTCAATTAATCCTTATAAATTCTAAGAAGATGTTCTGGCATACATATGCGCTCTTGACATTTAATCATGAATGACATGGTTCACTGCATTATGCAGAATGGTGGCTCTACAAGAGATGAAGTATTCAAATTGTTTGAATACCTACCTGAACCTAAGTCTTTAAGAGTTAATATGTATGTAGATATGATGAGTGTCATCATCCTACTATCTATACTCAAGTCATTCACGAAGTTTCATACTGTTCATATTGTATGAATTAAATGAAGCATATATAACTGTCGAAATACTCTTATATTGAATTTTTTTGAATTCAACATAAGAGATCCTTTGTCTTAAGAAATGGTTGTTTAGAGATGAAAGGAGTGCAGTGGAAGCTTGGGTCGGACCTAGGTTAGAAGAAAAGTCAAAGAGTTGACTGTACTTGTATGGTTTCCACACATATGACACCCAAAGACTCGGATGAATGTCAATACTGCAATGAACTGATGTGTTGATAGTATGACTATCAAGTCTATCTATATCCTTAGAGAAGGACTCGGATAGTGCATCGGAATAATCTACATTTAATCATTGAAATTGACTTTCTTATTTGATAAGATTAAAAGTCTGATAATTGTATCTCATTATTCTAATAACACTTGCAATTGGTTGCATATGCATTAGAAGACTAAAAATTTGATCTTAAGGTTTAATAGTCATCCGCATGGATATTGATGCAATTGTTGCAACAATCTCTATTGGATAAATAGACTTCATAGTTTTAGTGGGAGAGCCCAGTCTTAGAGAATGTCTCTATAACCTGGATATTAGAATACACTCATTGTTTATTTCTAAATGTTGGAAATAAACATAAATTCTGGAATAGACCTATCATAAAGAGTTATGATGGATATATTTCAGAAAGTATTTTTGATATCTGGAAGACTCTAGTAAATTAGAAAATTAATGAATAGTTCATTAACATTTCTAAATACTGAAAATTAAACCTTATAAGATCAATAGGAGGATAAAGATCATTTGAGAATGATCTGGCATCAAGCCTTGAACATTTGTCTGTTAATGTGATCAATAGACTAGTAAGAGATGAACTTTAGATTGTCTGAATGTTCAAATTTTACATACTTGTGAATATTGTATTCAAAAGTGAAAATGTCCAATACACCCTTCCTAGGAATGGTGCAAGATGTCAAGGTATTCAAGATCTCATACATATTGATGTATATAGATCATCTATATCAAAGTAAACATTAATGATATATGATATACATGATTATTTATGATATGAGTTTTCTTCCCTTCATCTAAGAAACCTTTGAAATGTTCAAAGATTTCACAATTTTGATTTTGAACCAAAGTTTGAAGGAAGATGAAATGATTTTTATCTAACCTAGTGAAAAGCGGGAAAGCGAGAGCCGCTAAATAGCGATCTGACAAGTCAGACTCACTGTCGCTGATGCGACTGCTCAAACTTCCTCGGTCTTCAACAATTAACCCACACAATCAATCAGAGAAAGAGTAGCAAGGATTAAAATTTATTATACCCTACTAATGATGTACAATGGCAAGCAAGTAGGGGTCGAACACAAGGAGCAAAGGTGTAAAGCACGGATAAAAATCCAAACCTAGGTCTAACAAGCTACTTAGCCAATCTAAAATTTTTGTGGGTTTTTGATTTTTATATTTTTTTATTTCTTTTTTTTTTAATTTTGTATTTGATTTTTAATTTTCTGATTTTTATATTTTATATTTTATATTATATTATTTTTTTTATCCTTTTTCAATATTGGAAAGTAAAGGCAAAATAATAAAAGAGAACCTAAAACATTTACAAAAATGCACAAAAATACTCAAAAATTCAGAAATAAAATGTTTTTGGTATTTTTAGGGTTTTCTACTGTTTTTGTGATTTTTGGGGATTTTTCTAGGTGTTTTTGGTATTTTTAATTACTGAATTAGGGCTAAACAGTGGAAATAGGGCTGGCGGTGACAAAAATGCAAGTTAAAATTATCAAACAGCAACCAAAATTTTTCACACTATTTTTCCAATAAAAAGGACAAAATAAAGGACAAACAGGAACTGAGTTTGCTATTTTTGGATTTTTCTACTATTTTTTATATTTTTTTGAAGTTTTTGAGTGTTTTTAAATTTTTAGTGTTTTTCTTATGAGATTTTTAATGATTTTTGGCTGGGAGTTAAAACAAACTAAAAGACACAAAATATATTTTTTTGGAATTTTTCTGGAGTGTTTTTATATTTTTTAGTGATTTTCTAATGCAAACAGTGCTGAAAATAGATGTTTTTGATTTTTAATAAATATAAAAATAAAATAAAATCAAAATCTAATTGGATGGCGTGGAATAGCAAGTATCCAGGAACTTAAGCTCAAAATTTGAGGATTTTTGGAGTTAAAATGAATCTCCAAATAAATGTTACAAGCATGCTAAATTTCAAGGACTGGCAGGGACCTTTGCGTAAATATGCAGAACTAAGAGGACACGCTAGCAATTTTCCCACAAAATTTTAACTGAGACAAAAAGTTTCTGGGCCGAACAACAAAAACCAGAGCCGCAGGGGGTACAATGCAAAAGTTTCTAGGCTCACATGACGCGCATGCGTCCTGGCGGGGGCATAAAAGTCGATACGCAAAAGTTAAGGGTGAAATCAGTAAATATTACAAAAATAACTAAGTTACCAAGGAATGTCTGCGTGCTAACTAGTAATAACAAAATGAGCGGGGCTATCTTGCAAAAATCACCACTTATACACGTGGCGGCGTGGATGGCGCTGCTGAGATGAGATCCACGGTGGCTGTAGCCTCCAGCTGCGGGCGGCTGAGATTGAAAGGGGGGGGAAAGGATCGACGGTGGCTGTAGCCCCCCCCTTTCCCTTCGTTCTATTCCAGCGCAGGGGGCGCGGCTGGGCTTCCCAGGAGCGCGGGCGGCGGCGCGAGCTGCAGTTCCGCCTCCTCCGGCCAGCCTCGCGGTGCCTCGGGGATGGTGGCGCGTAGGCGCTAGGTTCCTGCAAAGAAAACGGTGAAGAGGTTGGGGGTAAAGTGCCCCAACCTCGTGGAACTTCACACAAGGGGTCGGATGTTTGGTGGGGACGGCCGGCGAGATTCGATGCCGGCCGTGGTCGATTCGGTGTGCAAGGATGACGAGTAGATCAAGATTTGACAAAGGGATTACCACTATGATGTTGCTTACAGAAAAACAACTGGAACAAGAAGAGAAAAGGGAAGAAGAAACCTCACCCGTGCGTGTTCTCCGGCGAGAACTCCGGCGAGGGGATCGAACTCGATTCGACGCCGATTCGCCCAGCTGAGAAGCTCTCCACACTCCTGCTGTCACCAGGAGTCCAGACGAGGGTCTAGACAAGGGCTTTTGCGGTGGAAGAGTGATCAAAAATGGAATCGAAGTCGGGTTGCTCATTTTAAAGAGTGGTGAAACAGTGAGTTTCGAGGCGAGATCACGGGTGGAGATGGCAGATCTAGGGAGATCTAAGAGGGCGGCGAGGTAGGTGGATGATAGGGGTACAACATTGCAGAAGGGAGCGGCGGCATAGGACGAGCGAGACGGCCTGGAAAAACCCGCCAAGACGGGCAAAAACCCAGGCGCAACAGTGCTACAGAAGCAAGGACAGACTGTTGACCTAGGTCAACAGTCCCAGCCCCCTGGTTGGTCCACGTGGACCAACCAGGAAAATCCTGCCAAAAATGTTTTGTAAAATCAATAAAAAATAGCAAATGATTTTACTAATTTTTAATTATAAAATAAAAAATGTTTATCTTTTTATGAAGTATTTTATAATGATTTTTATTTATTTTTATGAAGTATATTTTTACAAGTTGCATTTATACCCCTATAGGTATCTATATCTATATATTTAAGTATTTTTATTTTTACTTAGGTATTTTTAATTTATTTTATTTTGGTTTTTATTTTCTAAAATTATAAAATACTTTTATATACACAAATATATGTTTATTTTATTTTTCTGATATGTTTTGTATATTTAATAAAATACAAATGTATTTTGTATAGGTATATACATAAGTAATGTACCTATGTATTGAATATATACAAATATTTTTATTTGAGTTTTAATGATGTTTTTATTCTGATTTTAATACACATAATTATTATAAGTATTATTTACAATATTATAAAAATATAAAATTATAAAAATAATAAATAATTAATAAATTGAATATTTTAATATGTACAAGTATACAATAGGGGTCCAAAAGTCAACTTTCAAACCGTAGCTCCGCCAAATGCGAAACCACCACCAGTGGGTAGATTATTTTATTCCATATACAATTAAAGGTGAGTACGCTGCATTTGGAGTTTTTATTTGTGAGATACGGGTCTGGGAAGTTGGCATTCTGGATTTTTATTCAGACCATAACTTTTTATCTGTACATTATTTTTCTGTGAAATCAATTTTGTATTTTTCATTATTAATTTATCTACAACTTTCATGTACAAAGTTTCTTTATTTGATGTATAAAAAGTGGAACCAAAAATAGGTCCCAAAATGAATAAAGAATGAATAAAATGTATAGGTACTTACACTGTATTTTGGCCCTTATCTCCCCCTACTTTATTCCTTGTCGACCTATTCATCAAGATGCCTAGGTCTCGGGGTTTCGGGTCATAAAATATTTACAATATTTTATTCTTTTTCTTTTCTTTTCTTTATTCTATAATTTTGGCACTAAAAACCGCATTTTATACAATATTTACACACAGATGCATGAATGCTAAAATGCATGAATTAATGCTATTTACACGCATTTACTAGGGTTTTTAAGGCCAAAATGATAGAATAAAGATGATGAAACGTAGCTTCATCACCTAGGTAGCTTGTATCTATTAGATGAATTCAGGGAATGCCTTATGGAGATATGAATATCATTCCTATCTCAATCCTCCTAATGCACCTAAACTCAATAGAGTTGTAGGGAGATACAATTTTTTATTATGCTTGATATGATTTGATCAATGATCAATCTTAGCATAATTACCTCTTATTTCCAAGGTATATATATAGTAGAGACTACAATATATATCCTTAATAAAGTTCCAAGCAAGTAAGCTGGAATTCAGCACCTGAAAGTGCTACTTCATTAGGGAAATAAAGGATGGTATTGGATACCTACTTTATGACCTTGAGATTCTTAAAAGATTGCGTCTATGAGAATGCGATTCTTAGAGGATGAGACTCTTGAGAATCAAGATGAAATGAAGTGAAGGAACTCATTTAATCTTGAGAAGATAATGAGGCTCCTAAAATTGGAAACTAAAAGGATAATTAAAGATGAAACACTATACCTCTTCAAACAAGTTTGAAAATGGATTCCATGTATCAGTTGAATCTGACAATGATCCGACTTCATGTGATGAAGCTTCTGAAGATCATAGCATGGAAAGATGGATGTTAGCAATAAAATCTAAATTAGACTTCATATACAAATGTTGTATATGGACCCTCGAGGATCCACCTATACAGGTAAGACCCATTAAGGTGTAAATAGATCTTCAAGAGAAAGAGGGAATCTGATGAGAAGGTAGGGACATTCAAAGCACGGCTCGTAGCCATGAGCTACACACCGAAGAGAAGACATTGCTTGCGATGAGACTTGCTCTTCAGTAACCATGCTTAAACCCATCAGAATATAGCTAACCCTAGCTACACAACTCACATCAAGATGTGAGTCAAGATTGTATTCCTCTATGAATACCTCTTTGAGGATACTCACATGAAGTATCCCCATGGCTTCATTGTTGAGGAAATCAAGGTGTTCAAGCTAAGGAACTCCATCTTTGGACTCAAATAAGCTTCTTGTAGTTTGAACATAAGATTTGATAAAATTATAAATGTTATGATTTAATATGGAATCTTGATGAACCATGTGAAGCTTAGTGGGGATGCCATTTGTGTTCATCATGCTAAATGTAGATAATATCCTAATCATTTAGAATGATATAAGGATGATAATAAGTGTTTTATAGATTAGCTATTCCATATCTTGAGATATGATCTCAAGGATACCTCTTAGATCTTAGTTCTGAAGTTGTTCAGAAGCAAAGAGAAGAGGATATTGGGACTGTCACATTTGTAGTACACCTTGGACATGTTCCATTATTGAAAAACCCCAAGGAAGGCTTCCTTTCCTTAAGATATGGTACTGACCTATCTGAAGGGATAGTACCTCAAAGAGTTGAGGAAGTGAATGCTAGAACTGCTTGCACTTGTGCCTCAGTTATGAGAAGCTGAGTGTATGATAGATGTGTACAAAAGATAGATGTCTGCCATACAGTGGGAGTAGTAAATGTTACTAATCCTACTGAGGAGATAAAATACTTGATTGTAGTAATAACAATATCTTCAAATATGAAAAGATTTTTGAGATAGTGATCTTAAAAATCTTATCTTCAAGAACTTAAGACTTTATAGATAGTGATCTAAAACCTTAACTATGGACACCTTAGGAGATAGAGATATCCAGGAATAAGAGTATTCTGATAAGGTGTGGAAATATTGGTTATAATAATTGTTAAGCTATATTGTCGAGGACACTATAACTGACTATATTGAGTATTGGTTGCATAAGATGCAACATTCACATTGGATGTGAGCACTGTTTCTAGAGGATATGCAAGTGCCGTAAAAGGACTTGGCATAGTCTCTCGGGAACAGAGTGACTGATCAACTTACCTAGCTATTGTTTCTAAATAGCCTATGATTGTCACATGAGTGTAGGTTTAAATGATTATCCCATTAATGGCTCTTTGGGCTAGTGGGAGATTGTTGGACATGTGAGCCTACGACGAGCCATTATGCAATAAATGTTATTGCGAAAATCATTCCCTGATCTGAAATGAAGAATAAATAATTTGCATAATAGGTCCCTCTATACAATTAGGGTTATGTACCATGGACAACTTAATAATCATACAGCTGTTGATTCAATAATTGAATCATAGAGGCTGGTGTTTGGATGAATATCTAAGGAGTTAGATTGCGGACTCACCAAACACCATCAAATGATTGTTAAGAGATGATCTCCACCCTGAGTAGGAGATGGCAATCCTTTTCTCATATAGGCTGAAATCTGACCGACCTCTTGATGTAGGTCCTCTGCATAGGAATAGAGATTCAGAGGTGTCAGATTAGTTAAGTTGACTTAACGAGATCGAGATAACCAAAGTCCTATGTCGTATGCTGTCACGATATAGGCACTCATCCTCTGACCGGAGACAGATGTGTTACTATATGGCTGAATGTGTACATTTGGCAGACCAATAGGTTGATGGCTTAACCAAGGTCTATATACCAGCGAGATGGTATGCATATAAGGGCATATGAGTAATACGATCTCTCAAAGGGATCATACAGGTTCACTACTGAACTGGAAGACATGAGCTCACTCATGAGATATTGGGAAGAATCAAATTTTGTGCACGGTCATCTCGCTTTGGAATCTTGACTGAATTTGTAGGTTTGATATATGCTTTTGGAAAGTATATGATCACATGGATGTGATATATGCTTTTGGAAAGTGTATGATGGATACCATCTCCAAATGATTGAATGAGAAAACGTAATGATAAAATCCTGAAGGAGACAGTCTAAAAAGAGATTTAAAACTCCAGGTTTAATCTAGGTCTTCCAGTATGCAGTATGTACAGGTATTGGGA
This sequence comes from Ottelia alismoides, assembly GCA_037367405.1. NCBI lineage: Eukaryota > Viridiplantae > Streptophyta > Magnoliopsida > Alismatales > Hydrocharitaceae > Ottelia > Ottelia alismoides. Next base: position 584,558 of record JAZKJV010008895.1, on the reverse strand, counting down.
ATACCTGAGGGTGATATGATCATAAACGATTGTATAACCATGACGCTTCCATTCCTAGGGACTGATGAAAAGGGTTTGGATTTTCGTGACTCCTCTCGTAGAGAAGTGATCTAATCTTAGTCCAAATGTTGGACATTGATCTGAATGTGATTTAGATACAATGAGAAGATTAGATCTACGATCTTGATTTAATCAAGCATCGATGGGAGGTCCGCAAGATCTGGATTTGAGATTTGATCTCAATGTCCTAGTCACTATGACAATCGCCCTGTCCTTATCTCCAAGTATCCGCGGAGAAAGTGCATTATCCTTGAAAGAGTTCAGGAATAATTTCATTGTTGATATATGTATCCAAGCATCGAGAAAATTGATAACTAAATGTGATTTAATTATCATAGATAATATGAATTTAATTCATATTATAAGGAGAGATATCTAAGATAATTAAATATGATTTAATTATCAAAGATGTGAATAAGGTGAATGTGATTCATGTTATTTGTGCACATTAGAACATCGATCCAGGATGATTAAATGTGATTTAATTATCATTGATATGAATAATGTGGATAGCACTATCCATATTAATCATATATATATATTATAAATGTGATTTATGATATATTAAATAGAGCATATTGTGATTTATATTTGTTGATTGATTATTAATGTGAATTGGATTCACATTGAATGATTAATTGAAAATATAATTATATTTAGTTTTGGGTTGTGAATGAGATTCATATAATTTCAATGGCATGGTGGATATTTTCCATAAGATAATTTGGAATTATTTTTTGGTGAAAATATTGTCGACAAGAGATGATTGATATATATCATGAGATAATGAGATCTCATTATAATTAGCAGAGATGGACCAAGTCCACGAAAGAGAAGTGGACGGCTACAACTCTCCATGAGGAGAAGAGTAGCTATACCCTCTTTTGAGGAGATTGGTTTATTCTCTTAATTATCTTTTCTCTTATCAAATATGATTTAATTTGAAATTAATTTTGTTGATTTATCAATGAAAATTAATTTAAATTAAATCATTAGTTGTTGTGTTTTTACAACAACATCTTAGCCATTGAAAGAAACACAAATCAATCTCAACCATTGATTGTGTGTTGTCCATGGATTGGGATCCATGGACTCCCAAAATCATATATAAGAAGAGACACCCCTTGCTCTTCAAGATATACAATAATGAATGCTCTCTCTCTCTCTCTATCTCCCTCTCTCTCTTTCTCGACACGCCAAGCCTGTATCTCTTATAATGACCACCCACCATGGAGCCATTGTGAGAGTCGTCATCGATGCAGCATCGTTGTTATGCTTCCAGATCATCTAGTCGTGGCTCTCCATCTCCTTCAGTGCGTCTTGCTCGTGAAGAAGATGTTGGATCTCGTGTGACGAGATCAGGAGATCCGCCGCTTGGATCATCAACATGGATTGCGAGGAGCACGCGTCTCCCAACGCGCTCGCAAGCGTCTCCTCCGTCGGATCGGACTTGAGACAGGAGGTCTCTTGGTTTAGAGACTTGATCGCAACCACGCTTCAAGAGGTAATCCTATTACTTGTTTGTGGTTTATACGAAACGATTTGAGAAGTGTTCTTGGATCATGTAGTTTCGTCACATGATATTTTTTTTTAAATTCTGCTGCATAGAACAACTAGTCGTTCTTCGTCGTATTCGATACGATGCTCACGCTTCCGTGATGCGCTTAAGGATTATTCCATTATCCTTCAGTTATGCCTTCCCCCAGGTTCTTCATCCAATAGTCAACTTGATCCTTTAAGGCAAAAGGAAGGGCTTTAAGCCTAATGTAGTCTTGGCTAACCCTAGGATGCCTAAGGTTAGTACAGACCAACTTAAAGTCCTTGAAGAATGTGTATGTTTGTCATGTGCATTCCCATGAAAATGATGCAACAAGCTCAAAAACTACATCTTCAACTCGTATTCAACTTCAGGCTCGACTAGGCTCAACCAATTGGTCATCTGATATTGCCCAAGGTTATGCCACATCCATATGTGTATCTCTATCCAAATTCAACTAGCCAATCTGCACTCTCATAAGTGCTTGGTTCTGCTCAGATTCTACTAGCGTAGCTAATACTTCATGCATTGGGTCCTCTTGTTCTTCCTCCTCTCCATTTTATCTTTTAGGAGGCATCTTGGACAATTCTTCTAAACCTTCATCAATAAAAGGACTAGAGTGCGATCTTGACAAAGAAATGGAAATCAAATCGATCTCACCATGGTAATGGTCTTCCTGGGTAATAAGAGAAGAAATAAAGGGATTGGTTGGGATGTAACCACTCCCTAAGGATGAATCATAATACATCAGATTAAAATAATGGTTATTTTGAATCAAAGATTGTCCAAGGGAATGATGTGGTTGGACCATAGAAGACACGATATTTGGATGGTTTAATGAGAGGCTCGCAAAGTCTGAACAAAAATAGAGTCAATTATCCATCTTCGAAGTCAAAGAGAATATGGAATTGAGCACGATCGATTCAAGAATGAAACCTAGTAACTACGATGCACGTAAATGTGCATAATCAACTCACACTATACAAAGCAAACAAACCCCTTTGAATAAATTCACTAACTCAACATATGAAAGTCGTAAGGGTTCAACTTATTTATTATCTTGGCAATTTTAAGTTAGTGATTCAAACAATCTTATACAGGCTCACATGTGTAGTTTCCTGAGATAGTTCAAGTTCAAGCCGACGGAACACACCAACTAGAAACAAGACTATTTCTTACACTGGTTGGAGGAATGTGCTTGCAGTAACTATAGGACCCTAAGAGTGAGTCCAAGTGCTTAGGGAACAAGTCCAAGGATTTTTGGCTCTAATCCTTAGGGGCTACATCCTCACCTACTCTGTCTTGGGGTAAGTACCTGAAAACAATGAGGGTTTTACTACCCGTAATATAAGGTTGATTTTATTCTAAATTTTTAGGTCAATTTGCATTAATTTAGTCCAATTTTAGAGTTGGTTATCACTTAGAATTATGTGACTACAAGCATGGCCTAACATACAGTCCCTTTTCCTTTTTCCTTAAGTTGGCAAAAACTAAGGGAGAAAGCAAAAAGTGGAATGCAATCGTAAATCAATGATGCATGTTTTCGTTTAGTAATACTTATAGTGATTCCCAACACTCTCCATGTGGATGCAAAAATGAATTTGTAAATATTATACTATACGATGCAAATCGAAAAATCCACACCTAAACAATAACTCTATTAGCAATGAAGAAATCGATTTAATTTGGCTAGGTAGAATGTTGTTTAAGTGTGTCTCATGAATCTCCTAATATGTTTGCAATTGTGAATCCTATGAGATCAGTTGGGTTCCTTAAGCTATGATAAAGATCAAGCTATAAATGACCTAAGATCTATCTATTTGGCATAGTGCCTAAACCTAAATCACCACTTAAGTTGAGAATCACTCTCAACACAACCACAAAATAAAAATAACAATGACCTTTTTTTACATGCATGAGATCTCAATTGAGTAGTGTTGTAAAGGGCAATTAATTAAAACACAATTAATTAACAACTTACAAAAATACTACACAATTTTGAGAGAAACATACCACTGCTTAATCTAGCTAAAAAATTCTTCTGAATCCAGTTGCTTTGCAGTTTCTTCGGCTGATGCTCCAAGCTCCTTGCCTTCATGGTCCTTCAGATGTCTCTAGGTCCATGTTCCCGTCCACAAAACAATTAAATGGTCAGATATTTCTCACAAAGAGATATTATCTTGATTAAGAGTCTAATCCTCAACAAGGTGACAAACAAAACAAAAATAATCACAACAAACGGACTTAACATGAATAAACCTAAATATCACTAAAATAAATGTTTCAACCTAAATAAATCACACAATGTGCCATGTCCCCGACAACAATGCCGTCTGATGAATCGCTATATGCATGAATTAATATATATCAGTTGTAGCATGGGCACTTAACGAACCATACAGAACCGAGAGAAAGATCTCTGCGAAGAGTTTTCTCGGCTTTAATTTTTAATTGGGAAGTCCAGGGTCGAACACAAGCACACAAGCAATTCAATGATTTAATTCTAGGTTTCTGATATTTATTAAAGTGATATAGAGGTTATTTATATTTAGCAAATGTAAAATACAAGAAATTATGCTATTTTTTAAAACTTTATGTGTGCAAAGATGTTAAATGAAAACAATCATTCAAAACTAGCACATAATAATTTTACAACACCAAGCTCCTAGATTTATTAATGAAAAATCTAGTCAATGATAATTAATCTATGAAACAAGTTCAAAAGGCCACAATTTACCAAGTTAATCAAAACTAAATTTTCTTGTAATTAATAGGAAAATGAATCCAAGTAATCAATTAATGTTTAACTAATCAAGAATGAAGATATTAATCAATGTATCAATAATCCTAATCAGTGAATCAATCATTTCAGGGATTTAATGACTCAATTAACGTACAAGATATCATTTTTTATCTCAATTAAGAAGCCAAATAAATCGATAAAATTCTCTAATAGTGAATGCATGAACGGATTTTGTATGGGTCTAAAATGGTATCTTCACGGAAGCAAAGATATCTAGTCGTTGAGGCGACCTCTCACAAAACCAACAGTTAATCAACAATTAAAACACATATATAATCAAGCAAGTAAGAGCAGAGTTAAGATTTATTATACCCTACTAGAAATGTATAGTGACAAGCAAGTGGGGGTCGAACACAGGAAGCATGGGTATAGAGTAACGTAAGATAGAACAATCAATCACAAGGGATTTATATTTTCAGACACAACCAATTTATGATTTTCTATTTCCTTTTTATATTTTCTGATTTTTAACTACTTTTTCTTTTTGAAAAGATATATAAGTAGAGAACGGGGAAGCTGCTCCGCGGAGCAGCCAAGCTGGCCGCTACGTGGGGCAGTTCCCCCCCCCCCCCCCTTTTATTTTTTTTAATTTTTTTTATGTTTATTCATATATATATCCTTCTTACATGTCATTCAAATTTCGTGAGAAACAGAGACTCCTATGCCCTCCATCTAGAACAGGTACTTTACAGCAAATTTCAGGTCGTTAAATTTTACCTGTTCTAGATGGAGGGCATAGGAGTCTCCGTTTCTCACGAAATTTGAATGACATGTAGGAGGTATATATAGATGAATAAATATAAAAAAAAATTTAAAAAAAATAAAAAAGGAGGGGAAACTGCCCCACGCAGCAGCCAGCTTGGTTGCTCCGCGGAGCAGCTTCCCTTTTCACATATAAGTATATAAGGCTATATATATTGTATTAGGGTAATATAGATATACATACAATTATAAATAAATAAAAATTATAAAATTAAATAATTTTTTGTTTCAAATAATTTTTACTATTTCTGAGATTTTTTTAGAGATTTTTACTATTATATATATTTTTAAAGTAAAAAATATCCCAAAATTAGATTTAATAAATAAGCAAGACTACTTTAAAGATTAAAAATAACAAATAAGGTTTAAAATTCTTCAATTTAACATATAGATAATAATATTATGAAAATTAAAAAATAAAAAATAGTAATTTTGGAAATTTGGGAAAAATTTTAGATTTTTATAAAGGATTTGGAGTTTTTCTCTTTTAAGTTTTCTTTTCTATTTTTATTGATTTTTGGTCTGAAAGCTTAAAATATTTAAATAAACAAAATATACTTTTTTGGAGATTTTTTCAAAACATTTTTTTATATTTTTTCTATTTTGTACTGCAAAAAGGGAAGATTTATGATATTTTTTATTTTTATAAAATAGGAAAAATTCATTCTAAAAATATGACATGAAAATATATCCTAGCAGGAGCTTAACCGTATTTTTTTATGATTTTTAGAGCACAGATGATATACTTAATAAATTAAACAAACACCCAAAAATTATCGAACTAGAAGGGACATATATGTAATTAAAATAAAGCTCAGGGGTGCATATGCCAAATGCTCAAAAATATATAATTGAAATAAAACCTTCTTGTACTAATTGAAATACGAGAACCTAAAAGGTATCAGTGCAAAATGCCCGGCTCACGTGGAACAACACGTGAGGTGATCTGTCATGGACTCAAATGCAAATAAAATAATTATGAGAGTTTTTCTGCAAATTTTATAAAAATATTAAAACAACAAATGAAAGTTTGTGGATTAAATAATAAAGTACAAAAATTTTGAGGTGAAAGTGCAAAATACCCAACTCTTGCATGGAGATGGATGGTTGGATGGGCTTCACTAATCCACATGTCTGCTCCACGTTACACGGTGTCGGTTCATGCAGTGACAACCAAGATTAGATATCTCGAGAGGATCTAACAACTAAGAGAGGGGATGATCTGACGGTAGCAGTACGCCTGGAGCCAGGCTTCTGATCGGACAATCGAGAGACCCTCGCAAAGAACGGATGAAGAACATCGTAGTGTTGGATTTCGCTCTGATCCTTCGAGTGACTTTGATATCCTCTGTGGCTTCTAAGTGTCTCTAAACGCTCCTGGGGGCGATCCACGGCTGAAGGAATCCTCAAAATGGTCGGAGCTCCACTGGAGGTGGTACGCCAACGGTCGATACCTGGAGTTCCTTCTCCTACTTCAAAAGCCTCTGGGGAGATGGCTTTACTCTTCTTAGCCTGAAAGGAATGATGCACAATAAAGCTACGAAGCTCCGGAGAGCCTCAATGGTCGAAATGGACGTGATATGCGTCGATATGGATTCCTCCGGTGAGCGGTGGAGTGGGAGGAATGGATTCCTCGATCCGTGCAGGATCAAGATGAATGGAGATGCACGAGGCGTGAAACATATGAAGGGGAAGAAAATGACAAGATATGGTGGCGTGGATCGGTCTGGGATGGTTAGAATGGGGTGGTAGAGTAGAGCTCCATCGATCGATCGAAATCAAATGAAACTAATGATTATCCTAATCTACTGTTATATCTATGAATTGAAAAAACAAGAGATGAAATAACTCACCGAAACGCCACCTCGACTGAAGCTCGAAGCGGCGGAGCAACGATCCTGATCTCCTCGATTTGAAACACCTTCCGGCCAAGCAAAGGCTGGGACATATGCCTGCTGTCAGCGGGAGATTGTCTCGAAGCTCAAGATTAGGGAAAAGAGCGGAAGATGGTTCAAGCTCTCAAGGTTTGGCTAATGAGATGTTATATACAGGGGGTCTTTGACCTAGAAAAGCTTTTGATTCAAAGAGACAAAGCCCAATGTAATCAATCCGTGTGAAAGTCTGATGGTTAGAGATAAAATTTTGTCAAGAGAACCCGACGAATAGGTGAAAGGATCAATTTGGAAAAACGATGCAAAGATGGGTCAGTGAGGCTTCCTGGCAGGTCCGGTCAGAGGTGCCCTAGTTGACTAGCGGGTCAATCAAGGCACGCCACTGATTGGGTCACGTCAGCAGCTAAAAGACAAAATTAAAATGAAAAAAAAATAATGCAAAAACAAATAAAAGATGATTTAATTAAAAAAAACTTAAAACATGAAATTGTTTGTCTTTTTATGTAGTATTTAATGTGATTTTATCTATTTTTATGGGCTTATTTATCATAAGTTAGTTTTTAAGGGTGTATTTATAGGTATATTTACCTATGTTTTGTATCTTTTATTTTTATTTTATATTTTTGATTTTATTATTTTATTCCCTTATTTTATAAAATTATAACTTATTTTTGGTTACAGAAATATATTTTTATTGTATTTTTTTGATGTAATTTGTACACTTAAATAAATAAGGGTATATATTATATATGTATAAGTATAGGTATGTCATCTATGTATTTTTATACATTATTTTATTTTAATGTTTTGATTATGATTTTAATTTAGTTAAATATGTAAAATTCTTATAAATAATATTTACAAAGTTATAAAAAATATAAAATTATAAATAATAAAGAATAAATAAAATAAGGTCCAAAACCTAACTTTCATGCCTTAACTCCAAAAAATATGAAACCACCTTCATTAAATAGCTTATTAATAGTTATATACAATTAAAGGTGATTTGGTAATGAGTTTTTATTTAGAAGATATAGGTCTCGGAAGTTGGGATTTTGAGTTTTTATTTAGAGTATAAAATGATCAGTAAACTCAATTTTATGTTTTTCTATATATTATTATGTACAATTTATATGTACAAAGTTTCTTTATTTGAGGTACAAATAATAGAAGTTAAAATAGGTCCCAAAAAATTAACATTGATGAATTAAAGAATAGAATTTTTATGTATTATTGGCCCTTTTCTCCCCCTACTTTATTCCTTATCAACCAAATCAATTCTTAACTTGGTCACGGGGTTTAGGGTCATAAAATACTATTGGCATTTTATTCTTTTTCTTCTATTTTCTTTATATATAATTTTGGCATTAAAAACTGCATTTCATACATAAAAATGGATCAATCAATTAATGTTAATTTATACAGAATAATGCTAATTACAAGCATTAGCGATGAATCCACGATTCATCCCTGGGCAAAATATCAAATAAATGTCCATAAAATCAATAAATTAAGAAAATGACTCTTGTAAATAAAATATACTAATTATTGTATATTATGTACAAAATAAATTAACAATAAAACGCCGCAAAATAAAGGAATTTTCGCCTGTAAATAGCCTAAAACTTGATGTATTTGTAATAAATTAATTTCAATTCCTTTTAAGCTATTTCTTTCTCTAACTTGTTTATAAAAATGTATAGGAAAATGCAAAAATATAAAACAAATTTCACCTCAAATAAATACTCCTAGATCCCAAAGAGAAAAAGCCATAAAGTCCAACTTCCCGACCAAATTCTTGCTTAGTATGATCTCCAAATTCACCAAGCTCACTTTTAATGTTTAAGGTAGAAAATTATCTATCCAATGGAAGTAGTTTCATTAAAATCGGAGCCCATTTGCAAAATTTAGGTTTTGGGACCTGGGTGTACATTGTATATATTGTACATTTTTTGGTTTTCTCATTTTTTATTTTACTTTTCTGATGTACTAAATATCCATAAAAATCATTTTTGTGTTTTGATTTCTTTATACTATTTTATTTTATGTTTTTGTAAATATCTTTTATTAAAAATACAAAAAAATATTAAAATTAGAAAAGTAAAAAAACATGTACATATGATTGATCTTATTTTGCAAATTCTCCACTCTTTTTCTTCTCTTTATTTTATTATATTTTAGTAGCTAACTTTTTCTCTTTTATTTTAATTAATTTATTTATTTTTCATTCTATACAATAACCTTCCATTCCACTCCATCTCTTCCACCATTTTTTATTACCTCCATTCAAATCCAACATTTTTTCAACCTCCCATTCAACTCCACCTTCATTTTCCCCCAACTTCCCATTATTCTTCTTTATATTCATTTTATCATCCTCATTTTGCCCCATCCACCTTTATATGTGTATGTGTGTGAGAGAGAGAGAGAGAGCACGAGCTCCCTGAGTTGAATTGGTGACAACGTCGAGCGACGACCGTCTCCTCTCCGATGAGATCCGTTGGCATTCTGGCCAATGTCACAACCGCCTCCATGTGCTGCTCGAGCCCATCGCTCGTCGATGATTCGAGAGAGGATCATGCTTCTCGTGAGCACACCTCAGGCATCTGCCTCCATCTTTCGGTAATTTCATTTCCCTCCCATCTTTATCATTAGTCGTCATTTTTATGTTCATCATTTTTATCACATCACATCACCACCCACACATTCATTTGTTTATTTTAATTTTTTCTTAAGCACATCACCATCACCATCATCTTCTTTACATTTGTTTTTTACTACTCATTATTTAAGAAAACATAAAATAAAAAAATCAAATCTAAACAACAAAAAGATCAAAAAAATTAAAAATAAAAAAGAAAGCAGCATGTCGTAGCTGGCTGCTCCATTTCCCGCCACTGCCACCAGCAGCGGCGATCCTCTAGCCGCCAGCCGAAGGATGCGTCCCCCCTTGTCCTCCGCCTGGCGTGGACCACCATCCAGCCCCTCACGTGCAGCCAGCCTCTAGCCGTGCCCCCATCTGCAGCCCACGACACCCTCGCCCGCAGGTTCGACGCTGCCCATGGCCAGGAGATCTCCAGCCCATCCACTGCTAGATCACCGCTGCCCGCGGTCTGCAGGCTCGCCTTCCTCCTCGTTGTCGCTGCACGCACCATGCACCGCCTCCCTCCTCGCCATCCACACGGTCCGACGTCCGCCGCCTCTTCCCCCCACGTTTATGCCCTAGCCACTGAAGGAAGGGGAAGGTCCCTTTTTATTTTGGTAAAATGCTCTATTTCTTTTTAAGTTTCTGTTATTGCAAAGTAGTCCCTATAAATAATTTGTGAAATTGCACGGATAACCTTATGTTCATGCATTGATTTGGACATCTATTTTCATAGTTTATTTTAATGAAAATTGTCATAGTGTTGAGCAACTAATTTTCTAGCATCTAAATATTTATTTGAATTTTTTTGAGTTTTGGGTAATTAAATAAAACTATTTAAGTGAAAATGTCATATTTCACCCAATTTGAGCTTCTAAATTCATATTTCACTGAAGTTTGTTTCAAAAATTCCCCAAAAATTGTAGGTGATGCCTTAAAATGTCCTTAAATTACTGTCAAATTTCATCTAAATTGGAGTTGTTCTATTTTTCTTCAATAAATTATAGAGTAATTTTTGTAAATGATTTTTAATTAAATCCACACAAATATTTTTTACGAAATTCCAACTCTCTTGGATTGATAATTAAAATACCTCTTTGAGATAATTAACTATCTAGATAAATTAACATTGTGGATTTATTAGGAATTAATTACTCGTTGTCACTCTGTTTTTATTAAAAAATCCATAAAAAAATCATATATTGTCAGAAAGATAAAAAAATACTTTAGCCTCATTGCATTATATTTATGTTCCAGTAAAATTTCCATAATTTTTGCATTCTGTTTCAGTGAAAATTACGTAACAACCCATAAAAGCTTGCATTTTTATTTGTTGCATTCTGTTTGAGTGAAAAATTGTGTAAAAACCCTATACCTAAGTTTTCTGAATTAACCTGATGTTGTTCCTTTGCCTCCCTGTGTTCGACCCCGGACTTGCCCGAGATATATATTTAGGTCAAGTCCTCTTCACGGAGATCTTTTCTAGGCTCTGACTAATTATCTAAGTACCCGTATTACAAAGAGTACACATTATCACATACCTAGCGGATCGATCAGATGGCGTCGTTGTCGGAGGCCAACCGGCTTAGGGTTTAATTTAGAAAATTTGATTTATGTTTTCTCTCACTTAGGTAGTCTGACCACCGAGCCATCTTGTATTTATTCCATTTTTCTCTTAATTATTTTTATCATATTTTTGTATATATCTTGTTGTATATCTCTGCAATATAAATTCCATTTTCCTTGCGAGGGCCCAGTAAACTTGGAGTGCAATGGAGGTTGACGAACGTGATGCGCACCGACTACTGAAGAGCTAGGAAATTTGATTTATTTTTGAGAGAATTTTTGTAATTACTGTGTTGTAATAATTTAGGTAATTTTCTCACCTACAACGACTCTTGTTTGAGAGCTCGCGCGTGTAAAAGAGACTTGGACATTATTTTGTGGTGTGTCAAGACCTGTTTCACTCTCTAGTAAGAGTGGGGCTTGACTTGATTGGCGAAATTAAGGATATGCATATGGTAGTGTAGCATCAAATTTGTTTGTGCCCTTCGTAATTTAGGCCACACATATCTTAGAAGATTCACACATCTGATAAGATTCATAATGAGATGCACATACACGAACTACTTAGCTCAAATTAACTCAATTCTTCCCCGCTAATAGTATACTATTTAGGTACAGTTCTCTCGATCTTCATGCATATAGTGTAAATTTAAAAATTCATTTTTGCATAACACATGGAGAGTGTTGGGAGTCACTGTAAGTATACCTTCTTCCGAGCACGCATCATTGTTTCACATTTGCATTATGATTTCCAACTCCTTCCTTGTTTTATAACTTAGGATTTCAAAGGAAATTGGGACTTAAAGGTAGATGTGTTTGTGTGTTCAGATTAAATTTCACTAACAACCTAACTCTAAAATTGGGATTGAATTGAGAAGATCGATTAAAAAATTGGAATAAAAAGAGCCTTGTTCATGGGTACATAAAGACCTAATTGTATGATTTACTTGCAAGTGAGAGCGGGATGACACTAGGATAGAGCCAAGCCAGGATTTTTTACATACTACTAGTTCTTTCTTTTTTAGGCGATTAGCTATTTCTCAATGAGGATCTACAGGTAGCCGATAAACGGTCCGAATTTCATTAGCGGAGTGGGAGGTTTTGTGGATGCCATATAAGGCTTTGTCCTCAAGGAGGGTAGCTATATTTATAAGGTCGATACTTACTCATATACTGGCTGAAAGTAGGTCCAACTAGTCGTAAGAACTGGGTCGGTTTAAAAGACAATACGGGCACCTAACAACTCGCTAATCTTTCCAAGATTGCATTTATCACCAACTAAAATTGACCAGATAATTCAATCGAACCTTTACGTCCATCACCTGTTGAGTTGGTGAAATTAAGGGTTTGAATTGCATTTGTCTTGTATGAGTATTCTCCGCACATTCACGTGCATCGTAGAACTAGCGCCTCATTGAATATCGTGTTCTAATCAGTTCTTTTGACATCGAAGATCACTAATTGGGGGGATATTTATTTAGACTTTGCAAATCTCTCGTCGAACCCTCCAATAAGTACGTCTTCAAAGGTCCAAGCGCAACTTGGGACAACCTGTACTCATGACCCTCTTAAGCCCATGATCACTCACTCTCAGGATGGTTACTCTCAAACCATTTCCTTTCTCTCCTCCCATCTCACCGAGGAAGACCTTCACCTCGGTGAGAATATCTTCATGCCTAAATCCTCTTCTAATCAAGACCACATTGTTGATTCATGCCCTAAAGAAGATTCAAGTAAAATGCCTCCAAAGGTGAAATAAGAGGAAGAAGAATACCCCGAGGACCTGATGAGAATGGTACTAGACAGAGTAGCTGCATCTAAGCAACAACAAGCATTACTCAATGCTTAGTTAGGACAACTCAATCTTGGGGTCGAACCACCAATGGATGCGGCGTACAACCCCAAACAATACAGAATTCGTAACTACTTGAGTATGGCAAAACCCACGATTGATTTTGAGTTGAAGCCGCAATTTCTGAACCTGCTGTCACACTTTGATGGGAATGCTTCTGAGGAGCCATATGCATTCCTAAGGGACTTCGATCTTGTATGGGCTAATGTTAGACATCCTAATGTTATCCAAGATTATATTAGGCTCACAACCCTTCCATTTGCCTTGGGTGATAAAGTCAACTACTGGGTAAAGAACTTGGGAGTTACAGTCGATATTATGCCCAGTTCAAGGACCTGTTTCTAAAGAAGTTCTACCCCCTGAGTAGGACTAACATGATGAGTAGCGGAGTACGAGCTTTTCCCAATTACCCCATGAAGCCTTTTGTGATGCATGGGAAAGGTTCAAGGACATGTTGCAGAAGTGTCCCTATCATGGACTAGATGACAATATATTGGTCCAGTCATTCTTCACTGGTCTCAACCTTGAGATGCAAGGTTTAGTGAGCGCTCCCTGTGGAGGTAGCTATACATCATAAGGATCGGATACCGTCTGGAAGGTATTTGGGCAGATGGCTAAAACCAGCCGCTCATAGATGGCCAGCAGGGCATATACATCGTCCCCGGTCACTCTTATTCAGAGGGGGAAAATTAGTTGTAGTCAATCTCTCTCAGGACGTGGTCCCTAGCATGGGACTCCTTGTGGACAAGCTTACAGTAGTCGAGAAGATTGATAGGAGGATTGATGAGTTAGACCGGAGCGTCTCCAAAATTCCAAAACAATTGGAGGAGTTGACTGAGAAGGTATCTAAGATAAGGATACCCATCGTGATTGCACTCGCTATTCCCGTATACCGAGTTCACCATGTTCAGGAGAAAATGGTGCCAGGGCAACCCCAGCTGTGAGAGCAGGACCAGTCCTACGCCTACTCTTTCCAATAGCCCCCTCTATTAGCAGAGACAGTTCAGGAGGAGCCTCCATCAGGTTGGGAGGTAAATGGAGTATTATATACTCAGGACTCTGTTAGGTAGGGATGTACGGGAGACCGATAGACATACCAGCATCCCCTGACCATTCACAACACGACATTCACCTTTGCACCACCCCCTTCACAACAGAGCCCTGGATTCCAGCCACACCAGCAACATCGGCAACAATATCAACAGTATGGCCGACAGGGCCATTACCAGGCAGGCTAGCAGGGCCCGTAATTTCAACAGACACCCCACCAGCACCGGCAGCAACAGAGGCAATACCCTTGCTAGAAGGGACAGTCTTCTCGTTCTTCTTCCTAGTCTTATCCCCTTCCTTCTTCGTATGGTCCCTTGGATATACAACAATAGATACTCGATGAGATCCTTTCTTACAGGAATGAAATTCACAACTTACGGGTGGATGTCAATCGCCTGTCCAGATGGCGAGACGAGTAGACTACACCCTCTACCTCGATCCCAGCCCGTGTTCTGGCTAACCCCAATATCCTGAACTGATCTAGTTTTTAGCAGCACTTTGGTCAGGTATACTATTCAACATCTCCTAGATCTGAACATGAGATTCTTTCATGTGATGAGGCTAATCACATGTCTCTCAGGAGCGGAAGGACCGTGAGCGTACCTGATAGGGCGAGAGACACGAGGAGGGGCATCTCTGGAGCTCTACCTGAGGAGTCTTCAGAGGATGAGGAGGAGAGGAAACATATTCCGGAGCCCCGTCAACACCATTTGAGGATTTCTACTCAGGGAGCCAAGAGGAGAAGGAGAATACGTATGCAACGTCAACATCATGGATATACTTTCGAGTCTATGGAGGACCTTGCATCTCTGGTTGTGGCAGATACCACTTCAGCTTCTATTCAATAATCTATAGAAGATAGTCTAGATTTTGATTCCAAGTTTCATCAAAAAGATTCTTCTATGGAGAACTATATTTCTGTCAATGCCAAGAATGATCTTTCAGTTCATGATTCAGATTCTTCATCTTCTTTTTCCCTAGCTGCAATCCCTTTCCCCGTGCTCTTATGGCATAAAAGCGTATAAAAAAGATTCAGAAAGATGACTCCGATATGACACGGTTTTGTAAAGAGAATATCATTGTAAAGGTGCCATTTGATGAGTATGTGGCTAACCATCCTACATTCCAGAAATACCTTAAGTGAGCTGCACACCTACTAGGGCTAGCAGGAAGAAAGAGAACCAAAATATGAAGATACACGTCTTGTCAGTAGCCACAACCTATTGTCTCAAGAATCATACATTGTCAAGTAAAAAGAGATACATGGGTTCTCACTATGTGGAGAGTCTTATTGATGACATCGCATTGCAGACACACTCTTGGATAACGATTCTTCCATAAACTTACATCCCTTAAGCCTTATATCATAAATTGGAGTTGGGACCACTTCGCAAATCCAGAGCTTTACTCCAATTCACAGATCATTCAGTGAAGAGACTTAAGGGAGAAGTGAAGAATGTCGTTATCTCGATTGAGGGGCAAAACTATTAGGTTGACTTCATAGTCTTGGACATGGAGACCCCCAATCATTGGAGAGAATCTCATATCATTCTCGGGCAGCACTTCCTTAGGACCACAGACACAACTTTTGATTATGGTACGTGAATGATGAAGTTTCATTCTCCATGCGGAGAGGTGAACCTTGAGATGAAGCAAACCAAGTGTCAGCGACCCGATTCAAAGAGTAGCATAGAGTACTCATCTTCAGAGGCAGATTGCAGAATGATTAGCATTGTTGGGATTTGGAGACAGGTTCCTTCAGGACAGAGCGAGACCCTTTCATCTACAAAGGACATAGTGGATGATGCAGTTTTCCAGGTGTTGCTTGATCTTGTTAGAGATGCATCTACATATTCCTTTGATGACATAGTGATCCATCTGCATCTGTCAGTTCCATCCCCTTTGGAACTGTCATGGGACATAGATGATGAGTCGGACGCGGTTTGGCTGACTTACCGCATTTCTTTGGCGATCTGACTCCCTATACTTCTGAGTTGGTGGAGAGTACTACGCAGCTTAGCCTACCTTCATGCAACATGAAACCAGATTCAGATTTAGTTCAGCCAGATATGCTCGATGGCACCACATTACCGGAACTGAAATCACTACCTCATACATTCAAGTACGACTTTCTTATGGGAACCAAAAAGAGATATCATGTTATCATTAGCTCAGACTTGACTTTAGAACAGGACTCCAGGTTGTCTGCTCGTACCATATTTTTACTGAGGATAGCGTAAGACCTTCCCATGAGTTCCAGAGGAGACTTAACCCCAATCTACAGAAAGTAGTGAAGAACGAGAATGAGAAATGGTGCAAAGCAGGGTTTATATACCCTATTTCTGACTCCAAGTGGGTGGCCCACTTCATGTTGTCCCAAAGAAGTCAGGAATTCAGATGGTCACCAATGACGAGGGGGTAGAGATCGCGACACGAGTACCCATGTCGTGGCACGTCTGTGTCAACTATAGGCGCCTAAATGTTGCGACCAAGAAAGATCACTTTCCCTTGCTTTTTATTGATCAGATTTTTTAGAGACTCGTAGGGAAATAGTTCTTCTATTTTCTTGATGGGTATTCATGCTACAACAAGGTAGTCATAGCCCTAAGGACTAGGAAAAGACCACATTCGCATGTCCATGCGGCACTTACACATTCAGGCGCATGCCATTCGGGCTTTGCAATGCCCCAGGCACTTTTCAACAGTGCATGATCGCTATATTTGCCGAGGTGGTAAGAGATTTCCTGGAAGTGTTCATGGATGACTTCTCGGTCCATGGTGATTCCTTTGATACCTTTTTAGCATACTTGGGTCGAGTCCTCAAGAGGTGTAGAGAGGTGAATCTGGTACTCTCCTGGGGGAAGAGTCACTTTATGGTGACGGAGGGTATCGTGTTGGGGCATGCCATCTCCAAAATGGGAATGGATGTTGACCCTACGAAGGTGGAGGTGATCAAGAAACTCGATCCACCTACCAACGTGAAGTCAGTGTGGTCATTCCCCGTATTTTATAAGAGATTTATTCAGGATTTTTCAAAGATCGCTCGCCCACTTACTGAGCTCTTAGGGAAAGACACAGAGTTCCTTGTAGATCACAGGTGTCTGGAGGCATTTGAGCTCTTAAAGATGAAGATTTATGCCTCGTCTATCCTACAAGCTCCTGACTGGTCTCTCCCCTTTGAGATCATGATTGACGCTTCAGATTTCATTATAGGAGCTGTGTTAGGACAACGACGAGAGGGGATTCCATTTGCGATCCACTACACAAGCAAAGTATTAGACCCTACACAGAAAAATTACACCGTGACTGAAAAGGAAATGCTCATTGTAGTATGGTCCCTCGAGAAGTCAAGGTCATATATTTTGGGCTCTAAGGTGACAATCTACACTGATCACATAGCCATTCGATATTTAATGGAAAAGAAGGATGTGAAGGCACGTCTTCTTATCTAGATTTTACTCCTCCAGGTGTTTGATTTGGAAATAAAAGATAAACCTTGAGTGAAGAATGTTGTGGATGATCATCTTTTTCGGATTGAAATTAAGGATTCTCCTTATTATGAGCAGATAAGAGAGACATTCCCAGACGTGTCAATTTGTGTTATTGACTCACTCTCTAGATGCCAACATGGTGAACTATCTTGTCTCCCAGCAGGTTCCCCATGGTTGGACTACGAGCAACATTGACCGAGTGAAGTCGGATTCGAGGAGATACCATTGGGACGATCCTTTCCTTTTCTTCGAAGGACAGAATTGTGTTTGGAGAAGATGTATTACTCAGGAGGAGTACCAGAGTGTCCTCACATATTGTCATTCACTTGAGGATGGAGGACATCAATCGAGAAAGAGAACCACTCACATGGTACTTTAATGTGGATTGTATTGGCTGACCCTGTTTCGAGATGCCATTGATTTTGTACGGTCGTGCCCAAATTGTCAAATCATGGGAGGGACAGTTGGACAGAGAGATGAGATGCCCATGCGGACGGTGATTATTTGTGTTGTTTTTGATGCATGGGGCATAGATTTTATGGGTCCCTTTCCCAATAGCCAAGGACATTAATACCAAGGTTTTAAAAATCGGACCGGACATTGAACCGGTCAGTCTTCGATTTGGTCCAATCGGGTCAAATCGTCGGTCCAAACCGGTCGGACCGGTGATGACGTCAGCATGACGTCATTATTATATCGACTAGAAAAAATCGACCGGGCTTAATTTACTGGTCAGACCTGTCGAACCGATGTTTTGAACCAATAAAACCGGATACATATATGTAAGTATGTATTTATATATCAATGAAATAATCATTAGAAATATCAAATCTTTAAAAAAGAATAACATGATTGCCTATTTTGAGTAAAACTCTACAAACTTAGTTGCATTTTCTAGAATTATATATGAATAAAATATTGTAGTCATTTATTTATAGTTGTTTCAAGAAAATTACTCTAAGAAAGTATTAATATAACATATATTCCAAAAAAGAGAGGGACATACCTTATATCGCAGAAGTTAAGAAGGGCATACATGATAAAAATCCCATTATTTCATTATTTAAACCTTTATTTTTTGAAAATTACCAAACCATCAAAACTGGGTCAATTCGTGTCAACCCGGTCCGACCAAAAGTCAGACCCGATTTTTTATTTTTTAATTTTTTTGAAATTAATTACAAAGAACCGACCGAACTGACCAGGTCGGGGTCGGTTCCCGGTCGATCTACTCCGACCAGCCGGTCCGGTCCGGTTTTTTAAACCCTGATTAATACATTTTGTTGGCAGTTGACTATTTATCTAGGTGGGTGGAGGCTATCCCAACCCGAACTTTGACAACAAGACTGTCTGTAAGTTTGTGAGAGACCATATTATTGTTAGGTTCGGGGTGCCAAAAGTTTTTATATCTGATGGGGGGTAGCCACTTTGTGAATCGAGATGTGAGATCTTTAGCTAAGGACTATAGATTTAAGCACAGAGTTACTAGTCCTTACCACCCACAGTCCAGTGGCATGGCAGAGGTTTCGAATAGAGAGGTGAAGAGTATTTTGCAGAAGTTGGTTCGTCCTGATAGGAAGAACTGGTCCCATCTCTTGGACCAAGTTCTATGGGCCTATAAGACAACCAACAAGACAACATTGGTTACTTCACCATTTAGAACGATATATGGCAAGCCATGCCATTTTCCTGTAGAGCTGATTCACAAATCTGAATGGGCAATTAGTAGATTAATTTGAGTTGACACCGAGGGAAGCTTTGTCGAGACTTGAACTTGAACGAGCTCGTGGAAATCTGAAACAGGGTATTTGACAACAATTTGATTTATAAGGACAAAGTGAAGAGATGGCATGATCAGCACATTAGGTGCAAAGAATTTGTCCCTAGGTAAAAGGTAAGGTTGTTTAATGCCATGTTGAAGATATTCCATGGGAAGCTCAAATCTAAGTGGATGGGTCCCTTTATTGTTAAGAAAGTGCACAGGAATGGAAGTGTAGAGATAGCCGATCTCATAGATTGTGCACAATCCCATGTGGTGAATGGACAACTGTTGAAACATTTTGTAGATTCTAAAGAGCAGTTAGTCCAAGTCGAGGTCATCAACTTCATGCAGAGAGAGCACATAACAGATACATCATATTATTCTTCATGAAGATGCAGCATCAGGATTCAACAGATTAGAAGATTCATTCCTATTGTACATTCTCCCTTCTCTGTATATTATCCGGATCACATCGGTTCTCACACTTACTCTTGTCCGATATTTAGGCTGACCAGAGCCTAAGTATAGGGGGGATCGATGCCAGCCAAATGTATATACTCATGCATTTCTCCTCTTGACCTCATCCGCCCCATTTTTTCTCTTCTTCTACACTTTGGCTGACCAGAGCCTAAGTATAACTTCAATACTTTTTGTTATTTTATCTCTTCTACGCTTTGTACGAGCTATGTCTTTTTCTCGCTTATTCTGCTTTGAGGACATAACACATGCTAAGTATAGGGGGCATGTATATATTACATATATACTTTACCCATAGATCGTACTTTCACGTATTTTAGTATATATTATAAAATAATTACGGGGTGGGTAAAATTAGTTTTAAAAAATAAAAAAACTAAAAAAACTCTTATTTTTCAAAAAAATATTATATATTTTCAAAAAAAATCTTTTTTCGAAAAAACTTTTTTTAGAAAATACATTTTCTCTTTTCTTTCCTTATTTGATTTATAAAAAATAACAACAAAAAATCTTTTTAAAAAAACCTTTTTTCAAAAAAACTCTTTTCTTTCTTTATCTCCTTTAAAAAAAATCAAAAAAGTGTCTTTTTCAAAAAAAACTTTTGAAATAAAAGCAAAAACCTTTTTCCTTTTTTTAAAAAAAAACTAATATAAAATCACAAAAAAACTAACTAATAAGGTGGTTTAATACCTGACACTAACACATTCACACAAGACTTGTGATGTTCAAGAACACTTGGTTTATGAGGTCTTGAGATATTGAGTTAACCAGCCTTAGTCATTAGGGTTTTTAGCTTAATTACTCACATTTTCCTAGTTTGAAAGATTTGTATGCTGTATTGCATGCTTAGTCTCTACCTTAAGAATATGATCAGCAACTCACATACACGACTGCAGTTGTGATGAGATGAGTTGAAATTTCACTTGAGGAACTGGGACGAGGGATCTGAGTTTGGACATGATTTAATGATGCTCAAGTGTGGGATAAAATCAATGAAGGCTTCATGAAACCTGAGTGCCAGCACCTTAGGCCAGTATGAGAACATGGTTCTTGTACTATCTCTTAACATTTACCTATGTGCCAGGGTGTGATGAAATCTAAAAAATTATTGATCAGTGTGTGCCAACACTTGGTAAAAGCAGTGGAGCTAGACAAAAGCTAAGAAAAAAAGAAGAAAGAAATGTTGAAAGAAAAACTTATCACCAAAAACAGTCAAATATCAAAGAGCTTCCACCAAAGGCAAGCGCTCCCAACCATTTCAAAGTGTCCACTTGGACCACTGCTATTAGGACCAAGGAGTCAGGCTAGCACCCAAAAAGGGCTCTGCATCGAATAGTGATACAAGTCTGGATGTAGAAGGTACGATAGGTACTCAAAAAAGACACACCCCAGTGTACTCCCAGGAAATCAAGTGTAGACGACTCCAACTTCTCTTGACGGACACATTGATCAACAATAAAAAAAATATATATGTTGAGTTAATAAGGCACTCGAGAGGAACCTTTTTCCAATAAGAGGTTGAGATGAAATGACACAATCATATGCCCTCCATCAACTGGCCTTCCATCTACACTTTGAAGTCTGACAACTAAAGAGACGGTGGATTGGATGAAAGAAATGGTTTATTCCCTAGTGTTGAGGATCGGGTTCTTAGGAGACTCCCTTGGACTGAAAACTTGGGTGACATTGTGACTCTAATCTTGTAACTGCAGTCGACACTTATAGTCATATCTCTATTATATATGTATAAAGAGACAGTCTGATGATTAGGGAAATATGATACCTTTTGACTAGAGCTTGGTTTAGCTTAGAATTTCAGGATCTCTAAAATCGAGAGTTCTTGAATGGATCAAGTCTTGTATTCACATGCACAGTCAAGGGTTAATCCAACTTACTCATTCTTTATTTGCTCGAGGACTAGCAAAGTTTAAGTATAGGAGGGGGGGTGATGAATCCGCGATTCATCATCTCAAAATATTAATCTTAGCAAAATCCCTAGGTAAAATCTCAAATAAATGTCCATAAAATCAATAAATTAAGAAAATGACTCTGGTAAAAAAATACACTAATTATTATATATTATATGTACAAAATAAATTAACAATAAAAAACTACAAAATAAAGGAATTTTCACCTATAATAGCCCAAAACTTGACATATTTTTAATAAATTCATTTCAACTCTTTTTTGGCTATTTCTTTCTCTAACTTGTTTATAATAATGTATAGAATAATGCAAAAATATAAATACTCCTAGATCTCGAAGAGAAAGAGTCATAAAGTCCAACTTCCCAACCAAATTCCCCTCTGTATGAACTCCAAATTCACCAAACTCACTTTTAAAGTTAAGTTAGAAAATTATCTATCCAGTGAAAGTGGTTTCATTAAAATCTGAGCTCGTTTGCAAAATTTGGATTTTGGGACCTAGGTGTGCATTGTATATATTGTACATATTTTTTGTTTTATCATTTTTTATTTTGCTTTTCGTAATTACTAAAAATCCAAAAAATCATTTTTGTGTTTTGTTTTATTTCTAGTATTTTATTTTATTTTATTTTTGAAAAATTCTTTTATTAAAAATACAAAAAAACATGTACATATTGTTTGTGTTACTTTGTAAATTCTCCACTCTTTTTCTTCTTTTTATTTTATTGTATTTTAGAAGCTAACTTTTTCTCTTTTATTTTTTTTCTTTATTTATTTCTCATTCTCTACAATAACCTCCTATTCTACTCCATCTCTTCCACCATTTTTTTATAACCTCCATTCAAGTCCACCATTTTTTCAAACTCCCATTCAACTCCACCTTCATTTTCCTCCAACTTTCCATTCTTCTTCTTTATATTCATCTTACCATTCTCATTTTTTCCCATCCACCTTTATGTGTGTGAGAGAGAGAGCACGAGCTCCCTGAGTTCAATCGGTGACAGCATGACAATCGTGGTCGAGCGACGACTGCCTCCTCTACGGTGAGATCCATTGGCATTCTGACCAACGTCACAATATCCTCTACGTGTTGCTCGATGTCATCGCTCGCTGGCGATTCGAGCGAGGATCGTGCTTCTCGTGAGTCATCGTTTTTATGTTCATCATTTTTATCACATCACATCACCACCTGTTGGAACGTATTTTCGACGGTCTAAGTATACTATTTTTATGTCGGATAGTCTTTGAGAACCTACAAAAATACTCTTCAAACAAATAAATTACCGGACTTAGCTATATTATGCACAAGGAAAAGTATAGGGTAAGTCAGGGTCGAATCCACATGGACATGAAGATTCTACACTTTATTTTGCAAGTAAAAATACTTTTATAAATTGATGAGTTTGTTGAAAACTGTTTAAATAATAAAAATTGAAATGAAAGTTAGAGACAATAGTGCAGGTCGGCAAGTGCTGATCACTCCCCTTCTATGCAGCAACCTTCAAACTCGTACGCGTTAACTCTTCACGAATTTGGATATCCTGGCGAGGTGAGTTGGATGCGACTACAACCGCAGATCGAGCTTGGACCTCGTGTCACGTTTCAGATCTCCAAGAGTCGAGGATAATCACCGTTAGATATGGATCATCATGATGGTCTTGATGAATAACTACATGAATGAGAAGATAACAAAATAAGATGGATATAAAAATATAAAATAGCAAAATAAAAGCAAGATAAAATATGATGGTCGGCGGCTCGAGAGGAAGCCTCTGGAGTCGGATTCACAGAGGGTCCTAGGAAATGATGGTTGGCGAACGTCTATGGTGTTGGATGATTTTTAGCATCACTCGGGGTGGAGCCTTAAGAGTCGGATTCACTAGGGGTCCAAATGCAGAAGTTGACGAAACCAATTTGGTTCTCTCGTCAACAATTAAGCTAGATTATAAGTATGGATGGGGTGATTATGTGTTTAAGTTTGTGTACCGGTGTGATAATGACTTAATAATGTAATAAATCGAAGATTCATCACCACCCACACCTTCATTTGTTTATTTTATTTTATATTTTTCTTAAGTACATCACCATCACCATCATTTTATTTACATTTATTTTTTTATTACTCACTGAAGAAAACAAAAAACAAAAAATAAATTAAAAAAATTCAAATCGGAACAGCAAAAAAATCAATAAATAAAAAAATGAAAAAGAAAGCAGGAGGCAGTAGGCACCAATGGCAGTGATCCTTCAGCTGCCAGCTTCTGGTTGCGCCCCCCTCGTCCTCCGCCCATGCGTGGACCATCGTCCAGATCCTCACATGTGGCCAGCCTCTAGTCGCACACCCGCATGTCGACCGCCATCTGCAGCCCACGGCACCCCCGCCCGCAAGTTCGCCGATGCCCGTGACACGGAGATCTCCAGCCCAGCCACCGCCAGATCGTCATGGCTTGTAGGTCCACCTTTCTCCTCGCTGCTGCCACAGGCATCGTGCGTCGCCTCCCTCCTCGCCATCCGCGCAGTCTGATGTCTGCTGCCTCCTCCCCCCACATTCGTGCCCTAGCTGCTAAAGGAAGGGGAAGGTCCTTTTTTATTTTTGTAAAAATTATTCTATTTTTAATTTAAGTTTTTGTTATTGCAAAGTAGTCCCTGTACATAGTTTGTTTGTCAATTTTAATTTCTGAAATTGCATAGATAACCCTATGTTGATTCATTAATTGGACATCCATTTTGCATCGTTTATTTTAATGAAAAATGCCAAGGTGTTGAGCAACTAATTGTCTATTATCTGAATACTTATTTGGATTTTTCTGAATTTTAGGTAAGTATTTTTTAAGTGAATAAATTTCATATTTTACTCAATTTGAGCTTCTAAGTTCATATTTCACTGAAGGTTATTCCAACAATTCCCCAAAAAATATAGATGGTGCCTTAAAATGTCCTTAAATTATTTCCAAATTTCATTTAAATTGGAGTTGTCATGTGTCTTCAATAAATTATAGGGTGATTTTCGTAAATGATTTTTAAATAAATCGAACACAATATTTTGTAGAATTCCAACTCGCTTGGATTTATAATTAAAATACCTCTTTGAGATAATTCACTGTCTGGATAAATTGACGTTGTGGATTCATAGGAGTTCATTACTCACTGTCACTTTGATTTCATTAAAAAAATCCAAAAAAATCATATATTGGTAGAAAAATAAAAAAAATTGATGTAGCCTCATTGCATTATGTTTATGTTCCAATAAAGTTTTCATAATTTTTGCATTCTGTTTGAGTGAAAAATTGCGTAAAACCCATAAAAATGTGCATTTTTCTTTGTTGCATTTTAATCCCGTAAATTCCAAAAAAATGGTTTGCATTCCTCACTGGATTAATTATTTAGAAAAAAATAGAATTTAGATCAATTGGATTAATTTCACATTAAAATCAATTTATCTAAGTTGTATGTTTTCTTCTTAGCGTAATTCACCTATATTTTGCATTAACATTCATTTTGCATTAAAAAATATTAAAATAACCGCATTGGAAACCTAGACCTAAGTTTTTCGAATTGACCCGAAGTTGTTCCTTTGACTCCCTATGTTCGACCCTGGAGTTGTCCGGGATATAAATTTAAGACTAGTCCTCTTCACGTAGATCTTTTCTTGATTGTGACTGATTTGCTAAGTAACGTATTACAACGAGTACAAATTATCATGTACCTAGCGGCCCAATCAATTAGCTTGGGATTTTAAGACCAAAATGATAGAATAAAGGTGATGAAATGGAGATTCATCAGCGCTAAATGAATAATCCAAGTACACAATCATGTAGAGAATCAAACAATCTTTCCAACAAGACCAATTTCACTCAAATTGATTTATAAATAAAAATATATTCACGTTGTAACAAAGGGGCATAAATGTGACAGAAATACAAGGTTTTATTGAAAACCAATCCTTATAGGGACTGAAATGGAAATAAAGAAAAATGCTTAGATATGTATGTAAATTTCACTTGGCAAAGACTTATCTGCAAATTACAAGAATTTGATGGGTGCTTGTAAAATTTACACACGCACGTGCAAGCTACACGTGACTCATCGAGGCTCGAAGATGGAGGATTTGATCCACGTATCGTCTTCTAAAGGCTAGTGACAGGCTCGAAGGTTCCGAGGCTCCGTTCTGAAGTGGAGGCTTGGATCTGCAATGTGGCTCTATGTCAATCGTTGGATCTTGCCTAATCTAGAAGATCTAACGGATACAGTATCTTCTCCCCACCGTAACTCCTCCGCAATAGGTGGCGCGAGAGCTTGTGCTCCAGCGATGCACTCTCTCCTCTTCCAAGTTCATCCGACCTGTCTGAAGGTCATGGAACATTCGTGAAAGCTCAACGGAGACGATAATGCTCAGACGATCCTCGGACACGGGTGAAGGTGTGATTCTGTGAAAGCTCGTTGGAGTTGGAGACTTGGAAGTGTACTCCGATGAACATCCAGCCATTGAAAAACCTGTAGGGGTTAATTGCCAAGCCAAATAATGAACGAATCTTTATATATGCTCGTGAGGCTAAATGAGGGTTATTCAGAGGTGATAGATTAAACCCTAGCATGGGTTCTTCTTTAGAAAGAAGAAGAACCTGGGACAAGGTGTACAAAGTTATGGAGAAATGACAAGGTATCGCAGTATATGATGCGTGAATGAGGGAATAGCGGTGAAGTTTTTTGAACCTATAGCTCATAACTTAGAGATGAGGCTTGGATGGAATAATTTGGTGAACACAGACAAAAACTAAGATCGAGTAAGTTACCTTGAAAAATGAAGTTTGAATATGAAGGTGAATCAATGCCAATGTGAAGACCAAAAAGCCTCATCAATCTTCACTTAACAATCCTAGCATGGAATTAAAGCTCGAGCAAGTGCATGGAGCACTGCTACTTGATGATTCCACCAAGGATCTCACTGGAGTTGACCTCCTATCGTCTCTCAACCTTAGTACCTCTCTCCATCACTGAAGGGTTGGGATGGCTCAAGGAAGGTTCTCACAAGAGGCAGATGGCAGTTGTGATGATCGGCAAAAAAATTTTAGGGCAAAAGTAGTTGGCGAAGAAATCGATATATGGAATGGCTTTAACCACCACTAACTGACAATTGGGATAAAGAGGAAGAATGATAGGTGGTTGGTGAAGAAGAAGGTACTTAAGTTCATCGAATGGAGGTTGTAGTTAGACAGGGGGTTGTCAGAGACGGGTGCCATAATTAGGAGAACTTGGTTGAAATTGATGGGATGCATCTCTTGGACGAGGTGGTCAGAGATTGACGACAAATAGTAGTCGTTGGATCATAAGATCTAACGGTTAACAATGAGGCGTGATTAGAAGGCCGGGATTGACTTGATCAAGTTGATCAAACGATCCCTGAAGAGGTGGAACCAAGCAGCTCAGATCAGAGTTAATCAAAGATTGGATGGTAAAAATAAATGGGCATTGTAAAAAGAAGGGTTGGCAATGTGATGTGCAAAGATTGTGGCACATGGCCCAATAAGAATTAAGGGAAAAGATAAATCAACGAAAAATCTGAAATAATTAGATAGAAAATGAATTAGGAAAAATCATGATCATGAAAGTTGTAGATCCCGATGAGATCTACAATTTTCATGTAGAACTCAAAGAGAATTGGACTCATCTGTACATAGATTAAAAAATAAACAAGTAATAAAAACATTTTCTTTTCTCTTCTCATTTTCTTGGATATTCAAATTATATTTTATATTATATTAAGTATGTACAATATTGATCTATTTTTATTTGTTTTTTAAAGGGAAACAAATACATAAAATAATAACACATTAGTAGGTTATTTAATATAATATAATTAAGGTAATTTATATACAACAGACAACTTAATAATTAAGGTTAGTTGTAACTTAATCTTGGTGATTTACTTAAGCAAGAGAGATAATATTTATAATTAATGATGGTAAATATGGGATTTATCAGCTGGCAGACTAAAGTATCGAGGATGTCCTCTCCAAATGAGAGCGATTCTTCAAATGTTGTCTTATTCTTTCTCTAGGGATCTGCTGTCGTGATTGTGTTGCATTCTGCCTTGGACTAGAAAGAAGCGGGCTCGGTGCTGGATTCTGAGTAAGTCCTTTGAAATCTCGTCTTCTTCATCTCTAGATCAACATCTCCGAGTTTGATCTTCCCAGAATTGTTGTCAAATAGGGCTCCTACAGACCTAAGGAATGGATGCCCAAAGATATTTTGGGACTCTTTATAATTTCTGGGGACATCCATGTCAAGTATTGTGAAATCTACTGGATAGTCTTGTCCCTTAATGTTGATCACAACGTTCTAGATCTCGCTATTGGGTCTCTTAGTTGATGTATCTGCAAATTAAAGTACTGCCCTTGACTTCCTAAGAGGACCCAGATTCAGTTGTTCAAAAAGT
This sequence comes from Ottelia alismoides, assembly GCA_037367405.1. Taxonomy (NCBI): domain Eukaryota; kingdom Viridiplantae; phylum Streptophyta; class Magnoliopsida; order Alismatales; family Hydrocharitaceae; genus Ottelia; species Ottelia alismoides. The sequence continues at coordinate 556,301 of JAZKJV010008895.1, read as the reverse complement.
GTAGTAGGCATGAGATTGATCGATGAACCATTGTTTAATAATGTTCTAGCAAACTTGATCTCCTTGATCTAACTAGTCACAAAGTGTGCACCCATATACCTCTTCTTTCTCGGGAGCTCATTCATGATTAAACGAGATGTTTGCGATGGAGAGAATATGCTTCTTTGCCAGGGTCGGTTCTTTCTATTGACCCTGATTGGTTTGAATCTCACCTTAAGGTTTTTCTAAATGCCAGATCTTGGTTTATCATCTTGTCTAAAGATAAAGTAACCTTGATGTTTTCTTTGAAGATTCGTGGCATCTCTTCGTTATTTTGTGGTTTTCTTGAGTTTTTATTCCTTCCACCCATTAGAGCATGGGGGAAGGTATTGAGTGAACAAGTTCAGCAACTAAAATATCACTTTTAATGAAAATAGAATTCTGTACAAGACTCTGACTTGGACTGACAATAGGACGGTAACTTGGACTTGGAAAAGGATATGGTTGCTTGTGTTGTGGGGGAAGTTGTTGGAAGTGTCGTCCTCCTAGGATTCGGACTCACTTGACTCTAACGGGGTTGGATGCTCTGGTGTTGGCAGCGGATGCCTCTCCTCCTCTTTACCCCCAGATGTATGCTCTGGTTTGGACATTGCGGCTATGTTGTTGCGTTCCCTTGCTCGATCAGGCATGGTTACAGTCTTTCCTCTCTTGAGAGAAATATGATTGGTGACATTATGCAAAAAAAATCTCCTATTCAGGTAGAAACATTCTGAGAGTAATACATGATCATTGTGTCCTAGGTTATTTGGATTAGCCTATACTTGAGTGGGGATGGCTGTTGGGGTGTAGTGAACTCGTCTCTCCATCTCGAGAGTCAATTGATTTTGACTCTCATATCATGCAATTCATCCAGAGTTCTCTGAAGATCATAAGAGGTGGAAAAGGAAGACTCTTAGCCCTGCCTGGCCTATGGTTGTCGATACTGGTTGGTGGGACGGAATTGGCCATGTTGACCCTAATGCGGGTATTGTTGTTATTGTGGCAGCTAGTAGTTCGGACGAGGTTGTTGGTAAGGTTGCTGTTGTTGTTGTGACTGCTGATAGCCAGGTTGAGATCGTGATGGACGAGGGTTTGAAGTTGAATTGGACTCTTGTTTACTGAAAGGATCGAGATTGTACCATACGTCATTTGTCTCCATGACTTATTGAGGTTCCTCATAGGCTGCTTGGGCAAATGATTCTTTTGTTTAATGAGTGAAATATTGAGCTCCACTCCAGTTGCTCTATTGCTCTATCCCTTGCCCTTGAAGATAGTGAATATGATGCACTAGCGATGGGAGTGTAGTCCATGTGGGTATATGAATATTGGAAACCCTATCAGCGAATTCCTCCATCTGCTTGGGTAGCTTAAGCAAACTCTCCAGATTTGTGAATTTATCGAGTCCGTCCATTTTCTTGTTAATCTGTTTGACCACTATTAGCTTATTAACGATAAGTCCCATGTCTGAGCTCTAGACAGTGGATAGATTATTCACAATATTCTTTCACTCTTATTTTTATAAGAGGGAAAAGGGGGTATTGCTTCGCTTTTCACAGGTTTTTAAATTATTGAATTATGTACAAGTCCTTGCAACCCAATCAAGTGTCAACAAACAATTTTTTTCTTCTCAAGCCAATAATTTATTACAAGAATAATGAAGCGATAGAAATTTTTGCTACTTATTTACCTGTAAGCTAACAAGATGAAACTCATAGGGGCTACAATTCCCAGGGGTTATTCAAATAATCGAAAAAATCAATTAAAAGAAACATGGAATCCCAAATGCAAAATACCTTGGTTTTTTTGAAATTTTTATGTTTTTATTTTTAAAATTATTTTTATATCTAGTTTTTTAACATTTTTATTGTCAAATTTTTATTGATTTTGATTTTTGCAATTTTTTATTTAAAAAAAGATTATTTTTCAAAACAAATGATATATACACGAAAGAAATGAAACCTTCTTTTTTTCTTTTTTTTAAATATGTCAAAAATGCTAAAAATGTTCAAATAAATTTTTTTTATTTTTTATTTTTTACTATTTTTGTAATTTTTAGAGATTACTTTGGATTTTTAAAATGAATAAAAAAGGGAAAAATGTAAATAGTAAACAAGCGTGACTATTTTGCAATTTACAAATATGAAATGAATCAAAAATTGTGAAAATTATTTTTATAAAACCAGAGGAAATTATCTACAAATATGAACTCAAATCACATTTTTTGAATTTTTTTACAATTTTATATTATTGCTTTAAGATTTTTAGTATTTTACAGTTTTTTTCTAGGTTTTATAAATAATTAATGCACGAAAATTGGATAGAAATTAAAAACACACCAAAAGAAAATTGATCTATTTTTTGGAATTTTTGATGCAATATGTGAATTTCTATGACTTTTCAAAGTCTAAACAGGGACAAATGTCATGTTTTTTTATTTTTTAATAGTAACAAATGATGATAAAATGCAATGAAAAAATTACTGCAGATAGAACAACAAAGCAGGAGATAACTCTATTTTTTTCAAAATTTATTGCAAAAATAGTATTTATTCCAATAAAAAAGACCAAACAAATTAAAGTCTGTAAATAGGGACTGAAATGTAAATTACTAATGTTTTTGCATGAAATAAATAATAGCAATAAATGGTAGGGTGGGAAACGCAATTTACCCTAGGGTGCGTGCGCTACACATGCTTAAGCTATGGTGGGTGACTCTTTGTAATATTCAAAATGTCTGGGGGGCTGGCTAATATTTTTCCAAAAAAAGGATAAATGTTGTGTTCCCTCGTTCGACACCAAAATAGAAAGGGGGTCGCTGCCGCTCTTCCCTTATGCGCAGTACGGTGGCCTTCAGAGGAGGGTCGGCAGAAGTGTTGCTTCGCAAAGGTGGCTTCGATAGCAGGGTAGTGTCTGATCAACTGCTAGATGGCGTTCGTGCAGGGGTCCAGGCGGAGAGGAGATTTGCGCATGAAGGTGGAAGGACGTCGACGGGCGGAGAAGGCTTACGATGGGGGCTTTCTTCGTGCTGGCGGTGTGACATGCGATGCTGACCTGTGAGGAGGCTGCTAGGGCTTCGTGGTCGGCAGTGCTAGTTGCGGAGGATGGCGTCACGTAGATAAGGAGGAGGAGGGGCGACACATGCCCCGCTCCAGTTAACGATGCTGGATGCCACGAACGACCGTATCGATAAGCGTCACGGATGTGCAGTGGGTGATGGCTTCTGGAGGAGTGGGGGCGAGCTATGGAGGCCGCTACAGGAGGCCGACAGCTAGCCTCACAAGGTGGAAAGGAGGCTGGGGTGGCGGGCGCCGCCTGCGGGTTGGGGGGTGGCACCTGCAGTCGGATATTTTTTTATTTGTAAAGCAGAAACAAAAACATTTTTTATTTTTATTTGATCCTGCAAAACAAATATTAGAAAGAAAAAATTATGTATTTTTTTATTTTGTATTTATAACAAATTAGGACGAGAGCACGATAGCTCAATCCCAAAATCAAAACAGAAAATGTGAACGGGGATCCGTCGAAAAATGAGGAAAGGATCTGGATCTCTGGCCACCGTACGTGGCCATAGTTGGTAGATTATGTGAGATAAAATGTGAAGTGAAGGGAAATCAAAGTTGAGATGGAAAATCGGATCGGGAAGAGCGAATCGAATCGTGATGAGTGATAAAACAAAAATTATTAAATGAGATCTAGAAATATAAAAATTGAAAACGAATAAAAAAATGTAAAATAAACTACGATTAACCTAGATTAAAAATGAGAAAAAGTGGATCTCACCTTAGGAGCGGATGGAACCGGATGGCTCGGAGGCTAGGTACCCTTCTACGACAAGATAGCTCTCAAAGAATAGGCTCCTCTCACCAAAGATTGATCAAATTGAAATGAGCGAGGAGGAACCATATTAATAGATAAAAAGATGGAGTTTGAATTTCAAAAATTTTGAATGAAGATAAGAGATAAGAGAAAATTTTGAAATGAGATAAAGATAAGAAAGGATTACTGTTAAAATTATTTACAAAAATTAAATTTTTTGTATTTTCTTCACTTAATTAAATTGAATAATAATTTTTTGGTAGTGGTTATTTAAGAATATCAATATATACATATACTATATACGTAGTTAAATAAGGAAATTACTTATTTTTCTGTTTTAAAGATTTTTTATATTATTTTTTATTTTAAATAATTATTAGAAAATATTTACACTTATTTACAAATACAATATGTTCAAATAAATGGTAAAATTGCACAAACTAACCCAGAAAACCGATTTTTAACCGTAATTCGAAAAATTATGAAATCACAACCGGTTTAAAGATAATTTAAGTTAGAATACAAAGGGTGTGAGTTTGATTTAATTTGAGTTCCTACGGAGCCGAAATTGGTCTTTTAATTATCGCTTTAGAGCTTTTTCCACGTATGGTTGCTTTTATTCTGTAGATGATTTTATTTTGCAAACATTTTTATTATTGAGGAAACATTTTTATTAATTTTTTTTAAATTATTTAATTTGAGGTCAATTTATGTACAAATAAAATAGTGTAAGTATATAATTATTTACAACACACTTTTTATTTTATGATTAAGGAGCCTATCTCCTCGTACTTTATTCCTGGTCAATCAAGTCAAGTCGACCTTCTCTCGTGGTTCGGGTAAGCCTGTATCTATTACATATCTCTTTTTTTTTCTTTTTTTCCTTTCTTTCGTTATTTATTTATTTTAGGTTAAAGTAGTAATACGTGTACAATATTCACATACAGATGCAAGTTAGTAAGAACATAGAGTTAGTATTATGTACATGTGTTTTATAAGGGATTTTAAGCTAAAATAAATGAATAAAGATGATGAAATGCAGATTCATCATCTCCCTATTCTTTACCTTTGCTGGTCCCTTAGCAAACACTTATTTGACAGAATAAGTGAATAAAAGAAAAAGAAAGGAAAAATAAAGAAATTAGGACAATATTGAGTATTAAACTTATCTTCATAAAATTGTAGTATGGAGCTCTGTCAGACCTTTCGATTATTAGTGTGGTGGAACCTTAATGGAAAATGGATTTAAAACCTTACAACCTCTAAGTTCCAGAAGACTCCTATTCAAGTCTCCTCAACAGTCAGATCAGAAAAAGTCTACATACACAAATTCTTATGACTATGAATCTTTACTTATACAGTGTAAGTGAAATATAACTCTCCATCTCAAAAGTAGCAAAGAAACAACCTCCCTCAACAAGGTAAGTCTAGTCCCCCAGTCTAGCAAATCTTTCCTCGAGGAGCAAGGATATTCCCTTCTAAGTTCAAGTACAAGCAGCTCAAGAAGAGGTGATGGAGAAAAGAATGGACGGTAACCAGTGTATCTACCTATCCTTGGATGCATGACCAGTGTAGCCAAGTCATCCAGCTGCAAGCTTACAAAAATTTGACTTCGAAGCTCTTATTATTTTCTTTTTTCTTTGTCCTTGTATATACACTCCGACAGACATTTTACTTTTCAATCAGACCTGTCCACTTTTGGAGATTTTGCATTTTTCTCTTTTTTTTAAAAATATATACAAGGTGCAACATATACGTAAGGAAATTTTCCTTTTCTGCTAGTATACTATACCTCTTTTAAGCATTATTGCAACCCCACAACATCCTGTCTTTAGACCTCAATGATGCTAGATTAGGTTGAGATGCACAACTCACCTTAGAGGAAGACGAGAGGTTACGCTTAGATGTACTACCCTCGGATGCTACTCCAAGCCAAAAGATTCTTCCTCCTCAATACCTCCTCCATGAAGAGCTACGTGTAGAGTGCTCGTCCAAGATAAGTCACGGTTTGAAAGAATCATGCATGTGTTGTTAAATATTCTACTTAGACTGATCAAGCTGACATGTGAACATAGTCTTATGGACTCAAAGAATTAAGTCGTTAGGACTTGAAAAGTCTTAACTTCATTTCTTATAAGGTTCCTCTGAAATTAAGTGGATTAAGGCCCAACTAAACTCCATTCTTCATTTTTATTCTAGACTTAGTTTAGATGTCAATACTATCTTGAAAAATGTACATGCAAATGCAAGAAATATGTACAATGCAAAGAAAAGAAAGCAATTTTTTTTCTTCTTCTTTTCTTTTGAAACAATTTTCTAATTTTGATTTTCTTATGGGTTTTTGGAAAAAAAGTAAAAAATGATGCACATGTGAAAAGACATTTTTTGAAATTTTTAATGCAAATTTTTATAGACTTTTGGTTTGTAGTTTTTAGTTTTTTTAAAAGGAAAAAGGGTTAGTAAAATATATACAAGTATATACAAGGATTTTTTTTGTTTGTTGTTGTTGTTTTTGTTTTGTTTTTTTTTATTTTTTATTTTTGTGTTTTGTGTTTTTTTGTTGTTTTTTTGTTTTTTTTGAAAGAAGATCAAAGTCTATGTACACATATGTGGATTTTACGAAATTACATACATATCCCCAAAATAATCATATTAAAGTACGAGTTATGTCTAAAGTATATATACAATGTATACGACACCCCTTATACTTAGCTCGAATTATGTCCTCATAGTGATCAGAGAGCGGCAAAGGAAGACATAACTCGTGCTAACCATAGAAAAGTGAAAAGACTCCTATGCTACAATGACTCGAAGAGAAGATGAAAAGAATAGGATTCAGTGATCCTCCCTATACTTAGGATCAAGTAATCCTAAGTATAGAAGACTGTAGAAAAGGGAAAAATCGATGAATAGAATGTACGGACTCAACGAAAACAAACACAGAAAAGATGATATGAACAACATCACCCCCCTATACTTAGGGTAGAGTATCCCTAAGTATAGGCAACAGCAGGAGTGATGAACAAGATGAATATGAACAACACAAATCATTCGCCCCTTATACTTAGGATAAAGCACATCCTAAGTATAGAATTAATACACACGGAAAAGGGGTGAATGATAAAATGGGAGAAGAAAGAATGAAATGAATGGATATACAAAAGATTGTCAGCTAATGTATTAGACAATGAAGATAGAATTAAAAGATCATCATCTGATACCACAGTTACAGAGTCAATTATGGACGAGAATGTATAATGATCTAGATATGGCTTTAGCAACTGTCTGTTCACAACAAATGGTTGTTCGTCAGATGACAACCCAGATATGACAATACTCCCATTGTCATGCACAACTCTCACGATGAACGGTCCTGACCATTTTCTTTTCAATTTTCCTGGAAACGACTTCAACTTAGCATCAAATAACCAAACTTTCTGACCAGGAGAGAAAGTCTTCCTTCGAATGTGTTTATCATACATGAGTGAGTTATCATATGCAAAGTCTCAGAATTCCAGTAATCTATTCAAATCCAACTTCATGTTCTTTCCTGCCATATCATAATCTAGATTGCATACACGGAGTGCCCATAAAGATTTGTGAATTAATTCCACTAGCAGGTGGCAAGGCTTTACATACACCAATCTGTAGGGAGACATACCCAAAGGAGACTTATACGCCGTCTGATAAGCCCAAGCATCTGGGACCTGTTCTTCCTATCTGGACGTACAAGTTTTTGCAATATTGTCTTGATCTCCCTATTTGAAATTTCTGCCAAGCCATTAGTTTGAGGGTGGTCAGGAGACGCAACTCTGTGCTCAATGGCATAGTCCTTCACAATCTTCTTTACTTATCTATTAGTGAAATGGCTTCCCCATTTGAAATCTGTATTTTGGGAATCTCGAACCGTGCAATAATGTGGTCCTTGAGAAAGGAACACATTGTATGACTATCTGCGGCTCAGGTCGGGATAGCCTCCACCCATCGACTAACATAATCTGCGATGATCATGATGTACTGAAATCCCTGACTGATAGGAAATGGGCCCATGAAGTCCATTCCCCAGATATCAAAAACATCAAAAATCTGTATGTATCTTAGGGGCATGGTATCTTTGGAAACAACGGTTCCCTCCCATTTTCTGATAGTCAGTACAACCTCAAACATACTCTATAGCATCCTAGCAATGTGGGCCACCATAGGCCACTCTGTAAAACCTTTGTTGTTGTGTGTTTCCCGAATGATGCCCACTGGATTCTAATTTGTGACAGTGCTCAAGTACACTGGTGTGTTCCTCCTAAGGAATGCACCTTCTCAAGATACAATCTACACCCTCGCGAAATAGGTATGGTTCCTCCCATTGGTAATAATGAATCTCTGACAGAAATCTATCTACCTTGTACTTCGGCCAATCTTGTTGAACTTTCCTGGAGACAAGATAGTTCAAAATATCAACATACCATGGGAGTGAGTCCACAGATAAAATGGCCTCGTCGGGAAAGGTTTCATAAATAGGGATCATGTTCTACTCAGAGGTCTCTACATCTGTGATACGGGAAAGGTGATCTGCCACAACATTTTTCACTCCAGGTTTATCTTGAATCTCTAAATCAAATTCCTGAAGAAGAAGGATCCATCTAATAAGGCATGGTTTGGCATCCTTCTTTGCATGCAAGTTTCGTATGGCAGTGTGATCTGTGTACAATAACATGGAAACCAATGAGGTAAGATCTGAACTTCTCTAGCCCAAACACAACTGCTAACATATCCTTCTCTGTAACTATATAATTTCGTTATGCTTCATCCAGAGTCTTGCTAGCATAGTGTATAGCAAATTCTATCCCATCCCTTCTTTGTTATAGAACATCTCCAACTGCGAAATCTGAGGCATCCGTCATGATCTTGAAGGAAGAGACAAATTGGGTGCTGTAAGACAGTAGCACTAGTAACCATTTCTTTCATCTGAGTGAATGTAAGGAGGACTTTCTCATCGACAACAAACTCGCTCTCCTTACACAGAAGCTCAGTCAAAGGTCTGATGATCTTGCTGAAGTCCTTTATGAATCATCTATAGAATCCTACGTGTCCCAGAAATGACCTCAACTGCTTCAAATTTTGTGGTGGCTCTAACTTAGACATCACATCAATCTTAGTCGGGTCAACCACCATACCATGTTTGGAGATGACGTGGCCCAATACAATCCCATTAGTCACCATAAAGTAACTCTTCTCCCACTAGAGCACTAGGTTTTGCTCACATCAATGTTTAAGAACTCGGTCTAAATGAGCAAGACATGTGTCAAAACTATCCCCATAGACTGAGAAATCATCCATGAAGACCTCAAGGAAATTACCCACCATATCGGCAAAAACAACCAACATACACCTTTGGAATGTAGTGGGGGCATTACACAATCCAAAGGGCATCCGTCTAAAAGCGTATGTGCCAAATGGACAAGTGAATGTAGTTTTCTTTTGATCCTCAGGAGCGATAGCAACGTGGTTGTATCATGAGTACCCATCTAAGAAGCAAAAGAACTCTTTCACTGCCAACCTCTCAATAATCTGATCAATAAAAGGTAGCGGAAAGTGATCCTTCTTGGTAGTTGAGTTCAGACATCAGTAATCTACATAGACACACCATGAAGTAGTAGCCAGGTTGGAATCTCCTCACCACGATCATTCTTTATGATAGTAATCCCTTATTTCTTCCAACCACATGTAAAGGGCTGACCCACTTGGAATCCGAAATGGGATATATAAAGCCAGCATCATACCATTTTCTGATCTCCAGTTTAGACAACGTTGACAATCATGAGAGGGTTTACAATCATCCTCTAGGAAGATATGATGCGAGCACAATGCTGGATTAATCCCACGGAGATCTGAGATATTCCATCCTATGGCCTTGTGGTTTCTCTCAAAAACCTCTAGCATGCGAGATTCTTGTTCAACGGTTAACTGCGAGATGAGGATGACCGGAAACATTTGGGGGGGCTCAAGGAAGGCATATTTCAACGTTGATGGTAAAACCTTTATCTCAAGTGGGGGCTGAATCGGCTCTACAATAACCTCTGCTACTGTACTGGTAGACGGTATGTGATCTGTACTCTGTGGATTATACACCTTGGCTACTAGTGGCATAGCAAGTAGAACATCTGATAGATCTGCGATGGATGATCTACGCTCAGAAAGGAGGGTCTCATCAGGGTGTTCAACATTCTTATCAGTTAACGGTTCAGTTTCAGCAATAATCTCAGAAAGATTTCTCTCACCTGTGCATAAATCAGGAAATCCAATGAATAGTTCAGATATGTGTACCTCAGAACTCTCAGAAAGAGGCATATCATCAGTCGTCTTAGAAAAGTGTGTCAAAGGAATATCAGAAGGTGACTCTATAAGCTCTGATTGATCCCCAAAAATGAGCTCAAATTGCCCATCAGCAACTAGCTCAATTAGACCACCAAGGGAACTCATGTCAACTATGCTTTCCATAGAGTCCTTTTGGGAAAGGAACTCTTGGGTATATATAAAATCAGTGAAAAGATCTATCTCTTGGAATTTAGCAAGAAAATCACAGTCATTTGGCTCTGATATAACTTTCTCTGTCTCATCAGCTACAAATGGCGATGATGGTCTAGGATCAGAGATTGTCTCGATTTTCACCTTGTTAGTGCGAGAGTAAAAGATGATCTCTCCAATACCATAATCAACTGATGCTTCGGCCGTTCGAACGGTCGACCTAGTATGATCGGGGTATGGAGTAATGGTGGAGCATATCCATGACAATAAAATCAACAGGGAATTTCATTCCCTGCACTACTACAATAATGTCCTCTAAAATGCCTCTTGGCCTATTAATCGATCTATTAGCAAACTGAAGAATCATCTGGTTGTTTTAAGAGGTCCTAACTGAAATCAGTTAGTAAAGATGAAGGCATGAGATTAATGGAGGAACCGCTATCGAGAAGAGTACGATCAAATTCTTGATCAAAGATATGACAACAGATGTGAGGTGATTCCTTTTCTTTCTTTTTAGGTAGGAGGTTATTGATGGAATGAACTATAGCCATGGTCAAGATGTGTTTCTCTGTTTCCTTTCGTCTGTTCTGCCTTGGTTGATGCTTTTGTATGCATGCCTCTTTCATTCCTTTTTTCACTGTAGACATGTATTCCATGGCCTTAAGGAGTGACATCTTTAAAAAGATGTTTTGTAAGATCTCAACCACTCCAGGATCAGATAGGGTTGTTTTTAATTTTTTAATTTTCTTAGATTTGAGAGCAGAAGGAAATGGCACGAAATTAGAATAAACATTTAAACATTCATTTCCATTACTCAAAGTAGAATCCTTATGTACAAAAGGACAACCAAAATCAGTCTGTACAATGTTGTCCAAATTAGGTGAAGGAAAAACAGAATCTAAAACAGAATGAGATGATGCTTCTGGTGAAGAGGAAGAATCTACGACTGGTATATTCTCCCTTGCTAATGGTGATCTACATCTGTCTGGTGAAGGTGGTGGTGAAGGCGCTGAATCTTCAGACTTGGGTGCTTCTCATTGGTCCTCTTGAATGCTGGTGAAGGAGATGATGTGGAAGATGATGCTCTCTCAGTGGTTCGATCTCCCAACCCCAACTGGTGTGTAGGCGGCTGCAATCTCCTACAGATCTTGAGATGAATGGCATCAGATAAACCTGTGAAATCAAGGGACATACCTGTCTTGGGGGTGGTTGGGCTATTATCTACCTGCTCCTTGATTCTGAAATGGTTGGGGTTAGCTTCAATCTGTGTTGGAATCAGTGTCTTGGTGGTGGTCAGGTCGTCGATCCGCTGAGTTAGTTCATTCATAATCTTCATGTGCAATGAAAGTTGGTCTAGTGTTGGGTTGACTGAAGAGGACTCGGGTTGCTCATTGACCGGTTGTTGTTGAGACTGATAGTACGGAGGCTATTGGTAACCATACTGATTTTGATAATGAGGAGGAGGAGGAGTATACTATCCATGATATGCAGTCTGATGCTAGTTAGGATGAGGAAAATACATAGATTGCTGTTGTGGCTAGCCTTGTCTCCAGTTTTCGAACTATGGTGGAGACTGATAGTGAGGCTGGAACTGCTGGTGCTGGTACTGCTGATGTCTGCTGCCTTGAAACTGGTGGGTGGGTCTCTGACCCTGCGGGGAACCCAACCAGCCTTGCCCTGACGGACGGGACTGGTTTTACTCACGGTCAAACCAGATGCCATTCACCTCCTGAATGACAGGTGGAGGTGGAAACCGCTTCTCAGGAATGTAGGCTACTACTTGTTGGTATGGAACTATCTGATGTGAATGTTGTTGAAACTGATCAGGTGTCTGCATGTAGTAGACATGCTGAACTATGGATGGTCCTCTGCTACTCTTCTGGGTGGAAGAAGTCTGCTCCCTAGTATAGGTATCGATTGCTGCACTCACACTATGAAATTCCCTGATCTTACTCACAAGAAGCTCCATGTGGTTTGTTATCTCATCCAGCTTATCCAAGTTCTTTGTCCTCTATTTGATCACTTGAAGCTTATCAAGCTCCTTAGACCGTTTCTCAATAATGTCCTCTTTGGATAGGTAGTTTCCAATGATGGTCAGGTCAGAACTGTCCACCCTATCCTCTTCATGTGATGACGTCATATTGACATCCTTGTGGGGTACTGCAGGGGAGGTGACGGGGTGCTTATGAAAAGCACGTGAAGAAGAAAGAACTTCTGAACTCTGCCATATCCTCAAAATTTTGATAAAGGACATCCTCGTCCTTGTTGAAGTGCCCACTCCCCACAAGCATCATCTACCATCTTCTGATTCTCTATGCTTAAACCCCCAAAGAAATTTCACACAAGGCTGGTCTTTGGAATATCATGATGGAGGCACTTCTCTATCAAATCTTCGAATCTTTCCCACATCTCGTGAATAGGATCATGGGGTATTTGGGAGAAATTAGCAATCAAGGATCACATTTGGTTGAGTCATCCAAGCGGGTAATATTTGTTCAAAAATGTGGACCTCAACTCTTCCCAAGTAGTGGCAACCTTCCCCAAGTGATTCAACCAATATAAAGCTTTGTCCATCAGATCGAATGGGAAGGCGGTCATCTACACTACCTCTAATGGGACATTTGGATAGTGTATTGTTCCAGAAATGCGATCGAACTGCTAGAGGTTTATATAAGGTTCTTCATTAATATTTCCATGGAGTATTGGTAGAAGATGCAAAATAGTATGCTTAATCTCAAAATGCCCATGAATCGTAGGGATTTGTATCCAAGAATTTGTCTGTCCTTCCCCTAGATTATAAGCATCCTTAAATGTAGGCTTAGCCCCAAGTTTATGTTAGGGTCTTCTCTCCCATTCTCAACTCCAGGGTTTCTGTTATCCTCTTCTCTCTCCTATCTTCTCTTTCATGTCTCATCTCGAGAATCATATCTCTCAATGTGGTCTGAAAATTAGCCTGCTTTGTTAACCGGGCTTGAATTGACTAAATGGAGGCTAACATGGTGTTGTTGATCTCACTCTGATCCGACATGGTTCCCTTTCCCTTTGGTGGCATCAAGTGTCCGCTGTATGACTCTGAAAATGTGCATGACACTCGATTAGTGCTCGGAAATGATGAAGTCTCATATACTAATTTGAGATTAAAGAAAATCTCAAATAATGGGTTGATGGATGTTGTGAATGGTGAAGTATAAAAAGAGGAATATTCGGGAAGTCAATCTCCCCGAATAGAAGGTGAATGGTTCGGAGTGTAGAATGAGTTCGCGAAGTCCGAACGAGAAACACTCCGATCCGACATCTTCGAAATCAATAGGCAAGATGCCAGAGCACGAAGGTCAATGCAAGACTGAAAGTGAGTGAAGGCTCAAATTGCACAGAAGGATCTCTATCATTAGCAATCAAACACAATACAAACCCCCAGTTCACCAACTTAACGCAATGTGAAGACTGTGAAGGTACGGTCAATTATCTTGTCAATTTTTAGAGTTTGGTGAGAACACAATCTATCAGAGCGGTTAAAGCAAGCTGTTAGGAACCCAATGCTCACAGGAGACTGTCCCAATTTCACAAATAGTTTTCTGCAACTAGTATGGGTGCAGACTGTTTACCTGCTACCCGATCTGCCCACTCAAATAAGGAATCCCGGACCGATTATAGGCTACCCGATAAAGTCCTCGTTGTAGAACAACTAATCACAATACAGTAGTCTGAAGAGAGTCCGAGCATGGCTCTATCCTAGTGTGCAGGTTGCTCTCTCACTGCAGATAAATCAAACAAGGTGGGGGTTACTCTCCCCAAAGAATAATTTTTCCTTACGCTTATTTTAGGATCGAGTTTTCTTTAACAGTCCCGGATTTTAGCCAGTTGTCACTTGATTTGAATATTTTCAATGAATCGCGTATCGAGTGTCTAATTTCATTCTAAATCTATGTGGGCGAAAACAAGGAAGGAGATCGGAAATGCAAATACATGATTAAATACAATGGTGCATGTAGAGGTTAGAGATGCGTACGTTATCGTCAATAGTTTACATCCACGATGATCCGCATAGAATTTAAATACAGAAAAATAAACTAACCTATATGTAAATACAAGTGAACTGTCCGAACAATATCTTCTATTAACAGGCAAGAACCAATCAAATGTGACTAAGTCATATTACGCTCTATTTTATAGGTACATAAATTCTTGTTTAGTGTGTTTGGACCTAATTAATTACCTAGCACAAGCAAATTAATTAAAGAAATCAATAGTTAGCTCACGAAATCCTACTCACGAAATCCGCGTGAAACAAAGAAAAACAAGGTGATGAAAATAAAATCTGTGAGGTTCCCCAAGTGCACTGGGACTTTGTGAAATAGACCCCACAACAAATGAATGTCAGTTTACAAGAGTTCAAATGCTAGAAATAAATAAAAGGAAGTATTTTATTATTTTTTTCTTGGTCTCCTTCAATTAGTTTTCTCCTCCCTTCACGCTCTCATGCGGCTTCAAGATGAATCAAGTTGCCTCCGCTATGCTTGGGTGCTTCAGCTCTCCTAGGATTGCCTCCTTCGCTTCGCGAGCCCTCAGAAGAAAAAGGAAAGAAAGAATGTGTAAGAAACACAATTATAAAATATAAGAAAAAAAGAAAATAAAAATGAAAAAAAAGCAGTTAATATGAACAATGGAGTGAATGTGAAAAAATATAAACAAATATGTACAACCAAAAATAACAGGTTAAAAGAGAAACCTAACTACCCTCGTCGTGCCTCCCTGGCAACGGTGCCATTTTGTTGCTTCGCTTTTCATGGGTTTTTAAAATATTGAATTATGAACAAGTCGTTGCAACCCAATCAAGCATCAACAAATAATTTTTTTATTCTCAAGCAAATAATTAATTACAAGAATAATGAAGCGAGAGAAATTTTTGCTACTTATATACATGTAAAGCTAACATGATCGAACTCAGGGAGACTACAATTCCAGAGGGTTATTCAAATAATCGAAAAAATCATTTAAAAGAAATATGGAATCTCAAATGTAAACTACCTTGGTTTTTGTGAAACTTTACCTTGTTAAATTTCTAATTTTATTATTTCTAGTTTTTTATTTTTTTTTTATTTTCAAATTTTTAATGATTTTGATTTTCTAAAAAAATTTGAACTTTCAAAAAATGAATATTTTTCAATAAAAATTGATATATACACGAAAGAAATAAAACCATTTCTTTTTTATTTTTCAAAATATGAAAAAATGCTCAAAATGTTCAAATAAAATATTTTTATTTTTATGATTTTCTACTATTTTTTATAGATTTTTTAGATTTTTTACGATTTTTAAAATGAATAAAAACATGGAAAATGCAAACAGTGAACAAACAAGACTATTTTGCAATTTACAATTATAAAATGAAATAAAAAATTACGAAAATTATTTTTAGTAAAAACTAGAGGAAATTATTTACAAACAGGAACTCAAATCACTTTTTTGAACTT
Organism: Ottelia alismoides; assembly: GCA_037367405.1. Classification (NCBI taxonomy): domain Eukaryota; kingdom Viridiplantae; phylum Streptophyta; class Magnoliopsida; order Alismatales; family Hydrocharitaceae; genus Ottelia; species Ottelia alismoides. The sequence goes on along the minus strand of JAZKJV010008895.1, from coordinate 540,472 downwards.
TTTACAATTTTATATTATTTTTTAAGATTTTTAGTATTTTGTCATTTTTGGGGTTTATAAATAATTAATGCACAAAAATTGGATAGAAATTAAAATAGACCAAAAGAAAATTAATCTTTTTTTTTGGAATTTTTGACGCAATATGTGAATTTCTATGATTTCTCAAAGTTCAAATAGGGGAAAATGACGTGTTTTTATTTTTTAATAATAACAAATGATGATAAAATGCAATAAAAATATAATGCAGATAGAACAATTAAGCAGGAGATAACTACTTTTTCAGAATTTATTGAGCATAAATGCTATTTATTCCAATGAAAAGATCATGAAAATTTAAAGTTTGGAAATAGGGACTGAAATGTAAATTACTAATGTTTTTTGCATTAAATAAATAACAGAAATAAACTATAGTAAGGAAAATGCAATTTACCAATGGGGACGTGCGTTGCACGTGCTTAAGCTCTAGCAGGGGCATCTTTGTAATATGCAAAACATCTGAGGGCTTGACTGATATTTTCCCAAAAAATTAGGGTAAACATTACGTTCCCTGTTCGACACCAAAATTGAAAGGGGGTCGTCGCCCCTTCTTCCCTCGCGCGCAGTATGTTGGCCTTCGAAGGGGGGTCGGCGGAGGTGCTCCTTCACGAAGGTGGCTTCGATAGCAGGGGGGTGGACGATCATTGGCATATGGCGTTTGCGCCGGGGGAAGGCGGAGAGGAGCTGTGGGCACGAAGGTGGAAGGACGTCGGTAGGCAGAGATGGCTTGCAATGGGGGGTTTTCTTCATGTTGGCGGCACGACGTGCGGTGGCGACCTGCGGAGGAGGCCGCTGGGGCTTGGTCGCCAGTACTGGCTGCGGAGGATGGCGGCGCGCGACTGAGGAGGAGGGGCGACACATGCCCTTCTCCAATCGATGGTGCTGGCTACCACAAGCGGCCCTGGCGATAACCACGATGGATGTGCAGTAGGCGGTGGCTTCTAGAGGAGTGGGCGGAAGGCTGTGGAGGCCGCCACAGGCTGCCAGCGGTCCGCCTTGCCAGGCGGAAAGGAGGCTGGGGCGGCGGGCACCGCATACGGGCTGGAGGCGATGCTTGTTGCCGGATATTTATTTTATTATTTTATTTTATTTTTTATTTTTAAAATAGAAACAAAAAAACTTTTTTTTATTTGATCCTGAAAAAAAATGTTTGAAAAAAAACTATGTATTTTTTTATTTTTTTATGTATAAACAAATTAGGACGAGAGTACAACGGCTCAATCCCAAAATCAAAATAGATTATGTGAACGGGGATCTGACGAAAAATGAGGAATAGATCCGGATCTCCGGCCGTTGTATGTGGCCGAAGTTGTTGATTATGTGAGATAGAATGTGAAGCGAAGGGAAATCGAAGTTGAGATGGAAAATCGGATCGGAAAGAGAGAATCGAATCGTGATGAGTGATCACACAAAAATGATTAAATGAGATCTAGAAAAATAAAAATTGACTACGAATAAAAAATGCAAAATAAACTATGATTAACCTAGATTAGAAACGAGAAAAAATGGATCTCACCTTAGGAGCGGATTGAAACCGTAATCGCCTCGATAAAGGCCGACTCACTATCACCGGACGGCTCGGAGGCTAGGCACCCTTCTACGAAAAGATATCTCTCGAAGAATAGGCTCCTCTCACCAAAGATTGATCAAATTGAAATGAGGGAGGAGGAACCATATTAATAGATAAAAAGATGGAGTTTGAATTTCAAAAATTTTGAATGAAAATAAGAGATGAGAGAAAATTTTGAAATGAGATAAAGATAAGTAAGGATTAGTACCAAAATTATTTACAAAAATTAAATTTTTTGTATTTTGTCACTTAACTAAATTGAATAATAAATATTTTTTTTATTTTTTTTGTGGTGGTTATTTAAGAATATCAATTATATACATATACTATATACATATGGTACATTATATACATAGTTAAATAAGGAAATTAGTTATTTGTTTTAAAAGTTTTTATTATGTTATTTTTAAATAATTATTAGAAAATATTTGCAGTTATTTACAAATACAATATGTACAAATAAATGGTAAAATTACATAAACCTCCCCAGAAAATCGATTTTTCAACCATAAGTACAAAAACTATGAAATCATACCCATATTAAAGATAATTTAATTTAGAATACAATGGAAGTGAGTTTGATTTAATTCAAGTTCATATGGAGCCGAAATAAGTCTTTCAATTATCGCTTTACGGTTTTTCCAAGTATGGTTTCTTTTATTCTGTACATGATTTTATTTTCCTAACATTTTTATTATTTGGGAAACATTTTTATTGAAAACTTTTGTTTTGAAAATTATTTTATTTGAGGTCAATTTATGTACAAATAAAATAGTGTAAGTATACAACTGTTTATAACACATTTTTTGATTTTTTAATTAAGGACCCTATCTCCCCCTACTTTATTCATGGCCAATAAAGTCAAGTTTGACCTTCTCTCGGGGTTCGGGTCAATCTGTATCTATTACATATATACAGTCTCTCTTTTTTCTTTTCCTTTTTTTCCCTTTATTAATTTATTTATTTCAGGTTAAAATAGTAATAAGTGTACAATATTCACACACAAATGAAAGTTAGTAAGAATACAGAGTTAGTATTATATACATGTGTTTTATAAGGGATTTTAAGCTAAAATAAATGAATAAAGATGATGAAATGTAGATTCAACAGGGTTTGGGCATGTATGCTCGGCTCGTGGTCTGTACGCGACTTGTGTCATCTAACTTTTTGAACACCTTGTAGACAATGTCTTCATGTTGACACATGTAGCTTCCTCCATAGGAAGTGCTCACTAACCCTTGAATTTTCGGGTTCAGACCTCTTACAAGACTCTAGACTAACGTCATCTTACTAATATCAAGCCATGGGCATTTTTGTATTAGGTATGTAAACCTCACCCAAGTTTCATGAAATGGTTCATTTGGAAGCTGGGTGAAACTTGTGTGTTTGTTCCTCATTTGGTTAATTCTACTTACTTGGTAGAATTTCTTTAAGAAGAGAGTCTTGAATACAACCTAAGTTGAGACCACCTCTCCTAAGTTCTTCAACAAATATGCATCCTTATCTTTCAAGGTAAAGGGAGCAGTTCTCAACCTAATGCAGTCTTGTCTAACCCTAGGATGAGATAGGTTGTCACAGACTAACATAAAATCCCAAAGAAAGCATAGGGTTCTTCATGGTTATTTCTGATAAACCTCGAGAGAAACACGAGGAAATGCGGTTTGTGCTGGACAACATCCTTGGGAGGTACCGGTCTCAACCAATTATAGTCATCATCAATCTCTGGGAGGTGCGTGTCTTCCATTGATGCATCTTCAGGATCTACAACTCCTTGTAGTTCCATCAAATGAGCTCCAAGACATTCATTGTGATGTTCGACTGCAATTATCTGGATAAGAATGGCTCGGATAGGATCATTGTTGTCTTCCTCCTCATCAGGATTCTTCTTTAGATGCATCTTGTCTTCTTCCTCTTCACCTTCAAATGCAGAGATGTCTGAATTAGATGTAGAAGGTTGGAAGATTCTACCAAAGATAAGGGTTTCCTTGGTAGATGAATGAAAGAGAGGGTAAGTACAAGATCGACAGAACCCTCATGACTTATTGGTCTTGGTCTTGAGAAGAGATTCATCCCATGACCAAGTGGGTTCGAGAAAATGGTGATCTCTAATCAGAGAAGAGATGAGATCTAAGGGTTTCTGTGTAGTATTTGTAAAATTCGAACAAAATTCCCAAGAGAACTCCATCTCAGATGTCAAGAGGATCGTTAAAGATCATGATAAAAGAGTCAAGAGAGAGTGTGCATAGAGGGTACAAATGTACAGTTTGTGTACATTATTCACAAATCAAACCCATAAATTCACCAACTGGACACTTACGAAGGCACGTTAGAGTTTGGCCTCTTATCATTTCAATTTTAAGGATTATTTCCAAACAAGTTTTCAACTATGGCACACAGTTGGCCTCTGGTGATTGATGGTCGAGGTATACATGAAAAGACCCAAAGATTCCTCACTTGAGGTGACAATAAAATCAATCCTCCTATGTAATTTACCACATAAAACCATTATTTAACATGAGGATGAGTACTTGTAATACCAAAACTATCTCCTGCCATACTCAAGTGTGCATGAGATGATGGCCTTCGTTGAAGCTCTAATGAGACGATACCATTCCGCACATGTTTCTGAGTAATAAACACCAGAGGGGGTACGGTCACTAGCAAGATAGCTTCAGCAATACTTCGAAAAATCCAACAACACTTGTGGGGAGTTCCTACTTTGTGCTAGTGCCAATAGGCAACTCTCTAATCCACACCCTCGAGTAAGGTTTCTTATAGCCCGGTTTTCCAAGAAAATACCTAGGTATTTTTGCTCTATTCCTTAAGTGTAACACACCTCGCACAGTTTGGAATGTACCTGTGTCCAATGATGGGCATTGATTACCCTTAAGGGTTGTTTTTTTCCAATTCGTTTAATCGGCCTAGTTAGCAGTCCCAATTTTAAGTTAGGTTATCACTGCAGGTCTTATTAGCACAGAAATACCGTCTATCGATCAGTCCCAATTGTTTTTTAACTAAAGTGAGAAAACATGGAGAGGAATATAGAAAAACCAATGCATGATGAAAACTATGACTTATGCTCAGTTAGAGGACTTACAATGCTTCCCATCGCTCTTCATGTGGGATGCATAAAAGGATTGAAATTATTCTAAATGAATGGAGCCAGTGAAACCACTCCTAAGCTACTAGTTATTTTAGCGGTGAAGATTTGATTTAAATTTTATCTAAGTTAACGATCTACAATGCACATAATTTATGTGATGTTGTCCTAAAATTATACCCGAAAAAGTTACTCTGCTACGAGTGCATGTCCTAATTCTACAAACAGCATACTTGGGTCTCTAACCACATTACAAGGGTCAAAACAAGCCCAAATGTCCAGTCCTTCTTAATTACATGTTTGAGGGTTCAAATTGACCCTTTGAAAATGAAAGAATAAGTAGGAAATGAAACCTACGCTAGCTTGTTCTCACAAAAACTTAAAATTTGAAACTTCTTTGTAGATCCTCAAAAATCTTCCAAAATGCTTCGAGCTATCTGTAATGACAGAAAATGTGGCTTGTATATGATAAGAGAGAGATACAATGTATATAAGAAAATTTGATGCAAAATAAAAGAAAATGAAAGAAAATAGGCATAGAAGTTAAAATCACAATAATCAATTATAAAAATTAATTTAAAACCCAAGAAATATATCATTCCCCAGCAACAATGTCATATGATGAATCGAATTTTCACCTCTTTAAGAATATAGAGTTGCAGTATAAAAGATGGAAAATGATCTATCAAAAACAACAATGTTGAATATTGTGGATTATTTAATTCTTGTTAAGTGTACACAGGTCAAACACAAGGAATAATGTATTTCTAGTTGTTAGGTTTTAAATTAATCTAAATAATTAACAAAATGCAATATTAATCTCTATATCAGAAAATAATATAGATGCATATGAGTATGCAATCAAATAGAAGAAAAATGCAAAAATAGATAGCTATTATACAAGAGAAGAAGAGAGAGAAAGAGAAAGAATGATCTGTGAGTGTAAATCTATATTTCCAAAAAATAGTATTATGTGAATCCCTGAATTAATCATAGATCAAATAAAGTCCAAGAAATATTAATCAATCATATTTCAACCTGGAGGTGATCAAGTCATTTATAGTCAAAGATGGTCAAGTTAGAATAATCCCCAAAATTTCTGTTATTATCAAAAAGAATCAAATAGTTATCAAATTCAAGAGCTAGAAAAAGTTGATTCGAATATGTAGTAAATATAACCAATATAGCTTTATCAAATAAAAATCCAAAATAGCTGGTCAGAAAAATCAATCATCACTTCTGATCAAATTAATTTAACTCTAGCATTTTCCTACAAAGGGTAATTCCTCAAAGAATAATGATCATTAATCAGTCGGGGCTTAATCTAATCAGATCTCCTTAATGAAACTCCCTACAAAAGAAATAATTTTTTTCAAAATATAGTAGGACACATATATCAAGTAAGATGACTTTGATCAAAAGATTCCTCAATTTATAATTTTCAACCAAGCTCTAATCTATTCACCACATATAAAATATGAAAGAGCATGCAACAAACTTAAAAATGACAAAAAATATACACAAATAAAGTTTAAATGAGAAAGGTATGATAATAATAAGTTCTTGGGACTAAAAAGAAATAAAAAGAAAGTTTATATCTCAAAATGGCACCTGGAAGGACTTATCATTAATTATTGGAAACTGATGGGGCTTGGTTACAACATTTCCCAACGGGCATGTGCTTTTTGCATGAGGAGACCTAGATGCAATTATAGAAAGGTGGAAGGGTGCTTTTGTAATAGTTCACAACCCACGTGTCATCTGCAAGTGAGGCTGGGTGTAGAGCGAGGCTCGGACCCGAGCATCCACGTATCGAAGCTATGAGGTTCAAGAGGTGCTTCAGGCATTCCAAGGATGGAGGCATAGATTGTGGCTCGGTCAAACTCCGACGCTATCATATCGTATGATTAACAACCCATATCCATGTGTGGGTGAATGGCGATGAGATCGACAGGAGCTAATCGAATGACTGGGGTTTCTCGTGCACACGTACCATTGTATCAAAATACAAAGGTGCTTGTTCATCGTGCTCCTTTATGAGAGGTGGTGTGAATGTAGGTCTCCAACAGTGATTCTCGAGCGCCACCATACTCCTTGATGGTAACGGAGGGGCCTGGAGGCTCCAGAGGATGTAGCGAAGATGTTGGTGATGCCTCGGAGTCGCTATGATGCAAGAAGTGGCATGGTGGTTGAAGCTCATCAGAGGTGACGAGGGAGACTGAAGCCGCCTTCGATCCTCTGATCAATGAAGGGGGTAGAGGCCTTGGAGGGGTTAGCATGCGAATAGGGATCGAATTTAGTAAGATGGAGGTATTAGTCGAGCGGTTGGAAGGGGATACCTGGAGCTCCCAGCCCATGCATGAACAAAAGGCGGAGCTTGGTGGAGAAGGTCGTGGAGAAGGGAAGGGGGACCGTAGGGGTGCTGGCGAGGAAAAGTGATGTGAGGCAGAGCTGATCGGACTCTTAGGAGGGTTAGAGATGTACCGATGTAGACTTATTAAAATGAAGAAATTGAAGAAGGGTGATACTGTCAGAGATACATGAATAGACGACGGAGGAGAGCAAAGTTAGGGCAGAGCTGGAGGTCCTATGAGTGTTGTGAGAGGAATTGGTTCGCCTGGGGGGAGCTAACGATCCAGAGGTCGTCACTTGAAGGTGATCCAGAGAGGGGGGACTTCTAGCTCATGCAGCTAAGAAGACTACTATGTGGACTAGACGGACCACATATCTCACCAGGACTATCGGCTTGTCATAGCTCGGCGAAGGATGCCTCAGTGATTGTTACCTGCGAGGTGCACAGAGCTGGAGTGGTTGCTCTATAATGGTGGATAAAGATGACAACATGAGGTGAGGGGCGATTTATTGGCGGCAGATCTGAGAGAGTTACAATCGGAGAGGGTGAGATGATAGGCAGGAAAAGATGAGGGACGAGTGAAGGTTATGTGCATGGATCAATGAGGTGGATGAAGGCAGATATCGTCAGGTATTCATGGGTGAACGATCACTCATCGTGATTCATAACGCATGAGATGGGCATCTACTAGAGGTTGGAGATGACCTCTCAGGCATTCGATCTGATGATCCAAGGGCTGAGGATTAGGCGCGGATGGGCAGATGAGATGAGATTAGAAGATCTCATCTAGCGATTGAGGAGCAGGAGGAGAAGGATGTCTGAGATGAGATCTGATGCTCAGATCGAACGATGGTGGCACGAGTGGGGTGTGAAGAAGGGTCGAGCCACGTGTCTCAACTAGAGGGAGCCACGTGGCCCAACCAAGAAAAAAAAGAAATATTAAAAGGAAATAAATACAAATAGAATTAGAAAAAATGTAAAACAAGAATGTTATATATCTCAATGAGATCTTTAACTTTCATGAAGGTCCATAATGCAAAGGAAATCATGTGTACAAAAAGTATTTTTGTATAAGGATAAATTATCAATTAAACCCTTATATATTTTTGTTTTGCAATTTTTGTATTTTAATTTGGTTTTTAATTTGTGAATTAATATATATAGATTATATGACATAACTATAGTTTTTAGGGATTTTTATAAGTTAAGAAAAAGATGAAAAAAAAACCATAAAGATAAAATATGTACAAAGTATACAAGTTCAAAATCTTTTATTTCCTCTGAATTTTGTGATGTTTATGGATATTGCTTTTTAATGTCAACTTAGTTAATTAATTGAATAATATAAGTGAGAAAGAATTAAGTCAAAATAATAAGTATTTATACATAAAATAATGAATTCGATTTAGGTAAAACCAAGGTTTATTTAATTACAGATTTTAGCTCTAATTTGTTGTATTGTTAGTGAATGTTTATTAGTCAATTTTAAGGGTTGTAATCAGGGATTTATTAAGGAAATTTTGCTGAAGACATCACATAGAGTAGATGAATCATAGATTCTTCAGATGGTACATACGTTCAATGATGGGTGTTGATTTCCCAAAACACGGGTTGATTTTATTCCAATTACTATAATCAACCTTGTTAATGGTCCTAATTTCAGATTCGGTAATCACCGTGGGTCTTAATGAGCACAAAATTATCATCTACCGATTAGTCCCAATTCATTTTATCTTAGATGAGAAAACATGGTAATCGAGAAAAACCGATGCACGATGAATTATGCTCATTAGAAGACTTACAATACTTCCTAGCGCTCTTCATGTGTGATGAAAAAAGAATGGAAATTATTCTAAATGAATTAGTCGATAAAAATGCTCTTAAGCAGAAAGTTCTATTAACGGGATGAATTGGCTGCTGCTTTGGCTAAATTAAACGATCAATAGTGTGTCTCCTTAAAGTGTTGTATGTCCTAAAAATTTTAACCGAGCATAAGCAAAAAAAAATTACTCTACCGTGAGTGCATGTCCTAATTCTACATCAATCATACAACACACTTGGATCCCTGACCACACAACATGGGTCAAAATATGTCCAATGTCCTCACAGTTTAGTCATGTTTAATTACAAATATAAGGATTCAAGTAGACCCTTGAAAATGGAAGAAGCTGCAGGAAGTTAATACTTAACTAGACTCTCTCACACAAAAAATTACACGCTCTCCTTGTGGCCCCTTTGATTTTTCCTTTAAAATGCTTTGAGCTAGATTTATCTGGAGAGAGAGAGAGAGAGAGAAATTTCGGTTAGTGCATGTAAGAGAGAAATGCAATAAAAGAAAATTTATTGCAAAACTAAATGAAACAAAAATTGACATAAAAACAATATCAGATAAATAGATTACAAAACTAATTAGAAAACCTAAAAATGCATCGCTCCCTGGTAACAACTCCATTTGATGAATTGTGTTCCCACTTTTTTAAGAATAAATAATTGTAGTATAAGATATGGAAAGTGACTCGTCAAAAACCACAAATTTTGAATATTGTGGAATATTTTAACCTTGTAAGTGTACAAAGGTCGAACTCAAAGAAGAGTGTATTTTTAGTTGCATGGTTTTAAATTAATCTAAGTGATTAACTCATTGTAATAAGAATCTCTATGTCATAAAATAAAGTATAAAGAAAGATGGATAAAAATATAAATAGAGAGAATAATAGAAAATAGAGGAAGAAGTGAGGAGAAAGATCCGTGGATTAATCTTTCTTTAATCCTCAATAAAAATCCTCAAAAATTATTCACAGATCTCAAGAAATATGTATCTATGAAAAACTACCTTACAAGCTACATAAGCAATGGATAAATATCCTTGTAATAAGTGAGATCAATGACGATTCTCAAGATGAACTGATATTTAATTTCCCCGTAATCCAATCCTTAAAGAAATAGTTTTAAAACACAAAGAAGTTGGGGAATAAATTATTCAATCATCCACTACATAGCCCCTGTAACTTAGATCAATCAATATAATAGTAGAGCCTTAACTTTCAATAAGCTCTGATTAAGGTATTGAGCATAAAATATGAAAGAGGATGAGACAAGCTTTAAAATGACATAAAATATGTAGAGTTTTGATAAAGTATGAGAAAGTTATTCAGTGTTGAAGTTATAGGCACTAAAATACAATAAAACAAAGTTTATATCCCAAAATAGTTCATGGGAGGACTTATATGTAATTATCACAAGCTAGTGGGGCCTAGGTGCGAAATTCTCAAGAAAGCACATGCTCTACGAGTGAGGAGGACCTGAGTGTAAATTGCAGAAGCTGAAGGTGTCATTCTGCACACTTTTCCAATGCATGTGCCTCTTGCTTGTGGGAGCTAGGTTCGGAGCGAGGTTCGAAGGAGGCATGCACATAGCTGAATGGGGATACTCATGGAGAAGCCTCGGACAACCCGACCCTGTAGGCCTAGCGATGGCTTAGATAGTGATCATGATTGTCAAATCAGAGTGATCTAACGACTCTGATGCATAGCGTGGATGGATTGTTGATGAAGCCTCTTTATGGTTGATCAGACGACTATCGTTGATCTCTCACTAGCATCATTGGATCAAGATCCAATGGTGCATGTTCATCGAGGACCTCCATGAGCGGTGGTGGAAGGGTGGGGCTCCAATGAGCGACCCCTTGCTCCTCCATGATTTTGTGGTTTTGTTGATGGACCAGGAGGCTCAAGAAGGCCTCGACGAAGGTGTTGGAGATGTGATGGAGTCGTTGTGAGGCAAGATGCAGCAGGGTGATTTTTGGTCATCCGATGTAGAGGACGAGACCAGAGTGCCACATCCTTATCCGATCAGTGACGCGAGAGTGGATCCTACATGATTAGTGAAAAGAGGGCTAAGCGAGGGGGATGTAATGGAGGAATCAAGTCGTGCAGAGGAGGAGGCCTGAGATCCAGGTCTGTGCAAGACTTGGCGGCGGAGAGGAGCAGGGTAAGTTGCAGAGAACAGAAGCGACGATGGTGATGATTTGTTGAAGATCAGGGATGTAAAGTGAATCAGATGTAGTGCCCAAGAGGTCTAGAGGTTCTATGATGTGTGTGATAAAAATAATATAAATTGAAAGAGGAAGGAACTCAGAGTCTACCTAGAGGTGGAGCGGAGGACGACAAAAAGAGGATGTAAATGGGAAGATCCTAGGTTGAGAGTAGGAGATGTGAGGGGAAGGAATTGCCTGGAGAGGAGCTAAAGATCCTAGAGTCGTAGCTGCTAGTGCTTTGGCATGAAGAATACGAGCTTTGCGACTCTGTAAGAAGCGCTGCTACACGGCTGACGTATCCAAAAATCACCCTTTAAATTTGAAAGCGTGTCGTTATTGTTGTAGTCGGGCAATCAGGGTCGATCAAAAATTAATCGCACGGATCGAAGAATCAATGAATTAGCTAATATGCGGTTTTATGTATTTTTAACCTGGGAAAGCCCCAGGGTCGACTCAAGGAGGCAAATGAACAACTTTGGATCGAATTAGAGGAATTATCTCACGGTTTTCCAAGTGGGATTTTTTTGTATTTTTTATGCAATAACAATGCAAATGCACAACCTCAGATAAAATACGTTAATATGAAAACACACAACTTAGCCAAATTAATTTTAATGTGAAATTAATCCAAATTAGCTAAATTATATTTTTTTCTAGAAATCTAATCCAATAATGAATGCAAAATGTATTTTTTTTGGAATTTTTGGATTTAATATGCAACACTGAAAAATGCAAACTTTTTTGGGGTTTTTATGCATTTTTTCATGAAAATAGATTGTAAAAATTATGAAATTTTTATCGAAACTTAAACATGATGAAATGAAGCTAAAGTAATATTTTTGGAATTTTTTACAATTTATGATTTCTTCATGATATTTTTACTGAAAACAGAGTAAATGTGAGTATTTAGTTTCTAATTAATCAACGAAATTAAATTATCTAGAAGAAAAATTATCTCAAATAGATATTTTAATAAGCAATCCAAGAGACTTGAAACTTTGCAAAAATAATATTCGTGATTTAATTAAAAATCAATTACACCAATCACTCAATAATTTATTTTAGGCAAAAGACAACTCCAAATTAGACGAAATTAGGATTGTAATTAAAGCACAACTAGTAGCATCAAATATGAATTTCTTATAGTTTTTGGATCGATATTTATTTATGTGTGAATTTCAAAGCAAAAATGGGTAAAATATCACTGAATTTTAAACTCTGATTTTTATTAAATTATCCAATGCTCACAAAAATGCAAATAAATATTCAAATTAAATTGTTAGTTGCTCAATAATATGTTATTTTTTAATAATATGTTATTCTTCATTAAAATAAATGATGCAGAATGAATGTCCAAATTCATACATAAAGTTAGGGGTGTCTATGCAATTATAGAAATAAAATAAACAAATTAAAATGTGCACAGGGATGCTTTTGAAAACAAAGAAAACTAAAGTACTGAAGATGCAATTTTCACAAAAAAACAAAAAAAGTAAAAGTTAACCTTTGAACGTGGGTTCCAAAAATGGAAACCACGTCTAGGGCAGAGAACGCGGGGGCGATTGGGGCGGCGCGCTGCGGCGAGCGTGGCCGGCGCATGCGGGCAGTGAAGGTCGGCCGACAGGTGGGGGCGCGCTGCAGTTGCGGAGGGGCGCAGCGTTGGACCGTAGGCGGAGCATCGCGGCACGTGCAGCCTGGAGGGCTGAATGCTAGGGCGGCAACCACACACGGCTCCGAGGTGAGGGGGTGAACAACAGTGGGACGCGGCGGCCTGGAGGGGCGTGACCTGCTCACGCGGCTGTGGACGGTTAGCGAGGTCGCGAGGGACGGCTAGTGGAGACAGCCATGAGGTGGGTAGTTTACACGGGGTTGGAGTGTCGTGCGTACGGTGGAGGCAGCTGATAGCCTTGCTGGCGGAGGCGCGTAGTGAAGGGCCGCACAAGAGACGTGGTGGTGAGCAGTGCGCGCAGGGGTGTTGGGTTAATGATGCAGGTGGTGGTTGGCAAGGGTGCACAGCCTCTGTAGGAGCCGTGCACGGTGCAGGAGGTGGCTGGAGGCCGTGCGGATGAATGGTGCTGGCTGTTGGGCGAGGGCCTAGGGGCTGCGACGGGCGGCGCGCTGAGGACGGTCGCATGCGTTCTAAAGCTTTTTTATTTTTTTTATTTGTTTGTTGTCAGGAAATAAAAAATGTAATTATGATGAGGGGATGGTGATGTTGTATGATAAAGAGGATGATGTAATAATAAAATAAAAATGAAAATTTAATTAGGAGGTGGTGATATTGTTTTCATGTTTATGATTTGGATGTGAAGAATGATGAAGAAAATAAAAAAATAATGTTAGATAATAAAAAATGACAAAGTGAATATAGATGATTTACCTGTGACTGGTGGAGGATGTCTCCTGATGAGAAGGAGATAAACTTCGACTCTGATGATCGTCGCTTCAAAGAGACGAGTGCTCCGAAGCTTCAACAAGCTTCACAATGCTCGTGATGGTAGTACATACCATCAGATCTCGCCTTGAGGTTGTCGTCGCTCAACTCGTCTCCTCCAGCTGTCACCTGAAGGTTAAAGGGGCTCGACCTCTCTTCTCTCGATACGGCAGATGAAGTGAATCGGGGGAGGAGGATGGGAATAAAAATAGGAGAGGGAGGAAGTTGGAAAGAGAGTGGAGAAAATGGAGTGGTGGAGGAAGTGGTGACTTGGAATGGAGGAAAAGTAAATGAGAAGATGTAAAAGGGGGGGGGGGAATAAATTATAAATAAAATAAGCAGGCTAAAAATTAAAGAAGAGAGAAAAATAAATTAAAAATAAATTAAAATAAACTAGATAATAATTATAAATAAATAAAATAAATTACGAAAATAATAAAAAAATAAAAAAATAGGGTGACATGTGGCAGCTCCCGGAGCTACCACGTGTCGCTCCCAGAAAAATCAAAAGTTAAATGTAAAGAAAAATCCAAAAATAACAAAATAGGTCAAATCATAATGTAGTCAACATGAAAGTTGCTTGTCTCGATGAGATCTACAACTTTTGTGAAGAATTGAAAATCAAAATAAACCATATTTATAAAGTGTATTTTTGAGTGGTATCTTATAGGTATAAAATACCATGTTTTTTATCTTTTATAATTTTTTCGTCATTTTTAAATAATATAAAAATCAAATAAAATCAGAAAAAATATGTTATAAATATTTACAACTTATTCTATTTTTTTGGATTTTTAGTAATCTAGAAAATGAAGAAATAAAATACAAGGGCAAAAAGGTAAATATGTACAAAGCAATAGGGGCCCAAAACTCAAGTTTCACATACGATCTCCGAATTTTATGTAATTAGTCTTGTTTTGAAGTTCTTTGAATGTATATTACTTTAAAAGTATGTAGACCTAAATCGGACACTATATGAGAGAGATATGCATATTTTAGGGTTCATGGTCTCAAACTTGGATTTTGGTTTTATTAGTCAATTTTACAAGTTAGTATTTTTTTGATATTTTTCCTTTAGTAGTGTTAGTAATATATACACTGTAGAGTTGATTTTATTGGATTTGGATTTAGTACAAAATATATACAAATAAGGGAAATATGGTGAATATACATGTGATTTTTACAAGGAATTTCATGCTTCTTATTTATGCAATTTTGAATTCTAAAATGCAGATATTATTTAAACATGTATGAATGCTAATTATGCAATATAAGTGTAGACATGTAGCTAATTACTTGGGAAAAAAGCTCTAATTTCAACTTTTAGAGTGATTAATCACATATTCATCAACACCCTATACTTAAACCTTGCTCGTCCCCGAGCAACTTAAATGAAATGCAAAAGTCAAATGATTTTGGGTTCCATACCAAGGTCATGAACAAAAGATGAAAATCGAGCTTGACTCAACCTTTGGATTAATAGTTTGGCGAAACCTTATTGGGATCTGAATTTAAGACCTAATGGGCTTTAAGTTCCACAAGTCTTCCATTCAAATCGCCTCAACAGTCAGGTCATAACAGATCCTCAATACGTAAATTCTGATGACCATGAATCTTACTTGTACTGTATATGTGAAATATAGCTCTCCACATCTGAAATGGTAAAGAACCAGCCTCCTCTAAGGTAACTCTAATTCCCCAGTCTAGTAACTCTTTCCTCGAGGAGCGGGGTATTCCCTTCTAAGTTCAAGTGCAACCGACTAAAGAAGAGGGGGTGGAGAGAAGAATGGACGCTAACCAGTGTAGCTACCTATCCTAGGATGCATGACCAGTGTAGCCAAGTCATCCAGCTGCAGGCTTCCATGGTATGAGGCTTTGAAGCATATGCCTCGCAAATATACAGACTCCGACAGACAATTTATTTTCAATCAGGCATGTCCACTTTTATTGGAGTTCTCTCTTTTTTTACTTTCTTATCTTATTCTTCTTTTTTTTGAACTAACATACAAGGGGCAGCATGTACGTAAGGAGTTTTTCTTCTTGATCCAGTAGACTATCCCTCTTTTGAAGCATTATTGCAACCCACAGCATCCCGTCCTTAGACATCAACCCCCCAGACTAGGTTGAGATGCACTACCCTCCCTAGCAGAGGACGGATGTTTCCACCTGTGTGTTGCTCCAAGCTAAAAGATTCTACCTCCTCACCACCTCATTAATGAAGAGCTACGTGCATGGTGCTTGTCGAAGTTAGGTCACTGTCTAAAAGAATCATGTGTGTATACGAGATATTCTACTTAGACCAATCAAGATGACATGTGAACATAGACTTGTGGACTCAAAGAATTAAGCCATTCGACCTGAAGAATCTTAACTCTAGTTCCTATAAGGTTCCTATGAAATTAGGTAGATTATCAAATCAAATCCATCCTCGACATCTATTCATAACTTGGTTCAGAACCCACTAACTTTTCACTTTGCATATGCTAGATATGCAGATGACATGTTATATAGATGCAAGACACACTTTTTTTTTGAAATGCAAGGATGATATGCAAGAGTAAATAAGAAGCCTTTTTTTGTTTTGTTTTTTTTGTTGTTGTTTTTTGGTATAGCTCCTATTTTACAATAAATTTTACAAGAGTATTTTTTTACAAGAGTTTTATAAGTATTATAGAAAAGTATTATACATATTATACAATATACATGTAATTTTTTTTCAATTTTTAACCACCATGTAATTATTGCATAACATATACAAAAATACGCAAAAGTATGAGCTATGGGAAAAGTATATATGTAATATATACATGCCCCCCAATACTTAGCATGTGTTATGTCCTCAGAGCATGAAAAGCGAAGAAAAAGACATAGCTCGTGCTAAGCGTAGGAGAGCTAAAATAACAAAATGTATAGAAGTCGCTCCGCCCCCTCCCCCCCATACATAGGCTCTAGCAGCCTAAGTGTAGAAGAAGATCAAAAATGGGACGGGCGAGGTTAAGAGGGGAAATGAAGGAGTATATTTACATGATGGGCATTGATCCCCTCTATACTTAAGCTCTGGTCAGCCTAAGTATAGGATAGGAGTGAGTGTGAGAACCGATGAGATCTAGAGAATAAACAGAGAATGGTGAAGAGACTCGGGTCACTATCCCCCCATACTTAGGATGACCAAATCCTAAGTATAGACATAAAATGAAACGATATGGAGTTGGGGTGAGAGATTTGAATCACTAGGGAGGGAGGGAAAGAAAATATATACAAGGAGGAGTAAGAATATACAAGGATGAAGAAGGTTTGTGATGAACATTCTTGCGGGAGCGAGGAGGTGGATAATATACATATTTGTCGCTGTCGGAATCATCCTCTGATGAATAATAGTGAGGTGTAAGGATCATCCAACGAGGGTCGACACACGGCTTCTCGCTCAGATAAGGCTTGAGAATAGCCGAACTGAGTTTACTCATATAAACCACCTTATCCAGACCCAATGAGGATTCCTCCGAAAATTCCTTCTCTGGAATGTTGAAGGAAACTTTCTTAGTCGTTTTTCTAGAACCTGAATCATTGAGAGGGAGAGGAGAGTGACGTGCCTTGAGGGGTTTGGTAGAACACCTCGAGGAATCAATTCTTGACTTTCTCTCACTGGATAACTGACTAGAGGAAGGAGCAACCATGTTTTTGGGTGGGATCAATTCAATTCTACTTGTCTGGTTTGAAGGTCCAAGAAGTGGTGCGGTGCTGACCATGGGTTCCTCATCGGACAAATCACCATATAGATTATAATATTTTTAAAGGGTCAGCGCATGTCTCGGAAAGGTGTTAGTGATCTCAGTTTGCTTGGCATTATTGGTCACAGATGTCGGGTCATCGAAATGGTCAAGATAATCAGCAAAACTCGTGTCCGACTCAATGAAAGCTTCGGGTTGTGAGTCCTCCTTAGAAGCTGTCACGGTGGTGGTGCAAGCAGTTGGTGAAGTGGAGGTGTGGGGAGTCTCTGAACCAAAGGTCGTCCGGACAGTCGGTATCTCAAGTGTAGTAGAGAGACGGGACTCATCTATCTCTCGATGGTAACAACTGTCTACAGTATGTGGGTCACCTTAGAGTAGAGTGTGTCAAAGAATAGGTGTGGTCGAAGTGCTCCCAATGTTGTGAAATCGATTTCCCCAGTCTCGCAATCTATAGTCTCCTTAGCGAAGGCTAAGAACGGTTTCCGAGAATAATGGGAGACTGGGTTAACTCTCCTCGGTGCTCAACGTCAATGACTGTAAAGTCTACCTGGAGTAGAGCACCTTGGAAAGTAATGATGATTGAAATGTTTCCTCTCGACCGTTCGATAGATCGATCAGCCAGCTGAACGATGTCTCTTGACTTTCTGATTGGCCTGAGTTTGAGGTTGTCAAACACAGAGGTTGGGAGGATATTTATTAGAGAGTCATCATCTATTCTTGCATGGGTAACGATAGTATCTTTGATTTCACATTCAACCCTAGGCAACTACTTCACTCTACGGCTCTTGGTCTTTCTCCTCATCATCAAGGAGGTGGCCATAGACACTATGTGTCTCTCAGTCCTTGTCCTCTTATTGCCCGACCTCTCAGGCATCAACTTACTTCTTACAAATATTTTGAGGTCAGGGAAGTGATCTATGGCCTTTATTAAGGGACTATTAAAATCAATTCTTCATCGAGTGCTTCCCTTAAGGCAGGATCCATTTTTTGTTCTTTTTCATTTTCTATTTTTATGAGTTTTTATTGTTTTTTCAATTTTTTTGGGTCTTTTTGAGATTTTCATTTTTGTTTTCGATGGATGGATGATCAGACTCTGGATTGGAGGGTAAGTGGTTAGCAGAAGATGGAGGTAGAATTGACTCCAGTTGTACAGAGTGTGTGGGTTCCCTATTGTTCGCTCTATTTTCAACCTCAAAATTTACTCATATCCTTTTCCACTTTCATTCCCAAGATGGTAGAAATTGAGTGCAATATTTCCATGACATCTCTCAACTTGTTACCAAATGATTCATTTTTCTCAATAAGTCTAGAGATGTCATCCTCCACAAAATTCTCATGATGAATCATGGGAGAGTTCTGCTCAATTGGAGGACACTGCTGAGATATTAGGGTCTAATACTCAACATACCTAGACTCTGTCATGTAATGATGGGTCGAGTATGGACCATCTGAATGGCAGATATTGGTCAGTTACTCATATGATGGAGTCAACGAACGGGGGACTGGTAAGTCTAGCTCATGACTCCAATCTTGTGAATGTGTAGGCTCTCTAAATGGCTAGTATGAGGGCTGGTCAATGTAAGCTTGATCACTAAAGTCAATCAAGTCTCGGAAATCTTGATGTGCAGGCCTCTCCATTCGGGTTGTCAGATCGACCAAGGTGTTCTGCCTATCATATGTCTCAGCAGTGGCTTGTTCTTCTTATGGTTCATTGATTCCAGCAAGCTCTCGAGAATAACGACAGCCAGCCCAAGATGGAAGTGGATCATGAGTGTTAGAATATGAAGTAGGTGAGAAATGCAAAGAAGTGGGAAAGTCAATCAAAGGTCTGGCTTCATAATTGGGTCGAGGTGGAACTGACCACGGGTAAGTGTCTCTTGTCGATGGCGGAGGATACATGGAAGAAAGAGAAGGCGAAGATGAACGGTATATGGTCGAGGAGGAATAACCAGCAGTCTCAACATATGGAGACTAATATCCCGACATCTTGAAGAGGAAAGGATGAATGTAAGCAGATTGAGGTAGGAAATAAGCAATTACACAGGATAACGCACACGGATAGACACAAAGATAAACACAAGAGCAAACCCTAAGTTCACATTCAACACGGTGAAGGACCCAAAGCCGGGTCTGATTAATCTGGTTGATTTTAAGTGTGATTTTCAAGCAAATAACAAGGATTAAGTAGCCTAAAGGGAAGTCAGCTCAAAGCCAGGTGCGTCTCCCCTGTTTAACATGTCGCCTAAGATACCAACACCCTTCCTCTCTTCGCTCCTATCACCAGCCGATGAAGTTCAAGGACCTTCCCCTATCTACCTACCTAAGTAGGCTGAGGCTAACAAGGCTTATAACTTCACCCCAGAGGGTTACTAGCAACTTGTCGTGGTGCACCGCTGCTTCACCCCTATCAACATGCCGAAGCAGGCAGAGGCTACTTGATGCTGGTCAGTTAAACCTTGAGTAGTTCAACCTGTGATATTTGCTAGGATCGGGGCACGTGATATGGAAGGTAGGGATTTTGGCTCTATCTTAGGGAGTGTACGTGATATCGGGGCACCTGGAATCAAGGTTGGGGTTGCTCTCCCGCAAATAAGGGTTAATTTTAGTCCATTTTTTGTCTAATTCAATTAATAGTCTTGATTTTAGATATTAGTTGTCACTGTGATTAATCCACAAAAGCAATCACTTCTACCGTCCAGTCCCAATTCCTTTATCGTAGGTTAGAAAAACCGAGAGAGAGAGAGAGAGAAAGAGAATCGGAAAAAGCCGATGCTCGAGAAAATGATGATGAATGCTTGAGTAAGAAGACTTATAGTGCCTCCAGCTCTCTACAATGTGGGATGCAATATTGAATTGAAATTGTATACTATATGAAATGCAAACGAGAAAACTCTTCATAGACAAGCAGTTATATTTGCGAGTGATGAACGATTTAACTTTGAGTAATAGCTCTGCGGTCTAAGTGCGTATCGTTAAGTGTGTTGTGTGGACCAAGATATTACGAGCATAAACAGACCTAGGAAGCTCTAAGAGCCACGAGTACAGGTTCTATCCTACATCTAGCAACCACTCAACACACAAAGTCTCCTTTTCTTATTCGGTTATACGTCCGAGAACCCAAACGGGAACCGCTTTAAATGCAGCTTTTTTTACATGTTACAAAAATGAAAATCTTTATGGCGTCTCAACAGCCGACTTGGTCTGCGAGTCGTCGGCCTCCGATGCACTTTGAGATGCGTTGACTTCAAGAAAGCCGATCTAAGTCCACCGGGCCCTCGCACAAAAATATAAAAATTAGGTTAGAGAGACAGACAAATCTAATAATTTAAAATCAATTAATGTGAGATGAATTCAGGAAAATTATAAAGCTCAAAATTAATCAATTTCTGACTTATTTAAAATCAATTAAGCGAAACACCAATTAATTTATTTAGACCTCGTTATATGTGCAAATACGATGATTTTTGGGCATGAAGTAGAATACACTAAAATCTAATTATTGTGAATTTTCTGGAATTTTAATATCAATGAAAGTTCACATAGAGGGCAAAATACTCTGTTTCACAGAAATAATTATATTAAATAATTCATGGCTCACAAAAAGTCAATCACATATTCACAATGACCAGTGTAAGTGGTTCTACAATGAGCAATTATGGCAAATCATAAAATGATTGATAAGAACTTCAAACAAAATGCGAATACAAGGTTATGGAAGCAATACAGAAAGAAAATTGATTAAAAATAAATATGGTGACAGGACTAAGCTGCAATTACCTCTATGTATGAGGGTATGGATGCAAATGGCCTATGCTCACGCGTCGCTCACGTGATCTCGAATGGCTGGGGGTAGCAGAGTGAATGGCAAGAACTTCAGGGGTTCCAATGTAATTTCTATTACATCACGTGCAAAGTGCGTGATTGATTGTCCAGTGGGGGTTTTGGTGTGGATATCAGATCTGCATGGGATGAATCTATAATTTACCCCCTTCCTCGCATGCCTTTCATGTAAGGGAAGAGTCTAGAGTGATACAATTCCAAAGCTGGCACTGGAGAGCAGCGACCGTGCGACGGTTCGTGCTGGCGGATGCGTGGGGCTTCTTCGGTCGCTGGTGAAATTTCAGCTAGTCGAAGCACGACCGACCGAGCTGCAGGAGACAATGAGGGCAAGCGTCGGCCTTCAAGGCGAGGAGCTCGGAGATGAGTCGTGCATGCGGTCGAGGGCTGGCGACGGTAGGTGAAGCGGCTGGGAGCGCGTAGTGAAGGTGGTTGGTGCACCACCTGAAGCAGCTGGGGCTAAGCCTCGGGTTTGCAAATGCGCGGATATGCATGTGGGGCAGCGGTCGAGGGTGGCACGGGGTTGTCAACCAGTTGTAGCTAGCGCGTGATGATTTTGGAGCTGAGTTGGAAAGAGCACCTGCACACAAAAAGGGGTGGCCTGCACCAATGGTGGCGCACCACCGCTAGGGGGGTCGCGCGGCGGTTATGGTGATAGGAGATGCCTCGTGAGGCAACTTTTTAGGTGGCGTGGAACTCCGACGTGTAGAGGCTGAGTGTCGACGCTAGTGCTTCGCTTGAGGCAGGATGCTCCTGGTGGTGCATGCTACTGATTGCGGTTGAGGGCGAAAGACCCACCACCCAAGATGTGCATGCAAGCCAAGGGGGCGAACTCATGGACGACGTACGGTGGAGGATGGAGGCAGCGAGTGATGTTGATGGCGTATGGCAAAAGAACGGTGGTGGCGAAGAAGAAGAAGAATTGTGTTGAATAAAGTGAACGGATGGAGAGAAAAAGGGAGCAGAAGGAGAGGGGAGAAGAAAGAGGAGAAGGCAAAGGAAGAAAAAGAAGAAGATTAGATGAACAGAGAGGAGGAAGAATACTACCTGAGGTGAACGACTCCCCTGGTAAAGAGGAGCTTAGAGCTCCTCAGATCTTCGCTTTAGACCTCGGCGAAGGTCGAGCTCAAGCAGCTCGTGGAGCGGCTGCGGCACGAGACGAGGAGTCGCGCGGATCTCGCCGAGGAGATTGGTCGTCGTTGCTCGCCCTCGATGTGGCTTCAGCTGTCATTTGAAGCAGGAGGGAGTTGATCCTTCCCCAACAACGGTGCCATTTGATGTATATGAAAATCACCCTTTTTATTTGAATGTGTGTCGTTATTGTTGTAGTCGGGCAATCAGGATCGATAAAAAATTAACTGCATGGATCGATGATTCAACAAATTAGCTAATGTGTGGTTTTATGTATTTTTAACCTAGGCAAGCCCCAGGGTCGACTCAAGGAGGAAAAGGAACAATTTCGGATCGAATTGGAGGAATTAGCTCACAGTTTTCCAAGCATGATTTTTTTGTATTTTTTTATGCAATAAAAATGCAAATGCACAACTTCAGACGAACTACATTAATACGAAAACACACAACTAAGTCAAATTAATTTTAATGTGAAATTAATCCAAATTAGTTAAGTTATATTTTTCCTAGAAACCTAATCCAATCATGAATGTAAAATGTATTTTTTGGAATTTTTGGATTTAATATGCAACAATGAAAAATGCAAACTTTTTAGGGTTTTTATGCATGTTTTCATGCAAATAGAATAGCAAAAATTATGAAATTTTTACTGAAACTTAAACATGATGGAATGAAGCTACAGTAATATTTTTGGATTTTTTTGACAACCGATAATTTTTTTTATTTTTTACTGAAAACAGAGTGAATATGAGTATTTAATTCTTAATTAATCCATGAAATTAAATTATTTAGAAGAAAAATTATCTCAAATAGATATTTTAATTAGTAATCCAAGAGACTTGAAATTTAACAAAAATAATATTCATGGATTTAATTAAAAATCAATTACAGAAATCACACAATAATTTATTTTAGACGAAAGACAACTCCAAATTAGACAAAATTTGGACTAATTAAAGCACAACCAGAGGCATCAAATATGAATTTTTCACAATTTTTGGAGCAATACTTAATTATGTGCAAATTCAAAGCAAAAATGGGCAAAATATCAATGAATTTCAAACTCTAATTTTTAATAAATTATGCAATGCTCACAAAAATGTAAATAAATATTCAAATGATAAAGAACTATTTGCTCAATAACATGCTATTTTTCATTAAAATAAATGATGCAGAATGAATATCCAAATTCATACATAAAGTCAGGGGTGTCTATGCAATTACAGAAATAAAATAAACAAATTAAAATATGTATAGGGATGCTTTTGAAAATAAAGAAAACTAAAGTACTGAAGATGCAATTTTCACAAGAAAAAAAGTTAACCTTTGAACGTGGGTTCCAAAAATAGAACCCACGTCTAGGGGCAGAGAACGCGGGGGCGATTGGGGTGGCGCGGTGCGACGGGTACGACTGGTGCGCTGCGGTTACGGAGGGGCACAGTGGTGGACCGTCGGTGGAGTGTCGTGGCATGCGTGGCCTGGGGGGCTGAACGGCTAGGGCAGCAGCCACGCGCGGCTCGGAAGCGTGGGGGGTGAACAGCAGGGGAACGCGACAACTTGGAGGGGCGCAACCTGCTCATGCAGTTGTGGATGGTTGGCGAGGTCGTGAGGGACGACTAGTGGAAACGGCCACGAGGTGGGCGGTGCGCGCGGGGTTGGAGTGTCACGCGTGCGGCGGAGGCGGCTGGCGACCATGCAAGCGGTGGCACGTGGCGGAGGGCCGCGCAGGAGACGTAACGGTGAGCTGTGCACGTAGGGATGCTGGGTTGGTGATGCAGGTGGTGGCTGGCAGGGGTGTGTGGCCTCTGGAGGAGCCGTGCACGGTGCAGGAGGTAGCTGGCGGCCGTGCGGATGAACAGCGCTGGTTGCTGGGCGAGGGTCGAGGGGCTGTGGCGGGAGGCGCGCTGACGACGACCACAAGCATTCTAAAGTTTTTTTTATTTATTTTTATTTTTTTGTTGTCAGGAAATAAAAAATGTAATTATGAAGAGGGGATGGTGATGTTTTATGATAAAAAGGATGATGTAAAATGAAAATGTAATTAGGAGGTGGTGATATGGTTATGATGTTTGTGATTTGGATGTGAAGAATGATTAATACAATAAAAAAATAACGTTAGATAATAAAAAAATGACAAAGTGAAGATAGATGATTTACTTGTGACTCGTTGAGGTTGTCGCCTGTGGAGGAGGATATAAACTTCGACTCCGATGATCGTCGCTTCAAGGAGACTACAGGTGCTCTGAAGCTTCAACGAGCTTTACAATGCTTGTGACAGTAGTGCATACCACCAGATCTCACCTTGAGGTTGTCGTCGCTCAACTCGTCTCCTCCAGCTGTCACCTGAAGGTTAAAGGGGCTCGGCCTCTCATCTCTCGAAACGGCAGATGAAGTGAATCATGGGAGGAGGATGGGAATAAAAAGAGGAGAGGGAGAAGTTGGAAAGAGAGTGGAGAAAATGGAGTGGCGGAGGAAGTGGTGACTTGGAGTGGAGGACAAGTAAACGAGAAGAAGTAAAAGGGGGGAAATAAATAATAGATAAAATAAGTAGGTTAAAAATTAAAGAAGAAAGAAAAATTAAAAAATAAATTATAATAAATTTAAATAATAATAAATAAATATATAAATTACGAATAAATGAAATAATAAAAAATGAGGTGATACGTGGCATCTCTAGGAGCTGCCACGTATCGCTCCTAGAAAAATCACAAATTAAATGTAAAGAAAAATATAAAATAAACAACAAAAGTGGTCAAATCAAAAAGTGGTCAACGTAAAAGTTGCTCATCTTGACGAGATCTACAACTTTCGTGAAGGACCAAAAATCAAAATAAGCTATATGTAGAAAGTGTATTTTTGAGTGTTATATTATAGGTATAAAATACTGTATTTTTTGTCTTTTATGATTTTTCATCATTTTTAAATAATATAAAAATCAGATAAAATTAGGAAAAATATGTAACAAATATTTACAACTTATTTTGTTTTTTGTATTTTTAATTTTTTAGAAAATAAAGAAATAAAATACAAGGGCAAAAATATCAATATGTACAATGCAATAGGGGCCCAAAACCCAAGTTTCACATACGATCTCTGATTTTTATGAAATTAGTCTTGTTTTGAAGTTCTTTGAATGTATATTACTTTAAAAGTGAGTAAACCCAAATCAGACATTGTATGAGAGAGATATGTACATTTTAAGCTTCATGGTCTCAAACTTGGATTTGGGTTTTCTTGGCCAATTTTACAAGTTAGTATTTTTTTTTTGACATTTTTCCTTTATTAGTGTTAGTAATATATAAACTATAGAGTTGATTTTATTGGATTTAGAGTTATTATAAAATATATACAAATAAGGGAAATATGGTGAATATACATGTAATTTTTACAAGGAATTTCAGGTTTCTTATTTATGCATTTTTGAATGCTAAAATGCAGATATTATATACACATGCATGAATGCTAATTATGCAATATAAGTGTATACATGCAACTAATTACTCGGGAACAAAGCTCTATTTTCAACTTTTAGAGTGATGAATCACAGATTCATCAACGACCAAGATTCGACTGTGGTTCACTCCGAACACTTCCTCATCATTGCTCGGTGAAGCTTCTGATGTCGCTGTCACCGATTAAGAGAAGTTAGGGGTGGAAGGAAGTATCTGCAATGGTGGATGTATCACAATGGAGTGTGTGGTGGAGTTTTTATAGTTGGAGGATGGGAGGTGTAACATTGAAGATGATGCAGATTGAAGGGCTAACAAAGGTGCTGATTGTATGGGCATTACATGCAGGTCAAAATAATGGCGAATGATGGCGAAATGAATAAGGGATTCGAGGGAGAAGTATTTGGTTTAGAGTGGCGTAGGCGTAACGGTCCGGACAAGGTTTTTGATCGGGGTCAATTGGGGGGAAGCATTGATTGGTTGAGCGCTGAAGAGAGAAAGAGTGGGGCGAGTGCTTAGATGGTAATTGCGTGGACCAAATCAGAGGGGAGCAAGTCGTTGATTGTTGACCAAGGAGAAAAATGAAAGAAAAATAGGGAAATAAATAGAAAGGACAGTCAAATCAAAAAGTGGTCAACATGAAAGTTGTTGGTCTATATGAGATCTACAGCTTTCATGAAGGGCCAAAAAACAAAAGAAATCAAATTATAAAATACAGTTATAGTATACGCATTAATTACCAATTAACCCCTAAATTTTAATTTTTGTAATTTTTATTATTTTTATTTGGATATAAATTATGGATTAACTTATATACAATATATATAAATAATCTAAATTTTATGGTTTTTGATGGGTTATAAAATAGTAATATAAAATCAACAAAGATAAATTATGTACAACATACACAAGGTCAGATCTTTGTATTTTCTTTTGATTTTATGCTTTTTATGTGTTTTGATTTTTTTTATATCAAGTTAGTTAATGAATTAAAGAATATAAGAAGATTTAAGCCAAAATACTTATTATTTTTACATAAAATAATAGGCTCAAGTTAGGCAAAAATTCAGAGTTATTAAATTATAGATTTTAACCCTAATTTCATGTACTGTTAGTGAATGTTAATTAGTCGAATTTAGGGGTATTAATTAGCGATTTGTTGAGAGGATTTTTCTAAAGACTTCATATAGAGTAGATGAATCGTGAATTCATCATTATTTTGGCAATTAGGTATTGTGTGGGAACCCAATCGAGCATTTGAAATTTGAAATTTGAAATTAGGTATTGTGTGGGAACCCAATCGAGCATTTGAAAATGGACAAATTCGAATTAAGTACTACAGTTATTACATATTTAAGACATTCTATTTTTTGAAATAGTAACTTCTCGTTCAATGAGCCCCACCCTCAGTGTAAAGCCTTAAACTTGGCCATCTCTCGGATCCTATATCATGAGATCAAGGTCGTCAAGAGGAAACCAATAAAATTTGTTTCATGTGAATCGGACTTCGTCGTGAATTGTTATGATTTTCAGAAGAAAGAGAAGTAAGGAGGCTTAAGATGTCATTAAATCGTAATGGCTGTCATTAAGATGGATTAATCATGATTAAGGAAACTAATGATAGCCTAGGACCATTATTCCCCAATAGCGGATACTAATCAAAGGATAACAAAATTTAATCGTGCATCGTTAAAGTTAAATCATGATTAGTAAAAGGTAATCGTGGTTAGTGTAATTAAGCATCATTAGTGAATCTGAAAGATTATGGAAGGGTCTACCTTAAACTTTAAGTTTCAGATAAGTTTTAGCCAAAACCATGTTCCGCTAATCGTGGTTAAGAGTTAAACCATGGTTTACTAGCCATGATTAACGGTTTTCAGAATCCTATATATCCCCCTACCCATTCATTATCTATGATTTCCACTACCACAACTGCCCAAAGGGCTAGGGTTGAGTGGTCGGGAGGAGGAGAGGGAGGTGGAGAAGCAGTGCTAGCGAAGCGCTGCCGAGTGAATTAGGAGGAAGACGGTGTGGTCCTCTCCTAGTCAGCTTCGTGTAGGAGGTAAGTAAGATCTAATTTGAGATAGGTTTCTGATTCATCTTCTTTTTCAAGCTAGTTATATATTTTCGATTCATCTTCTTTTTCAATCTAGTTTTTCGATTCATCTTCCTTTCCAATTCATTTTGTGTTATGGTTTGAGGAGGAATCTAAGCATAGAACTACTCGGGTGCGAACGGCTCGACCGTCAGTAAGCATACGAGTTCTTCGTATGACTCACTCACCATTGATAAAAGACTTGCCAATTTTGCAGTTAATGTCCATTTTATGGTTGCTTGATGGAGGATTCTGTGTAACACCCTACTTAGATGCGGGCGGTTGGGCCATCAGTGAACCTTGTGATTCATCACACACTTCACTCACTGAAAAACGATAATGCGAGAGCCGCTAAATAGTGGTCTGACAAATCAAACCCACTATCGCTGGGGCAACTACTCAAGCCTTCACGTTCGTCAATAACTAACCCACACAATTAATCAAGCAATCAAGAGAAAGGATTCAAATTTATTATACCCTACTAAAAATGTATAATGGCAAGTAAGTAGGGGTCGAACACAGGAAACAAGGGTGTAGAGTGAGCAGACAAAAAGTCAAGGCCTATGCCTAGTGAACTACTTAGCCAATATGGACTTTTTGTGAGTTTTTAATTTTATATTTTTTATTTAATTTTTGATTTTATATAATTTTTTATTTTGATTTTTAATTTACTGATTTTGAATTTTCTTTTTATATTTTATATTTTTATATTTTCTTTTTCAATAATAGATTAGATTTATAAAGTAAGTAAAGAAGGGAATAAGGTATTTATAAAAATAAGTAAAAAATACCCAAAAATCAGGAAACAAAATATTTTTAAATTTTTTATATTTTTCTAATGTTTTTATGATTTTTCTAGATTTTTCTTAATTTTTTTCTATTTTTAAAGTCAAAAATACTTAAAACAATGAATAAACTAAAAAGCTGAAACTAAAATAGATAAATAAAATAGAAAATAGTAACAAAATTCTCCGAATTAATTTTTAATAAAATCTAATGTAATAAGAAAAATTTAGAGACAAAAATTAGATTTTTAGGATTTTTGTGGGATTTTTAAGATTTTTAGGAAGGTTTTTGGTGTTTTCTAATTTTTAGGAATTTTCTTTGGTATTTTTTAGTGATTTTTAATCTGAAATTAAAAGACACTAAAACATGTAAAATATATTTTTTTGGGAATTTTTTGAGATGTTTTTATAATTTTTATGGGTTTTATAATTCAAACAGTGCTGAAAATGAGAGTTTTTGAATTTTTATAAAAACTAAAATGCAACAAAATGGGAAATAAAAATATGCGTGGATGAGCAAGCAACCAGGAGCTTAAATTGATTTTTGTGGATTTTTTAGAGATCTATATATGCATGCAATAAATAAAAGAAACATAAAGAAAAATCATGCTGGCAAGGGCATAAATGCATATCTTAAAAGTTACAGGGCAAGTTTTGCAATTTCACTAAAAAGTCACGCGCAAAGCACGTGTTCTGCTGTTCACAGGGGTATATTTGCAAATAACATAAACCGTCAGGACATGAGTGCAGATAACCCACAAATATATTTAAATCACTACGCATAGGGCTATAAATGCAATTACATAAAAGTCTGAGGTTCTTAGTGCAAAATGCCCAAAATCACGTGTCCCCGTCACGTGAAGTGACGTGGACAGGGACTAAAGAGCAAATAACAGAAGTTCAGTGGCCTAGTTGCAATTATTAAAAATATTTTTGAACTGCAAATCAAAGTTTCAGGACTAAAGCATAAATACAAAAGTTCTTGGGTTAAAGGTGCAAAATACCCAAGGTAGCGCGGGGGTGGACGGCTGGGATGCGTCTACTTGACACGTGGTGCGCGCTGGACGCACGATGACGGTTGGCAGTGGACGCTGGAGATTAGATCGTCGATGAAGATCCAACGGCCACTGATCTCGATCATCCAACGGCTGAGGGTGAATCTGGTGTTTGCTCCTGATCGGACGGCCGTGAAGGGTGTTGGAAGAACACCGCCTGGGGCTGCTTCAATCGCCGATTGTGGCCGACACACGGCCTCTCCCAGCCCAGGACCAAGGGCAAAAGGGTCCTAGGGGCGATCCGCGTCGAGTGAAGGTCTCAGGCGAGCCTGAGACGGCGTGGAGCGGTCGGACGACGGAGGTGACCTGGGGGCTTCATCCCTGGAGTGTCGAGGCTCGAGAGAGCCTTCTCTTGGGCTCTTCCCTGCAGGGTTAGAAGCGGAACAAAAAGGGGGCGCGATTGGCGTAAAAACGGGGGTGAATGGGTACGAAGTGGAGGTCAGGTGACAAGCTCCAGCGTACGACGGAGATGGGAGCTTGGGTGGCTCGATCTGAGCGAGATCGAGATGAATGAAGGGGTAATTCATGATGACAAAGTGACAGAGAAGGAGATGGAGGTGACCGCATAAGGTGTGGGTGACGGAGGTGGCTGGAAATCAGAGGCGGAGCGGAGCTCCGCAGTGAAGGGATTTGCAGATTCACAGCGAGGGGGTGAATGAAACCCTAAACTGCTACTAAGCTAAGTTATACTAAGTGAAAGCTACAAGAAAATAAAAAAATAAAGGTGGGAGGCTCACCGGTGTGGGCTGCAGCGAGCTGCAGGAAGCGCTCCGGCGAGGGGTTGGACCAACCTCGATTCGACTCCACGGAGCTAAATCTTTGGCTCAATCTCTTCCTGCTGTCACCAGGAACGCCAAGGGCTAGTGATTTAGGGCTAACGATGGAGGAAGAGGGATCAAATTCAAAATGGAGGTCGAAGGGGGTTTTTGAAGAAGTGGCTCTGACTTGACCTTTGATGTAGGATCACGGGCAAACGGGGAAGATCTTGGAAGATCTAATAGGCCGGCGTGAATCATGATGATACAGTGAGCAATTTTCATGAAGGTACCCTCCCTCCTCGAGCAACGGATTGATGGCGACAAAATCGAGAAGTGGAGGGTGTCGGACGTTCTGAGAGGGGGCGCAGGGCTAGGACTAGGGAGTTGACCGGCAGGTCAACTTCCCAAGCCACCTGGTTGGTCCACTTGGACCAACCAGGAAAATCCCTGGAAAATATATTTATAAATTAGTTTAAAAAATTGTAAATGATTTATTTAATTTTAGGTTATTTAATAAAAAATGTTTGTTATTTTATAAGATGTTATAATATGATTTTTTATTATTTTTATGAGGTATGAGGTATAATTTTACAAGTTCCCTTTTATACCCTTTATAGGTATTTTATCTATATATTTTATTAATTTATTTCTATTTTATGAATTAAATTTATTTATTTTTTTATTAATTTATAAATTTATAAAATATTTTTATACACTTAAAAATATTTTTATTTTATTTTTCTGAAGTGTTTTATATATTTAAAAAAATAGGAGTATCTTTTATGTAGGTATATACATACAGGTATTATACCTAGGTATATTTTATACAAGTTTATTTTATGTTTCTTTTGGGTTTTTATTCTGATTTTAATTTACACATATATTATAAGTAATATTTATACAATTATAAAAATACAAAATTATAAAAATAATGAATAAATAATAAAATGAATCTTTTAATCTGTACAAGTATACAATAGGGGTCCAAAACTCAACTTACAAACCGTAGCTCCATCAAATATGAAACCACCGCCATTAAATAGCTTATTTTAAACTACATACAATTAAAGGTCAGTTTGACGCATTTCAAGATTTATTAAGGAGATACAGGTCTGGGAAGTTGGGATTCTGGAATTTTATTCAGATCATAACTTTTTATCTGTGTATTATTTTTGAGTGAAATCAATTTTGTATTTTTCTTTATTTAATTATCTACATCTTTCATGTTCAAAGTTTTTTTATTTGAGGTATAAAAAGTGGAACCAAAAATAGGTCTCAAAATGAATAAAGAATGAATTAAATAACATGTATTTTTATTGTATTTTGGCCCTTATCTCCTCCCCTACTTTATTCCTTGTTGACCTAGTCATCGAGATGCTAGGTCTCGGGGTTTCGGGTCATACAATATTTACAATATTTTATTCTTTTTCTTTTCTTTTCTTTATTCTATAATTTTGGCTTTAAAAACCACAATTTATATAGTATATACACAAATATGCATGGATGATAAAATGCATAAATTAAGCCTATTTACATGCATTTACTAGGGTTTTTAAGACCAAAATGATAGAATAAAGATGATGAAACGTAGATTCATCATCCCCCTATACTTGCCTTTGATAGTCCCTAGCAAACACTTATGCAATAAGTGCAGAAAAGAAAAACAAAGAAAAGAAAAAGAAGAAATGTGGATTAAATTTAATGATCAAACTAGTCTTCACAAAATCAAAGTTTGGAGCTTAAGTCGGACCTTTGGAATTTTAGTGCGGCCAGAACCTTATTGAGAACCGGATTTGAAATCCAACAGTCCCTGAAAATCCCAAAACTCTGTTCAAGTCTCCTCAATAACCAGGTCAGAAATATTTCAACTCATACGCAAACCCTTACGACTATGAATCTGACTCGTATAGTGTAAGTGATAGTGGCTCTCCACAACTAGAATGACAAAGAGACTGACTTCTCCAGGATGACAACCCAATGATTCCCCAATCCAATAACTCCTTCCTCGAGGAGCGGGGTATTCTCTTCTAAGTTCAAGTGGCAACCAGCTCAAGAGGAGGGGGTGAAGAGAAGAATGGATGGTAGCCAGTGTAGCTACCTATCCTAGGATGCAAGACCAGTGTAGTCAACTCATCCAACTACAGGCACATATATTTGACTTTGGAACTCAAGCTTGCTTATTGACTTTACAACATATGCACATACTTTTGCAGGCATTTTATTTTTGTACAGGCCTTTCTTCTCTTTTTTTTAAATACTATTCACAGCAGCATTTACATAAGGAGTTTTTTCTCTTGAGCCAGTGGACTATCCCTCTTTTGAAGCTTTATTGCAACCCACACTCTCCTGTCTTTAGAATTCCTCATCACTGGACGGGTTGGGGTGCACTTCCCTCCCTAGAGGAGGACAAGTGTTTCCACTTGTGTGCGTCTCATACCGGCAAATCCAATCCCCTCACCACTCCAACTGAGTTGAGCCATGTGAAAGGTGCATGTGTCCAAGTTAGGTCATTATCAACAAGAGTCGTGTGTGTGTTCCGAAATACTCTACTTATGCAATCAAGAATCCATTGAACCAAGTCCCGTGATCCTCAAAGAATTAAGTCAACTAGACCTGAAGCACCTTAAACCCAGTTCCTATAAGGTTCCTGTTATTAGGTAGATTTTAAGGTCCAATCAAGCTCCAATCTCCGGATTTTACTTAGACTTGTTCAACTATCAAACTCAGTCTGAAAAATGCGAGTGCTATGCAAATGATATGCAGAATGCAGAAAATATTTTTGTGATGCAATTTTCAAAGATTTTGAACTTTTTATGGGTTTTGAAAAGATGATGCATATGCATTTTGTAATTTTTATTATTTTTTTTAATTTTTGTTTATTATTATTATTATTTGAAAAAGATTTTTCAAATGTTTTTGGATTTTAATTTTGCAAATGTTTTTGGGATTTCTGAAAACAAAAAGACTTTGGCTAAAAACTAGGTTAAAATATTTACACGGGAGTGCTTCTTATATATACAAGAAATGGATTTTAAGAATTTACAAGGGTAAGTGGTCAATTTTATAAATACATATTATATAATGGATTTTGGTGTGATGTATGTATTCCTCAAACTTATTTGACAATCATTTTACAAACAATTTTCGAAAACTATAGTCCAAAATAATTTTTACAAACGTTTTACAAACATGTACACGTATTTGAAAATCATTTTGCAAAGTTTTCAAACAGTATAGATAGATTTTTCAAAATATTTTTTTGCAACCATTTTTCAAACCATTTGCAAATCATTTTTCAAACATTTTATTTCACACAAAGAAAATAAAATTGTGCAAACAACACATTTTTACAAAGGTTGAAAACATGTAACAAAACGTTTTCAAAATAGTTTTCAAAAGATTTTTCACAAATATTTTCAAACTATTTTTCAAACATCTTGCAAAAAACATTTTCACCTGATTTATTAATCAGTAGTTACAAGAAGAATTTGAGGAATAATAGCATCTTTTTATTAAGATTTTTAATGAATTTTAAAGAATTATTAGCCATATTATTAGGAAAATACGAAAGTAAGAGTTATGTCTAAAGTATATACGCAGTATATACGATCCCCCCTATACTTAGCTTGAGCTATGTCCTCATAGATCAGAGAGAAAAGAGAAGACATAACTCGTACTGAGTATAGGAAAATCTAAAGAATAAACAAATGAAGAAATAAATGAAAGAGAAGTTGACCGTCCCCCCTATACATAGGATCAAATAATCCTAAGTATAGCAGACTGTACACAAAGCAGGGAGGGTCAAGGGTGGGAATGAACAGATCGTACTCAGGTTGTCTCCCCCGATACTTAGGGTAAGATAGCCCTAAGTATAGACAAGAAGAGGAGACAATGGAGAGGATCGAAATGAATCGAGAAACTCGGGGTGCACACCCCCCTATACTTAGGACAAAGTATGTCCTAAGTATACAAGACTGTCTACAAGGGGCGACACCCTTTGATTGACAAGGAAAAGAAGAAAAGAAGAAAAGAGATGAAAGTGGATATGAACAACTCGGGATGTGCATCCCCCCTACACCTAGGATAAAGTACATCCTAAGTGTAGTAGTGATGAAAAGGATGACATCATGTCGGTAGAATAAGATAAACGAGACTGAAAAGACAAAAAGAAGAAAAGAAGAACAGGCATTCAAAAATGTTTTGCTCGGCTTGGCCTTCCTCTGCCTCTTTGGAGATATCCGGCTCATCTCTGTAGATTACTTGAATCGAGTCAACGACAGCCATGAATGTATCATGTTTAAGGTATGGCTTCAGAAGCTGCCCCTTGACTACAAATGGTTGTGCGTCAGCTGACAGATTGGATATCACTACACTTTTGTTGTCACGCACCTGCCAAACCATAAACGGCCCAGTCAATTTACTCTTCAATTTTCCTGGAAAGATCTTTAATTTCGCATCAAACAACCACACCTTCTGACCTGGATCGAAGGACTTGCGGAGGATATGCTTGTCATGTTGTCATATGCATAATCTCTGAATTCCAATAATCTGTTCAGATCTAATTTTCTATTCTTTCCTGCTTGCTTGGAGTCCAAATTACATATGTTAATGGCCCATAAAGATTTGTGAATTAATTCAACTAGCAGATGACATGGCTTGCCATACACAAGGTGATAGGGAGACATTCCCAAGGGTGATTTGTACGTTGTTCTATAAGCCCAAAGAACATAATCAAGTAGCTGAGACCAGTTCTTGCGATCCGGACGTACAAGCTTTTGTAAAATTGTCTTGATCTCCCCGTTTGAAGATTCAGCTAAGCCATTGGACTGCGGGTGGTAGGGTGAAGTAACGCGATGTTCAATACAGAATTCCTGAGTCAGCTACTTCACCTCTCTGTTTATGAAATGACTACCCCGGTCAGATATGAGAATCTTGGGAATCCCGAACCGTGCTATGATGTGATCTCTCAATAATCGACAGACAGTCCTACTGTCGGCGGTTCGGGCGGGAATGGCCTCCACCGAGCGACTTACATAGTCGACAGCAAGTAGAATATATTCATAGCCCTGGCTGTTGGGAAACGGGCCCATAAAGTCGATGCCCCATGCGTCGAAGACGTCTAATCTCTGAATAAATTTCAGAGGCATCGTGTCTCTCATTCCTATGGTTCCGCCCATCTTCTGACAGCCAGTGCGGCATTTGACATAATCATCTGCATCTTTGAATAATGAAGGCCACCAGAGACCACTTTGAAGAACTTTTGCTGCCGTTCGTTTGCCTGAATGATGTCCTCCAGAATCTTGGTCATGACATAAGGCGAGGACACTTGGAACCTCCTCCTGAGGAATGCACCTTCTCCAAATACAATCTCCCCCCTCACGAAATAAATATGGATCCTCCCACTGGTAGAAATGGATTTTAGACAAGAATCTGTCTATTTTCAACTTCGGCCAATCCTGTGGGATTTTCTTTGTCACCAGATAATTCACGATGTCTATATACCAGGGAAGCAAGGTGACTGAAAGAATTGCCTCGTCTGGAAAGGTCTCTGTGATTAGCTGCAGGTTCAGCTCAGGAGATTCCGGCTCAGGAAGCCTTGATATATGATCGGCCACCACATTCTTTACCCCAGGTTTATCTTTAATTTCCAAGCCAAATTCCTGGAGGAGAAGGATCAACCGAATGAGACGTGGTTTGGCATCCTTCTTCTGCTGTAAGTACCGAATGGCCGAATGATCAGTGTAAACGATTACTTTGGATCCAAGGAGATAAGATCTGAACTTTTCCAAGGCAAAAACTATCGCTAGCAGCTCCTTTTCAGTGACAGTGTAGTTTCCCTGGGCTTCATCGAGCGTTAGACTAGCGTAGTGAATCGCAAATGGTACATTATCTTTTCTCTGTCCAAGTACAATACCAATGGCATAATCTGACGCGTCAGTCATTATCTCGAAAGGCTGAGTCCAAATCAGTGGCTGTAAGACAGGGGCCTATGTGATGAGTTCTTTCAGCTGATTAAAGGCAAGGAGCACATGGTCATCTACAATGAATTCATTCTCCTTGCCGAGCAACTCAGTCAACGGTCTAGCCAGTTTGCTGAAATCTTTGATGAATCGTCGGTAAAAACCGACGTGGCCCAAGAATGACCTGACTTGTTTGATGGTTGCAGGTGGCTCAAGTTTGGAAATCACGTCCACCTTGGCTGGATCAACCTCCATACCACGTTTAGAAACAACGTGACCCAGCACGATTCCTTCGGTCACCATGAAGTTGCTCTTCTCCCACGAGAGCACAAGATTGACTTCGCAGCACCTCCATAAGACGCGGTCTAAATAATACAGACATTGATCGAATGAATCCCCGTAGACCGAAAAATCGTCCATGAAGCCCTCGAGGAAGTTGCCCATCATATCGGAAAAAACTGCAAGCATACACCTCTGAAATGTGGCTGAGGCATTGCAAAGACCGAACGGCATCCGTCTAAAGGCGTATGTACCAAAAGGACAGGTGAACGTGGTCTTCTCTTGATCTTCAGGAGCAATAGTAACTTGATTGTATCCAAAGTAGCCATCCAAGAAGCAGAAGTATTCCTTCGCGACCAATCTCTCCAAGATCTGGTCGATGAAGGGTAAAGGGAAGTGGTCCTTCTTGGTGGCGAGGTTAAGTCTTCTGTAGTCCACGCATACTTGCCAAGAAGTGGGTACTCTGGTTACGATCTCCTCTCCTTTGTCATTCTTCACAATGGTGATCCCTGATTTCTTTGGCACAACATGCAAAGGGCTCACCCATTTGCTGTCGAAGATAGGACAAATGAATCCCACATCACACCATTTCTGAATCTCTTTCATAACAACATCCCGCAGATTAGGATTTAATCTTCTCTGAAGTTCTCGAGAGGGCCTGCAATCTTCTTTCAGAAAAATGCGATGCGAGCACAATGATGGATTGATCCCATGGAGATCCGAAGTTCGCCAGCCTATCGCCTTGCGGTTGCATTCAAGAACCTCCATCAGACGAGATTCTTGGTCTTCGGTCATATGTGCATTGATAATGTCCGGGTACATGCTCGGTTCTCCCGCAAGGAAGGCATATTTCATGTTGGAGGGCAAGGGTTTCAACTCTTGCGGGGTTTGGGCTGCTTCAGAGGTGACCTCAGCTATTAATGCAGGTGGCGATTCTTTCATCTGTTTGGTGTCCACCGTACTCTGTTCTGCCTCTTCTCTCAAATCTTGACAGAATGTCTTGATGATTTCCCCTTCATCATAAGATTCTTCAACAATTTGCTCTTGGTTCCGAAGGCACAACACCTCCACGGTAGCCTCATTCAGCACATCAGCGAGTTCCTCATCCTGATTGATAAGGGGAAATTCGACTGCAGTCTCTACTCCCTCCTCGGGGTAGAGGAGTTCATGGATCTCGTTGTCATCCAAGAATAAGTTGGTGTCTTGAATTTCTGCTAGAAAATCGCGGTCGTCAGAATGCTCAATCACCCCTGCACATGATGCAGATGCTCGTTCAGCTGGTGCTCCCTCAGGCAGGGTCTCCACTCTGATGGTTTCATGGCCATTGCCAAAAGTAATTTCTCCAGTCCCATAATTCACTACTGCATTCGATGTCCGCAGGAATGGTCTTCCAAGTATTATTGGGGTAAGGAGCAATGGAGCGGGGACGTCCATATCTAGTACCACAAAATCGGCCGGGAACTGCTTTCCCTGGACCGTGACTATCACATCCTCCAAGAGGCCCCTAGGGCTTTACTGACTTGTCTGCGAACTGCAGAATCATCTTTGTAGGCTTGAGCGGTCCTAGCCTAAATTCTGTAAGTAGCGAAGCTGGCATCAAGTTGACAGAAGACCCGCTGTCGAGAAGTGTTCGCTCAAACTGCTGATTAAACATCTGTCAACGCACAAGAGGTGCTCCCATATCTAGCTTTTTATCCGGGAGGTTGCTGATGGCATTAACTGTGGCCATTGTGAGGATATACTTTTCGGACTTGCCACCATTGCTTCTGGAGTTATGGGGGTGAGACATGCGCTTGGTTGTGCATGCCTCTTTCAATCCTTTCTTTACAGTTGGCATGTACTCAAGAGCTTTCATCAATGGCATGTTCAATACCAAATTCTGGATGATTTCTATGATGGCAGGATCAGACAAAGCATTTTTCAATTTTTTTATTTTTTGTGTTTTTTCATTGCTTCTGAAAAAGGAATATTTACAAACTCTTTACCAATGTCATTCAAAATATTGTCCATATTGTTTTTTATAGGTAGATGGTAAAAAGGAATATAATCATCTACAAGATGTGGACCAAAAACAGTAGGCTCGGCTTCAGGTGCCGGCATTGGACTCGCTGCAGGTGCAAAATCCCTTCTCTCTGTGGCTGGCTCTATAACAGGTGCAGACGTCTCCAATGCTGGCCTATCGCCACCGAGGTTGATGCTATCTTTTTGTGTTTTGTGGTTTTCTTCATTTTTTTGTGATTTTATGGGTGATGGTGCTGCTCCCAAAATACTTCATGGCCCTGGTGTTGGCTTGGTTGACGATTCCCCGTCAGATGCAAGATGCTTCCCCTTCGCGGTTGCTGATGGCCTGAGTGTCCTACCGCTCCTGAGAGTAACAACATTAGATAAAAAGCAATTTAATTCACTTGATTTTAGTTGGACACTACCGGCTACCTGCTCCTTGCATCGGAAATTGTTCGGGTTTGCCTCGACTTGAGCAGGGATGGTTGTTTTCGCAGCCATCAAGTCATCGATCTTCTGGTTCATCTCAGCTATATTCTTCATCAACTGTTCAAGGCATGCCAGGGCTAGATTAACCGGTACAATCTCAGAAGAATCCCCCTGCTGGGGCCTAGAATGCTGGTATGACGGCTAATACTTGACTGGTAACCCTGAGAAAATTAGTGCAGAGGAGGGTTGTAGGAATATTGTGAGTTCTGG
Source organism: Ottelia alismoides (assembly GCA_037367405.1). Taxonomy (NCBI): domain Eukaryota; kingdom Viridiplantae; phylum Streptophyta; class Magnoliopsida; order Alismatales; family Hydrocharitaceae; genus Ottelia; species Ottelia alismoides. The sequence continues at coordinate 501,166 of JAZKJV010008895.1, read as the reverse complement.
TTATATGTAGCAGCCGGTTGCTGATGATACCCTTGTCTGCGGTATCCGGACTGCTGAGGACCATGCTAGTAGTTCTGCCTCCATTTGTTGCCGTGATACGGAGGCTGGTATTGATACGAGGGCTGGAAGGGTCTCCCACCCTGCTGCTGCTGGTGATAGGGCCTGATGCCCATATTCTGACCCTGAGGATGTCCCTGAGGACGGGTCAGTTATGCTTCATTGTTCCATACACCATTGATTTCCTAGATCAATGGCGGGGATGGAGAGAACTGCTCGGAATAGGCTGGTTGGGACTCGGGTTGATATACAACCATCTGTGTCTGAGGCTGCGGGGGCTGCTCCGGAACCTACACGTAATACACGTGCTGAACAGGCTGGGGCTGCGGTGGAGTTGGCTGAGGGTTCTGCTGCATTGTAGGCTCCTTCTTCTCAGCTATCGTCTCGGCAGGAGTAGACACAACGTTGCACATGTTTGCGTTTAATGCACGAACGAGCTGCTCCACCTATTGGGAAATCAGATCGAGCTTTTCAAATCCCTGGGTTCTTTTCTCTATCACAGATAATTTTTTGAGGTCATGTGACCTCTTCTCAATGATATCCACCTTAGACAGGTGGCTCCCAATGATGCTCAGGTTGGAGATCTCATCCTTGTCCTCGGTGTGAGAAGCCATGTTCACTGGCTTGCTGACGGTAGTTGACACCTTCATGTAGATCCGGGACGAGGATTGAGCGACTTCTCCTTCAGCCATTTCCTCGAAGACGTTCCATACCACGTCCTCGTCCTTATTGAAATGTGAACCACCACAAGCGGCATCTACAAGCTTTTGGCTTTCAAGTGTAAGCCCACCAAAGAAGTGATGCACAAGGCTGGTCTTTGGGATTTCATGGTGGGGACACTTCTCCTGAAGATCCTTGAATCTCTCCCACGCTTCATGGACAGTCTCGTGGGGCTGTTGGCAAAAACTGGAGATATGGGCATGCATCTGGTTCAATCGCCCGAGAGGATAGATCTTATGGAGAAATACATACTTCAGCTCCTCCCAGGTCATGATTACCTTCCCTAGATGGTCGATCCAATATAGGGCCTTATCTTGCAGGCTGAAGGGAAAGGCAGTCATCTTGAATACCTCTACAGGAATTCCAAGGTAATGAGCGGTAGCACAAATGCGGCCAAACTTCTTGAGGTGAATATAAGGCTCCTCAGTGGTATTCTCGTGCAATGTGGGAAGCAGAGACAGAAACTGCGGCTTTAGCTCGAAGTGGGCATGAATACGTGGAATCTGGATCCACTCAGTGATGCGACCTGCTTCTGGATTGTATGTCTCCTTCAGGTGGGCTTTGGCTGCAGTGGGTCTACCCTTGCTGCATCAAATTCCTGTCCTTCGATTGAGAACTCGTCTCGAACCTCTTCAAAATTGGGCTCTTGATTTGGTTCATCCTCCCTACAACCATCTCTAGCGTCGGCCCTACTCCTCAGGTCATTCAACATATCTTGGAAGGCGGTCTGGGCCAGGGCTGGATTAGTCAATTGCTGCCGGATGGCTTGGATGGAAGCCAGCAACAGACTGTTAACCTCATTCTGCATGGTATACTGCCCTTCCCCCGGATTGGCTTCAGCTTCAGGTTGGGGTTGTGGTCCCTTTCGTCTTCCACTAGCCATCTCAGATTCTACTTAGTATGCTGGCTCGGAATCGGGTTCTAGGTCTGCACATGGAAGAATGCCCCGATCAGTCTGAATTGCAGCACCAGATAGAGAGAAATGGTCTGTGTTGAGGTCAACACAGAACTTTGTTAAGGACAGCGGTGTGTAAGGAGTGAAATCAATTGCCATCCAAAATGGACATAATTCGGGACAAGACTGATCCCCGTTTATTGAAGAATACGGGGAGTCTAGAGATCGATCCACAGAGTCTGAACCGGGTTCTCGAGAATCGCCCCGAATTATTAGAGAGGATGAGCGAATAGAACTGATGTGGGTGTCAACAGAGTCTCGACTAAACTGTCCATTCGACGCCATCTCGAAGGTCAAAAGGAAGATCGATGCGGATGAAGATACGAAGGTCAACAAGAAATAAATGGAGTGTAAACAATAGAAGGCTCACAATGAGCAAGGGTCAAATGGAGGGAGAGCAAAATTGCACGTAGGTGCGATGTTTTTGATCTTCACCTTAATTCAACTAATCAATCAAACCCAAAGCAATGGATTCACCAACTCAAACCGTGAAGCCGTGAAGGTTCGGCAATTATCTTTGTGAGTTTTAGATTTGATTTTCAAGCAATTATCTTTTCACGAGTCCTTAGAGCGCTACGCCTATAGGAGCGAGAGTACTGCCGGAAAATTATCTCGTACTTGTCCTCCTCCTGTGTAACCTGTAGTCTGCGCTTTTTAAGGTCGTTGTAACCCTTCCTGGATCCTACTCAGCCAAAGAAAAGAGAGAGGAAGCCGATAGGTGAAACCGATACTTCGGATCTCGCTTGCAACGGAATCACCTGTGAGCATGCGAGAACCTACTTGGATGCAAGACGATGAGACAGAAACACCCGTGAAGGCGTGGCCTATGCTCGATACTTTGGACAAGGTCAATGCTCTACACAATAGAGAGTCATCAATGTCGACCAAGCCCTACTCGTCTACGTACGATAGAAGCACCAATACTTTGGAAATCTAGGCCATACATAAGGCAGCCTCAGACTGGGTTTTGGGCTCTAATCCTTACGACGGCGCTCACCTCACTGCGAAGGTAACCTTCCTATGCAACCTGAAAACAAATGAGGGCTTTGCTCACCCAAAGGCAATGAGTCCAATTAATCAATTTTATTTAAGTCAAGTTTTCTTTAGCAGTCCCTTTTTTATTTTTTTTGTGGTTATCACTTGTTTTGAGTCAATTCAATACAAGCGCCTAACGGTTTTGTATTTTTTTCTTTGATTCCTATTGATCCAAAAACAAAGGGAGAAGAGTTCGGAAAAGTAATGCAAGGCGGCACCAAGATGGAAATCTCACCTTTGTGCCTAGATGATGAATGCAAAGATAGAAGACTTACAGTGCCTCCCAGCTCTCTCCATGCGGGTGCAAAATAGGAATTTATAAACCTAATCTATATGCCGATATGCACACGGAAATCGTCTTAAGCAGGCAATTGCTAGCGTGAAGAACCACAAGTCGGTCACCGGTCTTCAATCCAAAAGTCCGGTCTAGGCTCACCCCTCCTCCTCTCGACAAATCGAGTTCAGGAGCAGCGCTTGGCAGGGTGTGCTCACGACACGAAGGCTTGAAGACGATGAAGCGACTGTTTAAGATTAAACTAAGTCCAAAATGCACTATAGGTACATGCAAAGGTTGTTAGGTGTTTGGACCTAATTTACTCGATCAAGCAAGCCTAAAGACTAAGGGCTCATTCCACAAAAGAAATGAAAAAGAAAACAAAACCGAAAAATGACAGGCGATGAAAATGCGTCAAAACTGCGGTGAGCCCCCAAGTGAACATACACTTGGAAATTGGGCCCGAGTGTCCAAGTGTTCAAGTACCTGTATTATTACAAATTTATCAAATGTCTCTCTCTCTCACGAAAATAAGAAAAGGCTAACTATCTCTCTCTCTCTCAAGTTCTCCTGCTCTCTCCTGCCGGCTACGGTAGAATAGCCGGCTCCTCCTCCCAAGGCTGCTCAGGATCCACAAGGCGATCATCCTTGGTCAGTGGTCCCTCGCAAGAAAACAAGAAAGGGGTGTCAGACAGTTCAAAACAAATTATACACTAAAATCAAACAATCAAAAATGGCTAAGAAAGTCAGAAGATACAAGTCTACTCTACAAGTCCATGCTCCCCGGCAACGGCGCCATTTGAAAAACGATAATGCGAGAGCCGCTAAATAGTGGTCTGACAAATCAGACTCACTGTCGCTTGGGCGACTACTCAAGCCTTCACGTTCGTCAACAATTAACCCACACAATTAATCAAGCAATCAAGAGCAAGGATTCAAATTTATTATACCCTACTAAAAATGTATAATGGCGAGTAAGTAGGGATCGAACACATGAAATAAGGGTGTAGAGTGAGCAGACAAAAAGTCAAGGCATATGTCTAGTGAACTACTTAGCCGATATGGATTTTTTGTGGGTTTTTAATTATATATTTTTTATTTAATTTTTAATTTTATATATTTTTTTATTTTGATTTTTAATTTACTGATTTTGAATTTTCTTTTTATATTTAATATTTTTATATTTTCTTTTCCAATAATAGATTAGATTTATAAAGTAAGTAAAGAAGGGAATAAGGTTTTTATAAAAATAAGTAAAAATACTCAAAAATCATGAAATAAAATTTTTTTGGCTTTTTTATATTTTCTTAATGTTTTTGTGATTTTTCTTGATTTTTCTTAATTTTTTGGTATTTTTAAAGTCAAAAATACTAAAAACAGTGAATAAACTAAAAAGCTGAAACTAAAATGGAGAAATAAAATAGAAAATAGTAATAAAAATTCTCCAAATTAATTTTCAATAAAAGATATTGTAATAAGGAAAATTCAGAGACAAAAATTAGATTTTTAGGATTTTTATGGGATTTTTAAGATTTTTAGGAAGGTTTTTGGGGTTTTCTAATTTTTAGGAATTTTCTTTTGTATTTTTTTAGTGAATTTTAATCGGAAATTAAAAGACACTAAAACATGTAAATATATTTTTTGGGGAATTTTTTGAGATGTTTATAAAATTTTTATGGGTTTTATAATGCAAACAGTGCTGAAAATGAGAGTTTTTGAATTTTTATAAATACTAAAATGCAACTAAAATGGGAAATAAAAATATGGCGTGGATGAGCAAGCAACCAGGAGCTTCAGTTGATTTTTGTGGATTTTTAGAGATCTATAGATGCATGCAATAAATAAAATAAACATAAAGAAAAATCATGCTGACAAGGGCATAAATGCAATTCTTAAAAGTTACAGGGCAAGCATTGCAATTTCACCAAAAAGTCATGCGCAAAGCACGTGTTCTACTGTTCACAGAGGTATATTTGCAAATAACAAAAACCGACAGGAGAGGAGTGCAAATAACCACAAATAATTTAAATCACTACGCACATGGCTATAAATGCAAATACATAAAAGTCCAAGGTTCTTAGTGCAAAATGCCCAAAATCATGTGTCCCCGTCACGTGAGGTGACGTGGACAGGGACTAAAGTGCAAATAACAGAAGTTCAGTGGCCTAGTCGCAATTATTACAAATATTTTTGAACTGCAAATCAAAGTTTCAGGACTAAAGCATAAATACAAAAGTTCTTGGGTTGAAGGTGCAAAATACCCAAGGTAGCGCGGGAATGGACGGCTGGGATGCGTCCACTTGACACGTGGCGTGCGTTGGACGCACGATGACGGTGGGCAGCAGACGGTGGAGATTAGATCGTCGATGAAGATCCAACGGCTGCTGATCTCGATCATCCAACGGCTGAGGGCGAATCTGGTGTTTGCTCCTGATCAGACGGCCGTGAAGGGTGTTGGAAGAACACCGCCCGGGGCTACTTCACTCGCCGATTGTGGCTGACACATGGCCTCTCCCGGCCCAGGACCAAGGGCAAAAGGGTCCTGGGGGCGATCCGCGTCGAGTGAAGGTCTCAGGCGAGCCTGAGACGGCGTGGAGCGATCGGACGGTGGAGGTGACCTGAGGGCTTCATCCCTGGAGTGTCGAGGCTCAAGAGAGCCTTCTCTTGGGCTCTTCACTGAAGGGTTAAAAACGGAACAAAAAGGGGACGTGATTGGCGTAAAAATGGGGGTGAATGGGTACGAAGTGGAGGTCCGGCGACAAGCTCCGGCGTACGGCAGAGATGGGAGCTTGGGTGGCTCGATCTGAGCGAGATCGAGATGAATGAAGGGGTGATTCGTGATGATGGAGTGACAGAGAAGGAGATGGAGGTGACCGCGTAAGGTGTGGGTGACGGAGGTGGTTGGAAATCGGAGGCAGAGCGGAGCTCCACCGTGAAAGGATCTATGGATTCACGGCGAGGGGGTGAATGAAACCCTGAACTGCTACTAAGCTAAGTTATACTAAGCGAAAGCTACAAGAAAATGCAAAAAGAAAGGAGGGAGGCTCACCGGTGTGGGCTGCAGCGAGCTGCAAGCGGTGCTCCGGCGAGGGGTTGGACCAACCTCGATTCGACTCCACGGAGCTAAATCTTTGGCTCAATCTCTTCATGTTGTCACCAGGAATGCCAAGGGCTAGGGATTTAGGGCTAACGATGGAGGAAGAGGGATCAAATTCAAAATGGAGATCGAAGGGGGTTTTTGAAGAAGTGGCTCTGACGTGACCTTCGCTGCAGGATCACGGGCGAACGGGGAAGATCTTGGAAGATCTAATAGGCTGGCGTGAATCATGACGATACAGTGAGCAATTTTCATGAAGGTACCCTCCCTCCTCGAGCAACGGATTGATGGTGAAAAAATCGAGAAGTGGAGGGTGTCGGATGTTCTGACAGAGGGCGCAGGGCTAGGACCAGGGAGTTGACCGGCGGGTCAACTTCCCAAGCCTCCATGGTCCACGTGGACCAACCAGGAAAATCCCTGGAAAAATATTTATAAATTAGTTTAAAAATAGTAAATGATTTATTTACATTTAGGTTATTTAATAAAAACTTTCATGTTCAAAGTTTCTTTATTTGAGGTATAAAAAGTGGAACCAAAAATAGGTCCCAAAATGAATAAAGAATGAATTAAATAACAGGTATCTTTATTGTATTTTGGCCCTTATCTCCCCTTACTTTATTCCTTGTCGACCTAGTCATCGAGATGCCTAGGTCTCGGGGTTTCGGGTCATAAAATATTTACAATATTTTATTCTTTTTCTTTTCTTTTCTTTATTCTATAATTTTGGCTTTAAAAACCGCATTTTATACAGTATTTACACAAATATACATGGATGATAAAATGCATAAATTAAGCCTATTTACACGCATTTACTAGGGTTTTTAAGACCAAAATGATAGAATGAAGATGATGAAACGTAGATTCATCACTCACCTAAGATGTATGGTGTCTACAGATTCTCCATCACTCGCAGTTCTATTATATTATTTCTATTTTACTGCTATTTTCCTCGTGACGGTTTTATAGAGGAAACTCTTTCCATTTTTCATAGAAATTTGTTCCAATATGAGGGAAAACTCTAACAAAATTTCATAGAAATATGTTCCGATACAAGGGGAACTCTGCCAAAATTTTCCTAGAAATATCACCCCGTAAACTATGTTAAAATTTCGAGAGAAAATATGCTCTTCGTGTTCTTCATTTGTTCTTCACATTCTTGGCACGTTCTTAGTGTTCTTGATACGAAAGTGAAATTCAATCGTTTCGAGAACCGTAAATCATCATTTTTGAAAATGAATCACAATAAAGCACTGCAAACAAAAGAGAGAGCTCAATTAGGTAACGAAATCCTTCCTCTTTATGTTGGGTTTTCATGATAAACTGGATAAAAATTTATGTTTATCGTGCTCTGTATTTTGAAGAATACTCATATGTGTGTTTCATGTTTTTACTTTAAAATAATTACTAAAATAGAGTTGGTGTAAGGAATCATACTTGAAGTTGCTATGATTTATGTGCAGTATTACGCTGATATTAGATGAGAATGTTTATGGCATAAATGGGATCCAGTTTGATGTTTGTTCTATCTTTTATGACAGGGATGACTTGGAGTAGATACTACAGGTCGGGCATGCAACCTCTAGATTTGTCAGAAGAACATATGTATTGGCATGCCATACCTAGGTGGTACACGGTTGCCCTATTATGATAAGTGCACACGAAATGAATGAATTATTTGCAATGTGTGGTACCCGACGACCATTAGGTGGGTTGACTAATTGAAGATGTGGTCGTGCCATAAGCAGGCACGGGTGGTTGGATATCGACTAGATCACGATAACATGTATTTAAAACCACTATTATATGTGATTAAAGGTTAGCATGTAGTTTTAAGTTACTAGATCCTCGAGGACAGTGTGCTTCTTTGTTTATCAGGCTGAGGGTTTGAAACCTTGGATAATAAAAGAAAAGAAAATTGTCACAGTAGTATTGATGGATTGGTAGAGGTGACATGTGGCGGCATAAGCTCACCATATCAACGCAATCTCCAATCCTTAAGTGTCCACAACTTCATAGTCCATGAGTGGTGAGGTAAATCTCCTAGACTAATCCCTTACGTGGAATAGAAGGAATAGGACTTTAACTAATTAGAAGAAATGAAACTTTTTGGTATAATAAGATGTCCTAAACAACACTACTTCTTTACTTTTCTCTTCTTCGTTACGTAGGACTTGTTAGTCCTTGTCCCATGATTCTGGAAACTCAACATGCATCAGAGAGTCATCATAGGGACAATAGCAATCCAACCAGGCTCAATAACAAGAGTAGCAGTGTACATAACAAAAGTAGCCTCAATAACATGAGTAGCAGTGTACATAACAAGAGTAGCCTCAATAACAGGCATCAAAGAGTCATCATAGGGACAATAGCTATCAAACCAGCTTCAACAGGCATCAGAGAGTCATCATAGGGACAATAGTCCTTGTCCTATTACTCTATAAGTTAGTTTATAATCTTTTTATTCATTTCCTTTCTAGCTGATGTACACGTAAGAGGTTATAGTTGGATAATGTACCATGTAAACTTTATTTTGTGAATGGAAAATGATTGAAATATCTCTTTCTTAATAAATTTAATTGTAGTTTATTTAAGAATGTTAGTTGTGATTCCTGAATAAATTATTGTTGAGTAACCATATGGATATGGGAGGATCTGATGACCCATAATTAATGTCATGACACTCGGAGGTCGAATCTGATTACGTTGCTTATATGGACTAGATTATGGGCGAGCAGATTGTGGACGATGCACGCATAGTGGATTTTCTATTAGATTTGATGCATGTGCAAGGATTCTAACATAAAGAAAGAATGTTGTAATAGAAAAGGGACATGTGACTAATTTGATGAAGAAGACATTGATGTGGAATAAATATGCAAATTGACTTCTGTCATTTTCATATGAGAGGAGATCTGAGTTTTCACTCCACTATTAGTTATCCCGATGATTCTTCTCCAAAGAGGAAACGCCAATTTACAAATCTTATTAACCACAAAATAAATAGTAGTTATGTAACTATGTCATTGTTCGATCGGTGGACTTTGGTGCTGCAAGGATTGAGCAAGCACATTTGGGCCCCATGTAAAACACTAGAAGGTTACAACTTAACCGACACTACTAGAATGCACATTATACCCAGCGGTCATTAACCGTTGAGATTAATGTCCATCCACCGAGAAAGAAGCATCGATAAAACGTGCAATGCAAAAAGACATTTGCCTTAGTCGGTAGATAACCGTCGAGTATATTGGCCACCTCAAATTGACTAAACGCTGAGAATATGGGTCTTCCAGCAATGGTAAACCACCACCGATAATAGGTTTCTCGGCACCTATTATAACCATCGATAATAGTGACAAACTATATTAATGATAGCTTCCCCTGTAAAAGAATACAACAACAACCATTGTTGTAAATAGTCGACTAACTAGTCAGTCCGACTAGTCAGGTCGGGGGGAGGTCGGGTAGCTGACTCGACTAGATCAGAACGACCTATAGTTGGGTCAACCTGATTAGTCCACTGACTAATCGATTGAATTTGCACATATGTTTTGAACCCAAAAAACCACAGATCCGAGAACCCGATTAGCAGGGATTTGGGATTACCATTTAACAATAACTCTGACATCAAGCTAAACCCCATGGAACCTGAGCTATCTGCCTAGCTAGCCGCCTCTTTGTTCCCAAGATCCTCCGTGTTGCCAGCGACAAGTCGGCAACTCCTCCATTATGCCCTCCTTGCCATCGAATCGTAGCTCCTTCTTATCCACTTCCTTATGCTAGGAACTTGGTTAGGTTTTTTTGTAAATTTTACTTCTACCTTGGTTGAATGCAGCACCACCATAACTATTTTCTAATTTGCTCTATCTTATTTTAATAATGAAGAAGCTTGTTAGCCGTTTTTTTCTAGAAGTGAAAACTTGATAATCTTGCTAACTTACATGCCGGTTAGCTTATATAAGGATAGCTTTGTGTTTATTATGTTATATGTGGTACATAAAATTCATGTCAATAATTATAAGGTTAGCTAATGAGAGTGCATGTATTGAAAACTGATTTATATTTGAATATAATATATACATGAGAGTGTACACATTAAATTTATTTATATATTTAAAATGATTAAAAAAGAACTAATGTCTGACTAAATCAGATTACTCTCCCGACCGCCAATTAATCCTCAGTTAGTGACCCTGCTGACCGACTACCAACTTCTTCAACCTTGGCAGCAACTACTTACTACTACTGATGCTACTTCTGTTGTTGCTCCCCTTCCTCCTCCTTTTGCTCATCCTCATCCTATTCCTCCTCCTACTCCTCCTTCTCCTCACCCAAATGACAATACTAAGTCGAAGGCATCAGGCAATTTAATAAGCAATCAAAAATTTAATATGCAATGATATAATAACGCAAACTTGATATCAAATATTTAATATTAAAGTGCATTAGGCATTATAGATTCCAACAAAATCAAATACTAAGTACATGACAAATGACATGGCAAACATAAACTTAAGAAAACCAAGTTCATAATCAGTACATAACTAATTAGCATAATATTCATTGTTCTAGTATACCCAACATAGTACTTTCTACTTTTTAATTGTGGTGGTCACGAAGGGGGTGCATCCTCATCGGATGGGGGAATAGGGTTATGTGGATCACGGGGTGGGGGATCATTTACTTATCGTAACAGTTGTTCCACCAACTTAGACATCTGTAGCATCACTTGCTAGTTTTGTTGCAATGTCTCCCTCAGCTAGTCTTCTCTCTTGTTCTTCCTTTTCTACTCCCTGGTAAACTTTGCCATTCTTTTCTTCATCTAATCAAACTCTTGCTGTGAAGGACCACCACTGCTACTCCTAAACCAAATCGACTTGGGAGAAGAAGCACCGCCAAGAAGAACACATCATGAATGTTGTGAAGAGGATGGAAATACTGATCGAAAAGCATCCTCGCCCAATTGGTTTGGAGCTCCTTGATTTGAAGTTGCTTGGCTTTGGATGCAGTCGACCATGCGGCCCTACAAAGTGAGATGGATATTCAGTAAAGAGTCCCTTGTAGTAGTGTCTCATGTATTAAGTAAGAACTGCTTACATCTACTTCTGTGTAGCTCTCATGAAGAAATGTCTTGTTCCAATCCTTATTTATAATCTGTCGCGTAATCTAAAATCTTCTCACTCTATTGAGTGAATCCCTTTGCATTACCTACATTAAGAATAAAGTAATCACTACGACAATATACTAATATATATACATAAGAATGACATGAACTTATATGTTTATTTTTGAGTTCATCTAAACTTGTCCTTCCCAATGTATGGGTAGGATCAGGAGCTTTACTCTGGTTGGCTCTTTTGATCTCAGATACATGCTGAAAAGAAAGCAAATATCAGAATAGGTTGGAATCATATATTTAGTATATTATTGAAAGACTTCATTTACCTGGAACTCCTGACTCCCCCATAGTATAATGGCTGCCCCCCACTATGTGTGATGCCAATCCAATGGTGGGTTGGCCCTCGCTTCCTTTATGTTGTCGAATCGATCGAAATGCTACATATGTCAACAATCGGTCAATGTATAGCGAGAAAGGAAGAAGGTGCTTTCCATGTAAGTAAATATTCCTACCCTGTAACCTTAGCTCGGACATCATGATGTAGTTTTTTAACGGATGAGTTATTTTTAGGATATAAAAAAATAAAAAAAACTACAGCATATCACCCTTAAAGATAATTCATGATAAGATAAAAAGAGATAAAATAGTAATAACTTAAGTTGGTTGTTTCTTTATCTCTTAATTAAGTCCAGTTTATTATTATTAATTATTTCACGGATTGTGTCTATAAATATCATGGGACTCCAATGACTTCCCCACACATTGCCTTTGGGAGAGAGAGTCTAGGGAGAGAGAAGCCGGCGACGAGATTCTTTCATCGTGCCATTTCTGAATTCAACATCGACAACCTTCCCCGTCAACGATGGATTTTTTATCCGACGAAATTGGAGGAGCTGCAACGTGGCCGACAACTGCCCAGATTGGTGGAATCTTGGTCGAGTAATTTCTTGCATCGACGAGGTATGTGTCCAACACATAGGATCGTTAAGTGATGTTTTCTGTTGATACTTGGTTTAAAATTATGACTTATAGATGTATGTGTCTAACCCTAGGACAATAATACATATATACCAATCTACGTAGCGTTCTATTTTCTGTTGTATTTACAAATATGCAAAGAAAATGAATAATAGTCTTGTAAATTGGAATAATATGTTCACGGCAAGAGAAAAATGTGATTAACGACACCGATTCCAGTAAATGTATTCTTAATTATAAACGTCAACCGAGATGTTATATGATAAAATATGATTTGTTATCATCAAGTTCATTAAAATAACGATGTCGAGGTTTAGTATTATTTACTAATTTAGGGTGTTATTTTAAGAAACTATTCATTGATAACTATATTAGTTACATTGGAGAAGTCTTGAGTTTCTAGATTGTTGTATATTATAGTAAATTGATATATCTGTATCAGCATAATTACATTTTCATGTGTCATAACTATGGAGAATGGATCTTATTTCCATTGAAATTACGTAGTTAAATTTAATTTATACATTAACTATATTCTACACTTTTATATCCACTGTGAATGAAGAACCATAAAGTTATTAAAGATTAATCTGGATTATTGCCTTCAATCAAGATCTATTCACTTCAACCGCAGATCACTTATCATTAATCAATTTGATGACATTCTTTGACGAACAATTGTTACATACATAATAGGCTACAAATGATTTGACGAGGTACTTGATGGAGATCAATACATTAGGCTTGTAAAATGAAGAGCAATCGAACAAGCGATCGAAGTGTTTATGTATAGTACAATATCGTCATGAGGCAATAAAGGGTACTTTTTGCCTTTATATAAAATTCGAGATGAGCTTTATGCTTATTGATTATAGTATTTGTGTTAAATATGTTACTTCCGTAGAAATGATTTAGCCTATGTAATTAAAGTTATAATTTAACCATCGATCTGTGTGCAAAAAATGTGTGATAAATTAAAAAGGAAAGAATTAAGCAAAATTTGTATTCTCCTCATTAGTGAAATAATATTTGCTTAATGTTCTCAAGATAATTATACAATCTTGGCACCGACACGAACTAAGGGGTCGTAAGGGCCTAAAGGGCCAACGCCTTTCGGGGACGTGAAGCAAAAGATAAGTCCTCTACAGTTGTAGCTACGCTGTCATTTTTGTATTGTTTATGGATTGTTTTTGCCGGCGGTAAACCATCAAAGCCATCAAAGCCGTCTAAGAATTAACAATCAAGACAACTCTAAACATGAGAAATGTCATAGGCATATGTGCAATATATGTCAATATTATGCGCCTACATGCAATTATGTTACTGTTATGGAAATATGTTTAAGTTATGTAATGTTAAATGCATGTGTGCAAGGGCATACATGCAAATTTGTATTAAGGCTAAAGGCATGTGTGCAATTATGATAATCATATGGGCATACATGCAAATTTATGTCAAGGCTAAGGGCATGTGTGGAATTATACTAATGATATGGACATACATGCCAATTTATGTTAAACTAAGGTCATGTGTGCAATTGTGTTAATGATATGGGAATATGTGCAAGTTAAGTTAATGTTAAGGGTATATGTATACTTATGTTAACAATGTGGACATACACGCAATGTGGCAAAACTTAAGGGTATCTATGTAAGAATAGTATGCAATGCTTGGATATGAAAGAAATATACTTCGTATGCATCTTTGAATTAATTAATGATATCTATGATGAGTTTTGACTTGTGTTATGCAAAATAGTTTATTCGACATGGTAAGGATATAGAGAACCAAATTTATAAGTCTTTTGGAATAATTACCATTATGTTATGTATGGAATAGTTAGATGTTACTATATTTCTACGCTAGCCGGTTTGACCTCAACCCAGCACATACTGAGCGTTAAGCTCATAACATCTATTATTACTCTTTTTCAGGGGAACGTGAAGATTAAGTTAGTTACGCTTCAAGGGAGACTTCACCGTCATCAAAAAGTAGAATCGGCACGGGACTACTATTGGTTTGATTTGGAAGGATGTCATTATGCCCACTAAGGAAATCGTAGATGCGATTCATCTAGTTTATTTAAGGAACTCTTGGACTCATGTCCTTATTAATGATATGGAAAGGAAGTTTTTTTAGGTACATTATTTACTGCTCTTATGTTATTATTAATGCTATGAGTAACGATCCCGAACTGTTCGCTGAGTTCTCACTTCCGCATCATTCTCGGACGATCGGGTTCGTTACAAGTGGTATCAGAGCCAGGTTGTTCCTCTGGACATGAAATATCCGACCAAATCAAACTTAGGTTTAGTAGGTTATAAAATCTAAGTATTCGGTCGATATTTCACACTTGGTCATTGCAGATGGCCCATCGTCGTGGGAATGAGGCGATTGGAGACTGCGATTCTTCATCGACCCATGAGAAGTCTATGGACATGCAATGGTTGATAGCTACAGGTTGCATAATTTTTTTTGTCTAGCGTAATTAGTACAAAATCCTCTATGGTACAACTTGAGTATTTGGAGGTTGTACAAGATTTTTCCTATATTTTCTAGATGACTTTCCAAGTCTTTCCTATAAGAGAGATTGACTTCACTATTGATGTACTACCGAGTACTACAACCATATTTAACACACCATATAGGATGGCTCCTGCTGAGTTGGATGAGCTGAAAAAAAGCAGTTACAAGAACAATTAGATAAATGGTTCTTGAGACCAAGTGTTTTGCCTTGGGGTGCTCCCGTCTTATTCGTTAAAAGAAGGATAGATCACTTAGGCTCTATGTTAATTACATAGCTTCGGATAAAAGCACCAAAAAAAATACCCGCTATCTCGCATCGATAATCTATTCGATCAATAGCAGCAAGCAGCAGTCTTCTCTAAGATTGACCTTCGGTCTGGTTACCATCAACTCAGGATTAGTGATGAAGACATATCAAAGACAACATTCAAGATAAGATACAAGCACTATGAATTATTAGTGATGCCTTTTGGCCTCACAAATGCGCATGCTGCATTTATGGAGTTGATGAATAGGATATTCCGAGAATACCTGGACAAGTTTGTGATCATCTTTGTTGATGATATCTTGATTTATTCACCTGTTATGGAACAACACCGAGTGCATCTCAGATTGATTCTTGAGATATTGCGACAATATCAGCTTTATGCCAAATTATCCAAGTGTGACTTTTGACTTCAGGAAGTTGCATTCCTTGGACATGTTGTGTCTAAGAAGGGTATTTCCTTGAACACCACAAAGGTAAATGCGGTTTTAAATTGGAGTCAACAAAAGAATGTCTCTAAAATCCATAGTCTTCTAGGATTGGTAGGGTATTATAGGAGATTCATCCAGAATATTTCTAGGATCTCCCTACCTCTGACCCGATTATTGAGAAAGGATGTAATATTTGAACGGTCGCTAAAGTGCGAGCAAAGCTTTCAAGAGTTAAAGCAAAGATTGACGACTGCTCCAGTGCTCACACTACCATCAGGTAGTGGTGGATTTGTGGTTCACACGGGTGCATCAGGCTCTGGTTTGGGATGTGGTTTCATGTAGCATGGAAAAGTTGTGGCATATGCCTCTCGTCAGTTGAAGGAAGCTGAAAGAAACTACCCGACGCATGATCTAAAGCTTGCAACAGTAGTTTTTGCGCTAAAAATTTGACGTCATTATTTATATGGAAAGAAATTTGAGGCATTTACTAATCACAAGAGTCTCAAGTATATCTTTTCGCAGAAGGAACTGAATATGAGACAAAGACAATGGTTGGAGTTTCTATCAGTTATGATATTTCCATCGACTATCATCCATGAAAGGTGAATGTAGTCGCCGATGCTCTTAGCAGGAAATATGAAGGGAAGCTCGCAAGTATGGCATCGCAATGGCAACTAATGAAAGACTAGGAAGAATGGAACCCGTTTATGGAAAGGAAGACTAGAGTTATTATGGCAGGTATGAAGTCTACTTATCGTTGGTAGAAAAGGTTATATTGGCTTAGAAGAATGATAATGAACTTCAAAACTTGGCAATCGCTTCTCAGAAAGAAGGATCGGATTTCTCAATTGGTTGGGATGGAGAATTAAGATTCCGTAATAGATTATGGGTTCCAGATAATGGTGAATTAAGATAAGAGATTCTTGAAGAGGCTCATAGATCTATGTATACCATTCACCTCGGTACAATATGTATAAAGACTTACAATAGAATTTTTGGTGGCCAAAGATGAAGAAGGACATTGCAAAATTTGTGTCGGTATGTCTTATTTGTCAACAAGTAAAGATTGAGCACTAGAAGTCTGCAGGTCCTTTGCAATCGCTAGAGATCCCTGAATGGAAATGGGAGCATACCACTATGGATTTTGTCACTGCATTTCCAAAGACAAATAAAGGCCGCTTTGATACAATTTGGGTGATTATTGATCACTCGACTAAGTCGGCATATTTCTTACCCATTCGTTTAGATCAGTCTACAGAGAGCCCTGTTGAATTTTATGTGAATGAGATAGTGAAATTGCATGGTGTTCCGGTATCGATTGTGTCAGGCAGGGATGCGAGATTTACCTCCCGATTATGGAAAAGTGTGTAGGATGCTTTGGGTACAGCTTTGAACTTCAGCACATCATTTCATCCTCAGAACGATGGACAGTTCGAAAGAACAATTCAGACATTAGAAGACATGTTGAGAGCTTGAACCCTAGACTTTGTTGGAAATTGGTATGGACATTTACCTTTGGTCAAATTTTCATATAATAGCAGCTATCATGCAAGCATTAAGATGGCGCCATATGAAGCTTTATATGGTCAACCTTGTAGATTACCACTATGCTGGAACGATGTAGGTGAAAAATACATATTGGGATCTGAGTTAGTTCAGACTTGCACAAAGGGTGTAGAGGTGATTCGAAAGAGACTTTTAGCCCCTCAGAGCAGACAAAAGTCTTATGCTGATCGTCGAAGATGAGATTTGAATTTTGAAATAGGTGATCATTTGTTCTTAAAGATTTCTCCTACCAAGGGAGTAGTGCGATTTGGTAAAAAGGGAAAATTGAGTCCTAGATATGTAGAACCTTTTGAGATAATAAGCAAAGTTGGGGAAGTAGCTTATTAGGTTGCTCTTCCACCTCATTATTCCAAGCTACATGTCATTTTTCACATATCAATGTTAAGAAAGTATAATCCCAATCCATCGCACGTGGCCGAGCATGAAGTTTCGGACATTCAGCTGAATCTGACATATTAAAAAAGTATCATAGACCGTAAAGAGCATTAGTTGCGTCGTCACATACTTCCGATGGTCTAAGTACTTTGGCAACAACATCAGAGGGAAGAAGCGACTTGGGAGTTGAAGGAAGAAATATGTCAACATTATTCGCACTTTTTGGTAAGTCTCTTTTTGCAGTATAAATTTCGAAGATGAAATTTCTTTATGAAGGGTAGATTGTAACGAATAATTTTTTTAGGATAATTAAAAAAATAAAAAAACTAAATCATATCACCCTTAAAGATAATTCATAATAAGATAAAAAGAGATAAAATAGCCAACAACTCAAGTTGGTTGTTTCTTTATCTCTTAATTAAGTCTAGTTTATTATTATTAATTATTTCACAGATTGTGCCTATAAATACCATGGGACTCCAATGACATCCCCAAACATTGCCTTTGGGTGAGAGAGACTAGAGAGAGAGAAGCTGACGATGACATTCTTTCGTTGTGCCTTTTCCGAATTCAACATTGACAACCTTCTCCATCTACGTTGGAGTTTTAATCCGACGAAATTGGAGGAGCAACAACATGGCCGACAATGACCCAGATTGATGGAATCTTGGTCGAATAATTTCTTGCATCGACGAGGTATGTGTCGAACACATAGGATCGTTAAGTGATATTTTATGTTGATCCTTGGTTTAAAATTATGGCTTATAGATGTATGTGTCTAACCCTAGGACAATGATACATATATACCAATCTACATAAAGTTCTATTTTCTGTTGTGTTTACAAAAAGAAAATGAATAATGGACTTGTAAATTGGAATAATATGTTCAAGGCAAGAGAAAAATGTGATTAACGACACGTATTCCAATAAATGTATTCTTAATTGTAAACGTCAACTGTGACGTAATATGATAAAATATGATTTGTTATCGCCACTTTCATTTAAGGATCGATGTCAAGGTTTAGAATTATTTACTAATTTAAGGTGTTATTTTAAGAAACTATTCGTTGATAACTATATTAGTTATAATGGAGAAGTCTTGAGTTTCTGGATTGTTGTATATTACAGTAAATTGATATATATGTATCAGCATAATTACATTTTCCATGTGTCTTAACTACATAGAATGGATCTTATTTCCATTGAAATTACGTCGTTAAATCGAATTTATACCTTAACTAAATTCTACACTTTTATATCTACCGTGAATGAAGAGCCATAAAGTAATTAAAGATTAATCTAGATTATTGCCTTCAATCAAGATCTGTTTACTTAAACTGCAGATCTCTTATCATTAATCAATTTGATGACATTCTTTGACGAACAATTGTTACATACATAATAGGCTACAAATGATGTGACGAGGTAGTTGATGGAGATTAATACTTTAGGCTTGTAAAATGAAGAGTAATCAAACAAGCGATTGAAGTGTTTCTATATAATACAAGATAGTCATGAGGCAGTAAAGGGTACTTTTTGGCTTTATATAAAATTCAAGATGAGCTCTACGCATATTGATTATAGTATTTGTGTTAAATATGTTACTTCCGTAGAAATGATTTAGCCTATGTAATTAAAGTTATAATTTAACCATCGATCTGTGTGCAAAAAATGTGTGATAAATTAAAAAGGAAAGAATTAAGCAAAATCTGCATTCTCCTCATTAGTGAAAAATATTTTCTTAAAGTTCTCAAGATAATTATACAATCTTGGCACTGACTCGAACTAAGGGGTCGTAAGGGCCTAAAGGGCCAACACCTTCGGAGGGCGTGAGGCAAAAGATAAGTCCTCTACAGTTGTAGCTACACTGTCATGTTATGTATTTTTTATGGACCGCTTGTGCCGGTGGTAAACCATCAAAGCCATCAAAGCCGCCTAAGAATTAACAATCAAGAACACTCTAAACATGAGAAATGTCATGGGCATATGTGCAATATATGTTAATATTATGTGCATATATGCAATTATGTTACGGTTATGGACATATGTTTAAGTTCTGTAATGTTAAATGAATGTGTGCAAAGACATACATGCAAATTACATTTTCATGTGTCATAACTATGGAGAATGGATCTTATTTCCATTGAAATTACGTAGTTAAATTTAATTTATACATTAACTATATTCTACACTTATATATCCACTGTGAATGAAGAACCATAAAGTTATTAAAGATTAATCTGGATTATTGCCTTCAATCAAGATCTATTCACTTCAACCGCAGATCACTTATCATTAATCAATTTGATGACATTCTTTAACGAACATTTGTTACATACATAATAGGCTACAAATGATTTGACGAGGTACTTGATGGAGATCAATACATTAGGCTTGTAAAATGAAGAGCAATCGAACAAGCGATCGAAGTGATTATGTATAGTACAATATCGTCATGAGGCAATAAAGGGTACTTTTTGCCTTTATATAAAATTCGAGATGAGCTTTATGCATATTGATTATAGTATTTGTGTTAAATATGTTACTTCCGTAGAAATGATTTAGCCTATGTAATTAAAGTTATAATTTAACCATCGATCTGTGTGCAAAAAATGTGTGATAAATTAAAAAGGAAAGAATTAAGCAAAATCTGCATTCTCCTCATTAGTGAAAAATATTTTCTTAAAGTTCTCAAGATAATTATACAATCTTGGCACTGACTCGAACTAAGGGGTCGTAAGGGCCTAAAGGGCCAACACCTTCGGAGGGCGTGAGGCAAAAGATAAGTCCTCTACAGTTGTAGCTACACTGTCATGTTATGTATTTTTTATGGACCGCTTGTGCCGGTGGTAAACCATCAAAGCCATCAAAGCCGCCTAAGAATTAACAATCAAGAACACTCTAAACATGAGAAATGTCATGGGCATATGTGCAATATATGTTAATATTATGTGCATATATGCAATTATGTTACGGTTATGGACATATGTTTAAGTTCTGTAATGTTAAATGAATGTGTGCAAAGACATACATGCAAATTTATGTTAAGGCTAAAGGCATGTGTGCAATTATGCTAATGATATGGGCAGGCATGCAAATTTATGTTAAGGCTAAGGGCACGTGTGCAACTATGCTGATGTTATGGGCATACATGCAAATTTATGTTAAGCTAAGGTCATGTGTGCAATTATGTTAATGATATTTGTATATGTGTAATTTAAGTTAATGTTAAGGGTATTTGTGTATTTATGTTAACATTGTGGACATACAAGCATTGTGGCAAAACTTAAGGGTATATATGTAAGAATAGTATGCAATGCTTGGATATGAAAGAAATATACTTCGTATGCATCTTTGAATTAATTAATGATATCTATGATGATTTTTTACTTATGTCATGCAAAATAGTTTATACGACATGGTCAGGATATAGAGAACCAAATTTATATGTCTTTTGGAATAATTACCATTATGTTATGTATGGAATAGTTAGATGTGACTTGATTTCTATGCTAGCCGGCTTGACCTCAACTCGGCATATACTGAGCGTTCAACTCATAACATGTATTATTACTCTTTTTCAAGGGAACGTGAAGATTAAGTTAGTTACGTTTCAAGGGAGACTTCACTGTCATCAAAAAGTAATCGGTACGGGACTACTATTGGTTCGATTTGGAAGGATGTCATTATGCCCACTGGAATAAGGAAATCTTAGATGTGATTCATCTAGTTTATTTAAGGAACTCTTGGACTCATGTCCTTATTAATAATATGGAAAGGAAGTTTTTTTAGGTCCATTATTTGCTGCTCTTATGTTATGATTAATGCTATGAGTAACGATCCCAAATGTCTTCTGAGTTCTCGCTTCCGCATCATTCTCAAACGATCGGGTTCGTTACAAGTTTAGTTGCACGCTGTAGAATCCTGTCCTGGATTACGAGATCATCACCCCAATATAAAACTTGTTGCATAGGGATATATTCTATTCTCTATCTTATTTTTAATTTAATTCTTGTATCAACATACCTTCATGGTTGAGATAATAATAGCTTTCAATGTTTTCGGGACTTTCCTAAAATTCATTATTGTAATAGGGATATGCATCCTCATTGTAATCCCCAATCTGCTAGAAAAGGATTCGCCATCCTCTCCCAATGCATGTCCTCGTGATGTCTCCTCAACTCGCAGTCTTTCGTCGGGTTTTAGCATGCTCAGTTGTTGGCATTGTGCATGACCCCTTTCTTGCACTATGAAATTGGTATAACAAAAAATTTGATAATTGCTACCATGGGAAAATAACCATTTAATGAAGAATAAGGTTTAAATTTATTATTATTTTTACATGAATCTGCGACTACATCAATAGTAGGTTGGGAATGCCAATCTCCATCTACTTCATCCCAGATGTCAGCATGAGGGGGAATGGAGTCGTCTCCTAGAGGAACAATGTCCACGTGCTCGTTATCCGACCGATCTCATCGGGCCAGTTCTGCCCCAAGAAACATGTCGAAATCATCTGTATTTATACAAGGTCCATTAAATAATTGCAATAAAAGATAATATATCTAAATCAATTTCATTAAGTATTGATTCGATATGTTCAGGTTGGAGTAATGGTTTGAACCAAGGTTTTAAAAACCGAATCGGACTTTGAACCGGTCAATCTTTGATTTAGTCCAATCTGGTCGGACCGTCTGTCCAAATCGGTTGGACCGGTGATAATGTCAACATGACATCATCATTCCTATCGACTTGAAAAAGTGGGATCGGGCTCGACCTGGTCCAATCAGTCCAACTGTTTTTTTGAACCCATAAAATCGAAAAGATATATGTAAGTTTGTACTTATATACAAATGAAATAATCATTAAAAATATCAAACTTTTAATAGAAGAACATGATTGACTATTCGGTCAAAACTCTACAAAAGTAAGTCATATTTTCTAGAATTATATATGAATACATATTGAAATCATTTATTTATAGTTGCTTTTACAAAATTACATTAAGAAAGAAGTGGCACAACTTATAATTCAAGAGAGAGAGAGAGACATAACTGATATTGTAGAAGTTAAGTAGGGTACAAGATAAAATATATTATTTCGTTATTTAAACCTTTATTTTTTGAAAATTTACCAAACCATCAAAAGTCAAAACTAGGTCAATCTGGGTTAACCCCGTCCGACCATCGATCAGACCTGGTTTTTTTATTTTCTTTTTTTTGAAATTAATTACATAAAATCGGTAGAATCGATCGAGTCTGGACCTATTCTCGGTCCTGCTGGTCTGATCTAGATTTTAAAACCTTTGTTAAAAACCATTTGATTTCCCGCAACATGGAATCGGTCCAACCACAATTTACTTATTTTCTTGTTAAAAAATCCATTGTAGAACAAAATGGACCAACAAAAACATGATTGGCTCAAATTGGAATCGGTCTGGTCGATTAATTTGGACCAATTTATAATACTTTGATTTGTTCTCACAGAAACTTTGACTTAACTTTTAAATCAGATGGAATGTTGAAAGCAATCTTTTTGAAACCGAATCGGACACCGAATCGGAAACCTTATCAAAATGTTCGGATCGGGTTGAACCATGTAATTAAATCGATTCAATCAGATTATGACATCATCATTATTTACAATCAGATTAAACAAAACCGATGAGAAAAAATTGGTTGAACCAGATAATCAAACCATAATGAATATATATATATAAAGTACACTTAAATATACATGAAATATAAATAAAATACATAGATAATGTACGTATTTCACACTATATATACATAAAATATTTTTAATATACACCATCAAATGTATACATATATATATATATTATATTTGGACTACTTGCTTTATAACATAATAATTTAATTATATTATGTTATAATACAATTAACATAATATAGCTACGTCGATCCCTCCCCTGACCTCACCGTCTTCATCAACCACGAGTTCGAGAGTGAGATGTACAATGCTACCGAAGCGTACATTGGCTCCCTCTACACCAAACGCCTCCGTGTTACAAAGCACATGGTCGATCGTTCATTTACCGTGGCGGCTGATGTTGGTGAAGAGGTCTTCGATATTTTCGAAGGCATCCAAGGACAGATAGAGGGGGGCAAGTGCTCCCCCCCCCCCCCCCCGTTTTAGGAAGAAAGTATCACACTTGGTATAATTCTATGGCAAGCTGGATTTTAAAAATAGAATCCAACTTTGAGAAGGAAGGCTTTCTTGTTGATCCCTTCTCTCCCCTTTATTTTATTCTTTTAGCTTTTGGTTAACTAAAAAAGTATATGGTAACATTGCTTTTAAGTTCATAAAAATGTATATTTTTTTTATTAGTTAATATTATGCCTAACATTAAACTTTTGACTTGTTGGTAGTATAATCATTAAAAAATAATTATATATTAGCTTTATATCTTAATAAATAAATAATAGTCTTGATTTAGTTATTTGGTCATGTTATTTGAGCAAAGACATTAGAACTTTTTTGAATTTCTCAAAAAAGTTGATATGAGAAAAGTGAGATCATACTAATTAATATTAAATAATATTTTCTTTCTTTCTAAAAAAGATAAAAATGATCGAATAAAAAGAGTATGAAAGAAATGGAAAGAAATGGAAAAAATATATTATTCAACTATTTGAATCAAATGGATTTTATTATCTCTATTCTGTATTTTTCAATAGAAAGAAGAATGACAAAGAAAACTCTATCGCAAAGCTGTATGCATAAAAAAAGATAACATGAACAGTTAAATGTTAAAAGTAATTTTACTACGATAAAATTCAATCTAAATGGATTTTAGTTATAAGGAATTGTTTTCAAATCTTAGAAATATACCGAGATAAAATTTATAGAAATTATAGTAATTACAAATCTTGATTATATTATTTTTCTGATTGTATTAGAAACTTCTAAAAAAATGGATTATTTATTAGTAATGTTGCTCATTGAGAATATTTTATCACAGTTATATATAGAATTTTAATTTTGTTGAGTTTTATTGAAATATATGATTGTACTTGTCAACATATATAATAGTATAAGAAGAAACTATGCAATACATAAATGTGAAATGGTGATTGCATAATTTTGTTATTATTCTCGCATGAGATATAATTTTTTTATATTATTATAGTAAATTGTTACTTGGAAGTCATGGAACCAAGAATTTCACTTTGTTGCATTTAAAGAATGGAAAGATATTTTGAACGAGCATGAGGTAATTTGATGAAGAGTTATAACACATTATTTTGTATTGTACTTATTTCATATGTTGGATGTTTCTATTATATTAATAGATATATAATTATTTTTAATTGGGTTTTTATCAGTTGTGCCCCACTGAGATATTGTATTTTTAGTTATGCCCCTTCCTTTTTGGGAATATCAGTTGTGCCTTCGACTTCTTGCCGTTTTATCACTTGTGCTCCTCCGTTACTTTAGCCATCAATAAGTTGAACTTAACCATGGTTATTCAAGCTATGACGCAGCTAAGAGGGGCATTACGATCCAAACACCCAATCATGCCAATTTCCTTCGTCTCGAACCTTGGGGTTGGAAAAGGAGGAAATAGGGAGGGGGAGAGGATGTTGCGGCGAGGAGTGGACGCTAGGGGTGGATGGAGGAGCGGAGGCAGGGGAGGAGTACGGGGGGAGGGGTAGGAGCTTGTGGCGTATGGGAAGCCGAGGAAAAGGGAGGGCGGGGGTGGAGGAGATGGGGTAGCAGGGGGAGGAGCGGGGGTATAGGGGGACCATGGGAAGAGGGGGGAGGAGCTAGCTGTAGAGGGGGAGTGGGGCAAAAGGCGAGAAGGGGAAACGAAGGGAGGAGGGGGCAGAGGGGGACCAAGGGAGAAGGCGGGCGGAGTTGGCGGTAGAGGGGGAGTAGGGGCAAAGGGCGAGCGGGGGCAGCGAGGGGAGGAGAGGGGGCAGACGAGGGCTGGGGGCGGAGGGGGGAGGAGTTGGGAGCGAAGTGGGGGTGGAGGAGCTAGGGTGGTGGGGAAGGAGGAAGAGGATGGGGGAGGCGAAAGAGGATGGGGAAGCACTGCCTGGAGGAGCAATAGCACAGGGCAGGAGCAGAGGTGGAGCGGCACGGGCCGAAGGAGGATCAACACATTGCGTAGGCAATGGTGGCACAGGGCGGAGGGCGGATGGTGGAGTGGCTAAGGGGGAGCATGGTTGGGGTTGGAGGAGTGATGGCGGAGTTAGATTGAGGACTCGTCAAGCACTACCAAATGATTATTAAGAGATGATCTCTAGCCTGAGAAGGAGATGGCAATCCTTTCTCTAAAGGCTGATATCTAACCGACCTCTTGATGTAGGTCCTCTGTATAGGAATAGAGATACAGAGGTGTTAGATTAGTTAGGTCAAAGAGTTTACTTAACAAGATCGATATAACCAAAGTCCTATGTCGTATGTTGTCAGTGATGAACGAGGAATTTGCCACTATAATAATCTTGAATTGTCGTAGCATAGGAGGCAAATTCAGTTCAGCAAAAACCACAACCTTTTGAATGTTGTGGAGTATTTATACTTGGCAAGTCTACCAAGGTCGAACGCAAGGACACAACTACTTAATCTTTTTTATCAAATTTTGATCAATTAAGCACATATGTGAATAAATTCTCAATTATCGGTCTGCAAGATGCATTATGTGAATTACAATGCAATACTATAATGAATGCAATTTTTAGTTGATTTTTATGTAATTTAAAGTGATGAATGAGTAATTATGCAAGGTTACATGTATGCTAAATAAAAGATTACAAAAATACCCTAAAAATATGAGCATCATAATAGAAATTGAAATCAGGGTCGATTAAATCACACATAGAGAGTAGTCATCAAATCAAGGAGAGCAGGGTCACCATCTATAACAAAAATTCACTTCATTTAAAACAATGACAGGTGAGACAATTAAACATGATATGATGTAGAGGACAAAACAAGGATCAAAACGACACTAAAATCATGCAGTTTGGACCTACAATGCTCAAGTTATGAAGAAAATAATGCAGGGGCATAATTGTAATAAAAATGCAAGAAATAAATAGGATAAATATTACATTTAGGTCCCTAGAGGGACCTAAATGCAAATAATAAAAATCTCCTGGACCCCAATGTAATTTTTCCATACGCGGGGGTATTTTTGTAATTTTTGGAAAGTTAGAGGGCTTCCCTGTAATTTACCCAGGCACGCACGAGAGGCACGTGCCTGGGGACCATTTTGCAATTACCAATACTTTCGAGGTCTTTTACGTAATTTACCCAGGCCCTCACGTGTGTCACACGTGAGGAGCCTAGGCTCGGGAGGCAGCTCTGACTCGGACCACGTGGCAGTAGCTGGTGGCTCGGGTCGACGATCGGTGGGACCCGAGCCTATAGGTCTGGGGAGGAGGCTCGTGCACCATGTGGCTTCATCATATCCGTCCGATCCAAATGATCGGACGGCACCTGTAAGTTCATCTCCTCCGCAGGTCACCGGAGAAGGCGGGGCTCCGGCGACCTGCCTGTGGCTCCGTCGCGCCCCTCCGTGCGAGACAGAGGTCCGGAGAGCATGTCGGAGTGCTGGCGGAGGTCTTGGAGGCCCAGCGAGGCTTCGGAGATGGTAAAAGGTGGAATTCGGTGAAGCCTTGCCGGAGTAGAGGAGCTCGAAGGAGCGCCGACGCAATCTCTGGCCAATGACGATCCTGCATGTGTAAGAAGATAGTCGAAGCTCATACGAGTGTGTGCGACGTGAGGTGGAATGAGATGGGAGCCGGGCGGAGGTGGAGAAGGTGGTGGCTCAGGGGAGTCCTCCACCGTGACGATGAAGGAGTTGGGTCGGAGCGCGAGGCGGTTCTGGAGGAAGGAAATGGGTGCGCATAAATGATTGATGGATGGTGAAGCTCATGAGAAGGTCAGGTGAGGGTGAAGGAGTGTGTAGGTGATGTATTAATTAGAAAAAATCAAGAAGAAAAAGTAGAGGAGTGAGCCAGGTGATCTGAGCGGAACCGGTGGAGGAAGTGGCATGTTCTATGCTTCGGTCGAAGCCCGGGGTCTTTGCACATCGAGGTCGACAGATCCCCGATGCTCGGCAGAGCGCGGTGGCGCCCGCAGCATGGTCCAAAGACCATGGATCGCACCTGGGGACAGCGACCATCATCGCCTCGACAAGACCACCCTCCGCTGTCACCGGAGGGTGGAGGAGGCTAGGGCGGAGCCCCATGAATTGGTGGATGTCAGTGAAGGGCGGTGGAGGGAGTCGTTTTATAGGAGGGGATGGTTACGCGATGGAGTGGAGTTTTGAGATGGTGTTTTAATGGCGTGGCAGTGATGGCGGAGTTTGATGGTGGTCGCGCGAAGACGGCGGAGGATGGGGCTTCATGGTGTGGCCGTTATGAGAGGGAGGAGGTGGCTGGAGTGATGGCTAAAAATGGAAGGGTGCAGTGGGTTGGTGAGGTGAAATGGCTAGGGGAAGGGGGGTTACGGAGGAAGAAGATAAGGTATGAGCCGTTGGATCAAGTGATCCAACGGTCCAGATGGCGTGCGAGCGGAGAGTAGGATCAGGTCATAAAATCTGATCCTATGGTGGACAGACATGCACTAAAGAGCGGCTCAGATGGATAGTTAGCATGATCGGACGGTTGGGAATGACTGGGTGACGTAGAGCATCGTCGTCCGTAGGATGCACGTGGGATCGAGCGGTTGACGTAAAAGGGCGACGTGGACAGGTACTGATCGCTGGATCAAAAGGGAATCGAATGACCGTGATTTAGGTGGGTGCGTGCGGTTGAGATTTGGTCTGGGGGATTGATCCAAGGGATAGAAGAGAAGCAGCGATGGACGGTGTAGATGAAGGCGGATAGGAGTGGACCCGATGGTCCAGGAGGGCGCCGGCTGGAGGAAGGGGAGGCGGGCCACGTGGGCGGCCCAGAGGGCACCACATGGCCCAATCAGAAAATTCATAACTAAAAATACAAAGAAAAATATAAAAGAAATAGTTAGACGTAAAATTAGGAAAAAGTCAAAATATGAAAGTTGCTCGCCTCGATGAGATCTACAACTTTCTTGTTGGACGAAAAGCCAAAAGAGTTCATTTGTACAAAAAAAATTTTAGGGGTATTTTTAAGGGGGATAAAAACACCGACTTTTAGTTTTTGTATTTTTTAATATTTTAAAGGTTGGTGAATTATAGACGATTATTCTACCTGATTTTTAGGGATTTTTATGATAAAATAAATACAAGAAAAATAAGAGAAATTAATTAAGGTAAATTATACACAATATATTACATGATAAAAATAGAGAATTAAAGGAGATTTTTATTGCTTATTTAAGACAGGGGTTTTAATAAGTGGATTTTAGCATGATGATTACGAGATCATACCCCTATACTTAAACCATGCTCGTCCTCGAGCATCTAAAGAAAGAAGGAATCGGAGTAATTCCTGACAGTGCAAGTGAAGATTTCAAGGCTCAATCTTTCGAAGATCCTTAATTTAAGAGATCCTAAAATTCTGGGTTTATCCAGGCCTTAGTCAGAAGGAATCCAACTTCTCTAATTATCAGACTCTCTTTTTGTACATATAATATAAGGATATGAAATTAAGTGTACAGCATTTCATGAGAGTCGAGTCGAGGCATTACTCAAAGTTCCAGTCCCAAAGACTCTCCTCTAGACCTAATCCCCAATACTAGGGAATAAGTCTATTCTTGCTTCAGTCAACCATCTCATTAGTTTGTCAGACTTAAAAGTGTACATGGACGGCCAGATGATGGAGGGCATGGGATTGTGTCTATTTTTCTCTCCCTCACATTGGAACAAGGGGCCTCTCGAGTGCCTTTTTACTCAACACATGTAAATTTTTATATTGTTGATCAATGTGTCCGTCAAGAGAGTTGGAGTCGTCTGCACTTGTTTTTCTGGGAGTACACCGGGGTGTATCTTTTCTGGGTATCTAAGATACCTTCGACACCCAGACTTGTATCGCTTACGATGCAGAGCCCTTTTTTGTGGTGTCAGCCCGACTCCTTGGTCCTAATTAGCGCTTGGTCCAAGTGGCCTCTTGGAAAATGTTTGGGAGCACTCGCCATTGGTGGAAGCTCTTTTGTTATTTGACTAGGGAATTTAGAGCTTTTTCTTTGACATTTCTATTCTTTTGTTGGCTAGCTCCACTGCTTTTACCAAAAGTTGGCGCACACTGATCAATAATTTCAATTAAGTTTCATCACACCATGGCACATAGGTAAATATCAAAGAGATAGCATATGAATCTTGTTCACATACTGGCTAGGGTTTTGCTGACACTCAGATTTTTTGAAGCCTTCATTAACTTTATCCCATCCTCGAATATCATTAGATCGGATCTAAACTCAAATCTCTAGTCCTATTTCCTCAAGTGATATCTCCACTCATCTCATCAATTATGCAGTTGTGAAAGTAACTTGTGTTGATCATATTCTTTTGAAAGGTAGAGATGAAGAGTGCAATATAGCGCTCATATCTTTCAAACTAGGGAATTGTGAATATTTATGTTTTAAAAACCCTAACGACTAAGGCGTGTTAACTCAGACTCTCAAGATCACAGAAATCCAGTGTCCTCAGAATCCTCAAGCCTTGAGTGAGTGTGAATGTGTCAGGAATACACCAACTCCTTAGTGATTTTTGTGTGATTTTCGACTTTTGCATATTTTTATGGATTTTAATTTTTGCAAATTTTTAATTTCTTTGGAGAGACAATGACTGGCCTATGATCAAATGAATAAAAGTATCTACTCTCGGCCAGTATGGGTGTAAGTACGAGCCGATAAACGGACCCATGATCCTTAAGGATGGAGCCATATGGGTGGCCTTTAAACCACCCACTCCGCTAAGGGAGACCGAGGTTCCCTCACTGAAAGTGTCTACTAAGCCTAGTAGTCAAAGTCTAATTCGAAGAAAGGTTTTCATTTTTTTTTGAAAAGGGTTATTTACACAGATTAATCTCTCAATTTTAAGAAAATAATTTTACAAGGTTTCTACAAAACTCAGTTCACAGTTTTACCAAAACCAAGCCCAAAAACAAAATTTTCAAAAAGTTATAAAAACACGAGCTATGGATAAAGTAGATATACAGTAATATACGGTATACCCCCTATACTTAAATTTTGTTATGTCCTCATAGCACAAGTGTCATGAAGCCATGGCTCGATCAAATATAGGGTGATATAGCGGAACTGAGGAGGAGGGTCCCCCTATACTTAGGTCAAAATTGACCTAAGTACAAGAAGACAATACGAGGGAGGGATGAGCTGGCAGGTCCCCCCTATACTTAGGCTACAAATAGCCTAAGTAAGGTCTGATTTAGGGAGGGGGGGTTCGTGAAATATACAAACACACACACACACAGAGAGAGAGAGAGAGAGTGAGTGAGTGAGTAAAATATACAGAGGGAGATGGTGGAAGGTGAGTATGTACGTGCAAGTGTGTGTGGGGGGGGTGGGGGTAGATCATCAAGTGATCTACTTTTCTCTCTCTCTTT
Source organism: Ottelia alismoides (assembly GCA_037367405.1). NCBI lineage: Eukaryota > Viridiplantae > Streptophyta > Magnoliopsida > Alismatales > Hydrocharitaceae > Ottelia > Ottelia alismoides. The sequence continues at coordinate 470,254 of JAZKJV010008895.1, read as the reverse complement.
TTACAACATGCAAAACTAGAAATAAATATGCACATGTATTTTTTTATAGTATGCAATGCAGGCTGACTGATAAAGGCTCCTACAATTTCTTCACAACTTCTTTTGCAGCCTCCTCAACAAAAGATCCCGACTTCACGCCTCCATGAAGATCAAGCGTCCTCGATTTTCATGTGCCCTACCACAAAAGAGAAAAGTTAGAAAAATTCCAAGGAAATTAAACAGCAGTCATGATGCAAAAATGATGCATGAAATGAGGACATGTAATTCTTGAAAAATATTCCACAACAAAAAATCAAAATTCAAAAATTAAGTTAAGTCGTGTCCCCGGCAACAGCGCCATTTGATGAACGAGGAATCTACCTCTATAATAATCTTGAATTATCGTAGCAAAGGAGGCAAATTTGGTTCAGCAAAAACCACAATCTTTTGAATGTTGTGGAGTATTTTATAATTGGCAAGTCTACCAAGGTCGAACGCAAGGACACAACTACTTAATCTTTTTATCGAATTTTGATCAATTAAGCGCATATGTGAATAAATTCTCAATTACGGGTCTGCAAGATGCACTATGTGAATTACAATGCAATACTACGATGAATGCAATTTTTAGTTGATTTTAATGCAATTTAAAGTGATGAATGAGTAATTATGCAAGGTTACATGTATGCTAAATAAAAGATTATAAAAATACCCTAAAAGTATGAGGATCATAATAGAAATAGAAATCAGGGTCGATTTAATCACAACATGAAGAGTAGTCATCAAATCAAGGAGAGCAGGGTCACCATCTATCACAAAAATTCACTTCATTTAAAATAGTAGTAGGTGAGACAATTAAACATGCTATGATGTAGAGGACAAAGCAAGGATCAAAACGACACTAAAATCATACAATTTGGACCTACGATGCCCAAGTTATGAAGAAAACAATGCAGGGGCATAATTCTAATAAAAATACAAGAAATAAAAAGGATAAATATTACATTTAGGTCCCTAGAGGGACCTGAATGCAAATAATAAAAACCACCTAGATCCCAACATAATTTTTCCATGCGTGGGGGCATTTTTGTAAATTTTGGAAAGTTGGAGGGCTTCCCTGTAATTTACCCAAGCACGCACGTGAGGCACGTTCCTGGGGACCATTCTGCAATTACCAATACTTCCAGGGTCTTTCGCATAATATACCCTGGCTCTCACGTGCGTCGTACGTGAGGAGCCTAGGCTCGGGAGGCGGCTCTGACTCGGACCACTTGGTAGTAGCTGGTGGCTCGGGTCGAGGATTGGTGGGACCCAAGCCTATAGGTTTGGGGAGGAGGCTCGGGCACCACGTGGCTTCATCGTAGCCGTCCGATCCAGATGATTGGACGACACCTGTAAGTTCATCTCCTCCGTGGGTCACCGGAGAAGGCGGGGCTCCGGCGACCTGCTCGTGGCTCCGCCATGCCCCTCCGTGCGAGACGGAGGTCCGAAGAGAATGCTGGAGTGCTGGCGGAGGTCTTGGAGGCTTGGCGAGGGTTCGGAGATGGTAAAAGGTGGAATTCGGTGAAGCCTCGCCGGAGTAGAGTAGCTCGAAGGAGCGCCGACGCAATCTCCATCCAATGATGATCCTGCATGTTTTAGAAGATAGCCAAAGCTCGTGCGAGTATGTGCGAGGTGAGGTGGAATGAGATGGGAGCCAGGCGGAGGTGGAGAAGGTGGTGGCTCAAGGGAGTCCTCCGTCATGACGACGAAGTAGTTGGGTCGGAGCGCGAGGGGGTACTGGAGGAAGGAAATGGGTGCGCATGAATGATTGATGAATGGCGAAGCTCAGGAGAAGGTCAAGTGAGGGTGAAGGAGTGTGTAGGTGACGGATTAATTAGGAAAAATCAAGAAGAAGAGGTAGAGGACTGATCCGGGTGATATGAGCAGAACCGACGGAGGAGGTGGCTTGTTCTGGGCTTCGGTCGAAGCCCGGGGCCTTCGCACATCGAGGTCAATCGATCCCCGGTGCTCGAAGGAACGCGGTGGCACCCGCATCATGGTCCCAAGACCATGGATCGCACCTAGGGACGACGATCATCGTCGCCTCGATAAGACCACCCTCCGCTGTCACCGGAGGGTGGAGGAGTCTAGGGCGGAGCCCCGTGAATTGGTGGATGTCGGTGAAGGGCGGTGGAGGGAGTCGTTTTATAGGAGGGTATGGACGGAGGTTACACGATGGAGTGGCATTTTGAGATGGTGTTTTAATGGCATGGGAGTGATGGCCGAGTTTGATGGTGATCGCGCGAAGATGGCGGAGGATGGGGCTTCATGGTGTTGCCGTTAGGAGAGGGAGGAGGGGGATGGAGTGACGGCTAAAAATGGAAGGGGATAGTGGGTTGGTGAGGTGAAACGACTGGGGGAAGGGGGTTACGGAGGAAGAAGATAAGGTCTGAGTCGTTGGATCAAGTGATCCAACGGTCCAGATGGCGTGCGAGCGGATAATAGGGATCAGATCATAAAATCTGATCCAACGGTGGACAGACAGGCGGTAAAGAGCGGCTCAGATGGATAGTTAGCATGATCGGACTGTTGGGAATAACTAGGTGACATGGAGCGTCGTGGTCCGTAGGATGCACGTGGGATCGAGCGGTTGACATAAAAGGGCGACATGGATAGGTACTAATTGTTGGATCAAAAGGGAATCGAATGGCTGTGATTTAAGCGGGTGCGTGCGGTTGAGATTTGGTCTGGGGGATTGATCCAAGGGTTGGTAGTGAAGTGGCGATGGACGGTAGAGATGAAGGCGGATAGGAGTGGATCTGACGGCGCAGGAGGGCGTCGGGTGGTGGAAGGGGAGGCGGGCCACATGGGCGGCCCAGAGGGCGCCACGTGGCCCAATCAGAAAATTCAGAACTAAAAATACAAAGAACAATATAAAAGAAATAGCTAGATGTAAAATTAGGAAAAAGTTAAAACATGAAAGTTGCTCATCTCGACGAGATCTACAACTTTCATGTTGGACAAAATGCCAAAAGAGGTCATTTGTACAAAAAGTATTTTTGAGGGTATTTTTAAGGGCGATAAAACACATACTTTTAGTTTTTGTATTTTTTGTCTTTTTAAAGGTTAGTGAATTATATATAATTATTCTACTTGTTTTTTAGGGGGTTTTTATGATAAAATAAATACAAGAAAAATAAGAGAAATTAATTAAGATAAATTATACACAATATATTACAGGATAAAAATAGAGAATTAAAGGAGATTTTTATTGCATATATAAGACAGGGGTTTTAATAAGTGGATTTTAGCATGATGATTACGAGATTCATCATACCCCTATACTTAAACAATGCTCATCCTCGAGCATCTAAAGAATGGAGGAGTCGGAGTAATTCTTGACAGTGAAAGTGAAGATTTCAAGGCTCAATCTTTCGAAGATCCTTAATTTAAGAGATCCTAAAATTTTGGGTTTATCCAAGCCTTAGTCAGAAGGAATCCAACTTCTCTAATTATCAGACTCTCTTTTTGTACACATAACATAATGATATGAAATTAAGTGTACTGCATTTCATGAGAGTCGAGTCGAGGCATCACTCAAGTTCCAGTCCTAAAGACTCTCCTCTAGACCTAATCCTCAATACTAGGGAATAAGTCTATTCTTGCTTCAGTCAACTGTCTCATTAGTTTGTCAGACTTGAAAGTGTAGATGGACAACCAGATGATGGAGGGCATGGGATTGTGTCTATCTTTCTCTCCCTCACATTAGAACAAGGGGCCTCTTGAGTGCCTTTTTACTCAACACATGTAAATTTTTATATTGTTGATCAATGTGTCCGTCAAGAGAGTTGGAGTCGTCTGCACTTGTTTTTTTGGGAGTACACCGGGGTGTGTCTTTTCTGAGTATCTAAGATACCTTCGACACCCAGACTTGTATCGCTTACGAAGTAGAGCCCTTTTTTGTGGTGTCAGCCCGACTCCTTGGTCCTAATTAGCGTTGATCCAAGTGGACACTTTGAAAATGTTTGGGAGCGCTCGCCATTGGTGGAATCTCTTTTGTAATTTGACTTGGGAATTTAGAGCTTTTTCTTTGACATTTCTTTTCTTTTGTTGGCTAGCTCCACTGCTTTTACCAAATGTTGGCGCACACTGATCAATAATTTCCATTAAGTTTCATCACTCCCTAACACATAGGTAAATATCAAAGAGATAGCATAGGAATCTTGTTCACATACTGACTAGGGTTTTGCTGACACTCAGGTTTTCTGAAGCCTTCATTAACTTTATCCCATCCTCGAATATCATTAGATCGGATCTAAACTCAAATCTCTAGTCCTAGTTCCTCAAGTGATATCTCCACTCATCTCATCAATTGTGCAGTTGTGAAAGTGACTTGTGCTGATCATATTCTTTTGAAAGATAGAGATGAAGAGTGTAATATAGCGCCCAAATCTTTCAAATTAGGGAAGTGTGAATATTTATGTTTTAAAAACCCTAATGACTAAGGCGTGTTAACTCAGACTCTCAAAATCACAGAAATCCAGTGTCCTCAAAATCCTCAAGCCTTGAGTGAGTGTGAATGTGTCAGGAATGCACCAACTCCTTAGTTAGTGATTTTTGTGTGATTTTGACTTTTGCATATTTTTATGGATTTTAATTTTTGCAATTTTTAAATTCTTTGGAGAGACAATGATTGGCCCATGCTCAAATGAATAAAAGTATCTACTCTCAGCCAGTATTGGTGTAAGTACGAGCCGATAAACGGACCCGTGATCCTTAAGGACGGAGCCATATGCAGTGTCCTTTAAACCACCCACTCTGCTAAGGGAGACCGAGGTTCCCTCACTGAAAATGTCTGCTAAGACTAGTAGTGAGAGTCTAATTCAATGAAAGGTTTTCATTTTTTTAAAAGGGCTATTTACACAGATTAATCTCTCAATTTTAAGAAAATAATTTTACAAGGTTTTTACAAAACTCAGTTCACAGTTTTACCAAAACCAAGCTCGAAAACAAAATTTTCAAAAAGTTTTAAAAACAAAAGCTATGGCTAAAGTAGATATACAGTAATATACGGTATACCCCCCTATACTTAAATTTTCTATGTACTCATAGCACAAGTGTCATGAAGCCATGGCTCGATCAAATATAGGGTGATATAGCGGAACTGAGGAGGAGGGTCCCCCTATACTTAGGTCAAAATTGACCCAAGTACAAGAAGACAATACGAGGGAGCGATGAGCAGGCAGGTCCCCCTTATACTTAGGCTACAAATAGACTAAGTAAGGTCTGATTTAGGGGGGGTTCGTGAAATACACACACACACACACAAAGAGAGAGAGAGAGAGAGTGAGTGAAATATACAGAGGGAGATGGGAGAATGTGAGTGTGTATGTGCAAGTGTGTGTGTGTGTGTGGGGGGGGGGGGTAGATCATCAAGTGATCTACTTTTCTCTCTCTCTCTTTTACAGCATGCATAACTGGAAATAAATATGCACATGCATTTTTTTAACAGTATGCAATGCAGTCTGACTGATAAAAGTTCCTACAATTTCTTCACAATTTCTTTAGCAGCCTCCTCAGCGGAAGCTCCCAACTTCACGCCTCCATGAAGATCAAGCGTCTTCGATTTTCATGGGTACTGCCACAAAAGAGAAAAGTTAGAAAAATTCCAAGGAAATTAAACAGCACTCATGATGCAAAAATGATGCATGAAATGAGGACCTGTAATTCTTGAAAAATATTCGATAAAGAAAAATCAAATTCAAAAATTAAGTTAAGCCGTGTCCCCGGCAACGACGCCATTTGATGAACGAGGAATTTGCCTATATAATAATCTTGAATTGTCATAGCATAGGAGGCAAATTCGGTTCAGCAAAAACCATAATCTTTTGATTATTGTGGAGTATTTATACTTGGCAAGTCTACCAAGGTCGAACGCAAGGACACGGCTACTCAATCTTTTTATCGATTTTTGATCAATTAAGCACATATGTGAATAAATTCTCAATTACTAGTCTGCAAGATGCACTATGTGAATAACAATGCAATGCTATGATGAATGCAATTTTAGTTGATTTTTGTGTAATTTAAAGTGATGGATGAGTAATTATGCAGGGTTACATGTATGCTAAATAAAAGATTACAAAATACCCTAAAAGTATGAGCATCATAATAGAAATAGAAATCAACGTCGATTTAATCATAACATGAAGAGTCATCATCAAATCAAGGAGAGCAGGGACACCATCTATCACAAAAATTCACTTCATTTAAAATAGTGGCAGGTGAGACAATTAAACATGCTATGATGTAGAGGACAAAACAAGGATCAAAACGACACTAAAATCATGCAATTTGGACCTACGATGCTCAAGTTATGAAGAAAACAATGCAGGGGCATAACTGTAATAAAAATGCAAGAAATAAAAAGGATAAATATTACAATTAGGTCTTTGGAGGGACCTAAATGCAAATAATAAAAACTGCCTAGACCCCCTATGTAATTTTTCCATGCGCGGGGGCATTTTTGCAAATTCTGGAAAGTTGGAGGCCTTCCTTGTAATTTACGCAAGCACGCACGTAAGACACGTGCCTGGGGACCATTCTGTAATTACCAATACTTCTGGGGTCTTTCGTGTAATTTACCCAGGCCCTCACGTGCGTCGCACGTGAGGAGCCTAGGCTCAGGAGGCGGCTCTAACTCGGACCATGTGGCAGTTGCTGGTGGCTCGGGTCGAGGATTGGTGGGACCCGAGCCTATAGGTCTGGGGAGGAGGCTCGGGCACCACGTGGCTTCATCGTAGCCGTCCAATCCAGATGATCGGACGGCACCTGTAAGTTCATCTCCTCCGCAGGTCACCGGAGAAGGCGGGGCTTCGGCGACCTGCTCGTGGCTCCGCCGCGCCCCTTTATACGAGATGGAGGTCCTGAGAGCATGCTGGAGTGCTATCGGAGGTCTTAGAGGCCCGGCGAGGCTTCGGAGATGGTAAAAGGTGGAATTTGGTGAAGACTCGTCGGAGTAGAGGAGCTCGAAGGAGCACCGACGCAATCTCTGGCCAATGACGATCCTGCATGTGTTAGAAGATAGCCGAAGCGCGTGCAAGTATGTGCGAGGTGAGGTGGAATGAGATGGGAACCGGGCGGAGGTGGAGAAGGTGGTGCTCAGGGGAGTCCTCCGCCGTGACGATGAAGGAGTTGGGTCGGAGCGCGAGGGGGTTCTGAAGGAAGGAAATGGGTGCGCGTGAATGATTGATGGATGGCGAAGCTCAGGAGAAGGTCAGATGAGGGTGAAGGAGTGTGTAGGTGATGGATTAATTAGGAAAAATCTAGAAGAAATGGTAGAGGAGTGAGACGGGTGATCTGAGCGGAACCGGCGGAGGATGTGGCCTGTGCTGGGCTTCGGTCGAAGCATGTGGTCTTCGTACATCGAGATCGACCGATCCCCAGTGCTCGGCGGAGCGCGGTATGGTCCAAAGACCATGGATCACACCTGGGGACAGCGACCATCGTCGCCTTGACAAGACCACCCTCCGCTGTCACCGGAGGGTGGAGGAGGCTCGGGCGGAGCCCCATGAATAGGTGGATGTCGGTGAAGGGCAGTGGAGGGAGTCATTTTATAGGAGGGGATGGACGGAGGTTATGCGATGGAGTGGCGTTTTGAGATGGTGCTTTAATGGCGTGGGAGTGATGGCGGAGTTTGATGGTGGTCACGCGAAGATGGCGGAGGACAGGGCTTCATGGTGTGGTTGTTAGGAGAGGGAGGAGGCGGCCGGAGAGACGGCTAAAAATTGAAGGGGACAGTGGGTTGGTGAGGTGAAACGGCTGGGGGAAGGGGGGTTACGGAGAAACAAGATAAGGTCTGAGCTGTTGTATCAAGTGATCCAACGGTCCAGATGGCATGCAAGTGGAGAGTAGGGATCAGATCATAAAATCTTATCCTACGATGGACAGACAGGCGCTAAAGAGCGGCTCAGATGGATAGTTAGCATGATCGGACGGTTGGGAATGACTGGGTGACGTGGAGTGTCGTCGTTCGTAGGATGCACGTGCGATCGAGCGGTTGACGTAAAAGGGCGACATGGACAGGTACTGATCGTTGTATCAAAAGGGAATCGAATGGACGTGATTTAGGCGAGTGTGTGCGGTTGAGATTTGGTCTGGGGGATTGATCCAAGGGCTGGAAAAGAAGCAGCGATGGGCGGCGGAGATGAAGGCAGATAGGAGTGGATCCGATGGTCCAGGAGGGCGCCAGGTGCGGAAGGGGAGGCGGGCCACGTGGGCGGCCCAAAGGGCGCCACGTGGCCTAATCAGAAAATTCAAAATGAAAAATACAAAGAAAAATATAAAAGAAATAGTTAGATGTAAACATAGGAAAAAGTCAAAACATGAAAGTTACTCGTCTCGACAAGATCTACAACTTTCATGTTGGACAAAAAGCCAAAAGAGGTCATTTGTACAAAAAGTATTTTTCGGGGTATTTTTAAGGGGGATAAAAACACCGACTTTTAGTTTTTTGTATTTTTTATTCTTTTTAAAGATTAGTGAATTATAGACAATTATTCTACCTGATTTTTAGGGGGTTTTGATGATAAAATAAATACAAGAAAAATAAGAGAAATTAATTAAGGTAAATTATACACAATATATTACAAGATAAAAATAGAGAATTAAAGGAGATTTTTATTGGTTATTTAAGACAGGGGTTTTAATAAGTGGATTTTAGCATGATGATTACGATATTCATCTGTCAGGACATAGGCACACATCCTCTGATCGGAGACAGATGTGTTACTATATGTCTGAGTATGTACATTTGGCAGACCAATAGGTCGATGACCTAACCAAGGTCTATACACCGGCGTATTGGTGTGCATGCAAGGGCATATGAGTAATACGATTTCTCTAAGGGATCATACAGGTTCATTTACTGAACCGAAAGACATGAGCTCACTCATGAGATATTGGGAAGAGTCAAATTCCGCGCACGGTCGTCTCGCTTTGGAAGCTTGACTGGATTTGTAGGTTTGATATATGCTTTTGGAAAGTATATGATCAATACCTGGGTATGATATATGCTTTTGGAAAGTATATGATCGATACCAACTCCCAACAGTCAAATAAGAAACTTAATGAAATATCCCTGAAGTAGACAGTGTAAAATTGATCTTATACTTCAGTCTTATTCTGGGTCTTCCAGTATACAGGATGTACTGGTATTAGGAATACCTGAGGGTGATGTGATCATAAACGATTGTATAACCATGATGCTTCCATTCTGAGGGAGTGATAAAACATGTCTCGATTTTAGTGACTCCTCTCATAGAGAAGAGATCTGATCTTATTCCAAATGTTGGACCTTGATATGAATGTCGATCAGATGCAATGAGAAGATTAGATCTACGACCTTAATTTAATCAAGCATCTTTGGAAGGTCCGCAAGATCTAGATTTGAGATGTGATCTCAATATCCAAGTCACTATTTGTGGAACAATACAATCGCCATGTCCTTATATCCAAGTATCCATGAAGAAAGTGCGTTATCCTTGAAAGAGTTCATTGATGATTTCATTATTGTTATATGTATCCGATCATTGAGAAAATGGATAATTAAATGTGATTTAAATATCATGAATAATATGAATTTGATTCATATTATAAGGAGAGTTATCTGGGATAATTAAATGTGATTTAGTTATCAAAGATGTAAATAATGTGAATGTAATTCATATTATTTGAGCACATAATAGAGATCCAAGATGATTAAATATGATTTAATTATCATGGATATTAATAATATGGACATCACTATCCATATTAATCGTAAATATATTGTAAATGTGATTTATAATATATAAGAGAGAGCCTATCGTAATTTATATTTGTTAATAAATTATTGATGTGAATTGGATTCACATTAGATGATTAATTAAAATATAACTTACATTTTATTTTGGGATTTGAACGTGATTCACATTTTTCCAATGGCGTGATTGCAATGTTCATAAGATAATTATGAATTACTTTGTGAAATAATTTACAGCAAGTATTGTTGTAAATCTTGGAGATATCATGAGATAATGAGATCTCATGAGATATTAAGAAGATAGACTCAATCCTCCCCCCTTTTTAGGTGATATGGTTAATCTTCTTATTATCTCCAAGATTAATATATTAATTTGATTTGAAAATAAATATATTGATTTATAGATATATATATTAATTTAAACTAAATTAATTATTGTTCTGTTTTTACAACAACATCATGCCATTGAAAGAAACACAAATCAATCTCATCCATTGGATTTGTGTGCACATGGATTGGGATTCATGGACTCCCAAAATACAATATAAGAAGAGGCACCCATTTCTCTTCAGGAGGAACATCAAATGAATTGCTCTCTCTCTCTCTCATTCTCTACATGCCAAGACTCTCTCCATCTCTCTCTTGTGGTCGTCCACCTTGATGCCCTAGAGAGAGATCGTCGTCGTCGTTGCATCGTTATTTTGCTGTCGGAACAACTGCTCATGGATCTCCATCTCCTTCGACGTGCCTTGCTCATGAAGAAGACATCGGGTCTCATATGACTAGATTAGGAGATTCATCGCTTGGATCATCAACATGGATTGCGAGGAGCACACATCTCATAAATGCGCTCCCAAGTGTTCCTTTGTCAGATGTGACTTGAGACAGGAGATCTCGTTTAGAGACTCGATCACAACCACACTTCAAGAGGTAATCTTAATACCTAATTGTGGTTTAGATGAAATGATCCGAGAAGTGTTCTTGGATTATGTGGTTTCATTGGATTATTATTTTTAAATTCCGTTGCCCTGAGCAAGTAGTGCGACTAGTCGCTCCCGATCGCATATGATGCGATCTTCATGCTTTCGTGATGCGATTAAGGATATTCCCATATCTTTCATACGTGATGCCAGCGGAGGTGAGAGGGAAGTTGTTGGGTAGTGACGACGTAGACGTGGCTCTTGAGATGCTCGTGGGGTACTTGGAGGAAAAGAAGAACAGAATGATGGAAGAAGAGGAGGATGATAATCATGAATGCGATGTAGAAAAGAGCGAGGAAGGTGAAGCGAACAAGGAAGAGATTGAGCAGTAGATTACGAGAGTTAATAGAAGTGCTTCTTAAGTAGAAACATGTATTTATTTGATGAATAAGTTTTGTGTTTCTTTTCTTGTTTTTCTTAGAATAAAAGTTGGGTTGTGTGGTAATTTTTTGTTGAAAATAATACACACATAATTCTATAAGATATGTTGTGTCGAGGTAAATTTATCATGATTTTTATATAGATATATGTCTGTAGGAAGGCATGTACCGGAATTGGGAACAATCTAAATCAACTTGGACAGGTAAGGCATCTATTGTTAAGCTACAACAGTAAGCTTCTATAATGAAATCAAAAGGAAGCGGATACAATGACAACATATGGACAAGAAGGGCATCATATGTTAAGAAATGCGTAAGATGTCAGTTCCATAATTTAAAGAATTGGAGTGTTTAACAAATGGTAGCAACCTATGTATCATTATCTCAAGAATTATATGTACAAGCTACAACATGGAAGCCTTTATAATGAAATAAAAAAGAAGCAAATTTAATAAGAGTGTTCTAAAAGGTAAGCATATATAGATACACGCTACAATTATAAGCATCTATAATGAAATCAAAAGGAAACAACTATAATGATAGCAAAAGTAAGCATATCTACTGTTTGATTGTCTTAGCAGTTGTAGATACAAAGACACATAGACGCTTCCCATTTGAGTATTTAATCATGTGGATACAAAGAATTGTATTTATATGCATATTTACTATTTTAGTATTTAAGAAATCGATTGATTATCTACAAGTAGAATATGCATATGATGTAAGCATCAATTAAATGCATATATTAAGACATAAGTATCCATTATGGAAGCATATGAACAAGCAAGGCATCAAAATGAAAGCATTTGCATAGCAACCTTCTCATCATACAAGAGCATATGAACCAACAAATGCATGTGAACAAAGATACAACCAACAACAACCATGTGAAGATAACAATAACAAAAACAGAGCTATAACTAGCAGTTGGAGAGAAGAACATCTGTATCGATCAAGCAACGAATAAACACATAAACCACATGCGTAAATCATAATGCAAAAGAGCAACAAGACCTAGGGTAGGAGCTTGAAATCAATCAAAACAAACTACAAGAGAAATGATGCACAGAACAAGGAACCAGTAGCTTGAACAACTATTATCCAAGCCAACCAAGCATTTTTTCACCTGATTTTTGAAACAGAAAACAAGGAGCAAGGGACAAGAACTTGTACCTTAACCTCCACGAGGTCCTCAAGATCAGCGATACATGCAAAAACACACAAGAAGGAATGACTCCAACCCAAGAAGAGTTAGGGAGGGAAGAGCCACTTCCCTATCCCTTATATAGTGATTTCGGGGAATAGTGTAGAACCAGATCTAAGGCTATAGTGTTCAATGATCGGGCATGCAGCTTGGAAAGAACCTTATTAATGGCTACCCCATGCACTACAACAAAAGGATACCCCCCTACTGCTACTCAAGTAGACGAGTCAAGGACAGATTAAAAGATGACCCCCATGTGTTCCATTCAAAGCATAAGAATCCAATACAGAATACAAGTGTCCATTATAAATCCCACCTACCGCAACCTTTAAGGTAAAAGCTGCTTTTGCGATCGTGCATAGATGGCCATCGATTTGGGTCACAACATGTGACCAAGATGGAAGTGAAAGCACGCACATGGAAACATGGGTGTAGGCAACATGTGTTTGTCAAGAGAGTGATTAGGCACATGGAGAGCACTACTACAAAAATAATGATTGGCACCAGATTTACCTCAGTGGTCCTAAGTGATTGCTGGTGAAAAAAAAGTATTGCTGGCGGTTCTGCAGATAACCGTGATGATTGTCTTCACTAACACCAGTTGTTTGCAGATTGCGGCTTCTATGTCAACCGCCATGGATTTTTTACTGTATCTACGAGGATGAGTATTATGTACTTGTGCCAGTGGTCTTTAGTCTTTACTAGTGGTTTCCAAACCATTAGCATGTAAACTATTGTAGGTGGGCACTAAACCACCAACCGAAAGTCCACAACCATTGTTGGAAATACAAATCCACGAGTTCGAAGACATTGTCCACATCAGTTGCAAAACCATCGTCGATGAAGGCAAAATTGGAAATATAATTATTATAAAATTTAAAAGAATGTTAATGCGATCCAAAACCATTCTCCTTTGAAATAGGCAATATCTTAATCGATCATACATGTGGACAACCTATATTTGGTGCTTGATGAATATCTATTTCATCACCTTTATTCTATCATTTTGTCTTATAAGTCGTAGCTAAATGCATGTATATATCATTATCTTGTATAAAATAACATCTATTAATTATTATCTAAATAATGTATGACATATTGTATTTAAAGCCAAAATAAAAGAATAAAGGAAAGGAAATATCAAAGTTATTGAATGACTCTAAACCACAAGACCTAGGCATCATGACGACTGGGTCGAGAAGGAATAAAATAGGGAGAGATAAGGGCCAAAAATACAATAAAATCCTAATTTATTTTGCCAAATAATTGAGTTTTGGGACCTATTTTATTCTTTATTATCTATACCTCAAATCAATAAACTTTGTACATGAAAGTTATAGATAAAAAATATAGAAAAATACAAAATTTCTTTCACATAAAAATAGTGCATATTATATCTTCTACACTCAGAATAAAATTCCAAAATCCCATCTTCACAAACATGTATCTTCTCTATATGACCTCAAAATTCATCAAAATCACATTTAATTGTATATAACTTTTTATTAGCTTCTTAATGAAGGTGGTTTCATTTTATTTGAATTTAAAAATTCAAAAGTTAGGTTTTGGACCCCTATTGTATAGTATACCTGAATAAAATATTCATTTTATTTATTCTTCATAATTTTCATTATTTTATTTTTTAATTTTTAAAATGTTATTTATAACTAAATAATTCATATAAAGTAAAACCATTAAAATAAATAACAAAATATGTATAAAAAATGCATAGATAAATTATACATACTTATACATATATAATAAATACTTATAATTAACTAAGTCAACAAATAAACTCAAAAAAATTCAATAAAGCTATATTCATGTATATTTAAATAAGTTATAAATATCTAAAATAATTACATAAAATAATAAAATTTAAAATACAAAATAAAAATAAAATATTCAAAACATAGGTCAATATACATATAGTTATACTTGTAAAAAGCAACCTACAATAAATTAAGTTGTAAAATTAAATAAAAATCACTATGAAATACTACATAAAATAACAAACATTTTTTATGTTTTCATAAAAAAATCAAATGAATCATTTATTATTTTATTTCAAATTATTGCGGTTGACATGGCCTAATCAAGGCCAGTCCTCCATTGACCTGGGGTCAACTACTCTTACACTCAACCTAGGCATGTCAGATGGGCGATACATCCATATTCCTCAATTTTTTACACAAGATTCTTTCATACATTCATATCGATGACTCTTTGACTTGCATACCTCGATCGATAAACTTTCATGTGCACTTGATTTTTTTATATGAGGCTCTATGTGTCGAGCATGTTCTTTAATACATCCTCCACCCGTACATAAACCTTCCTCCAACCCTCATTTAAATTTGATCTCACTTAACCCCTCGAAATCCCCAAAGTTCATGTTGTGAAACATCCTGGTCACAACAGGAACATTGAGGACAACTTTGTCTTGGAGGAAGAGGACCTTAGATTGAAGATCCGAGCACCGCCGGCAAGCTCTGTTGGGATCTCCACTCCCATCTTCTCCATGTAGATGAACATCTATTCTTTGCATTTTTCTATTACTAGGTACAATAGTAGAGTAGAGTAGGTTCTATTTCTGATTTTTTTTCACTTCCATTTTATTAAAAATCAAAATAGTAGTTCATCGGAGCTGAGATCTGAACCTCCCCTTCATGATCTAACCAACCTCCGCCGCCTTTTTAGACCCCATTTCGTTCCTCGATGCTCCTCCTTCGCCCAGGTACCGACATTTCACCCTGATCTCTTCCATATCAGGGCATCAATTCTACGATCTCTGTCGTTTGTCCGAAAGCTTTGCCTGACCTAAAATTCTACTCATTCCCGACTAGCAGGAACCCCAAAACCCCCTTGCGTGTTTGCGAAGCTTTCTTGCAGATTCTGGAGGCCCTAAGACCTTTGCGGGTCAAGTTTTGAGTCGACACAAGGCATATGGAGCTCTAATCCTGCGCTAACCTCTGAGAACCCTCCGACGATCCTTGGAGCCATCTGAACCCACCATTAGGTCCGAGGTGCTTCCAAGCACCTTTTCGGTCGTTTTGTGTCATTGGAGATCACCGGAGGACGCAACTGTGCTCGATCGAAGCTCAGAAGAATAGGTGTTCTTCCATGTTCTTCCAAGCCTCCTCTTTGTCGTCTGATTGAGCGCCGACGCCATAAGTAGCAGCCACCATCGGATTTGAGGTGCCTCGATCGTTAGATCATGTGGTTAGATCTAATCTTAACCATTTAAGTAGAACCGTTATCGTTGTATCTGAGGCTGATGCATAAGTGAATCTATCTATGTCGTTGGATTGCACCGAGGAGGTAATTTTGCCATATCCCCCCTTTTTGTAGTTTCTTTTTAGTATTTAAACTTTCTTCTATAGCTTAAAATATTTTGGATATTTTGCATTTGACCCATATAATTTACATATTTGCACTTAGAGCTAATCCACGTAACCTCACATGCTAGTCCACGTGAGGGGACAAGGTATTTTGCACATTGGCCCTCGAATTTTGTGTATTTAACTTTAGTCCACATTTTTGAAATATTATTGTAATATTTTCTGGAAATTTTGCATTTGACTCCTCGCACTTTGAATTAGTTGCATAAATAACCCTTCGGGTATATATTATTGGAAATATTTGAGGAAATTATAATTTTAGCCCTAATCTTCTCTAGAGTGTTCAAAAATGGCACAAGGGTTTGAATATTTACATAAATACCCCTGCCAGACTGTATTTTCTTTTTGTATATTTTTTTATTAAAAATAGCTCCATTGCTTTAAAAAATCGTAGAAAATTAATATAAATACCTTATCTATTATTCTATAACATATAATTTACTAAGGTATTTTCCCCATATTTCTATTTATTAAAAATAAAAAACAAATTATTTTTTCCTATCTATCTTAGAAAAATACAAAAAATAAAAATATTTTGAAAAATTCCACAAAATATATTTTGTTTATTAACTTATTTTGCAACTATGAACCAAAAATCGCTAAAATAAGAAAAAGAGAATCATTATACATAAAAAAGCTCCAAAAACCTTATAAAAATTATAAAAAAATTCTCTAGAATCCAAAAATATTTATTTTTATTCCCAAATTTTGTCTAGTGTATTTATTATATATTAAAAAGTTTTAGAAAAGTTTGAGGCTTTTAGCTATTTTTAAATTCCAAAACAATTTGGTCTATTTATTCTAATCACTATTTCGTTTTTTTATTCTATTAAAAATCCAAAAAAATAGTAAAAATTATAAGAAAATATCAAAAATGGAGAAAACCCTTAAAAATATAAAAATATTTTATTTTTGCTATTTTTGAGTATTTATGGATATATCTATAATGTAAAATCTCTATATATCTATATATAGCAATATTTACTTGTATTATTTAAAGCTATTATAAAAAAAATAAAAAGATAAAAAAAGAATTAATTAAGAACCCACAAAATATGAAAAACTTTAAAAACCCCAAAAAACATTCATTGTCTTTTTCTAGTCAATTAGTGTTGTCTATCCCCTGCTCTCTCTGTGTTCGACACCCTACCGTACTTGTCACTATACATATTATGTTGTAGTGTTATAATAAATTTTGATTCACACATGCTTGCATTGCTTTATCTTTGCATTGTCCAGGTTAGTTGTTGTCTTAACTGACTTTCGTGAGTGGTCACCTCAGCAACAATATATCTTTGCCCTCTGTGAGGACGTTATTTTAGGCCCTCGCAAAAGTCGAATGAACAAATGGCACCGTTGCCGGGGAACAACGTGTAGGGTAGATTTTTATGTCCATTTTATATCATTATTTTTCTTTGTTCATTTTCTCTTTATTTGATATAATTGTTTATTGTGATAATATTTTCTCTTACATTTTTTTGCATGGGATTTCGAGACAATGACGACCGCTTAGGTGGTTGGAGCACCTGAGTCAAGAAGACTCGATCGTTCTACTTGTGGACCAAGAGGAGAGAGCATGAGAAGGACAGAGATATTTTAGCATAAGCCTTAGTTTTTATTTTTTATGAGAGAGTGTTATTTATTTTTACTCAATTAACTGTAATAATAAAAAAGGTGGACTTGGTCTTGGACACTTGCGTCAAATTTCCAACTGTTTATTCACTTGAGGGCTCACCAAATTTTTTGTGATTTCATCGCTTTTATTTTCTTTGTTTTTCAAGTTTTGAGATTTTAGCCTTCTTTTTATTTATTTTGTGGAATGAGCCCTTAATTTATAGGATTGTTTGATCGATAATCTAAGGCCAAACCCCTAGTATTTTGCATATACCTATAGGTTTAACTTAGATAAAATTAATAGTTAAATTTGTTGACTTGAAACCATGCATCGTGAGAGGTCTCCATACAACGCTTGCAGGATCCATTGCGGTGGGTACTGAGGAGCCTTCAAGATCGGACCGATAGGTTTCATTCCTCTATCTAGAATTTGGTTCTTCTCGATAATAGCAATTCATGTTAAGGGTGATTTCTTCATGGGCATATCAGCATATAGATAAGGTTAAAAATTCCTTGCCTTGCATCTCGCATGGAGAGAGAGTTGTGAAGCGTTATAAGTCTTCTATCTTTGCAGGCATCATTTGATATGAGGGTAGATTTCCATCCTCGTATTCACTTGCATTGGTTTGTCGCTATCTCCCTCTATTTTTGAATCACCTAGGAATTACAAGAAAAATACAAAAAATCTATGCATTTATTATTGAAAATACCCAAAAAAGGTAAAAATAAAAATTAAAACAAGGGGACTGCTAATTGAACTTTGACCAAAATAAAATTTGTAACGAACATCATTGTTTGGGATTCACAAAGCCCACGTTGTATTCAGGTACATTCCAGATAGTGCGAGGCAAAACCCTTAAGGAATAGAGCCAAAAACTTGATCTGTGGCTGCCTCAACTATCATCTGGGACCGACAAAATATTGGCAATTTAATCATACATGACCAAGTAGGGCCTTGTCGACGATGTTGTTCTCGTCTTGTGTGGAGCATCCGACTTGGTATGAAGTACTGATCCTAGGACACATCCTCACAGGTGTGCCGTTCTCATCAGTTTGCATCCGAGTACCTCTCTTGTGAGGGAAGTAGTGGTTTCTCTTATTGACTTCCTCTCTCTCTTTTCTTTGGTCGAGTAGCCACCCAGGACTAGTATTGAGGACCTAAAAAAGTGCATATCATATGATATAAAGGAGGTGGAATAAGTAGGGGGATATGTTCCTGACAATACACGCTCTCCTCTAGGGTTAGCCAATATTGACCCATGATAATTTTTTACCTGGATCAATAACCCTAAAATTGAAAAGATAAAAATAATCGAACTCTTACGGCTTCACATTGGATTGAGTTAGTGAATCCAATTTTGTATAGTATTTGTTTGGATCTAATTTAGGTTCAAAACTCGAAGTCCCACACACTTGCGCAGTTTTGCTATTCTTCTTTTTTCACTTCCCCTTTGACCCCTGCTCATTCATGAGCCTTCTATTGTTTTACATCTATTTCAATTTTGTTTATCATTGTATCCTTCTTCCAACTCGATCTTATCTTTTCCCTTTAGATGACGATCCAGGATGACTTAGAATGAAGTCAACAATCAGCTCTTGGCCTCCTTCCAGACCATTCAGCAACGGCTTACTGACCAATCTCTAGCTCATGTCGCCTTCCATGATATGCTGATCAACCTTAGGAGGAGAACGGGAGAGAGTTAGACACCCCAAGGAGGATGTGATGATAACCATGATGATGATAATTACTCAGTAGATGGACCTCATGGAGGTGAGGGGGATGCAAGGAGAGGCTGACCAATCCCACTCTCAAGTAGTCAAACAACCCTTGGGTCGGTCGCATCAATGAGTGGATCATGTTCCCACTGGTCCATAGATATTTCAAGCTGAAGCCGCAGCTCCTTTCGCCCCTCCCTAGCTTCCATGGGAATTCAAATGAGGAGCCGTATATCCATCTACAACAGTTCGGCCGCATCTACAGCACAACTCACTACCCCAACACCCTGTTGGGCATAGTCCAGATGACAGCCTTCCCATTGGTCCTGCAGGGCAAAGATCTTTACTAGATAAACCATCCAGGGAAGGTGGTGACGATCTGGGATGACCTGAAATCTACGTTCCTATACAAGTACTATCCTCTCGGTCATCTTAATCTCATGTGATCGAAGATCACTAGCATCTCTCAGGGACTCCAAGAATCCTTCTATGAAACATGGGAAATGTTTAGTGATCTGATTGAGAAGTGCCTCTACCATGACATCCCGAGGACCAGCTTGGTCCAATATTTTTTGTGGGCTTGACAGAAGCTAGTCGATGCCTGGTTGACGTTGCTTATGGAGGATCCCACTTCAATAAGGACGAGGATGTTGTATGACATATCTTCAAGGAGATGGCCGAAGGAGAGGACGTGTTATCCTCATCTCGTTCTTTCCCGATTCAACCGCCACCATAGGTCCTCTGCAAGAATGTGAATATGGCGGATACACGAGAAGTCGATAAGTGTGACAACTCTGACATGACAATCATCGGGAACCACTTGTTGGATGTAGACATAATTGAGAAGAAGTTACAGGATCTAGAGAAGCTCACCAGGATCGAGCAGAGAATGAAGGACTTAGACATGCTTGATATTATCATAAAGCAGTT
The DNA here is from genome assembly GCA_037367405.1 of Ottelia alismoides. Taxonomy (NCBI): domain Eukaryota; kingdom Viridiplantae; phylum Streptophyta; class Magnoliopsida; order Alismatales; family Hydrocharitaceae; genus Ottelia; species Ottelia alismoides. The sequence goes on along the minus strand of JAZKJV010008895.1, from coordinate 450,266 downwards.
GGAGTTGCTGGTGAATATCATCAGTGGATGCAACGCCGTGAACCTCGCACCTAAGACTCCAGCTGAGAAGAAGGAGCAGACACATCCATGATGAACCTCAGTTTCATCATCTTTATTCTCCATAATTAACCCCCTTGCTTAAAAGTTTGTCAATAAATCCCTGTTAATATCTCATAATTAACAGAGTCCTAAATAAATTAAAAACCACAAAAAAATGACAAAACAAAAATTCGTGGTATTTTTAGACTTAAAAATACCCTCAAAATTATTTCGGGCCCTTGTTTGATTTCATTTCCAGTTTTGGTCAACATGAAACTTGTAGATCTCTTCAAGATCTACAACTTTCATGTTTTGAGTTTTCTCAAATTCGGCCAATAGGGCCCTCAAAAATAAGAAAAACCCTTCTGAATAACCTGATTGGGCCACGTGGCCCATTCTGGAAGCGCCACGTGGCCCGGCCTCTTTGTCTTATCCGCCACCGACCCCGGCCGTTGGATCTCGCTTCAGATCCAACGGCCCCGCTGCTTCCACGTATCTGCCTTCTCCCAGCCATTGATCATCTCCCTCTCTTCATCTACACCGCACGTCCCCGCCTCGCTCTTCATGCGCCACGTGTCACCTTCTGGTCCTTCCGATGGCATCTTCACCCGGCCATCACAGCCGTTATCTCCTGGGCCAATCTCATCCATCCGATCGACCCCTTCATTCCATCTGAGCCATCCTTTAGCGCCTCGACCTCGTCATGACACGTGGCCGCTCCATCTGCCCTCCGATCATGCCGCCCCAGATCTTATCCTGGCCGTCGCTCCGCGCCTTAGCCTCCACCGTTGGATCTCCAGATCCAACGGTCAGGAGACCGTCGTCAACCTCCAGCAGACCCCTTCTTCCCCACGATCTCCTCTCGCGCACCTCTCCCCCTTTCCATTTTCTCCACGACTCCAGAGCCCCTCACACCTAACCAAACACCTCCTGGTCTTCCCCCATCATCCTTCTCCCTCGCGCACACCTCCACGACCCATAACTCCCTTCCAGTCGTCCCATGATCGCCTCGCAAACCACGACACCACGATCATCTCCGTCGAGTCATCCCTTCAAATAAGCCACTTCCCCCACCTTTCGCCGTCGTCCACCTTTACGCGGGGAGGGGCCCAGCCCTCCTCCGCCTCCCTGTGACAGGGGGAGGCGTCGGATAGAGCGAAGACGACCTCAAATCCCCCAGTGAGACCCTCCGCCATTCACGGTGGAGTTGCGGCGCTCCGGCGACCGCTCGAGCTGCGTCGACCGGCTGGCGACGTCCAGCGAAGACCCGGTGCTCCATCTGAGCTCCAGCCCAAGCCTCCGCTCCGCCCGACCAAGGTAAGTACCTCTTCTTCTTCCTCTGTAATTTTCTTTAATTTCTTCGATTTTTCTCGGTCACTCCAGCCGTTTTTACCCTCCATCGATCCTCCCAATAGCTCCGCCTCCGATCCCCCGTCATCGCGACACCCTCCGCTCGCCGTCTCCTTCTTCCATACCTCCCGTCACCTTCGACCCACCTCCTCCGCCCTCACGGCGGAGGAGCTTCGAGCTCCTCACTCTCATCGCCCGCATGAGCTCCCACTACGCTCACGCACGCACTTCTACGCCTCGGCTATGCTTCTAACATGCAGGTGCTCACGAGCTTTCAATGGACGGAGCGCACGCCGGAGCCTTCTTCGTCAACTCCACTCTCGACGCCCGAGCTTCGATGACCAACGCCAGAGCCTCCTGGGCCTTCCCCGAGTTCCCCACTTCATCGACGACCATTACTTGGGCTCGGGGGAGGCCTGTCGTGATCAAGAAGGAGTGGCGGAGCTTGGAGCTTCTCGCTGGAGCTCGAACTCCGCCGCCAGCAGTCGAAGAAGGAGAACGTACAGGCACCGTTGGATGATCCCTCCAGGCTTTCATCCAACGGCTGAGGGGCAGCCACATCGCCTACAGCGGAGCCCATCCAAGCCATCGGATTCTTTTGATCTGATGGCTCATATTCAGCCACGCATCGTCACCAGAGCACGCCCGAGCCTCCGTCTCCGAACCTACAGGCTTGGATCCGCCGAGCCTTGTCCGAGCCTGCATCGAGCCAAAGCCTACGCCCGAGCCTCGCCGAAGCAACCCGGGCCTCCTCCGAACCTCCGGTCTACCCGAACCTGGGGAAGCGCGTGCCTGTGTTGAACGCAAAATTCGAGGATTGGAATTTTTAAATGGAAAATATTAGGGTCGTTGCTTTTCCCCAAAATCCCGCGTCAACAAAAAAATATTTTTTTTTTAAAATTTTTGCTACTTATTAACCTGTATAGCGGACAGGGTCGAACTCAGGGAGGCTACAATTCCCGAGGGTTATTCAATTAATCAGAAACTAATTAAAAGAAAACAGGAATCTCAAAGGACAACTATCCTTGGTTTTTGTGATTTTTTTTAATATTTTTATTTTTTTATTTATTTTTTATTTTTTTATTTCTAATTTTTTTATATTTTCTGATTTTCAAATTTTTAGTGATTTTTATTTTGCAATTTTTTTTTTATTTTCAAAATTGATGCAAAGCAATAAGAACAAAGATCGAGAATATCCAAACACCAACTCTTTTTGCAATTTTTCAATTAATCAAAGAAACTCAGAAAAAATCAAAGGAAAATGTTTTTGTGTTTTAAAAGTTTTAAAATGTTTTTGAGAATTTTTTGTAGATTTTTCAGATGTTTTTGTATTTTTCTAAAAATCGAACAGTGAAGAAATAAGAAAATGTGACCAGCCTGGAGTTATTTGCAATTTGAAAATATTTAAAATATCCAAAACTCCTGGAAATTAATTTTAAGACAAATTAGAAACAAATATCTACAAACAGAAACTGAAATCACAATTTTTGGATTTTTGTGGAATTTTTTATGATTTTTAGAAGATTTTTGAGATTTTTCATTTTTTTTGGGTTTTATAAATAATTAATGCTTGAAAGTTGGTCTGAAATTAAAGGACAATGAAATAACACTATTCTAATTTTTCTGGAATTTTTAGAGATATTTTCAAGTTTTTATGAATTTTCGAACTTCAAACAATGAAAAATGACATGTTTTTGATTTTTTAATAATACCAAATGAAGACAAAATGTAATGAAAAATTTATGCTAATAAAAGAATCACATTCAGAGCATAGCACAATTTTCTCAGAATTTTTTTTGGATCTCAAATAACATGCATTTCAATTAAAGATAGCAAGCTAATTATTGTTTTGCAGTTCAGGGACGAGAATGTAAATACTGTGAAAGATTTGCACTGAAATGTAAAGTTCAAAGTTGTTGCCTCAAATAAATAATAAAAAATAAATGACAAGACATAAAGCGCAAATTTACCAATTCACCATGTGCATATCATGTGCTAGAGTCTGGCAGGGGCGTACTCGTAATTCTGAAAACCTTGAAGGTGAATCTGCAAATTTCCCTTTTTCTTCTTTTTTTTATCAAAACCCCAAGGAAAGCCCTAGAGGGCTTTCGTTTCTTCTTCTGCAAGGCAAAAGGGGTCACGATGGAAATAAAGGGCGGCAAGGGCGGCGGGCCCTCTCTTCTTCGTCAAGCGGCGGAGGATGCACACCCGCTGCGGCGGGTGGCTTCTGGAGATGGCGTTCGGCAGGGGATGGCGGCGCCTGGAGGAGCGGCTGCGCACGGCCGCGGTTGGCTCGGCGCCGCCTCGCGCGGTAGAAGAGGGAGGCACGGGCGGCTGGATGGCGCGAGGGAGAGGGGGCGGCGGCCCTCCTGGCTGCCGTCCTCTTCAGGCGTAGGCGGCTGCTTGACGGGCTGGTGTTGGAGAGTTGGGTGCTGCAGCGGTTGTGGACAGAGGGGATGCGGCTGCGTCGAGCGGCTGGCGGCGGCCGCGTGATGGCGCGGCTTCAGCAGGAGGAGGAGACGGCGGCCCTCCTGGCTGTCGTTCTCTTTTTTTTTATTTTTTTTGTTTTTTTTATGTAAACAGTAAATAATAGAACAACTTTTTTTATTTTTTTTGTAAATCCGAAAAAAAAAGGAAATAAAAGAATAAAGAAATGTTTTTTTTTTATTTTTTATTTATCCTGCAAAACAAACGTTAGAAGTAAAGGAAAAAAAATTTATTTATCTACAAAATCGGAATATGGATGGGGATTCGGCGAGAGATGAGGGACTCGAATCCGATCTCCGGCCACCGTATGCGGCCGGAGTTGAGAGATCGTGAACGGTAGAAAATAGAACGTGGAGAGATTGCGAAGATGAGATGGAAAATCGAGTCGATGGCGGATCAAATCGAGATGGAGAATTTTTTTACGATCTAGAAGAAAAATTGACGATGGAAAAAAATGCGAAAAAATAGAACTACGATTGAACTAAGATAAAAATACGAAGAAAATTTGGATCTCACCTTAGGAGTGGAAAATGGATCGTGATCGCCTCGACAAGGCCGACTCGCTGTCACCGGACGGCTTGCAGGCTAGGCAACTTCCTCGACGAAATTTTCTCTCGGAGATCGGGCTCCTCTCTCTAAAGATTGATCAGGTTGGAATGAGGGAGATGGAGCCATATAAATAGAAAAGAGATGAATTTTGAATTTTGAAGAAGATAAGAGAGATTTTTGAATTTTTGGTGGGAGAGATAACATGAGAGATAAAATAGAAGGACAAAATTATCTATTTTTTTGAATTTTCGTCACTTTATTTATTGGATTTTGAAAATGTTATTTTTTTATTTTTTTTATGATGGTTGGTTAAAAATTGCAACTATATACATATACTATACACATATATGGCATTAAATACAAGGATAAATGGGGAAATTAGCCTTTTTTGTTTTAAGAATTTTATTAATTTTTTTACTTTTATTTTTGTTTTAAGTAATTAGTAAAAATATTTACAAATATATATACAAATACAATATACACAAAATACAAGGGAAAATTGCACAAACCACCCCAGAAAACCGACTTTTCAACCGTAACTCCAAAAATTATAAAATCACAGTCATTTTGAAGATAATTTAATTTAGAATTCAATGGAAGTGATATTTGTTCAATTTGAGATCATATGGAGCCGGAATTGATCTTTCAATTAGTGCTTAGTGGCTTTTTCCAAGTGTGGCTACTTTTATTCTGTACATGATTTAATTGTGCAATCAGTTTTGTTAATTAGGACCCATTTTTATTTACAACTTTGATTTTGAATGTCATTTGATTTGGGGTCAATTAAGGTACAAATAAATTAGTGTTAGTTTTATACAGATATACACAAAATAAGTGAGAAACACATTTTTTTTTGTTTTTTTGTTTTTGTTGAGGACCCTATCTCCCCCTACTTTATTCCTGGTCGATCACGTCAAGTCTTGACCTTCTCTCGGGGTTCGGGTCAGCCTGTATACAATCTTCTTTTTTTTTATTTCCTTTTCTTTATTTTTCCTTTCTTTCTTTATTTATTTATTTTAGGTTAAAATTAGTAAGGAATGTACAATATTTACACACAAATGCAAGTTAGTAAGAATATGGAGTTAGCATTATATGCAGGTGTTTTATAAGGGATTTTAAGCTAAAATAAATGAATAAAGATGACGAATCGCAGATTCATCATCCCCCTATGCTTTACCTTTGCTAGTCCCTTAGCAAACACTTATTTGAAAGAATAAGTGAAGAAGAAAAAGAAAGGGAAAATAAAGAAAGTAGGACAATATTGAGCATTAAACTTATCTTCATAAAATTGTAGTTTGGAGCTCTGTCGGACCTTTGGATTATTTGTGTGTCGGAACTTCTGTGAGACTTAGAATTTTAAAACCAACAGCCTTCAAGTTCTACACATCATTGTCACAGTTTTGGCCCAGAAGTCATCTTAGATCGATCCTCTTCCCAAAGCATACCCTATGAACATTGAACAATCGACTCATGTGTGTGAAAAATTTTTAGCTCTTCCCATCCAGAATGCCGGACTACCATGCAAATCTCCTCTCCAATAACTCGTCCTCGGGGAGTCAGGTATTTCCTTCTAAGGTCTGTCGTGTTGTGTTCACAATCGAATTGGGGGAGAAGTTAGAAGAATGAGAAAAGAACTGGAGGGTGGTTTGGTGTAGTCACCTCTCCTTGTGAAGCTGGCCAGTGTAACCGAGTCTCCACCAAGATCTGCAGGTTTTCTTGAAGCTTGGACCTTTTTGGTCAGATTTTTATTTGGTAGTAGCTTCTTTGTATTTGGAGTTTTGGTGGTTCTGCTTGGATCTTGTTGTGCCCCTACGGATATAGCATCTTTTTATTCCGTACATTTTTTGGGGTCTTAGAAAAAATTGTGCCCAGCCGTCCATCCCTTTTCCGAAGCTTTATTTCAACCCGTTACTCCGGTCTTTAGATTTCCACGCTACCAGAAAAGAAACTCACACAGTCTTCCAACATCCCGTCTGAGTTGAGCTAAGTGCATAGTGCGAGAGTACAAATTAATTCGCTATTCCAGAGTTGTACCCAGAATGAAGAGACCAGGTTAGACACTAAGGGTCAAATGCTGCACATTGTCATGTGGAACTCAAAGAATTAAGTCAAAGACCTGAAGCTTCTAAAATCCTATTTCTCGGTGAAGTTCCTCTTAGAATTAGGTGGATTAAGGTCCAACTAAGCTCCATTCTTCAATTTTATTCCAGACATAGTTTAAATATCAATACTATCCAGAAAAATGCACATGCAAATGCAGACTATGAACGATGCAGAGAGTTTTTTTTTTTTTGAAGAATGATGCACATGTGAAAAGAACCAATTTTTTTAAACAATTTTCTAATTTTGACTTTTTATGGATTTTTTGGAGAAAAATGCAGATGTGAAAGAAAGGTTTTTTTTTTGTTATGCAAATTTTTTATGATTTTTGGTTTTGTAGTTTTTTTTTTAAAGGAGAAAAGGTTAGTAATATATACAAGTATATACAAGAGACTTTTTTTATGTGTTTTTTTTTGTTTTTGTTTTGTTTTTTTCTCTCTCTCTCTCTCTTCCCATTTTTTTTTTGTTTTGTTTTTTTTTTGTTTTGTTGTTTTTTTTGTTTGTTTGTTTTTTTGTTTTCTTTTTTTTTTGTTTTGTTGTTTTTTTTGTTTTTTTTTTGTTTTTTTTTGTTTTTTTTTGTTATTTTTGTTGTTGTTTTTTTTGTGTTTTTTTTTGTGTTTTTTTTTGTGTTTTTTTTTGTTTTTTTATGTGATTTTATAAAATATACACATAACCCTCCAAATAAATATATTTAAAAGTACGAGTTATGTCTAAAGTATATATACAATATATACGACACCCCCCTATACTTAGCTCGAACTATGTCCTCATAGTGATCAGAGAGCGACAAAGGAAGACATAACTCGTGCTAAGCAAAGAGAGGTGAAAAGACTCCTATGCTACAACGACTCAAAGAAAAGATAAAAATGAAGAGAAGTTGGTGATCCCCCCCTATACTTAGGATCAAGTAATCCTAAGTATAGTGGAATGTACAAAGGGGAAAACCGATGAAGAGAATGTACAGACTCACAAAGACACGATATGAACAACATCACCCCCCCCCCTATACTTAGGGTAGAGTATCCCTAAGTATAGGCAACAACAACAAGGGTGATAAACAGGACGAATATGAACAACACAAATCCTTCACCCCCCCTATACTTAGGATAAAGCACATCCTAAGTATAGCATACACACACACACACACGGAAAAGGGGTGAATGATAAAACGGGAGAAGACGGAGTGAAACGAAAGGATATACAAGAGGTGTTGAGCTTATGTATCGGACGCAAAAGGTGGAATCAAAAGATCATCGTCTGATACCAAAGATATAGAATCCACAACGGACAGGAATGTATCATGATCTAGATATGGCTTCAGCAACTGTCCGTTCACAACAAATGGCTGTGCGTCAGATGACAACCCAGATATGACAATACTCCCATTGTCACGCACAGCTCTCACGATGAACGGTCCTGACCACTTGCTTTTCAATTTTCCTGGGAATAACTTCAACTTAGCATCAAATAACCAAACTTTCTGATCAGGGGAGAAAGTCTTTCTTCGAATGTGTTTATCATGCCAGCGCTTGACTTTCTCCTTGTACATAAGTGAATTATCATATGCAAAGTCTCGGAATTCCAGTAATTTATTCAAATCCAACTTCCTGTTCTTTCCTCCTTTCTCATAATCTAGATTGCATACACGGAGTGCCCATAAAGATTTGTGAATTAATTCCACTGGCAGGTGGCAAGGCTTTCCATATACCAATCTGTAGGGAGACATACCCAAAGGAGACTTGTACGCCGTCCGATAAGCCCATAGAACTGAATCAAGCATCTGGGACCAGTTCTTCCTATCTGGACGTACAAGTTTTTGCAATATCGTTTTGATCTCCCTATTTGAAATTTCTGCCAAGCCATTAGTCTGAGGGTGGTAAGGAGACGCAACTCTGTGTTCAATAGCGTACTCCTTCACAAGCTTCTTTACATCTCTATTAATGAAATGGCTTCCCCCATCTGAAATCAATATTTTGGGAATACCGAACCGCGCAATAATATGGTCCTTAAGAAAGGAACACACCGTACGACTATCTGCGGTTCGGGTGGGAATAGCCTCCACCCATCGACTAACATAATCCATGGCGAGCAGGATGTACTGAAATCCCTGACTGACAGGAAATGGGCCCATGAAGTCTATGCCCCAAGCATCAAAAACATCAGAAATCTGTATATATCTTAGGGGCATGGTATCTTTGGAACCAACTGTTCCTCCCATTTTCTGACAATCGATACAACCTCGAACATACTCTGTAGCATCCTTAAACAATGTGGGCCACCATAGGCCACTCTGTAAAACCTTTGCTGCCGTGCGTTTCCCCGAATGATGCCCACCAGATTCTAGCTTGTGACAGTGCTCAAGTACACTGGTGTGTTCCTCCTGAGGAATGCACCTTCTCCAGATACAATCCGCACCCTCACGAAATAGGTACGGATCCTCCCACTGGTAATAATGAATCTCTGACAGAAATCTGTCTACTTTGTACTTCGGCCAATCTTGTGGAACTTTCTTGGAGACAAGATAGTTCACAATATCAGCATACCAAGGAAGCGAGTCCACAGATAAAATGGACTCATCTGGAAAGGTTTCAGAAATAGGAATCATGTTCTGCTCAGAAGTCTCGGTGTCTGTGATACGGGAAAGGTGATCTGCCACAACATTTTTCACTCCAGGTTTATCTCGTATCTCTAAATCAAATTCCTGGAGAAGAAGGATCCATCTGATAAGGCGAGGTTTAGCATCCTTCTTTGCCTGTAAGTATCGTATGGCAGTGTGATCCGTGTATATAATCACGTGTGAACCAATGAGGTAAGATCTGAACTTTTCTAGACCAAATACAACTGCTAACATCTCCTTCTCTGTAACTGTATAATTCCGCTGTGCTTCATCCAGAGTCTTGCTAGCATAGTATATAGCAAATGGTACCCCATCCCTTCTCTGTCCTAAGACTGCTCCAACTGCGAAATCTGATGCATCCGTCATGATCTCAAAGGGAAGAGACCAATCAGGTGGCTGTAAGATAGGAGCACTAGTAACCATTTCTTTCATCTGATTGAATGCAAGGAGAACTTTCTCATCGACAATAAAATCAGTCTCCTTACACAAAAGCTCCGTCAAAGGTCTGGCGATTTTGCTGAAGTCCTTTATGAATCGCCTATAGAATCCTACGTGTCCCAAAAATGACCTCAATTGCTTCAAATTCTGCGGTGGCTCTAACTTGGAAATCACATCAATCTTAGCCGGGTCAACCTCCATACCATGTTTGGAGATGACATGGCCCAATACAATCCCATTAGTCACCATAAAGTGACTCTTCTCCCACGAGAGCACTAAGTTTACTTCACAACAACGTTGAAGAACTCGGTCTAAATGAGCAAGACATGTGTCAAAACTATCCCCGTAGACCGAGAAATCGTCCATGAAGACTTCAAGAAAATTACCCACCATGTCGGCGAAAACGGCCAACATACACCTTTGAAATGTAGCGGGGGCGTTACACAATCCAAAGGGCATCCGTCTAAAGGCGTAAGTGCCAAACGGACAAGTGAAAGTAGTTTTCTCCTGATCCTCAGGAGCGATAGCAACTTGGTTGTATCCCGAGTACCCATCCAAGAAGCAAAAGAACTCTTTCCCTGCCAACCTCTCAATAATCTGATCAATAAAGGGCAGTGGAAAGTGATCCTTCTTGGTAGCTGAGTTTAGGCGTCGGTAATCTACACAGACACGCCATGAAGTAGGTACCCGGGTCGGAATCTCCTCACCACGGTCATTCTTTACGATCGTAATCCCAGATTTCTTTGGGACCACATGTAAAGGACTGACCCATTTGGAATCCGAAATGGGATATATAAAACCAGCATCACACCATTTCTTGATCTCCTTCATGACAACCTCCCTTAGATTTGGATTTAGACGGCGCTGGCATTCACGGGAGGGTTTACAATCATCCTCTAGGTAGATATGATGCGAGCACAACGCTGGATTGATCCCATGGAGATCCGAGATATTCCATCCTATGGCCTTGCGGTTTCTCTCAAGAACCTCTAGCACGCGAGATTCTTGTTCAGCGGTCAACTGCGAGCTGAGGATGACCGGAAACATTTGGGGGGGACCCGCAAGGAAGGCGTATTTCAACGTTGATGGTAAAACCTTGAGCTCAGGTGGGGTCTGAATCGTCTCTGTGATAACCTCTGCTACTGTACTGATAGACGGTATGTGATCTATGCTCTGTAGACTATCCACCTTGGCTATCGACGGCTCAGCAAATAGAATATCTGATAGATCTGCGATGAATGATCTTTGCTCAGAGAGGAATGGCTCATCAGGATGTTCAATATCATTATCAACGAACGGCTCAGATATCTCAGCAATAATCTCAGAAAGATGTCTCTCATCTGTTTATAAATCAGGAAATTCAATGAATGGCTCAGATATCTGGACCTCAGAACTCTGCTCAAACTGCTCATCGGCAACTATCTCAATTGGACCACCAAGGGAGCTCATGTCGACTGTGCCTTCCAAAGAGTCCTTTTGGGGAAAAGACTCCTGTGTATCTATAAAATCCGTGAAAAGGTCTGTCTCTTTGAATTCAGCAAGAAAATCACAGTCATCTGGTTCTGATATTGCTTTCTCTGTATCATCTGTTGCTGGTGGCGGTGATGGTTTAGGATCAGAGATCGTCTCAATTTTCACCTTGTCACTACGAGAGTGAAAGATGATCTCTCCAGTACCATAATCAACTGCTGCTTCGGCCGTTCGGAGGAACGGTCGACCTAGTATGATCGGGGTATGGAGTAACGGTGCAGAGGTGTCCATATCCATGACAACGAAATCAACAGGGAATTTCATTCCCTGCACCGTTACAATAACGTCCTCTAAAATGCCTCTTGGCCTCTTAATCGATCTATCGGCAAACTGAAGGATCATTCTGGTAGTTTTAAGAGGCCCTAACTGGAATTCAGTTAATAGAGAGGAAGGCATGAGATTAATGGAGGAACCGCTATCGAGAAGAGTACGATCAAATTCTTGATCAAAGATATGGCAACGGATGTGAGGTGCTCCCTTATCTTTCTTTTTCGGCGGAAGGTTGCTGATGGCATGAACTGTGGCCATGGTCAGGATGTGTTTCTCTGTTTCCTTTCGTCTGTTCTTCCTTGGTTGACGCTTTTGGGTACATGCCTCTTTCATTCCCTTTTTTACTGTAGGCATGTATTCCATGGCTTTAAGTAGTGGCATCTTTAAAAAGATATTCTGTAAGATCTCAACCACTCCAGGATCAGATAGTGCTGTTTTTAATTTTTGAATTTTTTTAGCTTTGAGAGCAGAAGGAAATGGCACAGAATCAGAATAAACATGCAAACGTTCATTTCCTTTATTCAGAATGGAATCATCATGTACAGGAGGACAACTAGAATCAGTCTGTATAGTGTTGTCCAATCTAGGTGAAGGAAAAACAGAATCTAAAACAGGATGAGATGCTGCTACTGGTGAAGAGGAAGAATCTGCGACTGGTATATTCTCCCTTGCTGATGGTGATCTGCATCTGTCTGGTGAAGGTGGTGGTGAAGGCGGTGAAACTCCAGATGTGGGTGCTGCTATACTGGGCCTCTCGACTATTGGTGAAGGAGATGATGTAGAAGATGAAGCTCTCTCAGTGGACCGATCTCCCAACCCCAACTGTTGCGCAGGCAGCAGCAATCTCCTACCGCTCCTGAGATGAATGGTGTCAGATAAACATGTAAAATCAAGGGACATACCTGTCTCGGGGGTGGGTGGGCTTTTAGCTACCTGCTCTTTGCGTTTGAAATTATTGGGGTTGGCTTCGACCTGTGCTGGAATTAGTGTCTTGGTGGTCGTCAGGTCATCGATCCGCTGAGTCAGTTCATTCATGTTCTTCATAATCAATGCAAGTTGGTCCAGTGGTGGATTGACTGAAGGGGCCTCAAGTTGCTCATTGACTGGCTGTCGCTGAGACTGATAGTGCGGAGGCTGTTGGTACCCATACGGATTCTGGTAATGAGGAGGAGGGGGGGAAGGATACTGTCCATAATATGCAGTCTGCTGCTGGTTCGGCTGAGGGAAATACATGGACTGCTGCTGTGGCTGGCCTTGTCTCCAGTTATGGAACTGAGGTGGAGACTGATACTGAGGCTGGAACTGCTGGTGCTGGTACTGGTACTGTGGTCTGCCTCCTTGAAGCTGGTGGGTGGGCCTCTGACCCTGCTGTGAACCCAACTGGCCTTGCCCTGACGGACGGGGCTGGTTTCGCTCACGGTCGAACCAGATACCATTCACCTCCTGAATGATAGGTGGAGGTGGAGACTGCTGCTCAGGAATGTAGGCCACTTCTTGTTGGTACGGAACTATCTGATGTGCATGCTGCTGAACTTGATCAGGTGTCTGCACGTAGTAGACATGCTGGACTGTAGATGGTCCTCTACCATTTTGCTGAGTGGAAGGAGTATGCTCCCTAGTAGAGGGATCTACTGCTGCATTTGTATTGTGGACTGCACTGATTGTACTCACAAGAAGTTCCAAATGCTTTGTTATCTCATCCAGCTTATCCAGGTTCTTTGTCCTCTGCTCGATCACATGAAGCTTATCGAGCTCCTTGGATCGCTTCTCAATAATGTCTACCTTGGATAGGTGGTTTCCAATGATAGCCAAGTCTGTGCTATCCACCTTATCCACTTCTTGTATTGACGTCATTTTGACATCCTTGTGGGGTACTGCAGGGGCGGTGACAGGGTGCTTCTGAAAAGCACGTGAAGAAGAAAGAGCTGCTGAACTTTCTGCCATCTCCTCAAAAATTTGATAAAGGACATCCTCGTCCTTGTTAAAGTGGCTTCCCCCACAAGCGGCATCTACCAGCTTCTGGTTCTCAATGCTTAAACCCCCAAAGAAATTTTGTACAAGACTGGTCTTTGGAATATCATGATGGGGGCATTTCTCCGTCAGATCTTTGAAACGTTCCCACGCCTCGTGAATAGGCTCTTGGGGCATCTGGGAGAAATTAGCAATCAGGGATCGCATTTGGTTGAGTCGTCCAAGTGGATAATACTTGTTCAGAAATGCAGATCTCAACTCTTCCCAAGTGGTGACAACCTTCCCCAAGTGATTTAACCAGTACAAGGCTTTTCCCATCAGGCTGAATGGAAAGGCGGTCATCTGCACTACCTCTAATGGAACGTTTGGGTAGTGTACTGTTCCACAAATGCGATCGAACTGCTGGAGGTGTATATAAGGTTCTTCATTAATATTTCCATGGAATATTGGGAGAAGAGGTAAAATAGTTGGCTTAAGCTCAAAATGCCCATGAACCGCAGGGATTTGTATCCAAGAATTTGTCTGCCCTGCCCCTGGATTATAAGCATCTTTGAGTGTAGGCTTAGGCTCTACATGAGGTTCTTCTCCATTCCCACCTCCAGGGTTTCTGTTATCCCCCCCTCTCCTGTCTTCTCTTTCTTGTCTTATCTCGAGAATCATCTCTCTCAATGTGGTTTGGAACTTAGCCTGCTCTGTTAACTGTGCTTGGATTGATTGAATGGAGGCTAACATGGTACTGTTGATCTCGCTTTGTTCCGACATGGCTCCCTTTCCCTTTGGTGGCATTAAGTATTCGGCTTCTGACTCTGAAAATGTATATGCCACTCGATTAGTGCTCAGAATTGATGGAGTCTCAGATATTAATTCGAGATTAAAGCCAATCTCAAATAGTGGATTTATGGATGTTGTGAATTTTGAAGTGGGGAAAGAGGAATATTCGTGAAGTGAGTCTCCCCGAATAGAAGGTGAACGGCTCGGAGCGTAGAATGAGTTCGCGGAGTCCGAACAAGAAATACTCCGGGCCGACATCTTCGAAATCAATAGGCAGGATGCGAGAGCACGAATGTCAATGCAAGAGTGAAAGTGAATGAAGGCGCAAATTGCGCAGAGGGATCTTTAGCACTAACAAGCAAACACAATACAAACCCCCAGTTCACCAACTCAACTCAATGTGAAGACCGTGAAGGTTCGGTCAATTATCTTGTTGATTTTAGAGTTTGGTGATAATTACAAAGTTGTACAAACACTTAGGCTGAATTATGGGATTTGGGCACTAACCTTAGTGTGTGCGCGAGCAAGTAAAAACGAATACAATGAGGGGGTTACTCTCCCCAAGACAATGATTTTTCTTTGTATTTTTTTTTAGGGTCGAGTTTTCTTTAGCAGTCCCGGTTTTAGGCAGTTGTCACTTGGTTAAGATATTTTCAAAGAATCGCCTACCGAGTGTCCAATTTCCTTTTTAACTTATGTGAGTGAAAACAAGGGAGGAGATCGGAAATGCCAATGCGCGATTAAAAACGATGATGCATGCAGGGGTTAGAGATGCGTACCTTGTCGCCAGCACTCTACATGCAAGTGATCCGCGCAGAATTTAAATACAGAAAATAAACTAACCTATATGCAATGCAAGTAAACCGTCCTAGATGATAACTTCTATTAACGGGCAAGAACAAGTTAATTTGACTAAGTCCAAATTACGATCTACTCTATAGGCACAGAAATTCTTGTTTAGGGTGTTTGGACCTAATTAATTACCTGGCTCAAGCAAATTAATTAAAGCAATCAATAGGTGGCTTTCGAAATCCGCGAAAAACAAAGAAAATAAAGGCGATGAAAACAAATCCGGTGAGGTCCCCCAAGTGCACCGGCACTTGGCGAAACAGACCCCGCAACAAATGAGTGTCCGTTTACAAGAGTTCAAATGCTAGAAAATAAAGACTCTCTCTTCTCTCTCTTTTTTCTTCTTTTTTTTTCTATTTTTTTTTTCGGCTCTTTCACTTCTTCCTCTCCTCTTCTCATGCTATCCTGCGGCTTGGTGAAGAATCAAGCCGCCTCCACGTCGCTTGGGTGCTTCGGCTCTCCTAGGATCGCCTCCTTCGCTCCGCGGGCCCTCGCAAGAAAAAGAAAAGAGAATGTGTAAGAAACACAATTTTCAAATAAGAGAAAATGAAGGAATAAATGCAGTGGATATAAACAATGAAGTGATGTGGCAAATTATGAACAAATATTTACAACCAAGAATAGCAGGTCAAAAGAGAAACCTAACTACCCTCGCCGTGCCTCCCCGGCAACGGCGCCATTTTGTTGAACGCAAAATTCGAGGATTGGAATTTTTAAATGGAAAATATTAGGGTCGTTGCTTTTCCCCAAAATCCCGCGTCAACAAAAAAATATTTTTTTTTTAAATTTTTGCTACTTATTAACCTGTATAGCGGACAGGGTCGAACTCAGGGAGGCTACAATTCCCGAGGGTTATTCAATTAATCAGAAACTAATTAAAAGAAAACAGGAATCTCAAAGGACAACTATCCTTGGTTTTTGTGATTTTTTTTAATATTTTTATTTTTTTATTTATTTTTTATTTTTTTATTTCTAATTTTTTTATATTTTCGGATTTTCAAATTTTTAGTGATTTTTATTTTGCAATTTTTTTTTTATTTTCAAAATTGATGCAAAGCAATAAGAACAAAGATCGAGAATATCCAAACACCAACTCTTTTTGCAATTTTTCAATTAATCAAAGAAACTCAGAAAAAATCAAAGGAAAATGTTTTTGTGTTTTAAAAGTTTTAAAATGTTTTTGAGAATTTTTTGTAGATTTTTCAGATGTTTTTGTATTTTTCTAAAAATCGAACAGTGAAGAAATAAGAAAATGTGACCAGCCTGGAGTTATTTGCAATTTGAAAATATTTAAAATATCCAAAACTCCTGGAAATTAATTTTAAGACATATTAGAAACAAATATCTACAAACAGAAACTGAAATCACAATTTTTGGATTTTTGTGGAATTTTTTATGATTTTTAGAAGATTTTTGAGATTTTTCAATTTTTTTGGGTTTTATAAATAATTAATGCTTGAAAGTTGGTCTGAAATTAAAGGACAATGAAATAACACTATTCTAATTTTTCTGGAATTTTTAGAGATATTTTCAAGTTTTTATGAATTTTCGAACTTCAAACAATGAAAAATGACATGTTTTTGATTTTTTAATAATACCAAATGAAGACAAAATGTAATGAAAAATTTATGCTAATAAAAGAATCACATTCAGAGCATAGCACAATTTTCTCAGAATTTTTTTTGGATCTCAAATAACATGCATTTCAATTAAAGATAGCAAGCTAATTATTGTTTTGCAGTTCAGGGACGAGAATGTAAATACTGTGAAAGATTTGCACTGAAATGTAAAGTTCAAAGTTGTTGCCTCAAATAAATAATAAAAAATAAATGACAAGACATAAAGCGCAAATTTACCAATTCACCATGTGCATATCATGTGCTAGAGTCTGGCAGGGGCGTACTCGTAATTCTGAAAACCTTGAAGGTGAATCTGCAAATTTCCCTTTTTCTTCTTTTTTTTATCAAAACCCCAAGGAAAGCCCTAGAGGGCTTTCGTTTCTTCTTCTGCAAGGCAAAAGGGGTCACGATGGAAATAAAAGGGCGGCAAGGGCGGCGGGCCCTCTCTTCTTCGTCACGCGGCGGAGGATGCACACCCGCTGCGGCGGGTGGCTTCTGGAGATGGCGTTCGGCAGGGGATGGCGGCGCCTGGAGGAGCGGCTGCACACGGCCGCGGTTGGCTCGGCGCCGCCTCGCGCGGTAGAAGAGGGAGGCACGGGCGGCTGGATGGCGCGAGGGAGAGGGGGCGGCGGCCCTCCTGGCTGCCGTCCTCTTCAGGCGTAGGCGGCTGCTTGACGGGCTGGTGTTGGAGAGTTGGGTGCTGCAGCGGTTGTGGACAGAGGGGATGCGGCTGCGTCGAGCGGCTGGCGGCGGCCGCGTGATGGCGCGGCTTCAGCAGGAGGAGGAGACGGCGGCCCTCCTGGCTGTCGTTCTCTTTTTTTTTTATTTATTTTTTTTGTTTTTTTTATGTAAACAGTAAATAAAAGAACAACTTTTTTTTATTTTTTTTGTAAATCCGAAAAAAAAAGGAAATAAAAGAATAAAGAAATGTTTTTTTTATTTTTTATTTATCCTGCAAAACAAACGTTAGAAGTAAAGGAAAAAAAATTTATTTATCTACAAAATCGGAATATGGATGGGGATTCGGCGAGAGATGAGGGACTCGAATCCGATCTCCGGCCACCGTATGCGGCCGGAGTTGAGAGATCGTGAACGGTAGAAAATAGAACGTGGAGAGATTGCGAAGATGAGATGGAAAATCGAGTCGATGGCGGATCAAATCGAGATGGAGAATTTTTTTACGATCTAGAAGAAAAATTGACGATGGAAAAAAATGCGAAAAAATAGAACTACGATTGAACTAAGATAAAAATACGAAGAAAATTTGGATCTCACCTTAGGAGTGGAAAATGGATCGTGATCGCCTCGACAAGGCCGACTCGCTGTCACCGGACGGCTTGGAGGCTAGGCAACTTCCTCGACGAAATTTTCTCTCGGAGATCGGGCTCCTCTCTCTAAAGATTGATCAGGTTGGAATGAGGGAGATGGAGCCATATAAATAGAAAAGAGATGAATTTTGAATTTTGAAGAAGATAAGAGAGATTTTTGAATTTTTGGTGGGAGAGATAACATGAGAGATAAAATAGAAGGACAAAATTATCTATTTTTTTGAATTTTCGTCACTTTATTTATTGGATTTTGAAAATGTTATTTTTTTATTTTTTTATGATGGTTGGTTAAAAATTGCAACTATATACATATACTATACACATATATGGCATTAAATACAAGGATAAATGGGGAAATTAGCCTTTTTTTTTGTTTTAAGAATTTTATTAATTTTTTTACTTTTATTTTTGTTTTAAGTAATTAGTAAAAATATTTACAAATATATATACAAATACAATATACACAAAATACAAGGGAAAATTGCACAAACCACCCCAGAAAACCGACTTTTCAACCGTAACTCCAAAAATTATAAAATCACAGTCATTTTGAAGATAATTTAATTTAGAATTCAATGGAAGTGATATTTGTTCAATTTGAGATCATATGGAGCCGGAATTGATCTTTCAATTAGTGCTTAGTGGCTTTTTCCAAGTGTGGCTACTTTTATTCTGTACATGATTTAATTGTGCAATCAGTTTTGTTAATTAGGACCCATTTTTATTTACAACTTTGATTTTGAATGTCATTTGATTTGGGGTCAATTAAGGTACAAATAAATTAGTGTTAGTTTTATACAGATATACACAAAATAAGTGAGAAACACATTTTTTTTTGTTTTTTTGTTTTTGTTGAGGACCCTATCTCCCCCTACTTTATTCCTGGTCGATCAGGTCAAGTCTTGACCTTCTCTCGGGGTTCGGGTCAGCCTGTATACAGTCTTCTTTTTTTTTATTTCCTTTTCTTTATTTTTCCTTTCTTTCTTTATTTATTTATTTTAGGTTAAAATTAGTAAGGAATGTACAATATTTACACACAAATGCAAGTTAGTAAGAATATGGAGTTAGCATTATATGCAGGTGTTTTATAAGGGATTTTAAGCTAAAATAAATGAATAAAGATGACGAATCGCAGATTCATCAGCCTGGCACGTGCTTCTTGGGTAATTTGCAAGGAAGCCCAGCCGACTTCTTCAATTTGCAAACAGGTCCCGATCACGTGCAGCGGGCATGCACAGTGGGTATTTTACAGGGAAGGTCCATTTACTTTACGTATTTACTTTTTAGTCCCTCCCTGGACCTGTTTGTAGTTATCTTTTCATGTTTTCTTTCAGTTATGCCCCTGCTTTCTTTGTTGAATATCTTGAGCTATATAGCTCCAATCGAGTTGATTTCAGTTTCATTTTGAAGCTCTCTTCATTATCTTTATTATGGCATACTTTAATTTTAGATTGGATACTAAGATCAGTAGTGTATTATTATAGTATCTAAGTGTCCTGAATGCTTTAGTTGACTTGCTCATTTTCTTATTAAATGTGGAATGCTTCTTAATGCCAACTCATTTTAACTCGTATTTTTTTTTCTATGGCTCAAGTGACTACGATTTTAGGGCATATCACTAGCTTTGCATGTGCATTCATTTGCATGATAAAAAATGTTTAAAAAATGCATGTTTTATTTTAATTGCATTGTCTTTACATAGTTTGACCTATATGCCTTCAACTCTACACTTAGTTAAACAAACTTAAATCCGAATAATATGAGAGAGGCTCGTGTCCCTGAGTTCGACCTTGGTTTCTTGCCAAGTAAAAATAAATCTTCGATCACCTCATTTCGATTTATGGCATATATATTTAAATGAGGTGATCGCTTTGACGACCGAAATCGGCCCGACTACGATGATGATTCCATGTGATAAAAACACATTATTAAAGGGCCGATTTTGCGGGTCGTCAAATGGCGCCGTTGCCGGGGACACGGCTCATTTCTTTTATTTTTTGGATTTTTGTTTGTTTAATTCGGTGTTCCTTTTTATAGGTCAATTAACCACATATTTTGCATATAAAATTTTTCTTTCTTATTTGATATCTAACGATTGTTTTTGTGGCAGGGCCCTTGATGGATCAAGGAGGCGAGGAGCAGGATACTCCCCGCTACGAGGAGCCGCAGAAGCATGCTTGGAGTCGATAAGAAAGAAAAGAAAAAAAAATGTGTCGCATTTATTTTTTATAATAAACTCGTCTTTTACAGCGGTCTTCGATCGAAGACTCGCGATTGTAATCGGACGAATGTGGTTGTGTGGGGATCGTCCCCACTTGAGTGTCGACCTAGGACTAGGCACGCGGCTCTCTGAGCTCATTTTATTTTTTATCCTATGTGCTTGATCGTAGGTTAGGTCACACTTTAAATCAGAGACGCACATAATCTCGCCTCACTTAGCCAAACTTAAATGGATATCATTTCCCGCTAATAGATGCATGATTAGGTGCGGTTTTATTCGACTTGCATACATTGATTTTGGTTTTCAAAATAGCCCCAGTTTTTCACGTGTTTTATCGTCAAATCACTGCATGATTTCTCGCTTAGCCTAGATCGCGTTTTTCTTCATCGTATACATGTTTTTCTCGGCTTTCATTTTTCTAGATTGATCACCTAGGATAAATGGAAAATGGAATGAACGGTAGACGATGATTTTCTGATTGATGTGCTAACCATAATTCAGTGATAACCTAAAATAAAATTGGGACTGTTAATTGCAAGTCAACCAAAAATGGAGTAAAATTCGATTTTGGGAGAGCAATACCCTCGCTTACGCAATGATTTTCACTTCACATCTTTTCTTCGCGTAAAAATCAAATGTTTTATCACCAATAAAATAGACAAGATAATAAACCAACTTGGTTGGTTTCACGTGTGAGTTGGTGAAACTAAGGGTTTGCTTGCTTGATTGAGCCTTGTTTGTTGTGACACACACCCCAAAACCAAAGACACTCCATTTCATCTTCGAAGATTCAACCGCTCACTTGTATATTCATCCCTCTTCTTTGTTCACCTTGGGTCTCTTCCAACATCAATCTCCATTTTTTTTACTTAGGCTAATCACAGCCTAAGTATAGGGGTGACCCAAGTCCCTGTGATTTCTCTACTCATCTTTTCTTGCCTTTATACTTAGGTTATTTCTAACCTAAGTATAGGGGGATCCCCTCTTAGCTCCCGTATATTCTTCTATATTTAAATGGACCTATGTACTTGTAACATCTAGTGCTATGAGGACATAGCAAAGTTTAAGTATAGGGGGGTATACCGTATATACCGTATATTTACTTTAGCTATAATCTGAAAAATTTGAAAAATTAAAAACTTTTTGGCTAAGGTAAAAATTCATTGGACTAAGAAAACTCAAAGGATTTTCGCGGTTTTTCGATATTATGTTACAATATTTTATAGAAATATTTTCGAAAATGTTTTTTTTTGAAAATGTTTTGAAAATTTTTATTTTGTGACATGGGTTTTGAAAAATCGCCATCTCTTTTCAAGGAAAGTTGAGTCTAACTTGTGTTTTAACTCTCTTATTAAAATCCATAAAAAATCAGAAAACCGCTAAAAACCTTTAGGAGCTATTAGTGACTACTAAGCCCAATTAAGAAAGCCGCGTTCAGTGAGGGTTCACCCTTAGCAGATTGGATGGTTTAGAGGACATCGCGTAAGGCCCCGTCCTCAAGCAACGGGCTTCGGCCTGTACTTACATCCATACTGGCTGAATTGTAGCTACTTAATTGAGTTTAGGCAGTTGTTATATCTCTTAAAGTTCAAAAAAAAAAGTGTCTTGTTTTTGAATGAAGAAGTTGGATTAGTCCTCTACATTTTCACTTTCACCCGGGATCGGATTTGGTCAAGAAGACTTAGCTTTTAGAAGTCTTTGAGATTTTAGGTTAACCAGCCTTAGCCATCAGGGTCTTAGACTTAATCATCCATATTTCCCTAGGTTTCTAGATTTGCATGCTATATTCCATGCTTAGTCTCAGACATAAAGAATATGATCAGCACATCACATGCACGACTGCGGTTCTCGATGAGATGAGTTGATTTTTCACCTGAGGGATTGGGATGAGTAAGTCGAGTTTGGATTTGATCTAATGATGCTCGAGGATGGGATAAAATCTTTGGAGGCTTCATGAAACCTGAGTGTCAGCAATATTAGCCAGTATGAGAACTTGATTCTTATACTAATCTCTTGACATTAACCTAAGTGCCTGGGTGTGAAAAATAAATAAAAAATTGTTGATCAGTGTGCGCCAACTCTTGGTAAAAGCAGTGGAGCTAGCCACCAATTATACAAGTCAATGAAATTCAAAGAAAAGCTCTCATTCCACAAAGTTACATATCAAAGAGCTTCCACCAAAGGCGAGCGCTCCCAAAATTTTTTCAAAGTGTCCACTTGGACCACCGCTATTAGGACCAGGAGTCGGGCTTGCACCAAAAAAGGGCTCTGCATCGTAAATGCTACAAGTCTGGGTGTCGAAGGTACGATAGGTACTCAAAAGAGACACACCCCGGTGTACTCCCAGGAAAACAAGTGCAGACGGCTCCAACTTCTCTTGACGGACGCACTGATCAACACCAAAAAATGTGTTGCGTAAAATGGCACTAGAGAGAATCCTTGTTCCAATGAGAGGGAGAGAAGAATTGACACAATCCCATGCCCTCCATTTTCTGGCCTGCCATCCACATTTTCTAAGTCTGACAAACTAAAGAGACGGTGGACTGAATGCAAGATTTGATTTATTCCCTAGTGCTGAGGATTAGATCCTTAGGAGATTTTTTCTCGGACCAAGATTTTGGGTGACAACTTGACTCTACTCTCGAAATTGCAGTCAACACTAAACTTCATATCCTTTAGTTTATATGTACATCAGAGAGAGTCTAGAGAAATAGAGGAATTGGAAGCCTCTTGATTAAGGCTGGGTTGAACTCTAAAATTTTGGATCTCTGAAGCCGAGTTGACTTGATCAGATTGGATCCTGTATTCACATGCACAAGGGGGTTAATCCAACTTAGTCATTCTTTTTGATGCTCGAGGACGAGCATAGTTTAAGTATAGGGGGGTGATGAACCTCAGTTTCATCATCTTTATTCTCCATAATTAACCCCCTTGCTTAAAAGTTTGTCAATAAATCCCTGTTAATATCTCATAATTAACAGAGTCCTAAATAAATTAAAAACCACAAAAAAATGACAAAACAAAAATTCGTGGTATTTTTAGACTTAAAAATACCCTCAAAAATATTTCGGGCCCTTGTTTGATTTCATTTCCAGTTTTGGTCAACATGAAACTTGTAGATCTCTTCAAGATCTACAACTTTCATGTTCTGAGTTTTCTCAAATTCGGCCAATAGGGCCCTCAAAAATAAGAAAAACCCTTCTGAATAACCTGATTGGGCCACGTGGCCCATTCTGGAAGCGCCACGTGGCCCGGCCTCTTTGTCTTATCCGCCACCGACCCTGGCCGTTGGATCTCGCTTCAGATCCAACGGCCCCGCTGCTTCCACGTATCTGCCTTCTCCCAGCCATTGATCATCTCCCGCTCTTCATCTACACCGCACGTCCCCGCCTCGCTCTTCATGCGCCACGTGTCACCTTCTGGTCCTTCCGATGGCATCTTCACCCGACCATCACAGCCGTTATCTCCTGGGCCAATCTCATCCATCCGATCGACCCCTTGATTCCATCTGAGCCATCCTTTAGCGCCTCGACCTCGTCATGACACGTGGCCGCTCCATCTGCCCTCCGATCATGCCGCCCCAGATCTTATCCTGGCCGTCGCTCCGCGCCTTAGCCTCCACCGTTGGATCTCCAGATCCAACGGTCAGGAGACCGTCGTCAACCTCCAGCAGACCCCTTCTTCCCCACGATCTCCTCTCGCGCACCTCTCCCCCTTTCCATTTTCTCCACGACTCCAGAGCCCCTCACACCTAACCAAACACCTCCCGGTCTTCCCCCATCATCCTTCTCCCTCGCGCACACCTCCACGACCCATAACTCCCTTCCAGTCGTCCCATGATCGCCTCGCAAACCACGACACCACGATCATCTCCGCCGAGTCATCCCTTCAAATAAGCCACTTCCCCCACCTTTCGCCGTCGTCCACCTTTACGCGGGGAGGGGCCCAGCCCTCCTCCGCCTCCCTGTGACAGGGGGAGGCGTCGGATAGAGCGAAGACGACCTCAAATCCCCCGGTGAGACCCTCCGCCATTCACGGTGGAGTTGCGGCGCTCCGGCGACCGCTCGAGCTGCGTCGACCGGCCGGCGACGTCCAGCGAAGACCCGGTGCTCCATCTGAGCTCCAGCCCAACCTCCGCTCCGCCCGACCAAGGTAAGTACCTCTTCTTCTTCCTCTGTAATTTTCTTTAATTTCTTCGATTTTTCTCGGTCACTCCAGCCGTTTTTACCCTCCATCGATCCTCCCAATAGCTCCGCCTCCGATCCCCCGTCATCGCGACACCCTCCGCTCGCCGTCTCCTTCTTCCATACCTCCCGTCACCTTCGACCCACCTCCTCCGCCCTCACGGCGGAGGAGCTTCGAGCTCCTCACTCTCATCGCCCGCATGAGCTCCCACTACGCTCACGCACGCACTTCTACGCCTCGGCTATGCTTCTAACATGCAGGTGCTCACGAGCTTTCAATGGACGGAGCGCACGCCGGAGCCTTCTTCGTCAACTCCACTCTCGACGCTCGAGCTTCGATGACCGACGCCAGAGCCTCCTGGGCCTTCCCCGAGTTCCCCGCTTCATCGACGACCATTACTTGGGCTCGGGGGAGGCCTGTCGTGATCAAGAAGGAGTGGCGGAGCTTGGAGCTTCTCGCCGGAGCTCGAACTCCGCCGCCAGCAGTCGAAGAAGGAGAACGTACAGGCACCGTTGGATGATCCCTCCAGGCTTTCATCCAACGGCTGAGGGGCAACCACGTCGCCTACAGCGGAGCCCATCCAAGCCATCGGATTCTTTTGATCTGATGGCTCATATTCAGCCACGCGTCGTCACCAGAGCACGCCCGAGCCTCCGTCTCCGAACCTACAGGCTTGGATCCGTCGAGCCTTGTCCGAGCCTGCATCGAGCCAAAGCCTACGCCCGAGCCACGCCGAAGCAACCCGGGCCTCCTCCGAACCTCCGGTCTACCCGAACCTGGGGAAGCGCGTGCCTGGCACGTGCTTCTTGGGTAATTTGCAAGGAAGCCCAGCCGACTTCTTCAATTTGCAAACAGGTCCCGATCACGTGCAGCGGGCGTGCACAGTGGGTATTTTACAGGGAAGGTCCATTTACTTTACGTATTTACTTTTTAGTCCCTCCCTGGACCTGTTTGTAGTTATCTTTTCATGTTTTCTTTCAGTTATGCCCCTGCTTTCTTTGTTGAATATCTTGAGCTATATAGCTCCAATCGAGTTGATTTCAGTTTCATTTTGAAGCTCTCTTCATTATCTTTATTATGGCATACTTTAATTTTAGATTGGATACTAAGATCAGTAGTGTATTATTATAGTATCTAAGTGTCCTGAATGCTTTAGTTGACTTGCTCATTTGCTTATTAAATGTGGAATGCTTCTTAATGCCAACTCATTTTAACTCGTATATTTTTTTCTATGGCTCAAGTGACTACGATTTTAGGGCATATCACTAGCCTTGCATGTGCATTCATTTGCATGATAAAAAATGTTTAAAAAATGCATGTTTTATTTTAATTGCATTGTCTTTGCATAGTTTGACCTATATGCCTTCAACTCTACACTTAGTTAAACAAACCTAAATCTGAATAATATGAGAGAGGCTCGTGTCCCTGAGTTCGACCTTGGTTTCTTGCCAAGTAAAAATAAATCTTCGATCACCTCATTTCGATTTATGGCATATATATTTAAATGAGGTGATCGCTTTGACGACCGAAATCGGCCCGACTACGATGATGATTCCATGTGATAAAAACACATTATTAAAGGGCCGATTTTGCGGGTCGTCAATCCACAACTACTTAAGTCGAGTCCCAGTTAACCTTTTGTCCAACACGTATATGAAGGATATGGGAGGATCCATAAGAGTATCATGGAAGCGTGAGGATTGCATCGTATGCGATTGAGAGCGACTAGTCATACTAGTTGCTCGAGGCAGCGGAATTTAAAAGAAAAATTCATGCGATGAGACCACATGATCCAAGAACACTTCTTGGATCATTTCATCTAAACCACAAACTATTAGGGTTACCTATTGAAGCATGGTTGCGATCGAGTCTCTAAACGAAGAGGCCTCTTGTCTCAAGTCCGATCTGATGGAGGAGACGCTTGTGAGCACGTTGATGAAATGTGTGCTCCTCGCAATCCATGTTGATGATCCAAATGACGAATCTCCTGATCTAGACACACGAGATCCGATGTCTTCTTCACGAGCGAGTCACACTAAAGGATATGGAGATCCACGAACAAACGATCCAGCAGCATAACGACGACACTACAACGATGGAGACTCTCTCTAGGAAATCCATGGTGGACGGCCATATGAGAGAGAGAGGGCATGTAGAGAATGAAAGAGAGAAGTTGTTGTTCACGACTTGTGTGTTATAACCAAGAAGAGCAAGGGATGCCTCTCCTTTTATAATATTTTAGGATCCATGGATCTCAATCCATGGACAACACAAATCCAATGGCTCACATTGATTTGTGTTTCTTTTAATGGCCATGATTTTGTTGTAAATTTACAACAACAATTAGTTTGATTAATTAAATATATATTGAATAAATCATCAAAATATAAATTAATTAAATCAAATAAACATAGGAGAATTAGGAAGGAGGCATGCCTCCCTTCCATTTAAGGTCAGTGGTACACCTTTAATTCCAATTCAAGGTGGTCGTCCATCCTCCTTAAAAGAAAGGAGGCACTCCTCTTCCTTTTTCATGAGATCTTCTATCCCATGAAAATCTCCATAATTACAACAACTATTGTTGTAAATTTATTCACATAAATAATTCGCAATTATTTTGTGAACATTGCAACCATGCCATTGGAAACTTATGAATCACATTCACAACCTAAAATAAAATGTAAATTACATTTTCAATTCATTGTCCAATATGAATCCAATTCACATCAATATTTAATTAATAAATGTAAATTACAAATGGCTCTCTCTTATATATTATAAATCACTTTTATAATTTATATGAATAATTATGATAGTACTATCCACATTATTCATATCCACGATAATTAAATCACATTTAATCATCTTGGATCTCTATTCTCATGTACCCAAATAATATGAATCACATTCACATTGTTTACATCCTTGATAATAAAATCACATTTAATTATCTAAGATAACTTTCTTAATAATATGAATCAAATTAATATTATTCATGATAATTAAATCACATTTAATTATCCATTTTCTCAATGCTCGGATACATATATCAACAATGGAATTATCCATGAACTTTTTCAAGGATAATGCACTTTCTCCGCGGATACTTGGAGATATGGACAGGGCGAGTGTATTGTTCCATGTATAGTGACTTTGATATTGAGATCACATCTCAAATCCACATCTTGCGGACCTCCCATAGATGCTTGATTAAATCAAGAATGCAAATCTAATTTTCTCATTACATATGAATCACATTCAGATCAACAACATTTGGACCAAAATCAGATTACTTCTCTTCTAAGAGGAGTCACTAAAATCCAGACCCGTTTCATCACTCCCTAGGAATGGAAGCATCATGGTTATACAATCGTTTATGATCACATCACCCTCAACGAGTCCTAATATCTGTACATCATGCATACTTGAAGACCTATATTAAACCTGAAGTATAAGATCAATTTTACAATGTATACTTCAGGGATTTTATCATTAAGTTTCTCATTCGACTATTAGGAGTTGGTATCGATCATATACTTTCCAAAAGCATATATCATACCCTGGTGTTGATCATATACTTTCCAAAAGCATATATCAAACCGATAAATTCAGCCAAGCTTCCAAAGCGAGACAACCATGCACGGAATTTGATTCTTCCCAATATCTTATGAGGGAGCTCATATCTTCCGCTTCAGTAATGAACCTGTATGATCCCGTTGAGAGATTGTATTACTCATATGCTCTTGTATGCACACCAACGTGCCGGGGTATAGACCTTGATTAGGTCATCAACCTATTGGTCTGCCAAATGTATATACTCAGACATATAGTAACACATATGTCTCTGGTCTAAGGATGCATGCCTATATCGTGACAGCATATGACATAGGTCTTTGGTTATCTCGATCTTGTTAAGTCAACTCTTTAACGTAACTTATCTAACACCTCCGAATCTCAATTCCTATGCAGAGGATCAGCATGAAGAGATCGGTTAGATAGCAGCCTGTAGAGGAAGGATTGCCATCTCCTTCTCAGGCTGGAGATCATCTCTTAGTAATCATTTAACGGTGCTTGATGAGTCCTCGATCTAACTCTTTAGATATTCATCATAGCACTAGCCTCTATGATTTAATAATTGAATCAACAACTGTATGATCATTAAGATGGTCGTGGTACATAACCCTAATTGTACTAAGAGACCTATAATGCAAATTAGTTATTCTTCATTTTAGATCACGGAATGATATTTGCAATAACATTTATTGCATAATGGCGTCGTAGGCTTGCATGTCCAACAATATACTACTTGTAGGCTCTGGAGCAACAACCACCATCGCCACAGACTCAGATTGTTGTCTACCAGCCACCAGAGTTCCAGCATCAGTACCTCGAGTCTTGTTCTCCACCTCCCCTGCTCATTCAAGAGTTGAATGGCATCTAGAGCAATGACCAGCAACTGACCCATCCTCAGGGACAACCCTAGGGTCAGCACAATGTCAGCCTACCATATCATGGGCAATAAGGAGGGTGGAATTTCTTGCCCATCCCGACCCAACAGTAGCCTCCGCAGCATGGTTACAACTGAAGGTAGAACAACTACCAACAACACTATCACCAACCAGCTGCTCAATTCCATCATCAGTAATCCCCGTAGCAGTACCAGCAGTACCCTTCTCTTCCTCCTCTGCCTCACTATTCTTAGGGTTACCAGCAACAGCTTGCCTCCTACATCTGAATCAACGGTCTCATTGGGCTGAAACTTCTTAGGTTTCCCACTCTGGATTGTTTATTCCAGCACATCAAGAACATGGCTAAGATGAGCCAGAAGATTGTTGACGTAAAAACCAACAAAACTGTCATCCCGATCAGTTCGAAGCAAATCTGAATAATTCCCATCGCAAGGAGCAGACAGTTTGCATTTTTCTACTCGAATCATTTAGAAATGATATTGCTTTATCTAATATTGTATATCTCACGAGCAGTGGGATCTATGATAGTGAAGTGAAGAAACAAAGCATATGATGGCTAGTCTTCAACTAATCCAACCAATGGGATCCGAGAATATTTTGGAGCAACATCAGATATCAAAATACAAAAAATGAAGAAAATACAAAAATACGAAAAGATAGTAGCAGTCCTGATAAAGCCGTGCTATCCTTGGAGATGCCAGCACCCGCAACAGAACCAGAGTCAGACGACAGAGCCAAGCTTGCTGTATTGATCCACAACATGTAGATGATTATATTCCTTTTTTCCATCTACCTGTACAGAAAGTTATGGACAAAAAATTGAATGAAAATGTTTTTGTCAGTGTACATATGCCTTTTCCTTCAGTAATTAAATCAAAAATAGTAAAAAAGTTGAAAAATGCTTTGTCTAATCTTGAAATAGTCCAAATTCCGCAAAACTTGATTCTGAAGATGTCGTTATTGAAAGCCATGGAGTACATGCCAGAAATGAAACAAGGACTTAAAGAGGCATGCACAATAAAGCATCCAAGCTACAAGAGGAAGAAACTAGAGACGCAAGTCTTAACCCTGGCAATAGTGAACACCATCAACAATCTCCCACACAAATAGATAGACAAGGGAGCACCACTCATAAGATGCACAATCATCAATCAGGAGTTCAAGCACACCTTGCTCGACAACGAGTCTTCAGTCAACCTTTTACCAGCATCACTACTCACAGAATTTGGGTTGGGTTCGCTTAAGACAACCAAGATGATTATGCAATTTGCGGATCGATCAGTCAAGTGACCTAAGGGTATGTTGGCGGATTTGATTGTCACTATTCAAGGGATGCAATTCCCTATGGATTTCATTGTCCTAAATATGGAGACCTCCGCACCTCTGCTCCATACCATGATTATCTTTGGCCGGTCGTTCCTTCAAACAGCCGTGGCAGTAGTTGACTATGGCACTGGAGCGATCACATTCCACTCCAACACCGATAAGATTCAGATAGAGACTGTTCCTAAGCCGAAACCTATAGAAGATATGTTTGAAATGAGAGTGCTTGAATCTCAACATTTCGAGGACTATGATTTGCTAACAGAGATTAGAGAAACAAATCTATTTCTAGATGATCCTGGAAGTCATCTTCCCTGAGAAAGGATGGGAAAGCATAGTCCAACTAATCGAAGTCTTTGAGGACGAGATTTTCATTGATGTGCCAGTAGCGGAACATGAATAATCCCTCCCGTCTGAGCAAGAAGATTTCATTTCTGATCTTTATGATGTACTACATGTTGAAGTTGAATCACCAGAGGAGGACAGTGGACAAACAAAAGAGCTTACACCTGCAATTGTCGCCAAAGTCACTACTGAAGTCACTGCCACAAGATGAGTCACAAGTTACCCTCGATTAATTTGTGTGAATTAAGCATGTGAAAATAATGATGTGTCATTTTGTTGTAGGCGGGTAATCTGAATCAATCAAGAAATAATCATTTAAATATTTAATTCAATAAATTCGAGTGATTTTATGTTTGTTTTACTTGGACAAGTTTTAAGGTCAAACTAAAGGAGGCAAAGCAACAACCTAGATTATTGTCTAACAAATTTTATACGCGATTTTCAAAGCAGAATATTATTGGTATTTTAACAAAATTTGGAATGCAAATGAAAATGCGGTCGATTTTAAGGACTACAAAATATATTATTGACCAAATGATATCCAAAAATTACAAAACTTGATTGAGATGTTAACAATGATGAAATATATGCATTGTGATTTTTTTTGGAATTTTCTAATGCAAGATGAATATTTTATGAATTAATGAATGTAGAACATGCGATTTTCAAAAATTAATTATAATAAATATTAAATCTATATATTTTCAGAAAATAAAATTATCTAAGATATATACTAGGTGATCAAACAATCCTATATCCTAAAAAAGTTGAATTATTACCTATTAAAAATTAATTAGTAAATACACAAAATGATTTTAGTAGAGCAAAATATGCAAGCAAATGCAATTCTTTTTAGTAACAATGTGAAATTCAATTAATTTTACTATCCATGAATTTTCGATAATTTTTGGAGCTATGGTTAATTAATTCTAAATTTTAGATTGCAGATTGGGTGAAGTATGCAAGATTCCACAAGAATAATTATTATTATTAAATAACCACAACATATAAAAATATAACAATCATGCCATAATGAAGAGATATAATTGAAGAACAAAATGCCATTTTTAGAATAATGAAATATTGTAATAAGGATGTTCAAAATTACAAATAAATTAGGGGGTATATATGCAATATCAAAAAATGAAACAAAATGCAAAACAGAGATTTAACTGTAATTACTTAAACCTTAGGGGGGATGTTGCAAAATTTGTAGTGGGTCACATGCTATGCACGTAACCCTCTGATGGTGGACTTGGACAGAATATGGCGGGTCTCCTACTGGGTTTTCGGCAAAACTTCTAGTAGGTCATGTGTTCCTTACCTGACCTCTGGGTTGTTGGGTTTGCTATGGAATTAAGCGAACTTCCAGGACTTTGACTCAAGTTCCCCCTCCCAACACGTGGGCCTCACGTGTGGGGGGGTCTTGGGCAACTAGCCCAGTGGCTAGCGAAGGAATAGGTGCAGCGTGGCGGCGAGCAGCTGAGAAGGCGAGGCGGTGGGGGTGATGTCGATGAAGTGCGGGATGGCAGTCGAAGGTTGTTGTGTTGCGGCGGAGTTGATGATGGTGGCTGGGGGGTTGGCTGCTCCGTTGTGAGTCGAAAAGGCGCAAGGTATGGCGAGGTCGAGGATGAAGATGACAAACAATGGTGGCGTGGTGGTTGGGATGTCAGTGGCACTACGGTGCGAAGAGGCCAAAGCAAGGAGCAGCTTATGCGAAGGCACTACAATGGCCGTGATGGTTGGATCTCGCGGGTTGAAGGTGAAGTAGCAACACTGTCCCCGCCTCCCCCCTGACTACCTACCTCAATTAGTGTGAGTAAAGAGTTTACTTGGGTCCAATATACCTCATCCCAATTTCCTCTGACAGACTTGTAGCAACCCATCTTTGCCATTTTTTGGCACTTGATACACTCCATGCCAAAATATTTCTACACGAAATCTCTTCTCTCAAGTATGGTCCATCATGTCATATCACTTGTTCTGTCTAGCATGTCAGATTCATCAGAAAGTCTTGATATTTGGACCTCCCTCGCTCTTCTATAAAATGAAATCCAAACCTTCGATTCGAGCTTGAATCCCTCTTTACATACTTTCGGCACCTTGGATCAGAGCCTAGAGTATTCCGTCATGACAGGAAGTGATTCCCATCGAGCCACAATGTGAAGGAAGGGTGTTTGAGTTGATTCAATCCCTTGTCAAAGCTCAATTGTGCGAGCTTTGCTCCCAGGCCTTCCAGGTCAGGTGAGCTTCTATTTCTAGTCATTTTCTCTACATATTCCATTTCTTAGCGTAGCTGTGTAGTTTGTTTTATTTGATTCCATCTAATTTCACAAAAAAATTAGAAAAAATACTAATACGCAAGAGCTTGAAGATCTAGCTCTGTTCATCTTGCCTTCTTCCTGTTCTGACTCATTTGACCACCTCATTTCTTCCCCCTCGCGTTCTCTTCCCTTCCAATCATCGACCACCCTCGATTATGCAAGAATCAAGGTTATCAGATCTCCATCCCCATCCCCATCGTCGGAGATGTCCACTTCACATCATCCCCCATACATTCCACTCCAAATGAGGTCGAGGTACTTTGCCCTCGACCTTTAACTCTCTTTGTGTAGGATAGAGCAACACAAAGACCCGCTAGGGTGTCATTGAGCTTGAACGGACCCTCAAAGTTCTCCTGAGCTCCAGACCTGTATCGCTGGGGTCGAACATTTTTTGCAGGATACTATCAGTTTTATATCATCATCAGATTGCTACAGAGAAACTCATCAGCTTGATTCGTCCACGAAGCGAGGAGTCAGCACCGATCGAAGCAACCTCAAGCGTTTGTTATTGCGGGTTTTTCCAGATAACTCCTCTATCGTTCGATTAGGATCTCCGTCCAGATCATTCAGCCACCGTCAGATTGAGGCGAACCACCGCCGTCAGATCCTCCTGGAGATCTAATCTAAAGTACTCATCCATGAAAGGGTATCACGCAATCCTAGTCGTCTGCATGTTTAAATTAGATCAACCCCTCATCGCCATTTTGTATTTAATATTTTGTCCTATAAATATAATATTAAGTGTAATATTTAATAAAAATTACACAAGGACCCCTTCAACTCTTTTTATTTGCAACCAAATCCTCCCACATCTTGTGTGGGGGCACGCATTTTTCTGTAAAATTTGTGTGCTTCCCCCTAGGTTATCTAGACTAGTTTGGAAACCTTTTAAATATTCTATTAATTTTCAAAGAGGTCACTTTCAATTGTTTTATTTTATTTCTTGAATTTTATTTTAATAAATAGCTCCTATGCTCTAAAAATCGTAGGAAAATTATAGTAGGTCCCTTGAAGGATGCATGTACACACATATTTTTGTTTAAGCATATTACTCAATCTCCTATTTTCTAAAATAAAAAGGGAGTTTTTATTCCCTATATGATTATTAAAATCCCAAAAAATATCAAAACATTTCTAAAAATTTCAAAAAAAAATACATTTAGTATATTATATATTCTACCATATATCTGAACTAAAAAAATACAAAAAGAAAATCTTGAAAATCATAAAATCCTAATAACATTTTTGAAATCAATAAAAATTCATTAAAATCCCAAAAATATTTTTTCATGTCTTGTATTTTTCTTTATCGTATATAAGATATATTAAAAAATAGTTTTGGGAATTTTGACCTTATTATCTATTTTCAAAATCCAAAACAATTCAACCATATTAGTTTGTGCATTATTTTCCATAAGAAAAAATACATAAAAATTAACAAAAATACCATAAAAATTACCAAAATAGAGAAAAAATACAAAACACTTTCTTTTCTGTATTTTGAGATATTTATATATATATATATATATATTTAAGAATAGGGATTTTTACCCAACACACCCTATAAACTTTGCCAATCACCTCCACGACCTTTGAACAACCAAATTCCTCCCTCGACCCTGTAAACATGCCAATTCTTACCCCATGAACCCTTTGGGTAATATGTTTTAAGCCCGTAGGGGTTTTTGGGGTAATTTATAGGGTCGATGGGGGTAATTACGTTGTGCAAAAGGTCGTAGAGGCATTTTAAAACGTTTATAAGGTCTACTGGGTAAAAATCCCTTTAAAATATAAAATCCTATATATATTATATACTCTATATATTACTTATATATAATTTTTTATTGTTATTATATTATATATATTATATTTTAAAAAACCAAAAAGAAACTAAAATTTTGTAAAATTTAAAAAGAAATAAAAATTCTAAATTTTAAATATATATAACACTTAAAAATCCATAAAAATTCACAAATTAAAATCCCATAAAAATTAGAAAATGGCTAAAAAATACAAAAAATTTATTACTAGTTATTATTAATTAATAATAATTATACATATCCTTTGTTATTCTCATTGGGTCGACCCTTACTACTTATTTGCTATACACATTTTGTAAGGTATAATAAATTTCATCTCACATATTTTCATTGCTATACATAGTCGTGGGTTGACTATTTATTTGAGTAACTGGTTCGGGTACCGAGTGTTGAGAGGTGTCGATACATCGATTGCTAGATCTGGCTTGTCGAACATCGCCGACCCTCCAAGACCAGACGTTAGGTACCTCGCTCCAGCAATATAATCACTGTGTTGTTGCACCTCTACCTTCCTTCGAGATGATGCTCCTCTGCCTAACAAAGAGTTGTTGCACCCCCACCTTCCCTCAAGGCTCGTGTTGTTTCTCCTCTGCCTTCCCTAGGCGGTACGTGCTCGTTCACCTCTTCCTTTCCTCGAGCAGTTGCTCCTCTACCTTCCCTCAAGCTATTGCACCTTCACTTACCCTCGACAACACTACTTGCATAGCCCAGGACCTAGACCTTCCCTTGGCGACATGTGATAATGCTCCTCCACAAAATCTTCACCTTCACCAGGTACTCTCCAAGTCTCTACAGTCGCATCTGCTACTTTTTCCTTTGTTATTGACTATTGTTCTCTACTTTTGTTTACAGAATCTACTGTTCCCAAATCTACATGTATTATAGTTCTCAAATCTATTTTGTTTATTGGGCTATACTTCTCTTTTCTTGTGTATAATCAGCAAGAGATGTGATGATATACATACGTGCTAGTTTTGATCATAAAAAAATACTCATATGCTAGTGGTTTCATGTGAGAATAATCAACAAGAGAGTATTGTAGTTTCTGTAAGATATGTTAGTTGCTCTTAATACATACAAGGTACAAAGACGATGAATAATAAAAAGGAAGTGAAGATTAATAATTGTCATCATTTGTTTAGGTTGTGCTTAGGTCATCATTTGATATTTGAATTTATTATTATATTTTTAACCATTTTTATTAAAATAATATAAATCACATCATCTGCATATACTTCTACCACTCGCTTACTCTCTTCAGACCGCCTGACCGAACAAATACTACATACTGACTTTCTGAATATTGGTGGCTGATGAATCCACGATTCATTGCCTTTATTCTTTTATTTTAGCCTCGTTTCCTTAGTCAAACACCTGTAAATACCAACTAATTGCACAAAATACCATTTTGCATGCATTTGTTGAATATGCATTTTTAACACTTTTTGTACATAAATAAAAGAATAAAGAAGAAAAGAAAAAGAAAAAAATGAAGTATGAATTTATACAATAAATGCAGACTGACCTGAACCCTGAGAGAAGGTCAATACTTGACCTGATCGATTAAGAATAAAGTAGGGGGAGATAGGATCTTTAATCCAAAAATCCAAAAATATTTTTCATGTATATTTGTAAAAAAACTTACATTATTTTATTTGTACATAAATTGACTTCAAATTAATTACTTTTTAAAATAAAATTATGCTGTAAATAATAAAAATAATTGTAAAACAAAATAATGTACATATTGCAAATAATCATACCCAGAAAAAGCCGTAAAGTAATAATTGAAATGCTAATTCCAGCTCCATACGAACTTAAATTGAATCAAAATCACTTCCATTATACTCAAAATTAAATTATCTTTCAAATGGTCATGGTTTCATAATTATTGGAGTTACGGCTAAAAAGTCGATTTTCTGGGGTGTTTTGTGCAGTTTCACCATTATTTATTATACATATTTTCATATTTATTTTTATATACGTAATGTACATAATTGTAAATATTATTTCCATTAAAAATAAAATATAAAAAAATTAAAAAAAATTAAAAAATTAAAAAAAAGATATAAAATTATTTCCTCATTTGTACACGTGTATATTATACTATATGTACATAATATTTGTATACAACTAACTTACTTATATTAAAATCACAACATAATTAAATATCTAACATTAATTAATTAATTTAATTTAATTACAAATTTTGTATTTATATTTAATTATTTAATTCATTTATTTGGTTTAAAAACATGCCTTTTATATAAGATATTATTCCATACCTTAAATATCCACCATTAAGGTGGCTAATTAATTTGTATTTATTTAATTTATTTAATTCCGAATTTCGTGATTAATTAAGTAATTTAATTATTTTATTAAATCTCCCAATAAACACCTTCCTCTTTTGTACATTTTTCCTTATTTTTTTTCTCTTTTTAATGAGTTCCTCCTCCTCCTTTCATTCTTTGATCAACCTTTGGTGGAGAGGAGCCCGATCTCTAAGAGTAATCTTGTCGAAGAAGGGTTTCCAACCTTCGAACCGTCTGGTGATAGCGCGTCGGCCCTCATCGAGGCCATCATGGCATTTCTGATTCCCGAGGTGAGATCCAATTTTAATTCTCGTGACTTTTCTTAGATAAATCGTAGGTTTATTTTCTGCTTAGACATGATTAATTTTTAGATCTTAAAATCACAAAAAAATCTATCACATTTTTCCGATCCGACACCGAAATAATCATCTCATCTTGCGATCTCTCCATTTTTCCTTTCTATCTCACCCAATCTTCCACCAACAGTCACACAAGGTAACCGGGGATACGGATCTCTCTTCCATATCACAAGATCTGCCCATTCACAACCTCTTTTGTTTATAAATAAAATAGTTAAAGAAACAAACAAACAAAAAAATATAATTATTTTTTTCCTGTTTCTCTAATAGCGTTTTTGCAGGAAAATCTAAAAATATATATCACAAAAAATAAAAAACATTTTTACTCATGTTTATTTTTCCTATTTAAAAAAAACTAATTTTCTACTATCTATTAATATTTTCTTCTTACAGTTTAAAGAAAAAAATATAAAAAAAACAAAAGTAAAAAAAAATTGCAGCAGGCGGCAGGTCGCCAACCCCGCCGCCCGCACTCTGCCTGATCCATACCGTGAAGCGCAGCAGAGCCACCCAATCGCCAGGCGGCACCGCCTCTCTGTGATGTCCTCAACCGCCCGGCTTCCCGACTTCCAGATCAGCCCGAAGCTCCGCGGTGGAGGGCCACTCCAAACGGTCGCCGCCCGCCTGGCCCGCGACTACCCACGCCGTCCCCTCCGCCCGATCCTCCTGTACCACCCGAAGCTCCCACACACATCCGCCGAGCGCTGTAGCAGTACACTCGCCGCCTCGCGCGTCCCTCGTTCGAGGCGCGATAGCCGCCAAAGCTACGCCTGCGTGGAAGCGCCGCCCGCACTCCTCCACCGCGCCAGATCTAAGGCGGCGGGCAGCCCTCCCTCTTTCCCTTTGAAGAAGAAACGAGGAAGCCCTAATTGTTTAAAAAAAAGAAAATTGGGAAAATTGTGAAGACCTCCTAGACTTCTTCAAAATTACAATCAAGTCTCCGCTAGAGCATAAGGCACATGCAACACACATGATTTTTGGTAATTTGGGATTTCTACCTGCAATTTCATTTCTGGTTATATTTTTATGCAAAAACTTTGAACAATTGCATTTTAGTCCCTATATTGCAGATTTGAATGTGCATGCTCTTTTTGATGGAATAAATATTTCTATTATTTGAAAAATTCTCAAAAAATTGTGTATGCTCTTGCTTTGTGCCTAAACAATGTATAAATTTTTCATAGCCTTTTGTTTCCATTTAATATATTTAAAAATTTAAAAATAGTGTCTTTTTGCATGTCTAGAATTAGAAAAATCATAAAAATTCGTAAAATTACTTAAAAATTCCCAAAAACTTTTTGTAGGTGTATTTTAGTGTCTTTTAATTTCTATCCAAAGTTTGTGCTTAGATCATTTATAAAACTCCAAAGAATGAGAAAAACTAAAAATCTTAAAAATTTTGTAGAAAAACAAAGAAAAATCCAAAAATCTGATTTCAGTCTCTGTGTGTAGATATTTATTTGTAGTTTATCTTAAAAATAATTTCTAGGAGGATTGGGCATTAAAGTATTTTTAGGTTGCAAAAACTCTTGGTTGTTCATTGTTTTCTGTATTTTACACTGTTTGATTTTTATAAAATCACAAAAAATCAGAAAATTTTGAAAAAAATACCAAAAATATTTTAGACTATATACACAAAAACATTTTCTCTATAATTTTCTGAATATTTTTGTCTAGTTTGAAAAATACAAAAATAGTGTGGCATTGTGTATTCTATCCTTTGTGCTTGTTTTGGAAAATAAAAAAATTCAAAAATTCAAAAACCACTAAAAATTGCATTTTAGAAATTTGACTACATAGTTTTTAAATCGTGCTCCTTGTGTTCGACCCTGGTTGTTATACCAGGTAAATAGAATAGCGAAACCGCTTACATTTGCATTTGACTGATTGATTTATTTTTCATTAAGTGGTTAAAAATACATTTTTTTTTCTCGTTGACCGATTCGAGTGGTTGAGAACGACAAACGTGATTATTATTTACACATCTTAACCGCATCGAAATCCATGTCATCAGAATGGCACGATTGCAGGGGAGCACGGCTTTGTAGTCATTTTTCAGTTTCATTTTTTATCTCTATTTATTATAACTGCTACCTAACCATCTCTTGTTTCTTTTTTTCTGCGAGGAACCGCCATGGATACGACTTGGACTATTTGGAGGGACCAGTACAGGAAGAGGAGTAAAGGAGCAGAAGAGTGTTATTCTACTTAGAGAATTTTTTGTGAATAATTGTAATAATTTAGACTTTGGACTTGTGGACTTGGACATTTTTTCGGGGTCTGTTTCGCCAAGTGTCGGTGCACTTAGGGGACCTCACCATCGTTTTTTGTGTTTTTGATTTCATCAACGCTATCTAATTCTCACAGTTTTAGCCCCTAGACGAAGGATTTTTTGTTGATTGTGACGTAAAAATCTAAGGCCCAACAACTAATAGATTATCTGTTCCTATATAACGTAATTGGACCTTGCTAAAAATTAAAATTGATAAAGTTAACTTAATCATTTGAGAGGCCACGTGCCGCTAGAGGTCGTATACAGCGCGTGCGGGATCTGTTGTGGTGGACACCGATCGACATATGAGACCGGACTCTCACCTCCCTCTCTCTCTCTGATTCGTTAACTAACTGTTCTCCACGATCAATAGAAGTTGCTCGTCTAAGGTCGATTTCCTCGTGCATCATATAGTTAGTTTACTTTCTGTATTTTATTTTTATGTGCAGATCATATTGCATGTTGAGTGCTGGAGCAAGGTACGCATTTCTATATCAACATGAATCATTGTGTTTGACCGCGCATCGGCTTTTTCGACTTCCTCCCCCTATTTTTTGGATTCAAAATAATCAAAGGAAATCAAAAAAATTGTTAGACGTTGTTTGTTTTTTTTAAAAAAAATCTAAAAAGGTGAAAACAATAAAATCTAGGACTATTAATGCAAATTTGACCCTAAAACATACCTCATTTAAAAATATTTGTTTTGGGGAGAGTCACCCCCTCATTGTTTGGTTTGCTTGAGCGAGAGAGTAACCCTTACACTAGGTTATAGTCACACCTGAACTTCTGTTAGACTACTGGTCTTAGAGTTAGTCGTTCTCCAGTGAGGATCTCTCCGGTAACCGGTAAAGCGGACCGTGACGTCCTTAACAGAGCAAGTTGATCGGGTATCCGGTAAACGGTCCGCAACTTGTACTAGCTGGGAAAGATCTAGCTTTGGGATTGGGCCAGTCTCTTGGGAGCATCGGCTTCCTAACAGCTCGCTTAATCGCTCTACAAGACTGATTTATCACCTAAACTAAAATTGACAAGATAAACGGTCGATCCTTTACGGTCATCATCTCGTGTTGAGTAGGTGAATTGGGGGTTTGATTTCTCATCTTGTTTTCTTACCAGATCTCATCCACACTCATCCCCACATCATGATGATGGGGAAGGAGATCCCTTAGGTTGCTTCTAGCAGCACCACTCTCGAGCACTCCTCCCCATTCATTTAGGGCAGTTTCGGAGAGCCCAGACCCGCACTCCGAACCTGAGTTCACTACCTCCCTATCCCCCCTCGACCGCCCTTCTTCCATCAGTCCTGAGATACCAGAGCATAGGCCAACTCGGATTTATGTTCACTTGACGGCACCTAAGTCAGGGTCTTTGCCTTTGCAGAGACCCATGATATGGCCAGCAGTGACGGACGAACCGATGGACAGACTCAGAGTTCTACTTTTATTCTAGATCAGGGCGCCATCAACAACACCTTGTTAGCCTCCCTAGAGATGATACATCAACAGATTCAGGACCAGGGAGCATTTATGGCAGAGGTCCGTCAGGAATTAGCACAGATGCGAGCCGACAGAGGAGAGCATCACCGAGCAGGCGGTGGAGAGATTCCAGAGTTTGGAGAGGATCAGACGGACACCTGGAGGATCAGCCAGAGCCAGCTAGACAACTACGACCGATGAGGCATTTCACAACCCTGCTGCAACTCTCACTCATCGATGGATTCAGCTCCCTGGATTCTGGGTGATTTCAAGCTTCCCCTCGGACCATTAAGCTTTTGCCCAAGTTCCATGGGCTAGCCACCGAGGAGCCGCATCTTCACCTGCAGGAGTTTGAGATGATCTGCAGCACGGTCCACGATAGATACGTGGACGAGGACACTATCAAGATGATAGCATTCCCTTTCTCCGTGACCGACAGAGCAGCTTATTGGCTGAAGTATTTGGGGAGATATGTTACCAATTGGGAAAAGCTCCGGACCGAGTACTTGAACAAGTACTATCCACTCGGTCGGACCAACGCAACACGAGCTCTGATAAACAACTTCTCATTGATCTCCAATGAGAAGATTAATGAGGCGTGGATCGATTTCGTGAGCTCATCGACCAGTGTCCACACCATGACAATTCCAAGCTCAATCTTGTCCAGAGCTTCTTTTGTGGGCTGACACTAGAGCTGAAGGGGCTTGTCAACACTTCTTGTGGGGGTTCCTACTTCTCCAAGGACGAAGACCAAGTCTGGGCCATCTATGAGGAGATGGCTGAAAACTACACAGTGATGTCCCAGACCAGGCTCTACGCTTAGGGGAAGCCCTCACCCCAGGTTGTGTCCTATCAGAGGATAGCACGGGTTGATGCTGGTCTACCCATTTCTTCATCAGCAGCAACACCAGCACAGGAAGAATCTTTAGCTGCTGACATGCATATTATCAGTGAGAAGTTGGACCGCATAGAGATAATAGAGAAGAAGCAGTGCCAGTGCATGACACAGATAGACCAATTGGCACAGACTCTTAGCAACCTGAAAGCCCACATCTTGTGTCTCTAGGAGGCACAAGAAGCTTCTCAGCCCCATTCCAGGTCACGAGCAGATCCCAGCAGCAACAGCTCTTCCCAGCACTCTACCCAGTATCGCAAGGTTCACCACATTCAGGCAGAGCCGATTCAGCAGTTGCAGCAGCACTACTTTCAGCCACCACCATCTCAGGACACTCGGATGGTGGTGTATCAACTGGATAAGCCACTGGCAGTTCTTCCCCCATTCTAGTATTAGCAGGAGCTGTTGATGGAAGTCAACAGGATTTGGTATGATTGGCAACAACCCGAGATCCGCGGAGATCATCCCGGATTCAGGTTGTCTACCAGAGGCACCTCGTCCCAGTAGCAGCCTCCAGCTCAGGGTGGATAGAGCAGCTAGCAGCAGCATGAGCCCCATTACTCCCAGCCACAGCTCCACTTCCAGCAGGATCCTCGTCCCTACCATCAGGGACACCAGTGGAGGCAGCAACATCAGCCTCAACAGTATTCTCAGCCTCCTCCTCATTTCCAGTGAGGCAACCCATCTGGTTCTCATGCACTTGTTTATGAGAACCCAACCCTTGATGACCTCTCCCCTTACTCACTGACCAGCAGGCATCCTTCCGGTGAGAGATGGATGAGTTCCGATAGGAAATGAGGGAGAAAATCAAGGGAAAAGCTGTCATACCCTCTCAAATTGAACCTAACCCGAAAGATCTGAAGAGGAAATCTGAGCAGGTATAGTTTACAGAGACCGCCACTCCTAGTGATATTTTGAATGATATCTCCTCCTATATATTTGATGCTGATTTTGTAACACTTAGGAGCAGTAGGATGCAAGCCGACGGTGTCTCGTCTGAGCGACAGCCCCATGATGATTCTAGAGAGTCAGACAACGGAGGATAGAGGTGTTGATGCCACTGATAGTGTTGATGACGATGTTGCTGACGCCACCAAGGATGATGATCCAACAGATGGTACTGAGACTGTCATTTCTCCTGTTGCAGACGGTGGTACTAAAGCCACCAAATTACCAGATGCTGAGTC
Source organism: Ottelia alismoides (assembly GCA_037367405.1). Taxonomy (NCBI): domain Eukaryota; kingdom Viridiplantae; phylum Streptophyta; class Magnoliopsida; order Alismatales; family Hydrocharitaceae; genus Ottelia; species Ottelia alismoides. The sequence goes on along the minus strand of JAZKJV010008895.1, from coordinate 407,158 downwards.
GGAGCGCGGTGCTGATGTCGCGAAGACAGATGCCGTGGGTGGTACTGATTCCACCATCTCTATTCCAGTTGTGTTTCCTCCTGTGTTTGTACCTCATGACAATATCAAAAACAAAAAAAGTAATAAAGGAAAGGTTTCTTCATCTACTCCGAGTCCATATGTGTTGCATGATAACTCTTGTATGGACTCCATTCCTTCTCAGCAGCATGAACCTCTTCCTGACCCTCTATCTGAGGAGGATCCAGCTATCCCCTTCCCTTAAGCACTCCGCTTAGGATAGGGAAAGAAAACAAAAAATACAAAAAAAATCACAGCAGTTAGAGTTCAACCAGCAGATGATCGACAGATTCCATATCCAGCTGACTCTACAAAAGGCACTAGAGCACATCCCTCTTTTTCAGAAGCACTTGAGAGAGAAGACCACTGTACATAGGAAGAAGAGGAATCGCAATGCAGAAATCCATGTGCTTACATGTGCCACTCGCTTCGCTATACAGAACCAATTGACAGCCAAGAGACCTGACACATGAGCTCCATATGTCAGATGCCACATTCATGAGCAGCAATTCGATCGTACCCTATTAGACAGCGGTTCATCGATTAACCTTCTCCTGGCTGCCTTACTCGATTGATTCGAGTTTGGCTCTCTTAGATAGAGCAGGACGATCCTTCAGTTTGATAATAGATCTGTTAAGAGACCGAAGGGGTTACTTAGGGACGTTGTCATCACAATTCAGGGCATGAAATCCCCTGTGGACCTTTGTTGTATTGGACATGGAGATCTCTGAACGTGTGATCGATGCCCCCATCATTTTAGGAAGACCTTTCTTGGCCACAACCAAGGCAGTGACCGACCATGATAGTGGGAAGGTATACTTTCGCATTGATGGTGAAAGTGTACAAATAGAGACGATCGAGGAGACCAGATCTAGATATTCAGAGTGCTTGGATCAGATGACCTACTCAGAGCAGATGACCGAGGCAGAGCTATACATCCACCAGGAGTGTGACTTTGTTATCACAGATGATGAAGCAGTTTGGGCAGATTCCGCATCACGAGCTCTTGCCACATCTTCAGACAGTGTAGACTCACAGATCATGGCAGATGAGAGTTCGGAGAGCACATTCATGGCACATGATACAGTAGAGGTTGTTTAACATGATCAGGATAGCGAAGACGATTTTGTCTCATGCACTTCAGATTCAGAGTCCTCAGACACAGACATCGACTTTGACTGGCAAGAGTTCGATGAATATTTACCATGTCTGGTGCCTACAGAGTGACAGCTAGGGCGAAGAGTGAGCTAGCTCCGTTGACAGATATACCAACAGGGCCATCTTCATCTGATTTACCATTGCAGCGAGAGTTCTCACACACAAATCTGGTAGCATTTACTCAGACATTCCAGAAGCAAGATTTACTAGATCCCACTTGCCTAGAATTGAAGACATTACCACAGAGCATGAAGTATAGATTCCTTGCGGGTGAGCTAGATAAGTTCCCAGTCATTATCTCAACGGATTTGACTGAAGACTAAGAATCTCATTTGATGGAGGTTCTTGAACGAAACCATAAGGCAATAGGATGGAGTGTAGTTGATCTCCAGGGGATAAGTCCGACCCTATGCTCCCACCACATTTATCTTGAAGAAGACGCCAAGCCCTCACGTGAGTTCCAGTGACGGGTGAACCTGAATCTTCGAGAAGTGGTCATGAAGGAAATATCTAAGTGGTGGAGCACCGATTTTATCTATCCCATCTCTGACTCTAAGTGGGTTAGTCCATTGCATGTGGTACCCAATAAGACGGGTATCACCACAGTTGTGAACGAGTCTGGAGAGGAGATAGCTACCCGAGTACCCACTTCTTGGAGGGTATATGTGGACTACAGATGATTGAATTCAGGCCACCAAGAAGGACCACTTCCCGCTACCATTAATAGATCAGATCATTGAGAGATTAACTAGGAAGATTTATTACTGCTTTTTGGATGGGTACTCGGGATACAACCAGATGGCCATAGCGCCCGAAGACCAAGAGAAAATAACTTTCACCTGTCCGTTTGGGACATATGTTTTTAGACGGATGCCCTTTGGATTATGTAATGCTCCGGCTACATTCCAAAGGTGCATGCTCTCTATTTTCTCGGACATGGTTGGTGAATTTTTAGAGGTCTTCATGGATGAGTTCTCGGTCTACGGTGACAATTTTGATACATGTCTTGATTACCTAGACCGAGTACTTCAGCACTGCATTGAGGTCAACTTAGTCTTATCGTGGGAGAAGAGTCACTTCATGATGACTCAGGGGACGGTCCTTGGCTACATCATATCCAACAGGGACATGGAGGTCGACCCGGCTAAGGTGGATATCGTCAAGAAAACTCAATCCATCGTCCAATTTACGACAGTTGCGGTTCTTTTTTGGGCATGTCGGTTTTTACAGATGGTTCATACATGACTTCAGTAAAATTGTCCGACCGCTCACTAATTTATTGACAAAAGACACCAAGTTCCTTGTCAATGATAAGTGTCTTGCGTTATTTGAGACTCTCAGTAATTTAGTTGTTGAGGCTCCCGTCCTTTAGCTGCCTGATTGGTATCTTACATTCGAGATCATAACGGATGCTTCTGATCTTTCCGTAGGGGCTGTCCTTGGATAGAGGAGGGATGGAGCGCCTTTTGCCTTTCACTATGCTAACCGAACAATGGATGCCACTCAGCAGAATTACACAGTCACAGAGAAAGAGAGCTAGTTGTAGTCTTTGCCTTGGATAAATTTAGATCTTACATTCTTGGATCTAAAGTGACTATTTATATTGATCACACCGCCATCCGATACTTAATGGCAAAGAAGAATGCCAAATCGAGAATGACCAGATGGATTCTTCTACTCCAGAAATTTGACATTGAGATTAAGGATAAACCTGGAGTCAAGAATGTGGTGGCGGATCACCTCTCCCGTCTAGAGAACCTTGAGGATTCGGATCAAATGACACCTATTACAGAGACATTCCCAGATGAGGCGATCCTTGCAATCACCTCACTTCCATGGTATGTCGATATTGTGAACTATCTTGTCATAAAGAAAGTTCCACAAGATTGGCCCAGATAGCGACTTGCGACCTTTCTTGCGAAGGCCAAATCGTACCATTGGGAAAATTCCACCCTTTATCATGAAGGGGGGATAGCTTCTGGAGACGGTGTATTCCTCAAGAAGAGTAGCATAGCGTCCTCACATATTGCCACAAGCTTAAGGCATGAGGACATCATTCTGGGAGACGGACAGCATAGAAGGTGCTCCAATCCAGCCTTTGGTGGCCTACCCTCTTCAAGGATTCAGATGAATTCGTGAAGAGATGTACTAACTGTCAGAAAATGGGCACTTGTGGATAGAGAGATATGATGCAGATGCAGCCATTCACTTCTGTGAGGTTTCTTGACGCATGAGGCATCTATTTCATGGGCCCATTTCCTAAGAGTCAGGGACTTGAGTATATCTTGCTTGATGTAGATTATGTCAGACATTGGGTTGAGGCCATCCCCGCCCGAATCGCAGATGCTAATACCGTTTGCAAATTCTTGGGGAAAAATAATCATTTCACGATTTGCGGTACCTAGAGTTTTGATATCAGACGGGGGGACTCATTTTATCAATGACAAGGTAAGGGCCTTTGCTAACGAGTTCAGCATAGATCATAGAGTTGCCACTCCTTATCATCCACAGACGAATAGTCTTGCTGAGGTTTCTAACATGGGGAGAATAAAGATTATATTATAGAAGATAGCCTGCCCAGATTGAAAGGATTGGTCACATCTTTTGGACTCGATCTTGTGGGCATATCGGACATCCTTCAGGGCTCCATTCGGTATATCTCTATTCCGACTCGTTTATGGCAAGCCATGACATTTACCAGTTCAGCTAAAGCAAAAATAACTATGGGGTTGTTACTGAGATATTTTTGGATCCAGAGAGTGTAGGAGATCAGAGAAAGGCAGAATGGTAGCCCTGGAGGAACTTAGAGATACAACCTTTTCGAGTAGCCTACAATATAAGGAGCGAGTGAAGATATGTCATGATTCCCATATCTGCCATAAGCAGTTTGAGCCGAACCAGAAAGTATGGTTATTCGATTCCAGGCTAAAACTATTTCCAGGGAAGTTGCAGAGCAAGTGGAAGGGACCATACTTGGTCCGGAAGGTGCATGACAATGGCAGCATTGATATATCTGAGATGTCATATGAGTCTACCTTCCGATTTAACAATCAGTGCCTAAAGCCATATCTAGATCATTATCCACTGACTGTCGATGTTGCCCCTATTCATTTTGTATGAGATGTGGTTTTTGACTCACATCCTTTGAATCTCATGCCTGATTATCACTTTCTCCCGTAGCTGTATAGATCCAGATGTCCATATCGCACACTCTTTTGTCTATACACCCCATCTCCATCTCATGATTATGCTATATTTAGGGTGTAATTTACCCTAAGTATAGGGGGTGTCAGATTTTTTTACTATCTTTTGATTCTTTTTACCTCTGTTTTGTTGCCTATACTTAGGGATATTTTACCCTAAGTATAGGGGAGGTAGACTCTGTACATTCTACTCCCTGGTTCTCCCCTTGTGTACAGTCTTCCATACTTAGGATTACTTGATCTTAATTATAGGGGGATCACCGACGTCTATTGATTATATTCTTTTATTTGTCGTTGTAGTATAATATTTTTTTTACTTCCCAATACTTAGCATGAGTTATGTCTTCCTTTCCAGCTCTTTGATCACTATGAGGACATAGTTCGAGCTAAATATAAGAGGTGTCGTATATATTGTATATATACTTTATCCATAACCCGTACTTTCATATTTTTAATATGGATAAAACACTATATAAATACTAGTATAAAAAGCTAACTAATAAAAAGGATGCAGATATTTCCTCAAAATTCTTTTTTTATATACTAATTAATAAATCAGGTTAAAATATTTTGAAAAAATAGTTTGAAAACTATTTGAAAAATTGAAAACTATTTGAAAATGTTTTGAAAAATATTTTCAACCTTTGTAAAAATATTAAGGTTTGTAAAAAATTTTCTTTTTTGTGTGAAATAAAATGATTTTGTAAAAACTATTTGTAAATGAATTGAAAATGGTTGAAAAATTATTTTGAAAATCTTTATATACTGTTTGAAAAATGTTTGCAAAATAGTTTTTAAATGTGTGTAAATGTTTGTAAAAATTGTTTGAAAAATTATTTTGGACTATAGTTTTCAAAATTATTTGTAAAATTATTTTCAAATAAATTTGAGGAATATATGCAACACAAAATAAAAAAATCCAACTGTATGTATATACGTATTACTCAAGTTGTAAATCCTTTCATCTAATTCTTATAAATAATTGACTTACCCCTGTGTAAATATGTGTATCTCTAACTAACCCTTATTTAAAAAAAACTCTTTGCATGTGCATCATTGTTTTTCAAAAATCTATAAAAAGTTCAAAATTTGAAAATTATTTCACAAAAAGATTTTGTTTTCTTTTCTTTGCATTGTACATATTTCTTGCATTATCATGTGCATTTTTCAGGATAGTATTGACATTTAAACTAAGTCTGGAATAAATTTGAAGAATGGAGTTTAACTTGGACATTAATCCACTTAATTTCAGCGGAACCTTATAAGAATTGGAGTTAAGAGTTTTTAGGTCCTAGTGACTTAATTCTTTGAGTCCATAAGACTATATTCACATCTCATCTTGATAAGTATAAGTAGAATAATTTAACAACACACACATGATTCTTTCAAACCATGGCTTACCTTGGACAAAGCACTCTACCGTAGCTCTTCATGGAGGAGTGTAGTGAGGGGACATCTTTGGCTTGGGATAGCATACGAGGGTAGTACATCTAGGAGGAACCTCTCGTCGTCCTCTAGGGAGGAAGTGCGTCTCAACCTGGTTTGATGATGTTGAGGTCTAAAGACAAGATGCTGTGGGGTTGCAATAATGCTTCAAAAGAGGGATAGTCTACTAGCTCAAGAGGAAAAAACTCCTTATGTACATGTTGCACCTTGTATATATTTTCAAAAAAAAATGCAAAATCTCCAAAAGTGGACAGGCCTGATAGAAGAGTAAAATGCTTGCCGGAGTGTATATACAAGTAAAAAGAAAGAATAAGAGCTTCAAAATCAAATGTTTGTAAGCTTGCAGCAGATGACTTGGCTATACTAGTCATGTATCCAAGGATAGGTAACTACACTGGTTACTATCCATTCTCTTCTCCATCCCCTCTTCTTGAGCTGGTGGTACTTGAACTTAGAAGGGAATATCCCCGCTCCTTGAGGAAAGAGTTGCTAGACCGGGGGATTAGAGTTACCTTGTTGAGAGAGGCTATTTCTTTGCTACTTTTGAGATGAGGAGCTATATTTCACTTACACCGTACAAGAAAAGATTCATAGTCATAAGAATTTGTGTATGTAGACTTGTTCTGATCTGACTGTTGAGGAGACCTGAATAGGAGTCTTATGGAACTTATAGGTTGTTAGGTTTTAAATCCATTTCCAATTAAGGTTCCGATACACTAATAATCCACAGGTCTGACAGAGCTTCATACTACATTTTTATGAAGATAAGTTTAAAAGTCAACATTGTTCCAACTTCTTTCCTTTTTCTTTTCTTTATTTTTATTTTCACTTATTTTCCAAATAAGTGTTTACTAAGGGACTAGCAAAGCTAAAGTATAGGAGAATGATGAATCCACGATTCATCGCCTTTATTCTTTTTTTTAGCCTCATTTCCTTAATGATGAATCTCAGATTCATCACTCTAAATCTCATTAATTAAGCTCAAATCCCTCAAAACCATCAATATTTCTGCATTTATTCTGCATTATTAGCATTCATGCATGTTTTCATAAGAATTGCATTTTAGCACTTATTTTTGCACAAAATAAGAAGCCAAAAATCCCAGCCAAAATTGACCTGTAAATAGCCTAACTTCCCTGATTTTTAACTAATTCATGCTAAGTCCGAATGACCCGAAACCACCTCCACTATGTACATATCAATAACAAGAATAAAAATGAAAAATACAAACAAAATCACTAACCTAAATAAGTGGACCAAAAACCAAAACCCTAGTTTCAGGATTTCTGGACTAAAAACCTCATATCTTCCTCATCCAATGTCAATTTTAATTCTACTCACTTTTGAACTAATGTACATTCAATTACTTTCAAAACAAGACCAAGTTCAAGTGAATGGAGCTCATATGTGAAAAGTTGGATTTTGGGCCTCTTTTGTACATTTTGTATTTTAACTTATTTTGACCTATTATTTTATGTACATACTTAACCTATTTTAGTTGATTTCTTTTTCATTTGTCTTCTTTGATAAAAGTCTTACTAAAACGTGCAAAAATTCAAATCCAAATTGAGCTTGAAATCAAAGAAACAAATTGGGTCCGAGTCTTCACTAACCATCTGTACAAAATTAGTCTTTTTCATATTTAATTTTATTCCTTCTTTTTCTTCATCAATAAAAATACAAAAAAAATAATGTGTAAATATTAATCTTTGATTTTATCATATTTTTTCGGATTTTTATCTAGTTTGAAAATAACAAAAAAAATATAAATCTCAAAAATCAAGGTATTATATGTACATGGGATACCCCAAAAATATCACTTTATGCAATTGATCTATTTTTGTTTTGATGTCTTCATAAAAGTTGTAGATCTCATCGAGACGAGTAATTTTTGTGAAGAAATGTTTTCGATCCGAGGTCGATTGCTATTTCTTTTGTATTTTTAAAGGATTTATTCTTTGAATTTTCTAGTGCTGACACTTACGTGGCAGCTCCTGAAGCCGCCACGTGTCAGCCATCTTTGGCATTATTTTTATTCATTTTTTATAAAAAAAATAAAAAAAATAAAAGGCATGCACGTGCGAGGCATGTGCGTCGCGCCTCTTCCCCCAAATCGCCGCCACACGTCTTCTTTCAGGTCGTCCGATCACGGGCCGATCGGATGGCCCGTGACCATCGTCTCCAGGATGCCTTTCCCAATTCGATCCGCTCTGCTTCCCTCGATTTCGTTGCCGCTCCCCCTATTTCGCCCATCGCTGATCCATCTCGCGGTCGCCCAGATCTCCTCCTTCAATCTCCAATCCTCTGCGAATCTCAGCTGACGCCATCTCGATCACCAATTCGATCCTCGCCTATAATCACCGATCCCAAATCCCAAACTTTCCATCTCCGGCTAATTACATCTCCCTATTTAAGAACCTCCCGCCGCCCCCAATTCGATTTACCCGCCGATTCATCGGGAAGAGGGCTCCTCCGTCGAAGGTGACAGCTCCAGGCACCACCAACCTGCGGCGAGATCCGAAGCCCTCTAGGCTTCGCTGCAGCACGACTCCCTGTTGCCAGCGCTGCCCTGCTCTGGCTAACGGCCGTCGAGCCAACGACTCTACGCCAGTGACAACGTCATCTTCATCGCTATCTTCTCCGACACGACTTCACCAACGCCCTTCGACTTCTTCTTGACCAATGACGACCATCAACGCCACCTTACCGTAGGGTTGCTCCTAGCATACTGCCCCTATTCCGGCTAACGGTCGTCGAGCCTACGACTTCTACGACTTCGAGAACCTTCTTCTTCGACAACCACTGGAGCCCCAACGATGCCTGCGACTTCACCATCTTTAACCTCAGGAGCTTCCACCTCCAGCAACTCCCTCCTCCACCGGTCAACACTTCACCGACGCGTCTCCACCGCTGCCCATCGACCGTGTGTCGGCCCACACCAGTCGTACGATCATCAAGCAACCAATTATCCGAGCCGTTGACGCATCGCAACCCCCAGCCGTTGGATACGAGTTCCATCAACGTCCTAGAACTGCTCCAAGCCTAGCGTCCGACCCAGATTCGAGCCAGGAGCCTCGGGCGGCCCGAAGCACACAGGAAGCGCCACGTGGTGGCCCCGCGCCCACACTTCAATCTGAGCCTACCATCACATGTGCGCGTCACGTGGGCTTCGAGAACTTTGTAGAAGACCCCCCGAAGGTCCTCTATTTGCCACCAAGTCCAGCTCCAGAGGGCACGTGCCACGCATGTTCCCCTCTAGCTATTTTGCAGAAGAGCCCCCTGGTTCGCGGTAATTAAACATAGGCCCCCACTACGTGTTTATTTATTTTATTCAATTACAGAAACACCCATGTCTTTCCTCTTCATTTTAGACATCTACATTACATTATTTAATTATCCAAAAAAACATTTTATTTGTCAATTAATTCTCTACGTTTTGACATATTGTGGATATTTTTGTGATCATTGGTTAATTAATATTTAATTATTCTGTGGAAAATTGCATACTTTGCCCAATTTTTGCTTTAATTTTCATAATTGATTAACGGTTGCTCTACAAATTCCTGAAAAATCACATATTGTAGAATTAATTGTGTGTAATATTGTGCCCAAAAAGAATTGCATTTGCATGCATAATTTTCCCTGTAAAAATCATTTTACATATTTCAATGTTTGATTTCTAATAGGTATTGAATATTGTATTTTCGATGTTTAGGATTTTTCTTAGTCCATTACTTAGTGATAGATCTTAGATAATTTTATTCCTTGAAAGTAATTAGGTTTAGTATTTATTATAATTAAATATTGAAATTCATTATGTTTGCATTTGAAAATTCATTAAAAATTCATCTTGCATCCAAAAATTTCAAAAAAATTACGGTGCATTCATTTCATCATAATTTGCCTCTTGGCCAAGCTTTATATTTTTTCGGACATCATTTGAGTGCAATTTACATTTTAGTCCTTAAAATAGGCTGAATTAGCATTTTGCATCCTTTATTGCATTAAAAATTACAAAAAAAGACTACCACGAAAACCGCGCACGAATTTTGATAGACATAATTCTAGGTTGTTCCTTTGCCTCCTTGTGTTCAACTTTGGGACTTACCCAAGTAAAATAAACATAAAACCGCATTCATTAAAATTGACTAAATATTTGTGGTTATTTTCTTGTCCGGTTCCGATTGCCGCCTACAATGAAACGACAAATCATTTTTACACACAATCAAATACATATCTTTAATAAGCGTGATATCGGAGTCGTCAGATGGCGACGTTGCCGGGGAGGCAAACAGCTTAGTTTTGTGTTTTGAAAATTTTCATTCGATTTTCCGCATTCGGGTAGTCTGACCCCTGAATTATTCATTGTAAATTCCATTTTTTCCTACGTTTAATTTATTTTATTTTCAGCATTTATTTCTCTTATTTTATTTTTGATTTATTTTTTAGTCACTCTCTTACACAAATTTCTCTTATTTTTTCTTACGAGGTACCCGGCGTACGTGGAGCAGTTTTTCATGAACTGAAGCATCTTCACCGACATCCAAAAAAGTTGCAAATAAATTAAGATTGAGTCGAGTCGTGAGAGAGCGTAGAGTATAGGATTTTAATTTCTACAAACTTTTAATTTCTGTAATTAATTGCTCATTTATAGCGGTGTTTGTTTGGACTCTCACGTATGTAAAAAAGACCTTGAACTAATCTTGTGGTGTGTCGTGGCCTGTTTCACTCCCCGGTGAAGATGGGTCCTGACTTGAGTGGTGCTTAGGATAGACCTGCACATACGGCTCTCAGAGTATTTTAATTTTTGATTGTTCTCGTAGGATCTAAGGCCACACTTCACTATAATTGAGACTCACATAGATCGTTCAATTTAGTCAAATTTAACTCAATTCTTCCCCGCTAATAGAACTTTCTGCTAGGTGCAGTGTTTCATCGACTTGCATCCATGTAGACTAAATTTTCAATTCTTGTATTGCATCCCACATGGAGATTGCGAGGATTCACTATAAGTCTTCTAACTGAGCACACATCATTGTTTTCACGTGCATCGGCTTTTCCCGAATTTCTCCCTCCTGTTTTGTCGCATAATCTTAAAGGAAATTGGGACTAGAAAGTATACGTGTATTTTTGCTCACTTAATTCTTCAGTGATCACCAAATTAAAATTGGGACTGCTAAATATAGTCGATTCTAAATAACCCATAAAATCAAGAATTTTTGCGGGAGAGCAACCCCAACCTTGGATGTTTCTACTTTTCTGAGTGAGCGAGAGATGACACTTAAGGCTAGAGCCCAAACCCAGATTTTCATATTGACTACTGATTCTACCAAAAACGATTAGCTACTTCTCAGTAAGGATCTACAGGTAGCCGGTAAACGGTCTGGATTTCCTTAGCAGAGTGGGTGGTTTAGAGGATATTGTGCAAGGCTCCATTCTCAAGTAACGGGTAGCCATTCTACGGTCTGTACTTAGTCCCATATAGGCTGAAAGTAGGTGCAACTAGTCATAAGAATTTGGGCCAATCATTACGAAAGTTTCCGGCACCTAAAAGCTAGCTAAATTTTTTCCAAGATTGACTTATCACCAATTAAAATTGATAAGATAATAGCCAAACTCTTACGGCTTCATTGTGTGAGTTAGTGAACTTGGGGTTTGATTTGTGTTTGCATTTATGTGCGTGAACAGATATCGAAGATCAAAAGCCATACATTTGATAAAATTTCTTTTGACTTTCCCATGCAATCATCTCTCTCCTTTCTTGATTTAAACCTCATCATGGAACTTTTGTCCAAAAACTCTCCGCATCCAGATCATAAAAATCATTGCAGACCCAACCCATCATTCCTTTCAGCTCTTTCAAAAATGGCCAAACATTTATTTGAGAATCCATCAGAGCTATACCATGAAAATGAATTCGTATAGGTACGACCCAAAACACCTCCTCCAACTTCCACAAGAGACTCTCAACCATCAATAGATCCATCACTCTCTACAAATCCGATCTTCTTCATGAATGACAACCCTTTGTATTCGGATCAGACAAACCAACAATCTACTGAGGTCTCCACTTCTTTATATATCAATCCACTCTACTCCGATCATACAATTCATCCTTCTTATTCGGTAAATGTCAATCCATCATTCATGGGAGATTATGACCACATGATCAAACTCAACACTTCTTCACATCTTCCATCATTCCCACCCTTGAACACCAATGAACAACCGTTATATTGTATTGACCATGACAACCCCCTCTTTAGACATGCCACTCATATAGAGGACTGGACTAACAATATAGACACACATAACCCCTGTATGTTGACTCCACAATATCAAGATCCGACCACTCATAATAAAAGGATTGAACTCTACTCAGACCAACTCCACAGACCTGGAACACATGAGCATCCTCCTTCCATAATTTTTGAGGAGAAATTTTCAGAAAATAATGATCATATAATGGATATTTCAAGAAACTCTTCTCTTAGCACATACAGGAAAATGGAAGATGAAATTATTGAATCTCAAATACAAAAACATACCTCGACTGCTCGCATGATTGGTCATGAAAAGATTTTGGAGGATGATATTTCAAGGATAAATAAGAAATTTGATTTAATGGAGGATAGATTTCAAAAATTCACCGATCGATTAATCTCTGTTAGCTCGGACATAAAAATGAATGAGGAAATGATTGGATCTAATGTTGATAATTTTGAGGATATTCAGGAACCTAGTGACAATTCTGACAGCGACACTTCAGCATATTATTCCCCTAGAAATGACTATGCCTCTGAATCTTTCTCTGAACATCAGAACCCATGCTCATCTGAGGAACACACCACATCACCACACCACACAGAAAATACCAAAAAAATTAGAATATTCGAAAACCACAAAAAAATCGAAAATCTCAGAAAATACATAATAGTTGAATCTGGAGAAGATCTGAAGAATTTGGATCCTGCTTTATGGGAAGCACTGGAAAAAAGATTAATGTTTGAACTTCCCTTTATACAGGCCATTGAACACTTCCCCGACCTTAAAGGATTTGTAATGGACAAACTAATGATGAAAAAGTCAGGTAGGATTAGAACAAAGACTGAAAGGCATATCATGTCAATGGCCTCCTCCTCGATGTTGAGGAGAAAAACTAAGAGCCGCATAGTGAAGCGGTTGCCCAGATTTGACTGCATAATCAAGGACACAATTTTTACCCACGCTCAGATTGATGACGATTCACCGATCAATATCCTCCCGACCTCTATATTTCACGACCTCAAACTCGGACCGATCAGGAAGATACGAGAGATTGTTCAATTGGTGGACCGATCGATAAAGCGGCCGAGAGGAATCATTTCTGTCATCATGATATTCCAAGGTGCTCCGCTCAAAGTAGAATTCACGATCATTGATATTGAGCATCAGGGAGAATTCATCCAGTCTCCAATTATTCTCGGAAAGCCATTATTAGCATTGGCTAAGGCAATTATTGATTGTGAGACTCGGGAAATCAATTTCACAGCATTAAAAGCACTTCGATCTGACCCAGTCTTTAAGAAACCACGACTTTCTGAGGCAACCTACGAAATCCCCGACAACCGTAACCATGAAGTGGTAGAAGAGCCCTACCCCGCTGCTACACCTGAGATAGCGGTTGTTGATGAGACTATTGGTTTAGAGAATCTCCCCTCTGCTCCATTCCCAACTGCTCTCACCATGGAGAATCAAGTATATGAATCATATGATATGGAGACTTATGCATGGGCACACCCTGGGTCAACCTATTCGGACTACATGGATCACATCAACTTGATAAAGGAATGCTCCAATGTCAAATCAATTGAGAACGAACATGCAGAGACTCTCCCCAGTTTTTCAATTCCCATGGATCTCAAAATATACGAATGTTTCTTATATGATCCTGAGACATATGCATGGTCGCACCCTAGAGTAACCTTCTCTGAATACCTTGACCAAATCATCCCAAATCAAGAGTGCACCAACATTCATAAGACTAAGAGCAAACACGTAGGCCGAACACCGACCAAGGAAAAGAATTCCAATGGATATTCATCTGGACACTCAAGTGAACCGACACCTTCACGAAACAAGAAAAAGAAAGTCACCTTTGATCTTTCAGAAGTGGAATCAGCTGATTATCCCTCATTAGGTCCAGAAAAGGTATTCTACATGAGTGAAGTCTGTTCGGCAGCTCTAAAACCATATCTTCGCAAGGATCCAAAATTTGATTCTCGTTGGACAACTCCCGTTCCTAACTACTATTCATCCAAAGTTGATGCTCCTACCCTCATCAAGTACACTAGAATTATTTCTTATGAGTGAACAGACTCTTACTACCCTTGTTAATTTAATTAAATTAATGGTCAAATTAATGTTTCGTCGTTTGTTGCAGTCGGATAATAAGAGCTAATCAAAAACCACTTTCAATTTAAAGCAAATTAATTTCGAGTGGCAATTTTTTTTACTTGGGCAAGCCCAAGGTCGAACTCAAGGAGACAGTTGTCTCCTTAGGTAAATTTTAAGCAAGTCCAAGGTTTGATTTTCAGGGGAGAAATTTTTTTGGTCAGTTTCAATTATTTTATGCAGGAAGGAAAAGACACGTGCACACTCAATCCAGTTTACAAGTTAATTCAGATAAGTGATCAAATCAAGTCCAAAAATTATGAAACTTGGCCAGATGATGAAATGCAATGAAATTAAGCTACACTAATTTTTTGGATTTTTCTGACACTAAATAAATTTAATGTGAATTAAAAATGAATGCAAGGTGATTTTAACTAAATTACATTTAATAAATATCAAATCACAATATTTTCAGATATAAAAATTATCATAGATAGATCTAAGTGTGAAGAATCCAGGAAAATTAATAAACATAAATTTCTATGTGAAATGAATCTATTAAAAATTAATTAAGGAAATCACTAAATGATTTATTCAGGCCTCGGGATGCGTGCAAATGAGATGATTTTGTACACAATGTGAACCTAATTATCCTAGATATAATGTATTTTTGGTGATTTTTGGAGTTACAGAGAAATTATTATGAATTAAAAGGCATAAATGGGCAAAATATAACAAAATTCCACCAATTAATTAATAATAAAATCCACTGATCATACAAAAGTGTGCCAAGTGTCACATATGAAAGAGGGCAAAGTAAGCAACACAATGCAATTTTCAAACTCAAAAAATGATTTAAAATGAGTGCCTAAAGATACATGTAATGATAGGGGCCTAAATGCAATTACAGGAATTAAAATTGATAAAAATAAAACATACTAACAGGGACAAATATGCAATTACCTATAATGTTGAGGGGGTGGATGCAAATTTCCCACAAAACACGTGCTCTTCACGTGGAGGCTCCTGGGAGGGACTGGAATGTAAATATGGAAACCTCGAGGGGCCTCGCTGCAAATTACTCAGGCCGCACGTGCAGATCACGTGGGGGTCCCAGGCTCGGTGGACTTCGGAGGCTTGGATCGAGGCTCGGGCGCTTATAGAGGCTCGGACCTGGCTCGGAGTAGCTTCAGGGGATCCGAGCCTAGTGGTCGGGGAAGAGGATCGGATCAGGCGACGTGGCTCGATCAGATGCGTAGGATCCTCCTGATCCTACGGTTGCGGGACGTGGGCGATGTGGCGTGCTCTGGATCGTTCGATCAAGGTGATCGGACGACTGCTGCTCGTCTTCCCCAACGGTCCTCCGCCTCCTGTGGCGGATAGGGCTGTGCTCCGGCGAAGGGTCTTAAGCTCCGCCTCCTCCTCTGATCGTCGGTGAAGCACGCCCGAGTCTCCCAAGTAGTTGGGAAGACTCGTGGAGGCGCCGGGGATCCTCTGGCGATCTCAGGAGTGATTGAGCGGCTCTGGAGAACGGTAGCAGAGAAGTTGAAGGGGAGCTCCGGTGACGTTCCGGCCAGTCGAAGTAGATGTACCTGCAGGGCGTTAGTAGTATAGCCGAGGCATGCAACGTGTACGTGGAGTGATCGGGAGTGAGGTGCGAGGCTTGAGTGGCGAAGTGGGGGTCCGGTGATCGAGCTCCACCAAGGTGGCGAAGCTAGCATCGACGGGAAGTGGAATGTGTCATCGGAGTGAATGGAGTAGAGCGTGAAGATTAGAGCTTCGAGGGGAAGCTCGGTGGATGCTCAGCGGCACAGAAAGTGAAGGGAGGATGGCGAATAAAATCGGATAAAAAGAAAGAAAATAAAGAAGAAGATCGGGGAGAAGGTGGAGGTGTCTACCTGGGATCAGAAGCTCGGATGAGAGCTTCCAGGTCTTCGCTCAAGGGCCGGTAGTGTCCCGAGCTCGTGCAGTTCGCGAAGGAGCTGCGACACGACGGTGGAGGGTCGTGGATCTCGTCGGAGGTGGATCTCGGTCTTCGCTCTACGTTTCCTCAAATTGTTGTCACCAACTCGAAGGTGGGAGCTCGGAGATACTCTCCGTGATGGCATATAGGAGTGAAAGTGGACGGAGGTGATGTATTTATAGGATGAAGGTGAGAGCGTAGGTAGAGAGGAGGTGGGGTTGGTGGGCCTCGTGGAGCGAGGTTGAGGGCGTTCATGGTGAATGAGGGGGTTGGCGAGGATGAGGGAAGAGTGGGTTGTGTAGTGGTGGTTCCAGGGGGCGGAGATGGTGGTTGGCGTGGTGCCCAAAATAGAAAGGGGGCGGCCCCTTGAGCACGGTGGAAGACATGAGCGCGGGGTGTGCGGGAGGTAGACGACGAAGTATCGATCGTTGGATCGAGCGATCCAATGGTCAGGAGAGGGGCAGAAGCGGAGGATGAGAATCAGATCGGCGGAGCGAGATCAAAGGCACAGGGCATGCCACGTGGCGGGTGCAGGTCGAAGCACTATCGTATTGTGGAGATGAAGTTTGGGGTTTTGATCAAAGGGTTCAGATGTCGTGCGAGATGGACGGCCAAGATATGAGCCTTCTGGCGAAGATCGGAGGGCATGGATGCAGCCACGTGGCGCATTGAGAACGCGGCTCGGGCTAACAGTCCAGATTGAGCCCCAGGTTTGATTGAAGGGCTATGAAGCGTTGCGGCTTGGATGGCCTTGATCAAGAGAGAGGAAGGGTGATCTGACGGTTGAAATGCAAGGGCGCGTGGCGCGCAAAGAAGCGGACCGCGTGGCTCAATCAGAGGGTGCCACGTGGCCAACTCTGAGTGGCTGAGAAAGAAAGTGAATTTAGAGAGAGAAGGAGGCCGAATTTGGAAAAACTCAAAACATAAAAGTTGTAGATCTCGATGAGATCTACAAGTTTCTTGTTGACCAAAAACGGAGAATAGGTCAAATATGATACAAAAATACAAGAATACAAATATACATATATATAGTATACAAGGGGGCCCAAAAACCCAAGTTTTGCATACGAGCTCCGAATTGAATGAAATTAGTCTCATTTTAAAGATCTCTGGATGTGTATTAATCTGAAGGTTAGTAGACCTAATTCGGAGTTTGTAAGAGAGAGATATTGGCATTCTAAGGTCCAGTGGGTTTGGGGCTTTATTGGGTAATTTTCAATATAGGGAATTTTGGCCTTCTTCCTTATATTATAAACTAATAATGTACACATTATAAGGAAGGTGTTATTTGATTTTGGAGGGGATACAAATAATTAGGTGAGTTGTTGGTGGATATTTTACAGATGGATTTTCCAAATGAATTGGTTTCTTATTTAATGAAAATATGAATGCTAAAATGCATGTATTGGGATTGATGCATGAATGCTATTTATGCAGGATAAAGAGAAATGTGCTGCTAAATACCCGGGGACAGAGCTCTATTTTCAACTTTAAGAGTCATGAATCACAGATTCATCAACCCCCTATACTTAAACCTTGCTCATCCCCGAGCAACTAAAATGAAATGCAAGAGTGAAATGATTTTGGGTTCCATACCAAGGTCAAGAACAAAAGTTGAAAATGGAGCTTGACTCGACCTTTGGATTAATTGTGTGGCGGAACCTCATTGGGACCTGAATTTAAGACCTAACAGACTTCAAGTTCCACAAGTCTTCTATTCAAGACTCCTCAATAGTCAGTTCAGAACAAATCCTCAAATGCAAATTTCCGATGACTATGATTCTTACTTGTACAGTGTAAGTGAAATGTAACTCTTCTCATCAGAAATGGCTCAGAAACAGCCTCCTCTAACAAGGTAACTCAAATAACCCGGTCCAGTAACTCTTTCCTCGAGGAGTGGGGTATTCCCTTCTAAGTTCAAGTGCAACCAGCTTAAGAGGAGGGGGTAGAGAGAAGAATGGACGGTAGCCAGTGTAGCTACCTATCCCGAGATGCTTGGCCAGTGTAGCCAAGTCATCCGGCTGCATTTCTTTGCTAATATACATACTCCGACAGGTATTTTAGTTTCACTTGGACCTGTCTGTTTTTTTGGAGTTCTTGCATGTTTTTTTGAACTATATACAAGGTGCAACATGTACATCAGGAGTTTTTCCTCCTGAGCCAATAGACTATCCCTCTTTTGAAGCATTATTGCAACCCACAGCATCCCGTCCTTAGCTGTCAACACCACCAGACTAGGTTGAGATGCACTACCCTCTCTAGATGAGGACGTATGTTTCCACCCATGTGCTACTCCAAGCTAAAGGATTCTACTTCCTTACCACCTCATCAATGAAGAGCTACGAGCATTGTGCTTATCCAAGTTAGGTCATTATCTAAAAGAATCATGCGTGTGCATGAGATATTCTACTTAGACTAATCAAGATGACATATGAACATAGACTTGCGGACTCAAAGAATTAAGTCACTTAACCTGAGAATCTTAACTCCAGTTCCTATAAAGTTCCTCTAAAATTAGGTGGATTAAGGTTAAATCAAGTCCTTCTCAACATCTACTCATAACTTGGTTCAGAACCTACTAGCTTTTCACCTTGCATATGAAAGATATGCAGATGAGATGCAGATGACATGCTATGTAGATGAAATGCAAGACTCTTTTTCTTTCTTTTCTGATGTAGAAATGATATGCAGGGTAAATAAGAAGCTTTTGAATTTTTCGAATTTTTTTTCAAGAATTTGGTATACCTCCTATGTTAAAAAAATTTAAGAGTTTATAAGTATTATACAAATTATGCAAGTGTTATTTTACAAAAAAATAATTCTCCAAATTTTACCCATCCCGTAATTATTGTGTAATATATACAAGAATATGTGAGAGTACGAGTTATGGGTAAAGCATATATGTAATATATACACGCCCCCTATACTTAGTGTGTGCTATGCCCTTAGAGCATGAAAAGCGAGGACAAAGACATAGCTCGTGCTAAGCGTAAGAGAGCCAAAAGGACGAAAATGTATAGAAGTCGTCCTGTCCCCCTATACTTAGGCTCTGGCAGCCTAAGTGTATAAGAAGAACAAAAATGGGGTGGACGAGGTCAAGAAGAGAAATGGATGAATATATACAAGTGGGCATTGATCCCCCTATACTTAGGCTCAGGTCAGCCTAAGTATAGGACAGGAATGAGTATGAGGACCGATGTGATCTGGAGGATGTACATAGAACAGACTCAGGTGGCTCATCCCCCCTATACATAGGATCTGTTCATCCTTAGTATAGTCCAAGAAGGTGATCAATGAAGCTGTGATGAGCTACTAGAGTCGCGGGGGAAAAGGACAGAATGGAAAGTAATGATGGGTATGTACAAAGATCGTGGACTGAATCTTTCAAGATGCTGCTGATGGCTAGAGCTTACTGCTGCAAGGTCCCATACGCGGCTCGAGGTGTGTCTGCTGAATCTGTCTCGCGCATGAATACAATCTCCTCAACATGGACTAACTGCTCATTGGATTCGACGAAGTGCTTCAACAGTTGTCCATTCACTAGGAATATCGGTGCGTCATCTGCGAAATCTGAGATCTTGACACATCCACTATCATGCACCGTACGGACAATGAATGGGCCCGTCCACTTGGACTTCAACTTGCCTTGGAAGATCTTCAGTCTTGCATTAAACAACCATACCTTCTGTCCAGGAACAAAGGTCTTTCGTCTGATATATCTATCGTGCCAACGCTTAACCTTGTCCTTGTACACCAAACTGTTGTCGTATGCGTGGTTTCTGACTTCCACAAGCTCATTCATATCCATTTCTCTCTACTTCTGCCCAAGGTGTGTGTTCCAGTTGACCTTCTTGATTGCCCATTCTGATTTATGCACTAACTCTGCGGGCAAATGGTACGGCTTTTCGAATACCATACAGAATGGGGAGGTTCCTAACAGTGTCTTGTAAGCTGTCCTATAAGCCCATAGGACCTGATCCAAGATCCGAGACCAGTCCTTCCTATTTGGGCGGAGAAGCTTTTGCAATATAGTTTTCACCTCCCTATTCGACACCCCGGCCATACCATTACTCTGTGGGTGGTAAGGACTAGCGACACGGTGTTCGATGCCGTAGACCTTCAAGAGTTTCTTCACCTCTCGATTTACAAAGTGGCTACCCCCATCTGATATCAACATTTTGGGCATCCCAAATCTAGAGATGATATGCTCTCTAATGAATTTACAGACAGTCCTGCTATCTGCGGCTCGAGTCGGGATAGCCTCCACCCACTTGGATAGGTAGTCTACCGCAAGAAGGTTGTACTCGAATCCGTGTCTAACAGGGAACAACCCCATGAAGTCGATGCCCCAGGCGTCAAAGACATCACAAATGATGACATGCTGCATCGGCATCTCATCCTTGGAACCAATGGTTTCTCCCATTCTCTGGCATACTGGGAACGACTTCGCAAAGGTGATGGCATCGCGAAACAGAGTCGACCAGTAAAAGCCACACTGAAGTACCTTCCATGCGGTCCTCTTCTCGGAATGGTGTCCTCCTTCCTCCCAGCTGTGGCATAAAGAAAGGACACTCTGGTGTTCCTCTTGAGGAATACACCGTCTCCAGACACAATCTGGTCCTTCAAAGAAAAGGATCAGATCCTCCCAATGGTAGTGTCTACATCTGACTTTAGTCGATCAATGTGACTCTTGGGCCAACCTTCAGGAACCTTCTTGGAAACAAGATAGTTCACGATATTGGCATACCATAGGAGTGAGTCGACAACAAAAATCGACTCGTCAGGGAAGGAGTCTCGAATTGGTGAATCCTCAGAAGTATTAAGATCTTCGAGATGAGAGAGATGATCAGCTACTACGTTTTTCTTTCTAGGTTTATCACGAATATCCAAATCAAACTCATGGATAAGTAAAATCCACCAAAGAAGACGTGCCTTCACGTCCTTCTTTTCCATCAAGTATCATAGCGTTGTATGGTCAGTGAACACAATTACCTTGGATCTGATTAAGTGAGATCAGAACTTGTCCAAGGAAAATACTACTGCAAGCATCTCCTTTTCCGTAACTGTATAGTTACGCTGAGCGGTATCAAGCACTTTGCTTGCGTAGTGAATTGCAAACGGGATGCAATCCCTCCGTTGTCCTAACACAGCCCCAACAGCAAAATCTGAGGCATCCATCATGATCTCAAAAGGTAGAGACCAATCTGGGGCTTGTAGGATTGGGGCGTCCATGATCATCTCGTTGATGGAAATGCGAGCCCACGACGAGCCATTATGCAATAAATGTCATTGCAAATATCATTCCCTGATCTGAAATGAAGAATAAATAATTTGCATAATAGGTCCCTTTGTACAATTAGGGTTATGTACCATGGCCATCTTAATGATTGTACAGCTGTTGATTCAATTATTGAATCATAGAGGCTGGTGCTTGGATGAATATCTAATGAGTTAGATTGAGGACTCATCAAGCACCATCAAATGATCGTTAAGAGATGATCTCCATCCTGAGTAGGAGATGGCAATCCTATCTCAGTTAGGCTGATATCTGACCGACCTCTTGATGCAGGTCCTCTGCATAGGAATAGAGATTCGAAGGTGTCAGATGATTTAGGTCAAAGAGTTGACTTAACGAGATCGAGATGACCAAAGTCCTATATCGTATGTTGTCATGATATAGGCACACATCCTCTGACCGGAGACAGATGTGTTACTATATGTCTGTGTATGTACATTTGGCAGACCAATAGGTCGATGACCTAATCAAGGTCTATACAACGGCGCGCTGGTGTGCATATAAGGGCATATGAGTAATACGATCTCTCAAAGGGATCATACAGGTTCAGTTACTGAACCGGAAGACATGAGCTCACTCATGAGATATTGGGAAGAATCAAATTCCATGCGCATGATCGTCTCGCTTTGGAAGCTTGACTGAATTTGTAGGTTTGATATATACTTTTGGAAAGTATATGATCAAGACCTAGGTATGATATATGCTTTTGGAAAGTATATGATCGATATCGACTCCCAATGATTGAATGAGAAAGTTACTGATAAAACCATGAAGTAGACAGTGTAAAGTTGATCTAATACTTCGGGTTTATTCTGAGTCTTCTAGTATGCAGGATGTACAGGTATTGGGAATACCTGAGGGTGATGTGATCATAAACAATTGTATAACCATGACGCTTCCATTCCTAGGGAGTGACGAAACGGGTCTGGATTTTAGTGTCTCCTCTCAGTAGAGAAGTAATCGGATCTTAGTCCAAATGTTGGACATTGATCTGAATGTGATTCAGATGCAATGAGAAGATTAGATTTGCGGTCTTGATTTAATCAAGCATCTATGGGAGGCCCGTGATCTGGATTTGAGATATGATCTCAATATCCAAGTCACTATACGTGGAACAATACAATCGCCCTGTCCTTATCCCCTAGTATTCACGGAGAAAGCGCATTATCCTTGAAAGAGTTCATGGATAATTCTATTGTTGATATATGTATCCGAGCATTGAGAAAATGGATAATTAAATGTGATTTAATGAATAATATGAATTTGATTCATATTATAAGGAGAGTTATCTTAGATAAATAAATGTGATTTGATTATCAAAAATGTGAATAATGTGAATGTGATTCATATTATTTGGGAACATGAATATAAGTTATCCAATATAATTAAATGTGATTTAATTATTATGGATAAGAATAATATGTATAGTAATATCTAATCATTCATAATATATTATAAATGTGATTTATAATGTATTAGAGAGAGCTAATTATAATTTATATTTGTTGATTAATTATTAATGTGTATTGGATACACAGTGTCTAATTAATTGAAAATATAAATTACATATTGTTTTGGGTTGTGAATGTGATTCACAATTTTCCAATGTCAAGATTGCAATATTCCCAAAATTAATTGTGAATTATTTTTGATGAATAAAATCCCAACAAAATTTGTTGGATAAATAATGGAGAAAAATCAAGGACATATGCAATCTCATGGAATCCATGAGATTGGTCTCCCCACTTGGAAGGAAGGGGACGGCACCCAATTCCTATATGGAATTGGTGGCCGTCCACCCTATTCCATGGGGATGGATAATCTCCTTTTTAATCTACTCCTTATTTGATTGATTTAATTTTGGTATTAATGTATATTTGATTTATCAAATATATTTAATCTAAATTAAATCACAAGTTGTTGGCTTTTTTTCCAACAACAATCTTGACCATTAGATTGACATAAATCAATCTCACCCATTGATTTATATGTCCCATGGATTGAGATCCATGGATCCCAAAACCCTATAAATAGAGAGGCATATCATGCTCTCTCTTTACACATGCTACTATAGCACATCTCTCTCTCTCTCTCTTTCTCCCTACACGTCTACTCTCTCTCCCTCTCATGTGGACGTCCACCATGGATGCCCTAGAGAGGTTCTCCATCGCCGCAGCGTCGCTGTTATGTTGCCCGATCATCTGCTCGTGGATCTCCATCTCCTTCGGTGCATCTCGCTCGTGAAGAAGACGTCGGATCTCGTGTGTCGAGATCAGGAGATCCGCCGCTTGGATCATCAACATGGATCGCGAGAAGCACGTGGTTCATCCCCACGCTCGCAAGCGTCTCCTCCGTCGGATCGGACTTGAGACAGGAGGTCTCTTCGTTTAGAGACTCGATCGCAACCACGCTTCAAGAGGTAATCCTATTACTTGTTTGTGGTTTAGACGAAACGATCCGAGAAGTATTCTTGGATCATGTGGTTTCGTCGCATGAAAAATTTTAAATTCCGCTGCATCGAGTAACTAGTGCGACTAGTCGCTCCTTGTCGTATTCGATATGACGCTCACGCTTCCGTGATGCGCTTGAAGATCTGGCCATATGCTTCAAGTGGTATCAGAGCCTTAGGTCGGAGGTTTTGGATACGATCCATAAAACCGAAGGCGACTTGGGTTCGTTAGGGTTGCGAAAGTTTTATCGCATTTCATTTTCGCATCTCTGTTTAGTGTAATTTTTCGGCCCTGTTTAAATTGTTTAAACACGAAAATAGCACAGGATTTTGTTCCTCATTGAATAAGGAAACCATAGGATCTGAGTTTATGTAATTTGGATTCTGTTTGCTCTAGATATGGTTGTTTTAATCAACATATATTCACTGTTGCGGGAACTGCGAATCTTAGCGTAATTAAAGAGTTAATTTCTGTTTAGAGATGCCTCAAAATGCATGCAAATCACATAGGTTCTGTTGTAAATCAAGTTAGCAAACTATGGAAACTTACTTTGCTTAATTTGGATTTAAATTGATTGAGATATGCTAATTTTAGTAAGTAGGGGTCACTGCTGAAATTACTTTCCTAATCAAGAACCATGTGATTGTCAATTAGTGAAATTAATTGTTAATTTCATGAAATAATTATGGAAAATATTTGATAAATATTGGATGATTATTATTTCCTTAATTGACTTGGCCTCAACCAATAATTGATTAGATTTGATCTAGATCAAAATTGAAAACTTAATCAACAAACTCATTGCTTGAATAGTATTGGGAATTTGTCTAGCAAATTTCTTTATAATAAAAAATGTTTTGATTATTACTATATGGTATAATTTCGGTTGAAGAACCGATGATCATCTCAAGTACAAAGTGATTGACTCAGCATTATTTTTCCCGAGGCGGATATGGTGTCTAGTCGGGGATCGCTGAGGTAGCGGGTTGCAATGTATGCGGTCAGTCCCACTCCCGCCGGTACTGGCCATGACAGCGGGTAGGGAACGAATGATGCCTGAGAGATCATGATGTATTTTCTAATTATTAAAATTCGAATTAATACGTATTTTGAGATAGTACCATATATTCAAGTAAAATCAAGTTTGTTGATTGAATTGGATTGAAAATTAATTTAATATGATTAAGTTAATTATATCCAATTAAAACACTATATTATGAATAGATTTATTATTTTCCTTGGAAGAATTAATTGTGTGAATATGATTCATGATAATTAATTAGAATCTGAATATGATATAGAGGATCACATAAGTGACATCCATGGTCTCCCGTCAAGGCAAAGGGTTCCGTCGCCAGGGATTGTATATAGGAGACGCTTGTCCAAAGTGACAGCTCCTATATGCAAGCGCATCTGGATCGGGCTCTTTGCTTCTCGAAAGAGCAAGGCCGTATGCGTAGTGACCCCAATATCGGATCCTCATATTATTGGGGCGATATTGGATTGCGCATAGCGAGTTCTATTCTTGTTGACGGTTGGTTCAATTAATGACGGGTCAACATCACCTTAGGGGTGGTGGGCCCGGGTATTAAAGACCGAATTGGGAGATGCAAGTTGGACTTGCAAGGCGGAATGTATTCCCACTTCTTTTTATCGGAGTTTCAGATTCTCATATTATTGGGATGTAACAAATATAAGGAAGGAGATCCCAGATCTTGCTGAGATATAATGGTAAGTATATCTCTTACATTGAAAGTGATTAAGGGAATGAACTTTCAGTGTTTTGACAAGGCAAGACAACTTTGATATAAAATTCCTAAATCAAAGTAAATTATATATTTATGCAAATTTCTTATTTCAGATAATCCTTCTTTAATCCCACTCAATGTTATACTCAATAATAACCAGTAAAATATCATGGATTGGACTCATGATCCAGATATTGTACTTGCAGTTGGACACATAATGTATGTGGTTGCAATATGCAAGTTTCCTCATAATAATGAGGAATGACAATTAAATAGATTTTAGGACTTCAAACCTAGGGTTTGTATGTCTCTATGGTCTTGATATCATCAAATGTGCTTTGGAAGTGACATGTTGATGATGATCGCAATTGTCAAATTAATCCTTATAAAATCAATAAAGATATTATGGCATACATATGTGCTCTCAACATTTAATCATGAATGGCATGGTTCTCTGCATCATGCAGAATGGTGGCTCCATAAGAGATGATGTATTCAAAACGTTTGAATACCTACCTGAACCAATGTTTCAAGAGTTTAGATGGATGCAGGTGATGAGTGTCATCATTCTACTATCTTTACTCTAGTTATTCATGAAGCTTCATAATATTCATATTGTATGAATTTAATGAAGCTTGTATAAATGTTGAAATATTCTTATATTGAAATTTTTAATTCTAACATAAGAGATCCTTGGTCTTGAGCAATGGTTGCTTATAGATAAAGGGAGCGCAGTGGAAGCATGGGTTGGACCCAAGTACAAAGGAAAGTCAAAGAGTTGACTATACTTCTGTGACTTCCATATGACATCCAAAGAGTTGGATGAATGCCGATACTGCAATAAGTTGATATGTTGATAGTATGACTATCAAATCTATCTAGAATCCTTAGAGAAGGAATCAGATAGTACATCAGAATAATCTACATATAATCATTGAAATTGACTTACTTATTTGATAATATAAAGTCTAATAATTGTATCTCAATCTTCTAATGATACATGCAATCAGTTGCATCTGTATTAGAATATTAAAAATTTGATCTTAAAATTTAATGGTCATCCATGTTGGAAGTGATGCAATTGTTGCAACATTTTCCATTGGTTCAATAGACTTCATATTTTTAGTGGGAGCCCTTAGTCCTAGAGAATGTCTCTGTAACCTGGATACTAGAATACACTCAGTTTATTTCTAAATGTTGGAAATAAGCATGAATTCTAGAATAGACCTACCATAAAGAGTTATGATGGGGATATTTCAGATAGTAATCTAACATCTAGTGGACTCCACTAAATTAGAAAATTAATGAATGGTTCATTAAGATTTCTAATACTGAAAATTAAACCTTTAAAGATCAATAGGAGGATAAAGATCATTTGACAATGATTTGGCATCATGTTTTGGACATTTGTTTGTTGATGTGATCAATAGACTGATAAGAGATGAACCTTTAGATTGTCTAAATGTTCAAATCTTACATACTTGTGAATATTGTATTCAAGAGTAAAAATGTCCAATACACCCTTCTTTGGGAAAGGTGTAAGATGTCAAGGTATTCAGGATCTCATACATATTGATGTATGTGAATCATATATATGATAGTAAACATTATGGATATGTGATATCTATTGATGATTATGTATGATATGAGATTTCTTCTCTTCACTTAGAAACCTTTGAAATGTTCAACGATTTCACAATTTTGATTTAGAATCAAAGTTGGAATGAAGATTAAATGGATTTGATCAAATCTAGGTAGTCAGTACCTATTAGATGAATTCGTAGAATACCTTATAGAGATATGAATATCATTTCTATCTCACCCCTCCTAATGAACCTTAACTCAATAGAGTTGTAGGGAGATACAACTGACCATGTGTGACATGATTTGATCAATGATTAATCTTAGCATAATTATCTCTTAGTTTCCAGGTATATATATATGTAGTAGAAACTACATTGTATATCCTAATAAGGTTCCAAGCTAGTAAGCTGGAATCTAGCACCAGAGAGTGCTACTTCATTAGGAAAATAAAGGATGGTATTGGATACCTACTTTATGACCTTAAGATTCTTAAAGGATCTCATCTCTGAGAAAGTGATTCTTAGAGGATGACTCTCTTAAGAATCAAGATGAAAATGAAGTAAAGGAACTCATTTATCCTTGAGAAGATAATGAGGCTCCTGAAATCAGAAACTAAATAGATAATTAAAGATGAAACATTAATACATCTTCAAATAAGTTCGAGGATGGTTTCCATGTGTCATTTGAATCTGACAATGATCTGACTTCATGTGATGATGCTTCCAAAGATCATATCATGGAAAGATGGATGTTAGCAACAAAAGTCTAATGTAGACTTCATATACAAGTCTTGTATATGGACCCTCGAGGATCCACCTATAAGCGTCAGACCCATTATGGTGTAAACGGATCTTCAAGAGAAAGAGGGAACCTGATGAGAAGGTAGAGACCTTAAAAGCATGGTTCGTAGTCATGAGCTACACACCGAAGAGAAGACATCGCTCACGATGAGACTTGCTCTCCAGTGACCTTGCTTTAATCCATCAGAATATTGCTAACTATAGCTACACAACTTGACTATGACTTCATCATGATGTGAGTCAAGATTGCATTCCTCTATGAATACCTCTCTGAGGATATTCATATGAAGTAGCCCTAGGGCTTCAAGATTGAGGAAAGCAAGATGTGCTAGCTGAAGAACTCCATCTTTGGACTTCAATAAGTTTCTTGTAGTTGGAACATAAGATTTGATTATAAATGTTATGATTTCAGATAAAATCTTGATGAACCATGTGAAGCTTAGTGGGAGTGCCATTGTGTTCATCGTGCTAAATGTAGATATTATTCTAATCATTTAGAATGATATAAGAATAATAATAAGTGTTTTATAATTTGGTTGTTCCATACCTTGAGATAAGATCTCAAGGATACCTCTTAGATCTTAATTCTGAAGTCATTCAGAAGCAAAGAGAAGAGGGTATTGGGACCGTCACATTAGTAATACACCTTGGACTTATTCCATTTTCTGGAAAATTTCAAGAAAGGCTTCCTTCCCTTAAGATGTGGTAGTGACCTGTCTAAAGGAATAGCACCTCAAAGAGTTGAGGAAGTGAATGCTAGAACTGCTTGCACTTGTGCATCAGTTATGAGAAGCTGAAGTGTATGCTAAATGTGTACAAAAGCCATATGTCTGCCATGCAGTGGGTGTTGTAAACTGTTACTAATCCTACTCTGGAAATAAAACACTTGGTTGCAGTAATAACAATATCTTCAAAGATGATGAAACTTAGAGATAGTGATCTCAAAGTCTTATCTTCAAAATTTTAAGACCTTGTAGATAGTGATCTATAAGGATCTTAACTGTAGATACCTTAGGAGATAGAGATCTCCAGGAATGAAGGTCTTCTAATAAGGATTATGGGAATACTGGTTATGATAATTAATAAGATGTAGTGTCAAGGACACTATAACCGATAAAATTGAGTATTGGTTGCATAAGATGCAACATTCACATTGGATGCGAGCACTGTTACTAGAAGATATACAAGTACCGTAAAAGGGCTTGGCGTAGTCTCTTGGGAACAGAGTGACTGATCAGCTTACCTAGCTATTTTCTAAATAGCCTATGATTGTCACATGAGTATGGGTTTAAATGATTAGCCCATTAATGGCTCTTTGGGCTAGTGGGAGATTGTTGGA
This sequence comes from Ottelia alismoides, assembly GCA_037367405.1. Taxonomy (NCBI): domain Eukaryota; kingdom Viridiplantae; phylum Streptophyta; class Magnoliopsida; order Alismatales; family Hydrocharitaceae; genus Ottelia; species Ottelia alismoides. The sequence goes on along the minus strand of JAZKJV010008895.1, from coordinate 377,741 downwards.
AATGCGAGCCCACGACGAGCCATTATGCAATAAATGTCATTGCAAATATCATTCCCTGATCTGAAATGAAGAATAAATAATTTGCATAATAGGCCCCTTTGTACAATTAGGGTTATGTACCATGGCCATCTTAATGATCGTATAGTTGTTGATTCAATTATTGAATCATAGAGGCTGGTGCTTGGATGAATATCTAATGAGTTATATTGAGGACTCATCAAGCACCATCAAATGATCGTTAAGAGATGATCTCCAGCCCGAGTAGGAGATGGCAATCCTATCTCAGTTAGGTTGATATCTGATCGACCTCTTGATGCAGGTCCTCTGCATAGGAATAGAGATTCGGAGGTGTCAGATGAGTTTTGTCAAAGAGTTGACTTAACGAGATCGAGATAACCAAAGTCCTATATTGTATGCTGTCATGATATAGGCACACATCCTCTGACCGGAGACAGATGTGTTACTATATGTCTGAGTATGTACATTTGGCAGACCAATAGGTTGATGACATAATCAAGGTCTATACATCGGCGCGCTGGTGTGCATATAAGGGCATATGAGTAATACGATCTCTCAAATGGATCATACAGGTTCAATTACTGAACCGGAAGACATGAGCTCACTCATGAGATATTGGGAAGAATCAAATTCCATGCGCATGGTCGTCTCACTTCGGAAGCTTGACTGAATTTGTAGGTTTGATATAAACTTTTGGAAAGTATATGATCAAGACCTAGGTATGATATATGCCTTTGGAAAGTATATGATCGATACCGACTCCCAATGATCGAATGAGAAACTTACTGATAAAACCCTGAAGTAGACAGTGTAAAGTTGATCTAATACTTCGGGTTTATTTTGGAGTCTTCCAGTATGCAAAATGTACAGGTATTGGGAATACCTGAGGGTGATGTGATCATAAACGATTGTATAACCATGACGCTTCCATTCCTAGGGAGTGATGAAACGGGTCTGGATTTTAGTGACTCCTCTTAGTAGAGAAGTAATCTGATCTTAGTCCAAATGTTGGACATTGATCTGAATGAGACTCAGATGTAATGAGAAGATTAGATTGCAGTCTTGATTTAATCAAGCAACTATGGGAGGCCCACGATCTGGATTTGAGATATGATCTCAATATCTAAGTCACTATACGTGGAACAATACAATTGCCCTGTCCTTATCTCCATGTATTCGCGGAGAAAGCACATTATCCTTGAAAGAGTTCATGGATAATTCTATTGTTGATATATGTATCCGAGCATTGAGAAAATGGATAATTAAATGTGTTTCTATGAATAATATGAATTTGATTCATATTATAAGGAGAGTTATCTTAGATAATTAAATGTGATTTGATTATCAAAGATGTGAATAATGTGAATGTGATTCATATTATTTGGGAAGATGAGAATAAGTTATCCAATCTAATTAAATGTGATTTAATTATTATAGATAAGAATAATGTGGATAGTAATATCCAATTATTCATAATAAATTATAAATGTGATTTATAATGTATTAGAGAGAGCTAATTATAATTTATATTTGTTGATTAATTATTAATGTGTATTGGATACACATTGTCTAATTAATTGAAAATATAAATTACATATTGTTTTGGGTTGTGAATGCGATTCACAATTTTCCAATGTCAAGATTGCAATATTCCCAAAATTAATTGTGAATTATTTTTGGTGAATAAAATCCCAACAAAAGTTGTTGGATAAATAATGGAGAAAAATTAAGGAGATATGCAATCTCATGGAATCCATGAGATTGTTCTCCCCACTTGGAAGGAAGGGGGCCGCACCCAATTCCTATATGGAATTGGTGGCCGTCCACCCTATCCCATGGGGATGGATGATCTCCTTTTTAATCTACTCCTTATTTGGTTGATTTAATTTTGGTCTTAATGTATATTTGATTTATCAAATATATTTAATCTAAATTAAATCACAAGTTGTTGGATTTTTTTCCAACAACAATCTTGACCATTGGATTGACATAAATCAATGTCACCCATTGATTTTATATGTCTCATGGATTGAGATCCATGGATCCCAAAACCCTATAAATAGAGAAGCATACCATGCTCTCTCTTTACACATGCTATTATAGCACATCTCTCTCTCTCTTTCTCCCTACACGTCTACTCTCTCTCCCTCTCATGTGGTCGTCCACCATGGATGCCCTAGAGAGGTTCTCCAACGCCGCAGCATCGCCGTTATGATGCCCGATCGCCTGCTCGTGGATCTCCGTCTCCTTCGGTGCACCTCGCTCGTGAATAAGACGTCGGATCTCGTGTGTCAAGATCAGGAGATCTGCCGCTTGGATCATCAACATGGATTTTGAGAAGCACACGGTTCATCCCCGCGCTCGCTAGCGTCTCCTCCGTTGGATCGGACTTGAGACAGGAGGTCTCTTCGTTTAGAGACTCGATCGCAACCACGCTTCAAGAGGTAATCCTATTACTTATTTGTGGTTTAGACGAAACGATCCGAGAAGTGTTCTTGGATCACGTGGTTTCGTCGCATGAAAATTTTTAAATTCTGCTGCATCGAGTAACTAGTGCGACTAGTCGCTCCTCGTCGTATTCGATACGACGCTCACGCTTCCGTGATGCACTTGAGCATCTGACCATATCCTTCACCCTTGCAATACCTTATAGGCTTCAAGACATTTGTGATCAACAATAAACTCCATGTCCTTACCTAAAAGCTCAGTTAGCGGTCGGGCAATCTTAGAAAAGTTCTTGGTAAATCTCCGATAGAATCTGACATGCCCGAGGAACGACTGCAACTGCTTAACGTTGGTTGGTGGCTGGAGTCATCTGATTACATCCACCTTGGCAGGGTCAACCTCCATTCCTCTCTTGGAGATGATGTGCCCCAACACAATGCCCTCCATCACCATGAAGTGACTTTTCTCCCAGGAGAGCACTAGATTAACCTCATAATAGCGTTTGAGGACTCGGTCTAGATTTCTAAGACAAGAATCGAAGGAATCGTCGTGGACCGAGAAGTCGTCCATGAAGACTTCCAGGAATTCGCCGACCATTTCGGTGAATACAACAATCATGCATCTTTGAAAAGTACATGGAGCATTGCATAACCCAAAGGGCATGCGCCTGAAAGCATAGGTACCAAAGGGGCATGTGAACGTGGTGTTTTCCTGGTCCTCCGGAGCTATGGCTACTTGATTGTATCCCGAGAACCCATCCAAGAAATAGAAGAATTCTTTCCCCGCTAGTCTTTCTAGGATCTGATCAATAAATGGTAGGGGGAAATGGTCCTTCTTCGTCGCAGCATTCAGGCATCTGTAATCCACACAGACGTGCCACGACATGGGTACTCACGTCACGATCTCCTCTCCGTCCTCGTTGGTGGTCGTCTGAATTCCCGACTTCTTCGAGACAACATGGATCGGGGCCACCCATTTAGAGTCGGAGATGGGATAAATGAAACCCGTGTTGCACCATTTCTCTATCTCCTTCTTCACTACCTCTCATAAATTTGGATTCAAATGACGTTGGAATTCACGAGAGGGTTTGGCTTCATTCTCCAAGTAGATATGGTGCAAACATAGAGCAGGATTTATCCCATGTAAATCAGAAATGCTCCAGCCTATTGCTTTGTGGTTTCTTTCTAAGATCTCTAGCAAGCGAGATTCCTGCTCCTCGGTCAATCGCGAACTGATGATGACCGGAGATTTCTTCTCCTGACCCGTAAGGAAGGCATATTTTAGTGTTGTAGGTAAAGGATTGAGCTCAGGTAATGTGTGATTGTCTAGGAAATCTGGCTCAATCGAATCTGGTTCAGTGTTGAAAGTGGTTGGATTTGTCTCTGTAATTGCTGCCACCAAGTTATTCGGCTCTGGAGTCGGATCGTCAAAGGTCTCCATGCAATCGGCAAAAGACACGTCCGACTCGTCATCCTTATCTTATGATTGTCCTAAAGAGGGAAGGACTGACAGGCCCAGCTGGGCCTCTAAGTCATCGAAGATGTAGGGCGATGTAGGCTATGAGCTGTACTCATTTCTGAGGACCTCGCAAACTGATTCATGCACAAGATCATCTTCGGAGGAGAGGGACTCATCGGTGCTGGCTGGGTTCTGTCTCCATGGCCCAACTGTGTCTACATGGTCGCAGTCTGCTTCGGTTGAAGAGTACTCGATGCTGGATTCAGAATCCGGTCTCTGCCATCTGGTTTGCTTCATCTCAAGTTCCTCATCTCCGCCTGGAGTTTGGAACTGGATCTTCCCGATCTTATAATCAAACAAGGCCCCCGCTGTCCTGAGGAAGGGCTTGCCTAGGATTATCTGGGAATCTCTCTAATTACGAGGGATTTCCATATCTAGGACAGTAAAGTCCATCATGTATTCTTAACCCTCGACTTTGATGACAACATTCCTCAATTCTCCTTGGGACCTCTTGGTTGATTTATCAGCGAACTGAAGGAGGGCTCTAGATTTCCTAAGAGGTCCGAGATTAAGCCGCTCGGTAGGCATTAAGTTGATTGAGGAGTCGTTGTCTAGGAGAGTGCATGCAAACGCAATGTCATCGACATGACTCACCACATAATGTGCAACCATGTCTCTTCGTTTCCTTGGAAACGAGTTCTTTATTGCACAAGTCATGGCTACTGACAGAACATGTTTCTCAACACGGCTTTGTTTTTCCTGCTAACCTTAGTAGGTGTGCATCTCACCTTAAGGGATTTCTGAAACGCAGGTGTCATCTCCACGTACTTGTCAAAAGGGATTGTGACCTTGATATGTTTGTTGCAAAACTCTGCCATCTCAGGATCATCTTTTTGGATTTTTTTTATTTTTCTTCTTTCCACCCTTGAGAGCTCGGGGGAAAGGGATTATTGACTCCAACTCAGCTTCTGAAACTGAAACATTTTCATTCAAAGCGGGAACTGAGTTCTGTACAAGACTTGGACTCTGACTCTGACTAAAAGGAAAATGCTGCTGTGAAACCGGTGATGCGTCTTCCACGACTGCTGGACGGTCCTCCTTAGATGGAGGTGTGGGCTCTTCATCGGTTTTGGTGGACTCTCTGCTGGTGCGGGTTCTTTGCTTCTTCAAGGATCCAGAAGTCCTCTTCTTTTGCCGGTGGTGGTGATGGTGGTGCTACTCCTCTTCTGCCTCCAAGTTCTCCTCAAGTAGAGACTTGGCGGTTTCTTCCTCCGGTGCCCGTGCCCGATCAGATACGATCACGGTCCTTCTGCTCCTGAGGGACATAAGGTTTACATTATCATACGAAAGGATCTCATGTTCAGATAAAGAATTATCTGAATAGTATACCAGATCACGGGGTCGGTTCTGGCCTTGAGTTAAGCTGTTCGGGTTGGCCTGAACCTGGGTTTTTTGGTGCCATTTGTTGATCCTGGGTACGAGAAACATGATTCAGATCGGTTCTCATATCCATATAGTCATTCTAGATCTGTTGGACCCTATCAGACAGGGTCTGGATCGCCAAGGTGAGGGACTCCAATTTGGTGGGCTGGGCTGGCTGATGCTGACTTGCGGATGAGGTTCTTTACTGGCCCTGTTGGCCATGCCGATACTGCTGCTACTGATGGGACGGTGACGGGCCCTACTGGCCTGAGTAGAATGTGTGCTGTTGTTGGTGATGTTGAGGCTGGTACCCTCGTTCGGGCCTGGACTGAACAAAGCGCAGTGCGGGGACGGAGCTGGTTTCTTGGTAAGTTAGGGAAGGTCGGTGAGGCTGACCGTTCCCCATCCCCGACTGTCTGCCAACAGGGTCATGGTTGTACCACAACCCGTTGATCTCGAACACTTGCGGAGGCTCCTCGTATCTAGTTTCCGCTGGTGGGGGTGCATGTTGGTCCTGCTGGGTGTAAGTCTGCTCCTCTACCCAGCCACTCTGAGGCCCCGGTGCCTGTTCCTGTACAAGATGGACTCGATGTACAGGTATAGGTGGTGCAGAAGGGGCAGGTAGCTTTATCTTAGCTTCCCTTTCAGTAAGTTCCTCCACTTGATTCGGCAAACACGAGAGAGACTCAAGGTCAGTCACCCTCTTGTGGATCTGCTCGACCATGGTTAACTTGTCATCTATCATCCCCATGCTGGGGATGAGGTCCTCTGTCAGATCCGCTACAGTCATCCTAGTTGTCTCGTTGTATAGAATTAATGGAGACAATTGATAGGCCCTGGTGGCCTGTGACCTGCCTGTTTCCTTCATCTGCTCCAAGATTTTCCATACAACATTTTCATTCTTGTTCAGATAACTTCCCCCACAGGCGGTACTGACTAACCCCTGCATCTCTAGGATCATGCCACAGAACAACGTATGGACTAAGATCGCCTTAGAAATGCCATGGCAGGGACATTTCTGAATTAGGTCATTAAACCTATCCCAGGCTTCATGGAATGGTTCATTGGGTCCCTGGGAGAAACTAGCGATCTTTGTTCTCATTTGATTAGTACTACTGAGGGGGTAGAACTTCTTCAGGAATAGGTCCTTGAACTGCATCCAGGTTGTACATATCACCCCATGATTTTCAACCAATGTGCTGCCTTATCTCCTAAGGCAAATGGGGTGGCCTTCTGTTGAATGTAATCCTGCCCAACCCTAGGATGACTAAGGTTGTTGCAAACCAGCTCGAAGTCTCTGAGTAAGGCATATGGTTCTTCATTGGCATTTCCGTTAAACTTCGGTAGCAGGCTAAGGAAGTGGGGATTGAGCTCGAATGCTTCGGGGGGAACCACAGGTGCCAACCAACTGTGCATCTAATTTTCTGCTGGGTTATAGGCATCAACCATTGGTCGGTTGACTCCTCATGTTGCAATGATTTGTCCCATTCTTGTTGTAAGATCCACATTCTATTGTTCGGCGGTAGCAAGGCGATTAAGGATTTCTCGCAACAAGTCCACATCCGGTGGGTTCTTAGGTGACATCTTCTCCTCTAGTCTTGGGTATGAAACATGGTCCGTGTTAGAGGTCAAATCAAGGAAGGGATTTTTACCAGGCGATGGTCTTCCTCGATAAGTTTAGAGGAGAGGAGGGGTTGGTATTAGAGTAACCACCCTGGGTGTGAGGGATCCAGAACTCAAGAGGGTCATGAGTTCTGGGTGATCCAAGTTACGCTTGGCCCGGTGAAGATGAGTTTCGTGGGGGGCTCGGAGAGAGATTGGAGAATAAGGAGTCGATATTCCCCCAGTCGCTCATCTTGGATTCACTAGAAGAGTCGGGAGTTCTAAGTGAAGATAGGATTTTACTCCTACCTGAAGCAAGCAATTCCATCCAAGACCCTGGATTCACACTCAACACAGTGAAGGACCCAAAATCAAGTCCAGTTAATCTTGTTAATTTTAAGTGTTATTTTTCAAGTAAGATAACAAGAAGTTACGCATCCTATAGGGAAGTCGGCTCAAAGCTGAATGCGTCTTCCCTATTTAACCTGTCGCCTAAGATATCGCCGGTCCTTCCTTTCTTCGCTCCTATCCCAAGTTGATGGATTCAAAGACTTGCCCCTATCTACCTGCAAGCTGGCAGAGGCTGACAAGGTCGGAACTTCACCCTGGGGGGTTACTGGCAACTTGTCGTGAAGTACCACAATTTTGCCCCTATCTACCAGAGACAGGCGGAGGCTACTTGGTACTAGTCAGTGAACCTTAATAATTCAACTTGTGATATTTTCAAGGATTAGTCAAAACGTGATATGGAAGGCGGGGATTTGGGCTCTGCTAAGGTGTTCAAATACACTCAAGTACCCTCACTCAGCCTGAAAACAAGTTCGGGGATTAGTCTCCTACATGCAGATTTTCCAATTTTATTTTTTTGGTCAATAATGTTAGTAGTCCCGATTTTAAGTTAAGTTATCACTTGTTAATCCAATCCACACAGCACACCTATCGTCCAGTCCCAATTTCCTTTAACTTAAGTTGAAAAACCAAGAGAGAGAAATTGAGAAAAGCCGATGCACAAAAAACAACGATACTTATGCTGAGTGAAGAATACTTACAGTGATCCCTTCACTTTTATGCAGGATGCAAAACAGAATTGAGATCTTTCTATACTACATGCAAATGCAAACGACAAAATTCGCTCTTAGACAAGCAGTTCTATTAGCGAGTGAAGCACATGTTGATTTGACTAGATCTGTGGTCTAAGTGCATCTTTTAAGTGTATTGTATGGTCCTAAAGATTTACGAGCACAAGCAATTCCTAAAATGGCTCGAGGAGCCGCTAGTGCAAGCCAAATCTACAAATTCAATCCACACAGCATACGGGGACACAGTTCCACAATGTTTACACACGCGATAACCCAAACAGGAACTGCTAGAAATAATGCAAAAATAAAAAAATACAAGTCCTCTCAAGTCACTCAAACAAATTAAAATGCACGTTCCTCGAAGCACCTTCGACTCCTCGCGTTCCTCGCACAGAAACAAGTTGAGGTCAGATAGAGAATGACATAAAAATACAAAAATTAAAAGACAGAAAATTATTCACAAGAAAACCGGGGGTCAAACTACCCGGGGACAGAAAATCAAACACTCAGAAATTACTGCAAATTAACCTAAGCTGTGCCTCCCCAGCAACGATGCCATTTTGAACAGACTCTTACTACCCTTGTTAATTTAATTAAATTAATGGTCAAATTAATGTTTCATCGTTCGTTGTAGTCAGATAATAAGAGCTAATCAAAAACCACTTTCAATTTAAAGTAAATTAATTTCGAGCGGTGATTTTTTTTACTTGGGCAAGCCCAAGGTCGAACTCAGGGAGGCAGTTGTCTCCTTAGATAAATTTTAAGCAAGTCCAAGGTTTGATTTTCAGGGGAGATTTTTTTTGGTCTTTTTCAATTATTTTATGCAGGAAGGAAAAGACACATGCACAATCAAGCCAGTTTACAAGTTAATTCAGATAAGTGATCAAAACAAGTACAAATTTTTTGAAACTTGGCTAGATGGTGAAATGCAATGAAATTAAGCTACACTATGTTGTTTAGATTTTTCTGACACTAAATAAATTTACCGTGAATTTAAAATGAATGCAAGGTGATTTTGAATGAATTAATTTTAATAAATAACAAATCACAATATTTTCAGATATAAAAATTATCCTAGATAGACCTAAGTGTGAAGAATCCAGGAAAATTAATAAACCTAAATTTCTATGTGAAATGAACCTATTAAAAATTAATTAAGGAAATCACTTAATGATTTATTCAGGCCTCAGGATGCATGCAAATGAGATGATTTTTGTATATAATGTGAACCTAATTATCCTAGATCTAATGTGAGTTTTTGGTGATTTTTAGATTTACAGAGAAATTACTATGAATTAAAAGGCATAAATGGGCAAAATATAGCAAAATTCCACCAATTAATTAATAATAAAATCCACTGATCATACAAAAATATGCCAAGTGTCACATATGAAAGAGGACAAACTAAGCTACATAATGCAATTTTCAAACTCAAAAAATGATTAAAAATGTGTGCCTAAAGATACATGCAAAGACAGGGGCCTAAATGCAATTACAAGAATTAAAATTGATAAAAATAAAATGTGCTGACAGGGACCAATATGCAATTACCTATAATGTTGAGGGGTGCATGCAAATTTCCCACAGAACACGTGCTCTTCACGTGGAGGCTCCTGGCAGGGACTGGAATGTAAATATGGAAACCTCCAGGGGCCTCGCTGCAAATTATCCAGGCCGCATGTGCAAATCACGTGGGAGTCCCAGGCTCGCTGGACTTCAGAGGCTTGGATCGAGGCTCGGGCGCTTATGGAGGCTCCGACCTGGCTCGGAGTAGCATCGGGGGATCCGAGCTTAGTAGTCGGGGAAGAGGCTCGGATCAGGTGACATGGCTCGACCAGATGCGTAGGATCCTCCTGATCCTACAGCTGCAGGACGTGGGCGATGTGGCGTGCTCTGGACCGTTCGATCAAGGCGATCGGACGGCTGCTGCTCGTCTTCCCCAACGGTCCTCCGCCTCTTGCGGCGGAGAGGGTAGTGCTCCAGCGAAGGGTCTTGAGCTCCGCCTCCTCCTATGATCATCGGTGAAGCTCATCGAAGGCTCCCAAGTAGTTGGGAAGACTCGTGGAGGCGTCGGGGATCCTACGGCGATCTCAGGAGTGATTGAGCGGCTCTGAAGAACGGTGGCGGAGAAGCTGAAGGGGAGCTCCGGTGACGTTCCGGCCAGTCGAAGTAGATGTACCTACAGGGGGTTAGTAGAATAGCCGAGGTGTGCAACATGTACGTGGAATGATCGGGAGTGAGATGCGAGGCCTGAGCGGTGAAGTGGGGGTCCGGTGATCAAGCTCCGCTAAGGTGGCGGAGCTGACATCAGCGGGAAGTGGAATGTGTCGTCGGAGTGAATGGAGTAGAGCGCGAAGATCAAAGCTTCGAGGGGAAGCTCGGTGGATGCTCGGCGGAGCAGGAAGTAAACGGAGGATAATGAATAAAATCGGAGAAAAAGAAAGAAAATAAAGAAGATCGGGGAGAAGGTGGAGGTGTCTACCTGGGGTCAGAAGCTCGAATGAGAGATTCCAGTTCTTCGCTCAAGGGCCGATAGTGTCCCGAGCTTGTGCAGTTCGTGGAGGAGCTGCGACACGCCGGTGGAGATTCTTGGATCTCGCCGGAGGTGGATCTCGGTCTTCGCTCGATGTTTCCTCAAATTGTTGTCACCAACTCAAAGGTGGGAGCTCGGAGATACTCTCTGTGATGGCGGATAGGAGTGATGGTGGACGGAGGCGATGTATTTATAGGATGAAGGTGAGAGCGTAGGTAGCGAGGAGGTGGGGTTGGTGGGCATCGTGGAGCGAGGTTGAGGGAGTTCATGGCGAACGAGGGGTTTAGCGAGGATGAGGGAAGAGTGGGTTGTGTAGTGGTGGTGCCAGGGGCGAAGATGGTGGTCGACGTGGTGCCCAAAATAGAAAAGGTGCGGCCCCTTGTGCACGGTGGAAGACATGGGCGCGAGGTGTGCAGGAGGTAGACGGCGAAGTATCTACCGTTGGATCGAGCGATCCAACGGTCAGGAGAGGGGCGGAAGCGGAGGATGAGGATCAGATCCGCGGAGCGAGATCAAGGACACAGGGCGCGCCACATGGTGGGTGTAGTTCGAAGCGCTATCGTGCACCGGAGATGAAGTCTGGGGTTTTGATCGAAGGGTTCAGATGTCGCGCGGGATGGACGGCCAAGATATGAGCCTTCTGGCGAAGATCGGACGGCATGGATGTAGCCACGTGGCGCATTGAGAATGCGGCACGGGCTAACGGTCCAGATTAAGCCCCAGATCTGATCGACGGGCTATGAAGCGTTGCAGCTTGGATGGCCTGGATCAAGAGAGAGGAATGGTGATCTGACGGTTGAAATGCAATGGCACGTGAAGCGCAAAGAAGCGGGCCGCGTGGCGCAATCAGAGGGCGCCACGTGGCCAGCTCTGTATGGCTGAGAAAGAAAGTGAATTTAGAGAGAGAAGGAGATTGAATTTGGAAAAACTCAAAACATGAACGTTATAGATCTCGATGAGATCTACAAGTTTCATGTTGACCAAAAATGAAGAACAGGTCAAATATGATACAAAAATACAGGAATACAAATATACACATATGCAGTATACAAGGGGCCCAAAAACCTAAGTTTTGCATACGAGCTCCGAATTGAATGAAATTAGTCCCATTTCAAAGGTCTCTGGATGTGTATTAATCTAAAGGTGAGTAGACCTAATTCGGAGTTCGTAAGAGAGGGATATTGACATTCTAAGGTCCAGGTGGTTTGGGGCTTTATTGGGTAATTTACAAGATAGGGAATTTTGGCCTTCTTCCTTATATTATCAACTAATAATGTACACATTATAAGGAAGGTGTTATTTGATTTTGGAGGGGATACAAATAATTAGGTGAGTTGTTGGTGGATATTTTACAAGTGGATTTTACAAATGAATTGGTTTCTTATTTAATGCAAATATGAATGCTAAAATGCATGTATTGTGGATTGATGCATGATGCTATTTATGCAGTATAAAGAGAAATATGATGCTAAATACCCGAGGACAGAGCTATATTTTCAACTTTAAGAGTGATGAATCACAGATTCATCAATGAGCTGACTGAGACCAGTGCTTCTGAGTATTCATCCGAGGACAAACCGCTTGATCCCAAGAAGGAACGAATTCTGAGGAAACAACTGAAGAAACAAAAAGACATGAATATCTGGAGGGTGTCCACTTTCAAATACTATTCCTCTGATGATAATTTCAATGATGGATATCTTTTATCTGACTCAAACACTTCATCCACTATCCATCATGACTTTTCTGAGGATGACACTGATAACAGTTGAGAATTATATGCTTCATCTCCATCTCATCATTACGATCTCCCACCGCAGGCTCACAAAAAGATCAGCTGAAAATCGCCTTAATCATCGACTACCCAACCTGCCTCCCGACCCCATCAGTCTCCTTGTACAACTTCTTGCTCTACTTAGGCCAAGGCCTAAGTATAGGGGGGACCGATGCCATCTATATATACCATTTCCCCCATCACACTCCTATCTCCCGATCGCTTCACTTCCACCCTTCTTCTATACTTAGGCTGACCAGATATAGGGGGAACCAACGCTCATCTGTATATACTCTCTTCATCCACTTATCCCGACCGCTTCATTTTTTCTGCTCCTCTTCTATACTTAGACTGTTTACAATCTAAGTATAGGGAGGCGGACATGTATCTCTTTCTTTTTCTTTTTCTTTTTTTCACTCTCTTACGCTTAGCCCGAGCTATGTCTTATTTACGCTTATTGTGCTCTGAGGACACAACACTCGCTAAGTATAGGGGGTCTGTATATATACTTCGTATATATTTTACCCATATCTCGTACTTGCGCATAAGTCTATATGTATTTACAGGGTGGGTAATTAATTCAAAAAAAAGAAAAAGAAAAAGAAAAAGAGTTTTGCTACTAACACTGATGGTGTCCAACCAGAAATTTTTGAAAAAAAAAAGGTTTCTTATTCATTTTTGCATAAAAAAAGGAAAAATCCCTTTATATTAAAAAAATAAAAAAAATGTGTCTGCATTTCACAAACCTGCATTTCATCCAGCATCACATTCTTTCGCATCTGTGAAAAGTCTTTGGGTTCTGAACCGAGTTATGAGCAGAAACCGAGAGTGGTCTGGACTTGACCTTAATCCACCTAATTTTCAGATGAACTTCACTGAGAAATAGGATTTTAGAAACTTCAGGTCTTTTACTTAATTCTTTAAGTTCCACATGACAATGTGCAGCGTTTGACTCTTAGTGTCTAACATGGTCTCTTCAGTCTGGGTACAACTCTGGAATAGGGAATTAATTTGCACTCTCATACTATGCACTTAGCTCAACTCATACGAGATGTTGGAAGACTGTGTGAGTTTCTTTTTTGGTAGCGTGGAAATCTAAAGACCGAAGTACGGGTTGAAATAAAGCTTCGAAAAAGGGATGGATAGCTGGGCACGTTTTTTTTCTAAGACCCCCAAAAATGTACGGAAACAAAAAGATTCTATATCCGTAGGGGCACAACAAGATCCAAGCAGAACCACCAATTCCAAATACAAAGAAGCATTCTACCAAATAAATATCTGACCAAAAAGGTTCAAGCTTCAAAGAAAACCTGCAGATTTTGGTGGAGACTCGGCTACACTGGCCATCTTCACAAGGAGAGGTGACTACACTGGCCACCCTCCAGTTCTTTTCTCTTTCTTCGAAACGTCATCCCCAATTCGATTGTGAACACAGCACGACAGACCTTAGAAGGAAATACCTGACTCCCCAAGGATGAGTTATTAGAGAGGAGATGAGCATGGTAGTCCGGCATTCTGTATGGGAAGAGCTAAAACCTTTCACACACATGAGTCGATTGCTCAATTTTCATAGGGTATGCTTTGGGAAGATGATTGATCTAAGATGACTTCTGAGCCGAAACTGTAGCAATGATGTGTAGAACTTGAAGGCTGTTGATTTTGAAATTTTAAGTCTCACAGAAGTTCCGCCAAACTATTAATCCAAAGGTCGAGTCTAGTTCATTTTCACCTTCAGCTCAAGGTCTTGGTATGGAACCCAATCTCATTTCACCTCATGGCATTTCTTTTGATGCTCAGGGACGAGCATGGTTTAAGTATAGGGGGATGATGAATCTCAGATTCATCACTCTAAATTTCATTAATTAAGCTCAAATCCTTCAAAACCATCAGCATTTCTGCATTTTTTCTGCATTATTAGCATTCATGCATGTTTTCATAAGGATTTTTTCGCACTTATTTTTGCGCAAAATAAGAAGCCAAAAATCCCAGCCAAAATTGACCTGTAAATAGCCTAACTTCCCTAATTTTTAACTAATTTATGCTAACTCCGAATGACTCAAAACCACCTCCACTGTGTACATATCACTAACAAGAATAAATGAAAAATAAAAAAATTCACTAACCCAAATAAGTGGATCAAAAACCCAAACCCTATTTCTAAGATTTCCGGACTAAAAACCTCATATCTTCCTCATACACTGTCTGTTTTAATCCTACTCACTTTTGAACTAATGTACATTGAATTACCTTCAAAACAAGACCAAGTTCAAGTGAATCGGAGCTCATATGTGAAAGTTGGGTTTTGGACCTCTTTTGTACATTTTGTATTTTAGCTGATTTTGACCTATTATTTTATGTACATACTTAACCTATTTTAGTTGATTTCTTTTTCATTTGTCTTCTTTGATAAAAATCTTATTAAAATGTGCAAAAATCCAAATCCAAATTGAGCTTGAAATCAAAGAAACAAATTGGGTCCCAATCTTCACTAACCATCTGTACAAAATTAGTCTTTTTCATTTTTTATTTTATTGCTTCTTTTTCTTCATCAATAAAAATCCAAAAATATTAGATTAATGTGTAAATATTTATCTTTTTTATCATATTTTTACTGGATTTTTATCTGGTTTAAAAATGACAAAAAATCCCAAACTGACACCATCTCGATCACCAATCTGGTTTTTATCATATTTTTTCCGGCTGACACCATCTCGATCACCAATTCGATCCTCGCCTACAATCGTCGATCCCAAATCCCAAACTTTCCATCTCCGGCTAACCACATCTCCCTATTTAAGAACCTCTGTCGCCCCCAATTCGATTTATCTGTCTATTCATCGGGAAGAGGGCTCCTCCGCCGGAGGTGACAGTTCCAGGCACCACCAACCTGCGGCGAGATCCGAAGCCCTCCGAGCTTCGTTGCAGCATGACTCCCCGTCGCCAATGCTGCCCTACTCCAGCTAATGGTCGTCAAGCCAACGACGCTACGCCACCGACAACGTCATCTTTAGCGCCATCTTCTCCGCCACGACTTCACCAATGCCCTTCGACTTCTTCTCGACCAACGACGACCAACGCCGCCTTGCCGCAGAGCTGCTCCTAGCCCTACGACTTTTAGGACTCTGACGACCTTCTTCTTCGATAACCACAGGAGCCCCCAACGATGCCTGCGACTTCACCATCTTCAACCTCAGGAGCTTCCACCTCAAGCAACTCCCCCATCCGCCTGTCAACGCTCCACCGACGCATCTCCACCACCGCCCGCCGGCGGTGTGTCGGCCCACACTAGCCGTACGATCATCGAGCAACCATTCATCCGAGCCGTTGATGCATCGCAACCCCCAGCCATTGGATATAAGCACCATCAACGTCCCAGAACTGCTACAAGCCTAACGTCCGACCCAGATCCGAGCCAGGAGCCTTGGGCGGCCCGAAGCATGCAGGAAGCGCCACGTGGAGGCCCCGTGCCCACACCTCAATCCGAGCCTGCCATCACACGCGCGCGTCACGTGGGTTGCGGGAACTTTGCAGAAGACCCCCCCCGAAGGTCCTCTATTTGCTACCAAGTCCAGCTCCAGAGGGCACGTGCCACGTACTGCCCCTCTGGCTATTTCTCAGAAGAGCACCCTGGTTCGCGATAATTAGACATAACCCCCCCCACTGCATGTTTATTTATTTTATTCAATTGCAAAAACACCCTTGTCTTTCCCCTTTATTTTAGACATCTATATTACATTATTTAATTCTCCAAAAATAGAATTTTGTTTGTTTGTCAAGTAGTTCTCTAAGTTTTGACATATTGTGGATTTTTTTGTGATCATTGGTTATTTAATAATTGATTGTTCTATGGAAAATTGTATACTTTGCCCAGTTTGTGCTTTAATTTTCATAATTGATTAACCACTACTCTAAAAATTTCCGAAAAATCACATATTGTAGAATTAATTGTATGTAACATTGTGCCCAAAAAGAATTGTATTTTCATGCATAGTTTGCCCTATAAAATCATTTTGCATATTTCATGTTTGATTTTTAATAGGTATTAGAACTTGTATTTTCGAGGTTTAAGATTTTTCTGAGATCTATTACTTAGTGATAGATCTTAGATAATTTTATTCTTTGAAAGTAATTAGAATTAATATTTATTATAATTAAATATTGAAATTCATTCTATTTTTATTTGAAAATTCATAAAAAAATCATCTTGCATCCAAAAAATCCAAAAACATTACGGTGCATTCCTTTAATCGTAATTTGCATCTTGGCCAAGTTTCGTATTTTTTCGGAATTATTTGAGCGTAATTTACATTTTAGTCCTTAAAATAGGTCGAACTAGCATTTTGCTTTATTGCATTAAAACTTACAAAAAAAGACCGCCTCGAAAATCACGCATGAATTTTGATAGACATAATTTTAGATTGTTCCTTTGCCTCCTTGTGTTCAACATTTGGACTTGCCCAAGTAAAATAAACATAAAACCACATTCATTAAAAATTGACTAAATATTTGTAATTATTTTCTTGACCGATTCCGATTGCCGCCTACAATGAAACGACAAATCATTTTTATGCACAATCAAATACACATCTTTAGCAAGTACGATATCGGACTCGTCACTTAGTCAAACACCTGTAAATACCCACTAATTGCATAAAATTACCATTTTACATGCATTTGTTAAATATGCATTTTTAACACCTTTTGTACATAAATAAAAGGACAAAGAAGAAAAGAAAAGGAAAAGAAAATGAAGTATGAATTTATACAATAAATGCAGACTAACTCGAATCCAAAAATCCAAAAAAAAATTCCAAAAAATACTTGACCTGATCGATCAGGAATAAAGTAGGGGGAGATAGGGTCCTTAATCCAAAAATCCAAAAATATTTTTCCTGTATATGTGTACAAAACTTACATTATTTTATTTATACATAAATTGACTTCAAATTAATTATTTTTTAAAATAAAAGTTGTAAATAAAATTATGCTGTAAATAATAAAATTAATTGTAAAACAAAATAATGTACATATTGCAAATAATCATATTCGCAAAAAGCCGCAAAGTAATAGTTGAAATACTAATTCCAGCTTCATACGAACTCAAATTGAATCAAAATCACTTTCATTATACTCTAAATTATATTATCTTGCAAATGGTTGTGGTTTCAAAATTTTTGAAGTTACGGTTAAAAAGTCGATTTTCTAGGGTGTTTTGTGGAGTTTTACCATTATTTATTGTACATATTTTCATATTTATTTTTATAAACATAATGTACATAATTGTAAATATTATTTTCATTAAAAATAAAATTTAAAAAAATTAAAAAATTAAAAAAATTAAAAAAAATAAAAAAGATATAAAAATTATTTCCTTATTTGTATATGTGTATATTTTATTATATGTACATAATATTTGTATACAACTAACTTCCTTATAAAAATCACAAAAAAATTAAATATCAAACATTAATTAATTAATTAATTTAATTACGAATTTTGTATTTATATTTATTTATCTCATTTATTTGGTTTAAAAACATGCCTTTATATAAGATATTATTCCATACCTTAAATAGCCACCATTAAGGCGGCTAATTAATTTGTAATAAATTAATTAATTTTATTTAATTCCGAATTTCATAATTAGTTAAATTAATTAATTTGATTAATTTATTAAATCTCCCAATAAACACCTTCCCCTTTTGTGCATTCTTTCCTTGCTTGATTTTTTCTCTTTTTAATGGGCTCCTCATTCTTTCATTCTTTGATCAACCTTTGGTGGAGAAGAGCCCGATCTCCGAGAGCGATCTTGTCGAAGAAGGGTGCCCAGCCTCCGAGCCGTCCGGTGACAGCATGTCGGCCCTCGTTGAGGCCGTCACAACATTTCCGATTCCCGAGGTGAGATCCAATATTAATTATCGTTACTTTTCTTAGTTAAATCGTAGGTTTATTTTCTCCTTAGACATGATTAATTTTTAGATCTTAAAATCACAAAAAAAATCCGTCACATTTTTCCGATCCGACACTGAAATTATCATCTCATCTTGCAATCTCTCCAATTTCCTTTCCATCTCATGCAATCTTCCACCTCCGGTCACTCACGGTGACCGGAGATATGGATCTCTCTTCCATATCACAAGATCAACCCATTCACATCCTCTTTTGTTTATAAATAAATTATATAAAAAACAAACAAACAAACAAAATATAATTGTTTTTTCTTGTTTCTCTAATATCGTTTTTGCAGGATAATCTAAATAAATATATATATCACAAAAAATAAAAAAACATGTTTACTCCTTCTTATTTTCTCTATTTTAAAAAAATAAGAAAAATAATTTTCTGCTCTCTGTTTACATTTTCTTTTTACAGTTTAAATAAAAAATATAAAAAACAAAAAAATTGCAGCACGCACTCCGCCTGATACCCGCCGTGAAGTGCGGTAGAGCTGCCCAATGGTCAGGCGGCACCGCCTCTTCGTGGTGTCCTCAACCGCCCGGCTTCCCGACTTCCAGATCTGCCCGAAGCTCCGCGACGAAGTGTCGCTCCCAACGGCCATCGCCTGCCTAGCCCGCGACTGCCCACGCCATCCCCTCTGCCCGATCCCCTGTACGCCGCCCGAAGCTCCCACCGACATCCACCGAGCATTGTAGTGGCACACTTGCCGCCTCGCACGTCCCTCGTTCGACATGCGGCAACTGCTGAAGCCGTGCCCGCGCGGAAGCGCTGCCTGCGCTCCTCCACCGCACCAGATCTGAGGCGGCGGGGACCCTCCCTCTTCCCCTTTGAAGAAGAAACGAGGAAGCCCTAATTGTTTAAAATAAAAAGAAAATTGGGAAAATTGTGAAGACCTCCTAGACTTTTTCAAAATTACAATCAAGTCTCTGCTAGAGCACAAGGCACATGCGACGTACATGATTTGGGGTAATTTGTGATTTCTACCTGCAATTTCATTTCTGGTTATATTTTCATGCAAAAACTTTGAACAATTTCATTTTAGTCCCTATATTGTAGATTTGAATGTGCAAGCTCTTTTTGATGGAATAAATGTTTTTATTATTCGAAAAATTCTCAAAAAATGATGTATGCTCCTGCAATGTGCCTAAACATTGTATAAATTTTTTATAGCATTTTGTTGACATTTAATATATTTAAACATTCAAAAAAGTGTCTTTTTGCATATATAGAATTATAAAAATAATAAAAATTCGAAAAATTGCTTAAAAATTCCCAAAACATTTCTTTATGTGTATTTTAGTGTCTTTTAATTTCTATCCAATTTTTGTGCTTAGATCATTTATAAAACTCCAAAAAATATGGAAAACTAAAAATCTTAAAAAATTGTAGAAAATCAAAGGAAAATCCAAAAAATCTAATTTCAGTCTCTGTGTGTAGATATTTTATTTGTAGTTTATCTTAAAAATAATTTCCAAGAGGACAGACCACTTAAAATATTTTTAAGTTGTAAAATACTCTTGGTTGTTCACTGTTTTCTATACTTT
Source organism: Ottelia alismoides (assembly GCA_037367405.1). NCBI lineage: Eukaryota > Viridiplantae > Streptophyta > Magnoliopsida > Alismatales > Hydrocharitaceae > Ottelia > Ottelia alismoides. Next base: position 357,908 of record JAZKJV010008895.1, on the reverse strand, counting down.
ACACTGTTTGATTTTTAAAAAACACAAAAACATCAAAAAAATTAAAATTTTACAAAAAAATATTTTAAACCATATAAACATAAATACATTTTCTCTGTAATTTTCTGAATATTTTTGGCTAGTTTGAAATATACAAAAAGAGTGTATTGTTCTGTATTCTATTCTTTGTGCTTGTTTTGAAAAATAAAAAAAATTCAAAAAATTCAAAAACCACTAAAAATTGTATTTTAGAAATTTGACTACATAGTTTTTAAATGGTGCTCCTTGTGTTTGACCCTGGTCGCTATACCAGGTAAATAGAATAGCTAAACCGCTTACATTTGCATTTGATTGCTTGATTTATTTTTCATTAAGTGGTTAAAAATACATTTTTTTCTCGTTGACCGATTCGAGTGGTTGAGAACATCGACAAACGTGATTATTATTTACACGTCTTAACCACATCAAAATACGTGTCATCAGAATGAACAAGAGATCCGTGACTCCGGCAACGGTGCCATTTTGATGACACGGATTCCGACATGTCAAGATTTGTAAATAATTATCACGGTTGTGTCGTTCTCAACCACTCGAATCGGTAAACAAGAAAAATATTTAAACCACTCAAAAGAAGATAAGTCAATCAAAACAAGTGTAAGAGGTTTCGCTATTCTATTTACCTGGTATAACGACCATGGTCGAACACAAGGAGCATGATTTAAAAACTATGTAGTCAATTTTCGGAATTAATTTTTAGTGGTTTTTGAATTTTTATTTTTCAAATAAAGCACACGGAATAAAACACACACACCACACTCTTTTTGTGTGGCCAATTGACTATTGACCAATTTGTCAATAGTCGGTCAACCGACTATTAAACCCAACGAATCAGTTGTCTGGGTCGACTAGTCGACTTATTTTGCATAGAGATTCTGATTTTTTTAAGCTCAATTATTATAATATGCTTAGTGTCTTATTTATATTCAATTACATCTTTTATTTCAATATGATATGATTGTATAGAGAATGTATAAATTACTGAAAAAACATAAGAACATATGTATAGAAAATAGTATGTATATATATTAATTTAAAAATTCATAATCGACTAAATGCATCTAAATCCGATTAGTCACCTGACTACCGATTAATTTTTAGTCAGTAACCCCACTGATCAAGTATTGACTATCGATTTCTGCAACCTTGTTAGCAACTACAATGTCTATAGCACATGCTATTATATATAATAAGAAGCTCTTACGTATCAAGTATTACATGTATTGTCAAATGTCTTTTTATGTTAGCCATATATCAAACTTTTTGGATGTTTTTGAGAGCATTTGAATGTAAACAATCGGGTATGAGTTGGGTATATTTGCTAATGTAGTTTTATCTTTTTAAAAATAAAAACATACACAAATACAGATATCATGTATCCTCAACATTTGCATCCCTAAAAGCCGTACATGTGCTCTTTATTAATAAAATAATAATAATAGGATAAGAAGCAAGAGATGTGCTTCAATCCTTCAAAACTATTCAAGTGTCGATTTGATATGTTCAGGTTGGAGCAGTGGCTTCAACCCATTCGATTTTCCCAACATGGAATCGGTCCAACCACAATTTGCCTATTTTCTTGTTAAAAAATCCGTTCTAAAAGGAGATTGGCCGACAGAAAGTCAGAAACATGATTGGCTCAAATTTGAATCGGTCTGGCCGATTAATTTGGACCGATTTATAAGACTTTTTTTGCTAAGTAAGTATAATTTTCATTGATGAAAAATTGGACAATTACAAGTATACCTCAAACTAGGGAATCACAAACTTAGAACCAGAATTAGTTCGAAATGAACCAGAAAAGAATGTCAACATTAGCCAAAAACGCCCTCAGATTTATAAGACTTTGATTTGTTCTCACAGAAACTCTGACTTAGCTTTTAAATCAGATGGAATGTTGAAAGTGAAACTTCACTCCGACCATCAATGCAGTGTCATTGTGATAGTCGGAGTTATTTAAGTCTCACACCTCTTCTTCTTGATGTATTGCCATTCATCTACTAAGGAAGAACCCGAGGTTTTGAAGGAAAACCAAAACCTGAAATTGGACATATCTGAAAAACGTCCCGAACCAATCAAGTAGGAACTGGCTTCTCAAACGCCATTGTTGACCGGCATTGGAGAAGCCGTGCCCACTTCCGACTCCCGTCAGCATACATACTCCCAGACGCCTTCCTTCCTTCACCCACCACCACGACCTTTCCCTCGTCCAGTTCTCATGGCTTCCAACACCACCGCGAGAGCCCTCTTCTTCGCCATTTGCCTCGTCGCCTCTGCCGTCTTGATTCGTTCCTTTGTCAAGGACTCCCTCATCCCCTTCAAAGCCCGCGAGTACTGCTGTATCTTATCCTCCCTCCACTCCATCCTCTCCTCCCGCACCACCTCTGCCGTTGGCCTGGCCGCCTTTGTCGTTTTCATATGCTCCCTCGGCAAGTACTTCCTTCCCTGTCAAGGCCGAGGCTACGTTCACCCCTCCCCCGACCTCACCATCGCCCCAGACTACGTCCACCCCTCCGATGACCTCGCTGTCGCCCCCGACTACGACCACCCCTCCCCCGACCTCACCATCGCCCCCGACTACGCCGACCCCTCCCCCGACCTCCTTGTCGCCCCCCACTACGTCGAACCTTCCCCTGACCTCACTGTCGCCCCTGACTACGTCGAGCATTCCGCCGACCTTACCGTCGTCATCAACCAGGACCCCTGGAACGATATGTACAGTGCTGCCGAAGTGTACGTTAGCTCCAAGATCGCCCTCTCCACCACACGCCTCCGTGTTACCAAGCAAGAGGCCGACCGTTCCATTGCCGTGACGGCTCATATTGGTGAAGAGTTCCTCGATATCTTCGAAGGCATCCACTTACGTTGGAAGCTCGTCCAGGAGGCCGTCAATAGTTTCGAGCTAACATTCAATCAACAACACAAGGGCATGGTGCTCGGGAAGTACCTGAAGCACGTCCTTAACTCTTGGATCGCTGTGAAGGAGACGGCGCGCCCACTGAAACTCTACATGATGCAGCACTTCGGGAACTGGAGACCCGTAGACCTAGTCCACCCTGCCACGTTCGACAGGGTTGCCATGGAGCCCGACCTCAAGTGCGCAGTTGTCGAAGACCTAGACAGGATTTTCAAGAGTGATTACTGCAGGCGTATCGGTGAGCTACGCAAGCGTGGTTACCTGCTTCGCGGCCCCCCCGGGACGGCAAAGTGGAGCTTGATTGCAGCCATGGCAAATTACCTCAATTTTGATATATACAATCTCAACCTCACTAAGGTGTCAGACAAGTCATCAATGAGGACTGCCTTGTTGGAAACGACTAACCGATCAATATTGGTGGTGGACCAGGACGAGGAGAGTGATTTAGCTCTTTCCGATTTCTTCGACGTCATTGATGAAATTTGGTCGAGCTGTGGGGATGAAAGGATCGCCGTGTTGACAACCAAAGATCAAAAGCCGATGGATCGGACGCTGTTGCGACCGGGGAGGATGAACGTTTACGTAAACATGTCCTATTGCAAGTCAGGGGTGTTCAGATCGTTAGTGAAGAACTACTACGGTGTCAAGAGTCATCCCTCCTTCCCAGAGATCGAAATGATGCTGGAAGAGGAGGTGGACGTGACGCCGGCAGAGGTGAGAGGGAAGCTGTTAGGCACAGACAATGTGGACGTGGCTCTAGCGATGCTCGTGGAGTACTTGGAGGAGAAGAAGAAGGAACCCAAGATGAGGGCGGAGGAGGAGGATAGTCGTGAATGTGATGTTGAGAAGATCAACGATGGTGAAGCAAACAAGGAAGTGATTGAGTAGTAGGAGAAGTTTAATGAGAGTAAAAAGAGGAGATCCTTGAGAAAAAAACATGTATTTCTTTGGTGAAGTTTTGTTTTTCTTTTCTTGTTGTTATGAGAATAAAAGCCCAGTTGTGCGGTAAATTTTGCTTGAAAATAAGAAAGCGGATCCTCTGTAGCAAGGGGTGGATCGTCTGCTGTAGAAGACCCCTACTGTAGCGAAGGGGGTTGTCGTCGGATGGGGAATGGACGCTCCATGATAGAGTGCTGGGGATAGTGCCATATGAATTTTCACAGTATGGGCCCACAAAAAGTGGGATTTCATGTGAACCGCTTGATCAAGATCGAGCGGCTCGAGTTGAGATAGATTCAACAGCTAACCTCTACATTATTGCAGATGATTCGCTTGCTGAAAATAACACATATAATTCTCAGAGACGTGTTGTGTTGGGAAGCGGATACTCTACTCTTACAAGAGTTACAGCTATTGTAATCCATTTTTATGCGATTTCCATTAGAAAATTCAACCTTATATTGATTGATCTTAGATTAATACTCTATATATCCTTAAAATTTCTCTAAAATATGAGGTTATTTGCTATTTATCTTAATCTTTACAAATCGGGGTAATATTTAAGGAACTTAAATTTCGCTTAAAAGGAACGGAATCTTTAAACATTAAGATAAAATAATAAATAATCTCCAATTTGAGCAAAATTTGGAGGTTATGTGGAGCATTGGATTCAATTTATAAGGTTGGATTTTGAAATCGAAATCGCAAAAAAAAGAAGGTTTTCCGTTGTGTTGAGGGCTTCATCATGATTATATAAGTAAACCAACTTGGATCTTTAGATTGGTATTTTTTCATGGATGATCAGAGATGCAAGTATTTATGTTCATTGCCATTGAAGTTCCAATACGCTACTCAAAATATGGATCGGTCGTAGTATTGGAATTATGATCCTAAATCAAAATTTTATAAATTTTTATTTACTTGTTAGTGTTGAAGGTCGACTCTCGAAGAATACTGTGCAAGTAGGATGTGTATAAAGGATAAGGCTCATGTTTAGCGTCCAGTTGGGCTTCTTATGGGGTTTTAGGGTATTTCTTATTTGGTATTTTGGTTTTTCGTGAGTTTTTAAAATAGTTTTGGTTATATTTATTTTTTATATTTAATATGTATATGTTTATTTTTATGTGATTTTTTATTTTTATATTTTATTTGTTATATTTATTTTTGTCCTTTTAACCTTTTTAATTTTGAAAAGATAATTAACCTTGAAAAGTATATATATATAAAAGATTGGGTTTTTATTCTGGGAAAATGTAATAGAAATAAGTAAAATAGGGAATAAATGATTTTGAGATTTTATATTTTCAAAGCATTTATGGGATTTGAAAATGAGGAAATAATTTATAATGAGTTAAAAACAAGGCTAAATTGAAATCAACAGTTGGCTACTGTAAATATCATATAATATAATTTACATATAGATAAGTGATCGAAAGATATATTGATTGGAAAGATATATTCTTACTTTTACTAAAATCAACAGTTGGTTACTGTAAAAATCAACAGTTGATTCTCCAAATTTTTCCAACGCACATGCCTCCAGCATGTTGGGGCTAGGTTCAGAGCAAGGTCCGAAGGAGGCGGACACGTTGCAAAATGGGGACGCTCGTGGAGGAGCCTCAAACGACCCCAGCTTATTTGGCACGGTCAGTGGCTCAGATAGTGATCAGTACCATCATATCTGAGTGATCTAACAGCTCTGATGTGTAGCGCAGATGGATGGTTGATTACGCCTTCACAATGTTGATCGGACAGTTGTTATTGATCTCTCACAGGCACTGTTGGATCATGTCCAATGGTGCATGTTCATCGTGCTCCTCTGTAAGCGACGGTGGAAGGGTGGGTCTCCAGCGAGCTGTCTCATGCCCCTCCCCGATTCTGAGGGTCTGCTGATGGTCTGGGAAGCTCAAGAAGACCTCGATGAAGGTGCTGGAGATGCGATAGAGTTATTGCGAGGTGAGAGGCAGCGTGGCGCTGCTTGGTAATCAGAGGCAAAGGACGAGACTGGAGTGCCACAACATTGTCCGATCAGTGATGCAAGAGTGAATCCTACAGGGTTAACGAAAAGAGGACGAAGCAAGGGGGATGTAATGGAGGCTGGGATTGTGCGGAGGAGGGGGAGTCCTGAGCTCCTAGTCTGTGCGAGATCTGGTGGCGGAGTGGAGCGGGGTAGGATGCAAAGAAGAGAAGTGGCGATGGTGATGATTTGACGAAGATCAGGTATGTAAAGTGGATTTGATGTGGTGCCTTAAGAGTTCCAGAGGTTCTAGTATGTGTATGAGAAAAATAAGAGAAATTGAAAGATGAAGGAACTCAGAGGCTACCTGGAGGTCGAGCGGAGGATGGCGGAAAGAGGAGGGAAATTGGAAGGTCTTGGGTTGAGCATGGGAGATGTGAGGGGAATGAATCTCCTAGGTTGGAGGTGAAACTCCTAGAGTCATAACTGCTAGTGCTCTGGCGTGAAGAACACGAGCTCTGTAACTCTGTAAGAAGAGCTGCTACACGGCCAAGAGGCGACTGCAGATCACACTGAACCCTTCCACATCGTTTCCTAGTGAAGCTCCTGATGCTACTATCACTAACAAAGAGAAGTCGATGATGGAGGGTAGGTTCTGCAATGGTGGATGCGTCACAATGGAGTGGGTGGTGGAGATTTTATAAAGGGAGGATGGGAGGTGTAACAGCGAGAATGAGGCGGATTGAAGGGTCGACGAATGTGTCGATCGTGTTGTTGTTACATGTAGATCAAAATCATGGTGAATGATGGAAAAATGAAGACGAGATCTGAGGAAGAAGTATGTGATTTAGCGTGGCAGAGGCATAATGGTTTAGACGAGGGTAGTTAACCGGGGCCAAATGGGGGGCGCTGATTTGCTGCGTGGCGGAGAGACAAAGAGTGGGTGTTCTTAGATGGCGACTGCGTGGACCAATCAAAGGCGAGCAAGGTCTTTAACTGTTAACCAAGGAGAAAAATAAAAGAAACTAGCGAAATAAATATAAAGAATAGTCAAATCAAAATGTGGTTAACATGAAAATCGTTAGTCCATGTGAGATATACAAAAGAAATCAAATGTATAAAATACATTTTGAATATAGGTATTAATTGCCAATTAACCACTATATTTTAAAGTTTTGTAATTTTTTGTACTTTTCTTTATATTTTAATTAGTGTATTAACTTATATATAATATATACATAATTAATCCAATTTTTATGGATTTTTAAAGGGTTAGAAAATAGTAAAATAAAATCAACAAAGATAAAATATGTATAACATACACAAGTTCAGATCTTTGTATTTTTTCTGATTTTATACTTTTTTATGGGTTTTTATTTTTTATCTCAAGTTATTTAATGAATTAAGTAATAGAAGAAGAATTATGCTAAAATACTTAGTATTTTTACATAAAAAATTGGCTCAAGTTAGACAAAAATTCAGAGCTATTTATTTACATATTATAACACTAATTTTTTGTACTGTTAGAGAACATTAATTAGTCAAATTTAGGGGGTTTAATTAGTGAGTTATTGAGAGGATTTTGCTAAAGACTTCTTATAGAGTAAGTGAACAATGGATTTAAAAAATCCCTTGATAAATCTCTATTTCATCACCTTTAATCTATCATTTCAGCCTTAAAAACCCTAGCTAATGCATTAAAGCAGCCCTAATTTGTAGAAATAATTCATTCTTTGTTGCATAAATACTGTATAATATATTATTTTAATGCAAAAATCATAGAATAAAGAAAAGAAAAGAAAAGGAATAAAATGCCAAAGGTATTTTATGACCCTAAACCCTGATACCAAGTTAAGAATTGATTTGGTCGACAAGGAATAAAGTAAGGGGAGGTAAGGCCAAAAACCACCTCAAACCCTATTCTTTTATTCCTCAATAATTCATTTTTGAGACCTATTTTATTTTTATCTCAAATAAAGGAATTTTGTACATGAAAGTTGTAGATAAAAACATATAGATACAAAATTGGTTTCATACAAAAAGAATATACATCGCACTTTTTACACTCAAAATAAAATCTCAGAATCTAAACTTCACAGATCCATATCTCCTAAATAAAAACTCAAATATCAAAATTACCTATAATTGTATAATTTCTAATAAGCTATTTAATGAAGGTGGTTTCATTTAATTTGGAGTTAGTATGTGAAAGTTAGGTGTTGGACCCTTATTGTATTATATACCTGAATAAAAAAATTCATTTTATCGATTCTTCATTATTTTTATAGTTTTATAATTTTGTAAATATTATTTAAAATATATGTACATACTAAAACTATAATAAAACCATTAATAAAATAATAAAATAAAATACGTATATAAAATACATAAACAAAATACCTACACTTATACGTATCTAATAAATATACCTATTTATTTAAAGTGTATATATTACATCAGGAAAATAGAATAAAAATATAGTCATGTATATAAAAATAAGTTATACAATAATAAAATAAAATAATAAAATCGAAAATATAAAATAAAAACAGAATTCACAAAACATAGGTAAATATGCCTATAAAATGACCGTAAAACTAAACTTGTAATAAATAACCTTGAAAAAAATAATAAAATACTATAGAAAATAAGGAACAACTTTTATTTTGTAACTTAAAATTAATAAAATCATTTATTATTTATTTCTGAATTTATAAGTAATTTTAGATATGAGTTCTTCTGGTTGGTCCACGTGGACCAACCGGGTTCCTTCCCTAGTTGACCTCGGTCAACTCTCTGACCGAGGTCCTAGGTCTAACACGCCTTGCGTTTGACCCCCTTTCTTGATCTTCTCGCGCTCGATTCTTTCATCATTTCAGCTTGCACTTTTCATGAGTTTTCATCCTTAAGGGTCAGGCTTGCATGTGGACACGTTTTCTTGATCAAAGGTCCTTTGTGTCGTACGTTTGTTTTGATCCAAAAGTCCCTCATATATAATACCACCTCTACCCAATTTTGTTTTCTAATCCTTCTTCCTCCACTTTCAACCTAAACCCTAACTTTAGATCGAACCTTGATGACAACGGTGTTCTCTAGGGCACCTTCGTGGCTTGATTTGGTGCAGAATTGAAGTTGTTTCGTTGCTCCGTTGTCGTACTCCACCTTAGCTCCACTCTGGGTGTACACAGCCAGTGAGCTTCTATTTGCATAGCCTTTTTGATTCCTTTGCATAGTCTTAGTGTAGATCTTCTCTCATTTTCGTTCGATTTTTGCTAGTTTCGCATATTTTCCAATTCCATCAGACAACAGAGCTCTTCTCCGCCACACCATTCCTACAACTACAGAACCATTTGTCCCCATTTTTCATTGCTATCTTCTCCCCCTCCGCTTGCTGCACTCCCCACGCACAATCATCCACCTTGTTTCTACACAGAATAAGCTATCAGGTCTCCCTTTGTTGCCTCCCATCGGAGATCTCCATCGCAACCCATCTCTACTCAATTTTCCCATGTGGAGATCCCCTAAGATCCACCATCTTGTCGTTGACCATTTCCCTACAGGAATCGAAGAGAAAAACCACCTTTGCAGGGCTTTTTGAAGTTTAAACAAGGCTCCAGGTCCACAACCTCGTTGGAGTATTTCTCGAGGATCCCAGCAATTTTGAGGAGGTCAACCAGCTATGGAAACTATCCACGACCATCTTGAAGCCTTCATCTGACGGAGAGGCAACCGGTGTTGTGAGATTTTGCCGACCGAAACAAGGGACGACGGTTGTTCTTCATTGTTCTTCACAAAGAGCAGCAACCGTTGGATTAACCATCACTTCCAGATTGTACAAGTGCCCTTTGCATTTGTCCCTCCAAAAGTCGTCCGATCCTCAAGGGATCTGATCTGGGCCCTGTTGGACATTCGAGCCCACGGTAAGCCATTATGCAATAAATGTTATCGCGAATATCATTCCCTGATATGAAATGAAGAACAACCAATTTGCATAATAGGTCCCTTAGTACAATTAGGGTTATGTACCATGGCCATCTTGATGATCATACAGTTGTTGATTCAATTATTGAATCATAGAGGCTGGTGCTTGGATGAATATCTAAGGAGTTAGATAGAGGACTCATCAAGCATCATCAAATGATTGTTAAGTAATGATCTCCAGCCTGAGTAGGAGATGGCAATCATTTCTCATTACGTTGATATCTTACCGACCTCTAGATGCAGGTCCTATGCATGGGAATATTGATTCGGAGGTGTCAATATAGTTGAGTCAATGGGTTGACTTAACGAGATCGAGATAACCAAAGACCTATGTTGAATACTGTCACAGCATAGGCATGCATCCTCTGACAAGAGACAGATGCGTTACTATATGTCTGAGTATGTACATTTGGCAGACCAATAGGTTGATGACCTAACCAAGGTCTATACATCAGCGAGCTGGTGTGCATGTAAGGACATATGAGTAATACGATCTCTCAAAGGGATCATACAGGCTCACTTGTGAACCGGGAGACATGATCTCACTCATTAGGTATTGGGACTGATCAAATTCCATGCATGGTTGTCATGATTTGGAAGCATGACATGAATTTGAAGGTAAGATTTATGCTTTGTGAAAGCATATGATCTATACCAAATCCCAAAGACCAAGACTGAGAAACTTAGTGATCAAACCCTGAAGATGACAGTGTAAAAGTGATCTATATCTTCAGGATGATCATAGGTCTTCCAGTATGCATGATGTACAGGTGTTGGGAATACCTATGGATGATGTGATCATAAACGATTGTATAACCATGACGCTTCCATTTCGAGGGAGTGAAGAAACAAGTCTGGATTTTAGTGACTTCTCTCAGTAGAGAAGTGACCTAATCTTAGTCCATATATTGGACATTGATCTGAATGAGATTCAGATGCAATAAAAAGATTAGGTTTACGGCCTTGATTTAATCAAGCATCTATGGGAGGTCCATGAGATCTGGATTTGAGATGTGATCTCAATATCCAAGTCACTATATGCGAAACAATACAATCGTCCTGTCCTTATCTCCAAGTATCTGCGGAAAAATTGCATTATTCTTGAAAGGGTTCAAGAATAATTCCATAGTTGAAATATATCTAAGCATTAAGAGAATGATAATTAAATGTGATTTAATTATCTTGATGTATGTAGAAATTATCCAATATAATTAAATGTGATTTAATTATTGTGGATAAGAATAATGTGGATAGTGATAACCGCAAGTTATCGAGGGTCTAAATACGTCGCTGTGGCGACCCACAATAAAATGTGATTAATCAACAATGAACCCACAATCAAGTATCAAACAATGAAAAACAAGTGTGGAGTCAAATTTATTTTTAACTCTGCACAAATGGTGTATAGTGTCAAGTATGTAGAGAGTTCGAACACAGGGAGCAAGCAGGGCAGTTCAAACAAGTGCTCAAGTGGGTGTGTGTGATATGTCTACACTAAGCAAGCAAGCAAATAAAATTTTTGTGGGTTTTTAATTTTTAATTTTTTTTATTTTATTTTAATTTTTAATTTTGTATTTTGATTTTAATTTTCTGATTTTATATTTTCTTTTTATATTTTATATTTTTTAATTTTCTTTTTCAATATTGGAAAGTAAAGACAATGTAATGAAAGGCGAGATGAAATATTTATAAAAATGTGCAAAAATATCCAAAATTTCAGAAATAAAATGTTTTTGATATTTTTAGGAATTTTTACTATTTTTATGATTTTTGGGGATTTTTCAAGGTGTTTTTAGTATTTTTAAAGACTGAAATAAAGCAAAACAGTGCAAATAGTGCTGGCTGTGAATAAAATAGGATTTAAAAATAGCAACCAGTACTCAAAATTTTTCACACTATTTTTCAAATAAAAGGAACAAAATAAGGAACAAACGGAACCTGAGTTTGTATTTTTTTAGAGTTTTCCTTGATTTTATATATTTTTTTGAAGTTTTTGAGTGTTTTAATATTTCTAGTGTTTTTCTTTTGAGATTTTTAATGATTTTTTGACTGACACTAAATTAGGTTAAAATAGACAGTAGATAATTTTTTTGGAATTTTTCGAAGTGTTTTAATATTTTTTTGGTATTTTCTAATCTAGACAGTACAGAAAAAGCATGTTTTTTATTTTTAATAAATATAAAAATAAAATAAAATCAAAAACTAAAATGATAGCGTCAAAGTACACGTGTCCAGGAGCTTAACCCTATTTTTGTGGAATTTTTGGATTTAAAATGATAGGTTAAATAAATAGAACAAGCATCCAATCAATACACAGGCCTGGCAGGGGTATTTATGCAATTTCTCAAACATCCAGGGGCATACATGCAAATTTCCACAAACATTTAAACTAAATATTCGATTTATAGCTCCAAAATCTAATTACCAAAACCGCTTGGGTCTCTTAGAAATTTTCCCACCAGGGCGCGTGACTTGCACGGGCCTGACAAGGACGAAAATGTAATATTCCAAACGTTGGGGGCTTACATGCAATTTTTCCAAAATTACAACACGTGAAAGTGAAGTTTTGGTACTAAAACAAAATACAATAAAGGCCAAGGATCCCTCTGCAAAGTGCCCACACCTCACGTGTACAGGTCACGTGAGGTGACGTGGCGAAGGACCTGGATGCAAATATAGAGAGTTTGGGGGGTCTTTGTGCAAATATTACAAAAATATTACACTACAGACAAAAGTTTAAATACTAAATAATAAATACAAAAAGGCGCGAGGGTGTAGATGCAAAATACCCTCGACGCGTGATCCGACGGTGATGACGTTGCCACTTAGACACGTGGCGCTTGATGAACGGCCGATGACGCTTCGTGGATCTGCGGCTGAGATTAGATCTCCCAGGGAAGATCAACGGTCGAGGGGTGGCACGATCCAACTACAACTGTGCGATCTGGAGGAGATGCCCTGATCGGACGGCGGCGAAGGTGGTTGGAAGAACACGGCGGAGCCCCGGCTGGGCGAGATTCCTCGAGCCCCTCCGACCGACTCCGGTGGCTTCTGGGGTTCAAAATTGGGCTGGAGCCTCCTCTGGTCCTCCTCTATCTCCTGGGGATGTCAAAAAGCCACAGCGGTGGCCGTGGTGCTCGCTGGTGGCTGGCGGAGCTGGAGAGCTTCGTTAGCTCCAGCGAGCTTCAAAAATCGCCTCCAGGTGTCTTCACTGCGGCTTGGACCTGCAAAAATGGTCAAAGGGTCCAGGGCAAACTACCTGGACCCTTGGATGGTCGGGGAGAGATGCGAATCGCGATGTGGGTGCACGGCCGGAGGTGCGCTCCGACCAACGTGCTTGATCGGGCGATATAGTCGATGAAACTTCAAATCTTTTTGGGGTTTTCGAAGCTAAGGCTAACAGGAGTCTAATGAGATAAATAAAAAGGCGGGGGGAAGCCCTCGATGGCCGGAGCCAGAGGGAGGAGCAAACCTCAACCAGCGCTTCGTGGGAGGTAGGGGAAGCACCTCCGACCTCGGGGGCCTTGGCTGAAGAGCCCACGACGGAGCTGTCACCTCCAGGTAGCTCTGGAGCACGAGAGAGGCTCGAGGGGTGGACCGAAGGGTGTTCCCATTCGAATCGAAAGGTGAGGAGTTGGTTTTAAGTGGGTTGACCCGAGGTTGCAGGGGTCCAAAGACCAACAATTCTGGAGCGTTTCAGTGATGCAATCTCCAAAGGAATCACAAGGCGGGCAAGGTGGTTGGTAGGGGAAGAAGATTGCAGGAGGGTGTGAGGCAAAATAGTGAAAGGATTGGCTGGGAAAAAGCCAAGAAATCGGCTCAAAAACCAAGCCTCTGACGTCGCACATGGGGTAGGACGGCCAGTTGACCGGGGTCAACTGGGACCGTCTCCTGATTGGTCCACGTGGACCAATCAGGAAAAATCCCGGATAAATGTTTTATAAATTCAATAAGAAATAGAAAAAGGCTGAATTTAATAAAAGTCATCAAATAAAAAATGCTTAAAATTTTATGTAGTATTTTATTTTGATTTTTAGTTAATTTTATGACTTGTATTTTTACAAGTTACCTTTATAGCCTTATATAGGTATATTATCTATATAGTTTATTAATTTATTTTTGTTTCGTGTATTTTATCTTTATTATTTTTATGTATTATTTTCTAAAATTATGGAATACTTTTATACACTTAATTGAAGTATTTTGTATATCAAGTAAAATGTAAGGGTGTTTTGTACAGGTATAGGTCTAGGCAATATACCTATGCATCAAATATGTTTGTATTTTATTTTGAGTTTTATTTTCATTTTTATTATGATTTTAATATTCACACTTATTATAAGTAATATTTACAACATTATAAAAATGTAATAAAAATAATAAATAATTAATAAATTGAATAGTTTAATATGTACACTTATACAATGTGGGTCCAAAACTCAACTTTCAAACCGTAGCTCCGCCAAATGCGAAACCACCACCATTGGATAGATTATTTTATTCTATATACAATTAAAGGTGAGTTTGCTACATTTGGAGTTTTCATTTGTGAGATACAGGTCTGGGAAGTTGGGATTCTGGAATTTTGTTCAGACCATAACTTTTTTATATGTACATTATTTTTCTGTGAAATCAATTTTGTATTTTTCTTTATTAATTTATCTACAACTTTCATATACAAAGTTTCTTTATTTGAGGTATAAAAAGTGGAACCAAAAATAGGTCCCAAAATGAATAAAGAATGAATAGAATGTATAAGTATTTGTACTGTGTTTCTGACCTTATCTCCCCCTACTTTATTCCTTGTCGACCTATTCATCAAGATGCCTAGGTCTCGGGGGTTTTGAGTCATAAAATATTTACAATATTTTATTCTTTTTCTTTTCTTTATTTATTCTATAATTTTGGCCTTAATTACAATATTTTATACACTATTGTGATACACATGCATGGATGCTAAGATGGTGATTTTAATGCTATTTACAGGCATTTGCTAGTGTTTTTTGGTGCCAAAATGATAGAATAAAGATGATGAAATGTGGATTCATCAGATAGCAATATCCAATTATTCATAATATATTGTAAATGTGATTTATAATGTATTAGAGAGAGCTAATTATAATTTATATTTGTCAATTAATTATTGATGTGTATTGGATACACATTGTGTACTTAATTGAAAATGTAAATTATATTTTGTTTTGGGTTGTGAATGTGATTCACAAAATTCCAATGGTAAGATTGCAATACTCTCAAAACTAATTGTGAATTATTTTTGAAGAATAAATCACAACAAAAGTTGTTGGATAAAATAATGGAGATTTCCAAGGAGATATGCAATCTCATGAAATCTCATGAGATTGCTCCCACTTGCAACCAAGTGGACGACCACCATAACCAATATGAAAATTCGTGGCTGTCCACCATGATGCATAAGAATGCAATCTCCATGTTGGTTAATCTTCCTTATTTGATTGGTTTAATTTAGGATTGATTTATATTTGATTTGTCAAATATATTTGATCTAAATTAAATTATTAGTTGTTGGTTTTTACCAACAACAATATTGACCATTGGATTAACCATAAATCAATCTCATCCATTGATTTTACGTGTCCCATGGATTGAGATCCATGGGTCCCAAAATCCTATAAATAGAGAGGCATACCATTCTCTCTAATGCAATGCTTTTGAAACACATCTCTCTCTCTCTCATTCTACACGTCAGCCCTCTCCCTCTCTTTTTGGTGGTCGACCACCAAAACCCTAGAGGAGAGCATTGTCATTGCCTTCGCCACCGCGATGCCGCTTCGACGTTCTTCGGTTCTCTGTCTTCTTGGAGTGCTATGCTCATGAAGAAGGCGTTCAATCTCGTACGATGAGATCAGGAGTTCACCGTGCTTGGATCAACTCATTGGATTGCGAGGATCACGCGACTCATCCCCGCGCTCGCAAGCTTCTTCTCCAACGATCGGATTGAGACAGGTCTCTTTTCGTAGAGACTTAATCAACCAAGCTTCAAGAGGTATTCCTTTATACTTGTTGTGGTTATAGATGAAACGATCCAAGAATCGTTCTTGGATCATGTAGTTTCATCGCATGAAATTTTTTTAAATTATGCTGCATAGAACAACTACTACGGCTAGTCGTTCTTCGTCATATTCGATACAACGCTCACGCTTCCGTGATGCGTTTGAGGATTAAACCATATCCTTCAAGTGGTATCATAGCCTTAGGTCGAAGGTTTTGGATACGATCCGCAAACCTACGACGACTTGGGTTCGTTAAGGTCGCGAAAATTTTTGTCACATTTGATTTTTGCACATCTATTTAGTGAATAAATTCGGCCTTGTTTAAAATGTTTAAACACGAATTAATCACTTGGATTTTGTTCCTCACTAAATAAGGAAATCATAGGATCTGAGTTTACGTCATTTGGATTCCGTTTGCTCGAGATATGGTTGTTTTAATGAACATGTATTCACTGTTGCGAGAACTGCGAATCTTAACATGATTAATGAGTTAATTATTGTTTTGATCTGCCTCTAAATTAGTGACTTATGTTCTAAATCAAATTAGCAATCCTTGAAAATTGATTTTGTCAAATTTGTATTTAAATTGATTGAGATATGCTAATTTTAGTAAGTAGGGTCACTGCTGAAATTACAGTCCTAATCAAGAACCATGTGATTGTCAATTAGTGAAATTAATTGTTAATTTCATGAAATAATTATGGAAAATATTTGATAAATATTGAATAATGATTATTTCCTTAATTTACTTGGCCTCAACCAATAAATTGGTTAGATTTGATCTAGATCATAATTGGAAACACAATCATCAAACTCCTTGCTTGAATAGCATTGGAATTTGTCTAGTAAATTTCCTTATAATAAAAAATGTTTTGATTATTACTATATGGTATAATTTCAGTTGAAGAACCGATAATCATCTCAAGTACAAAGTGATTGACTCGGCATTATTTTTTCTCGAGGCGGATATGGTGTCTAGTCGGGGATCGCTGGGGTAGCAGGTTGCACCGGATGCAGTCTGTCCCACTCCCGCCGGTACTGGCCATGACAACGGGTAGGGAACGAATGATGCCTGAGAGATCATGATGTATTTTTCTAATTATTAAAATTCGAATTAATACGTACATTGAGATAATACCATATATATTCATGTAAAAACAATCAAGTTTGTTGATTGAATTGGATTGATAATTAATTTAATATGATTTTAATTATGTCCAATTGAAATACTCTATTATGAATAGAGTCATTATTTTCCTTGGAAGGATTAATTATATGAATATAATTCATGATAATTGATTAAAATTTCAATAAGAGGTGGAGGATCACATAAGTGACATCCACGGTTTCCCGTCATGGCGAAGGGTTTCTGTCGCCAGGAATTGCATATAGGAGATGCATGTGCGAAGTGACAGCTCCTATATGCAAGCGCATCTGGATCGGGCTCTTTGCTTCTCGAAAGAGTAAGGCCGTATACGTGGTGACCCCAATATCGGATCCTCATATTATTGGGGCGATATTGGATTGCGCATAACGAGTATTATTCCTGTTGACGGTTGGTTCAATTAACGACGAGTCAACATCACCTTAGGGATGGTGGGCCCGGGTGTTAAAGATCGAATTGGGAATGCAAGTTCGACTTGCAAGGCGGAATGTGTTTCCACTTCTCTTTATTGGAGTCACAGATTCTCATATTATCGGGATGTCACAAAGGTAAAGATGAGATCCCAGTTCTTGCTAGAGATATAGCGGTAAGTATATCTCTTACATTGAAAGTGATAAGGGAATGAACTTTCATTGTTAACAAGGCAAGACAACTTTGATATAAAATTCCTAAATCAAAGTAAAATATGTATATATATACTTATGCAAATTACTTATTTCAGATAATTTCTTCATTAAACCCACTCAATACTATACTCAATAATAACCAGTTAAATATCATGGATTGGATCCATGATCAAAAAATTATACTTGCAGTTAAACACATATTGTATGTAGTTAAAATGTGCAAGTTTCCTCATAATAATGAGGAATGACAATTAAATAGACAATAGGACTACAACCCTAGGGTTTGTATGTCTCTATAATCTTGATCCCTCATTGAATGTACTTCGGAAGTGACATGTCAATGATGATCATAATTGTCAAATAATCCTTACAAAATCTAAGAAGATGTTCTGGCATACATATGTGCTCTTGACATTTAATCATGAATAACATGTTTCTCTGCATCATGCAGAATGGTGGCTCTATAAGAGATGATGTATTCAAATCATTTGAGTACCCGCATGAACCTAAGCCTTTAAGAGTTAAGATGTATGTATATATGATGAGTGTCATCATTCTACTGTCTATATTCTAGTCATTCACGAAGCTTCAGAATATTCATATTGTATGAATTGAATGAAGCATGTATAAATGTTGAAATGCTCTTATATTGAAATCTTTTAAATTCAGCATAAGAGATCCTTCATCTTAAGAAATGGTTGTTTATAGATAAAGGGAGTGCAGTGGAAGCATGGGTTGGACCCAAGTAAGAAGGAAAGTCAAAGAGCTGACTGTACTTCTGTGACTTCCATATGACATCCAAAGAGTTGGATGAATGCCAATACTGCAATAAGTTGATGTGTTGATAGTATGACTATCAAATCTATCTAGAACCCTTAGAGAAGGAATCAGATAGTACATCAGAATAATCTGCATATAATCATTGAAATTGGCTTACTTATTTGATAAGATAAAGTCTAATAATTGTATCTCAATCTTCTAATGATACTTGCTAGTTGCATATGTATTAGAAGATTAGAAACTTGATCTTATAGGTTCAATAGTCATCCACATGGATATTGATGTAATTGTTGCAACAATCTCTATTGGATTGATAGACTTCGTAATTTCAGTGGGAGAGCCCTTAGTCTTAAAGAATGTCTCTATGACCTAGATATTAGACTACACTCATTGTTTATTTCTAAATGTTGGAAATAAACGTGAATTCTGTAATACACCTATCATAAGGAGTTATTATGGAGATATTTCAGATAGTAATCTAAAACTCTTGTGGACTCTACTAAATTAGAAAAATTAATGAACTGTTCATTAGCATTTCTAATACTGAAATTAAACCTTAAAAGATCAATAGGAGAATGAAGATCATTTGATGATGATCTGGCATCAAGCCTTGGACATTTGTTTGTTGATGTGATCAATAGTTAGTGAGAGATGAAACTTTAGATTGTCTAAAGGTTCAAATCTTACATACTTGTGAATATTGTATTCAAAAGTAAAAAATATCCAATACACCCTTCCTTAGAATGGTGTAAGATGTCAATGTATTCAAGATCTCATGCGTATTGATATATGTGAATTATCTATATCAGAAATAAACATTATGCATATATGATATTTATTGATGATAATTTGTGATATGAGATTTCTTCTCTTCACTTAGAAAACTTTGAAATATTCAAAGATTTCACAATTTTGGTTTAGAACCAAAGTTAGAAGGAAGATAAAATGATTTTTGGATCTAATCTAGGTAGTCAGTACCTATTAGATAAATTCATGGAATACCTTATAGAGATATGAATGTCATTTCTATCGCAATCCTCCTAATGTACCTAAACTCAAGAGAGTTGTGGGGAGATACAATTGGATCATGTATGAAATAATTTGATCAATGATGAATTTTAGCATAATTACCTATTAGTTTCCAGGTATATATGTAGTAGAGACTACAATATATCCCTAATAAGATTCCATGCAAGTAAGTTGGAACTTAGCACTTTTGAGTGCTACTTCATTAGGAAAATAAAGGATGGTATTGGATACCTACTTTATGACCTTGAGATTCTTAAAAGATCTCATCTTTGAGAATATGTTTCTTATAGGATGACTCTCTTGAGAATCAAGATGAAAATGAAGTAAAAGAACTCATTTAATCTTGAGAAGATAATTAGGCTACTAAAACTGGAAACTAAAAGGACAATTAAAGATGAAACACTAATACCTATTCAAATAAGTTTGAAGATGGATTCCATGTGTCAGTTGAATCTGATAATGATTTGACTTCATGTGATGACGCTTCTGAATATCATAGCATGGAAAGATGGATGTTAGCAATAAAGTCTAAAGTAGACTTCATATACAAGTGTTGTATATGGACCCTCGAGGATCCACCTATATGGTTAAGACCCATTAAGGTGTAAATGGATTTTCAAGAGAAAGAGGAAATCTGATGAGAAGGTAGAGACCTTCAAAGAACGGTTCATAGCCATGAGCTACACACTGAAGAGAAGACATTGCTTGCGATGAGACTTACTCTCCTGTGACCTTGCTTTAACCCATCATAATATTGCTAACCATAGCTACACAACTTGACTATGATATCTTCATAATGTGAGTCAAGATTGCATTCCTCTATGAATACCTCTCTGAGGATATTCACATGAAGTAGCCCTAGGGTTCATGGTTGAGGAAAGAAAGGTGTGCAAGCTAGAGAACTCCATCTATGGACTCAAATATGCTTCTTGTAGTTGGAATATTGGATTTGATGAAATCATAAATGTTATGGTTTCAGATAGAATCTTGATAAACCATGTGAAGCTTAGTGCGAGTGCCATTGTGTTCATCGTGCTAAATGTAGATATCCTAATCATTTGGAATGATCTAAGGATGATAATAATAAGTGTTTTATAATCTGGTTGTTCCATACCTCGAGATATGATCTCAAGTATACCTCTTAGATCTTAGTTCTGAAGTTGTTCAGAAGCAAAGAAAAGAGGGTATTGGGACTATCACATTAATGGTATACCTTGGACATTTCTATGGAAAATTCCAAGAAAGGCTTCTTTCTCTTAAGATATGGTACTGACCTATCTAAAGAGATAGCACCTCAAAGAATTGAGGATGTTAATGCTAAAACTGCTAGCCCTTGTGCATAAGTTCTGAGAAGCCGGATGTATGCTACATGAGTACAAAAGCTAGATATCTACCATGCAGTGGGAGTAGTAAACTATTACTAATCCTACTATGGTGATAAAACACTTGATTGTAGTAATAACTATATCTTCATAGAGAAAAAAACTTGTGAGATAGTGCTCTCAAAGTCTTATCTTCAAGAACTTATAACTTTATAGACAGTGATAAAAAAGGTCTTAATTATAGATACCTTAGGAGATAGAGATCTCCAGGAATAAGGGTATTCTGATAAGTATATGGAAATACTGGTTATTATACTTATTAAGATGTAGTGTCAAGGGCACTATAACTGACAAGATTGAGTATTGGTTGCATAAGATGCAACATTCGCATTGGATGCGAGCACTGTTACTAAGGGATATGCAAGTGCTGTAAAAGGATTTGGCATAGTCTCTCGGGAGCAGAGTGACTGATCAGCTTACCTAGCTATTTTGGAGCCCACGACGAGCCATTATGCAATAAATGTTATTGTGAATATCATTCCCCGATCTGAAATGAAGAACAATCAATTTGCATAATAGGTCCCTTAGTACAATTAGGGTTATGTATCATGGCCATCTTGATGATCATACAACTGTTGATTCAATTATTGAATCATAGAGGCTTGTGCTTGGATGGATATCTAAGGAGTTAGATAAAGGACTCATCAAGCATCATCAAACAATTATTAAGTAATAATCTCCAGCCTGAGTAGGAGATGGCAATCCTTTCTCATTAGGTTGATATCTGACCGACCATGCAGATCCTCTGCATGGGAATAGTGATTCGGAGGTGTCAGATTAGTTGAGTCAACGGGTTGACTTAACGAGATCGAGATAACCAAAGATCTATGTTGAATACTGTCAAAGCATGGGCATGCATCCTCTGACCAGAGATAGATGTGTTACTATATGTCTGAGTATGTACATTTGGCAGACCAATAGGTTGATGACCTAACCAAGGTCTATACACCGGCGAGCTGGTGTGCATGTAAGGACATATGAGTAATACGATCTCTTAAAGGGATCATACAGGTTCACTTGTGAACCGGGAGACATGAGCTCACTCATGAGGTATTGACACTGATCAAATTCCATGCATGGTCATCATGCTTTGGAAGCATGACATGAATTTGAAGGTAAGATTTATGCTTTGTGAAAGTATATGATCTATACCAAATCCCAAAGACTAAGATTGAGAAACTTAGTGACCAAACCCTGAAGATGATAGCGTAAAAATGATCTATATCTTCAGGATGATCATAGGTCTTCCAGTATGCAGGATGTACATGTGTTGGGAATACCTGAGGGTGATGTGATCATAAACGATTGTATAACCATGACGCTTCCATTACGAGGGAGTGATGAAACATGTCTGGATTTTAGTGACTCCTCTCAGTAGAGAAGTGACCTAATCTTAGTCCATATATTGGACATTGATCTGAATGAGATTCAGATGCAACAAAAAGATTAGGTTTACGGCCTTGATTTAATCAAGCATCTATGGGAGGTACATGAGATCTTGATTTGAGATGTGATCTCAATATCCAAGTCACTATACGTGGAACAATACAATCGCCATGTCCTTATCTCCAAGTATCTGCGGAGAAATTGCATTATTATTGAAAGTGTTCAAGAATAATTACATAGTTGAAATATATCTAAGCATTAAGATAATGATAATTAAATGTGATTTAATTATCTTGATGTATGTAGAAATTATCCAATATAATTAAATGTGATTTAATTATTGTGGATAAGAATAATGTGTATAGCAATATCCAATTATTCATAATATATTATAAATGTGATTTATAATGCATTAGAGAGAGCTAATTATAATTTATATTTGTCAATTAATTATTGATGAATATTGGATACACATTGTGTAATTAATTGTAAATGTAAATTATATTTTATTTTGGGTTGTGAATGTGATTCACAAAATTCCAATGGTAAGATTGCAGTATTCTCAAAATTAATTATGAATTATTTTTGAAGAATAAATCACAACAAAAGTTGTTGGATTAAATAATGGAGATTTCCAAGGAGATTTGCAATCTCATGAAATCTCATGAGATTGCTCCCACTTGCAATCAAGTGGACGGCCACCATAACCAATATGGAAATTGGTGACCATCCACCATGATGCATGGGAATGCAATCTCCATGTTGGTTAATCTCCCATATTTGATTGGTTTAATTTAGGATTGATTTATATTTGATTTGTCAAATATATTTAATCTAAATTAAATTATTAGTTGTTGGTTTTTACCAACAACAATCTTGGCCATTGGATTAAACATAAATCAATCTCATCCATTTATTTTATGTGTCCCCTGGATTGAGATCCATGGATCCCAAAACCCTATAAATTGAGAGGCATACCATGCTCTCTAATGCAATGCTTTTGAAGTACATCTCTCTCTCATTCTACACGTCAGCCCTCTCCCTCTCTATTTGGTGGCCGACCACCAAAACCCTAGAGGAGAGCATTGTCGTTGCCTTCGCCACCGCGCTGCTGTTTCGACGTTCTTCGATTCTCCATCTTCTTGGAGTGCTACGCTCGTGAAGAAGGCGTTCAATCTAGTACGATGAGATCAGGAGTTCACCATGCTTGGATCAACTCATTGGATTGCGAGGATCACGTGACTCATCCCCGCGCTCGCAAGCTTCTTCTCCGACGATCACACTTGAGACAGGAGGTCTCTTTTCGTAGAGACTTGATCAACCACGCTTCAAGAGGTATTCCTTTATACTTGTTGTGGTTATAGATGAAACGATCTGAGAATCGTTCTTGGATCATGTGGTTTCATCGCATGAATTTTTTTTAAATTCTGATGCATAGAACAACTAGTACGACTAGTCGTTCTTTATCGTATTTGATACGACGCTCACGCTTCCATGATGCACTTGATGATTAAACCTTATCCTTCAAGCCCTTCATCATTGAAGTGTCATCGTGAAGTATGGAAGCGACACGTGGATTAGTGACTCGATCTGCGTGTCCGCCTATGCACATGTTTAGAGGTAATTTGCATCTTTGGCCCCCAATTTTTGTATCTTTTATATTTAGATTTGTAATATTCTTAAGTAGCTTAAAACTTTTGGAACATTTGTAATTAGGACCCTTAGTTTTGTTGTATTTGCACTTTGATCCTCTACTAGCTCACCTTATGTGGGCATCCACGTGAGGCGCGCATTTTGCATCAAAGCCCTCACGGCTATTGGTATTCATATTTGGTCCATAAAATTTAAATCATAGTTATAGTATTTTGGATATTTTGCATTTTCATATCCAAGCTTTATTTTAATTGCATATATGCCCCTGCTAGTACAATGTTTTTATGTAGTTTCTCTATTTATTAGATATAAAAACTATGCTCCAAAAATAACCAAAAAATAGAGTTAAGCTCTTGATTGCAAACACTTTTAGCATATTTTTATTTTTGCAATTTAAGACTACTTATTATTTATTAAAAATCAAACAAAGCACAAATATTCCTTGTTTAGCTTTTAAAATACCAAAAAAATATAAAACATTTTTGAAAAATCCCAAAAAAATATATTTTAAATTTATATATTTATTTTAGAACTCCAGAAACCAAAAACCTTAAAAATAGAAAATAAAAATATAATAAAATTAAAAAGTTCCAAAATCTAGTATAAAAATATTAAAATCCTCAAAATATCGAAAATATATTTTTCTATCTCTTACTTTTATTTATATTATTATCTATCTCTAAAATTGATTTGAAGAATTTTAGACTTATTTTGTTATTTTTAATCTTTATTTCAATTTCGACCAATTATTAAATTCCTTATTTGGGGTTTTTTACTTTAAAGTTACAAAAATAGTAGAAAAATATTTAAAAACCAAAAGATTTTATTTCCTATATTTTGAGTATTTTTATTAATATTTATAATCACATTAACCTATATTCTATATACGGTCTTATATCTCTTATATTATATATATTTAAAATAAAAGGAAATTAAAAATTTGAAAAATATTAAAAGAAAACAAAAATCAAAAAATTAAAATAAATTGAAAATGTAAAAACAAAAAATATAAAATATAAAATTAAAAACGCACAAAACCATAATTTGGCTAAGTGCTTGAAAGGATAAATTCTTGAGATTGATTATTATATCTTATCTTGCTCTACACCCGTGTTTCTTGTGTTCAACCCCTACTTGCTTGTTACTATACATCTTTAGTTGGGTATAACAAATTTTGATTCACACTTGCTTAGCTTGATTTATTTATAGGGTGGGTTGATTGTTGATTGAACGTAACTGTTGAGGAGTCGTCACAACGACTGAGTCCTCGCCTTGTGAGGATCATTTTAGACAACTCGATTTTCATCTTCATCAATTGGCATCGTTGTCAGGGAGCATCAGTTTGTGGACTAGCTTGTTCTATTTACTTGCTTAGCCATTTTTGAACTTACTTCCTTCCATTTGAATATCAATTTTTGAACCGTCTGACATCTTCTCTTTTCGTCTTCTTGCGAGGGATCACGAATCAAGGAGGATAGGCTAGGAGATTCTACCCAACCTTAGGATGAGGAGCCGGTTATTCTGACCTAGCCGATAGGAGAGAGCATGATGGTTTATAGGGAGGACACCTAGCATATGATTTTTGAGTAAGAGAGAGTCTTTTAGTCGAACTATTAATTTGTAATAATACTGGTACATTGGAATTTGGACACTCTGGCCCAATTTTCAAGTGTTTGTTCATTTGGGGGATCACCAGATTTGTTCATTTGGGGGATCACCAGATTTTATCATGTTTTCTATCTCTTTGTTTGCTTTGTTTCTCGTGTTTTGAGTTTTCCTCTTTATTTTCATTTGTTATGTGGAATGAGCTCTTAGTTTGTAGGTTTGCTTGATTGTGTGATCTAGGGCCAAACACCTAACTATTTGGCATGCACCTATAGTCTATGCATTTGGACATAGCGTAATTAATTGTTGAATACTTAGTCATGAAACCATGTGCCGAGAGAGGTCACTTACAATGCTTGCAGGACCTGTTGTGGTGGGCACTGAGTGGCATCGAAGACCGGACTTAGGGCCATTCTAAGTATTCCCATTTGGTTCTTCACGTGTAGCAATCGCCTTCTTAGGACGATTTCCGTGTGCATACATGCATATAAAATAGGTTTACAAATTCCTATTTTACATCCGCCTTCAGAGACCTGGGAAGCACTGTAAGTCTTCTAACCGAGCATTCATCATTTAGGACTAAGGTGAGATTTCCATCTTAGTGTCACCTTGCATTACATTGCTGCTATCTCCCTCTGTGTTTGGAGAACATAGGAATTTCAAGAAAATACAAAAATGTTAGGCTCTTGTATTGAATCTACTCAAAGAAAGTGATAACACAAAAAAAATTTAAATGGGGCTGCTAAAAATACTTGACCTAAATAAAATTGATTAATTGGACTCATTGCCTTGGGTAAGAAAATCCCTCATTTGTTTTCAGGTAGCATTGGAAGGTTTCTTCCCAATGAGAGAGCACTATTATAAGGAATAGAGCCCAAAACCCAGTCTGTGGATGCCTTGTATATGCCTAGATTTCTGAAGTATTGGCGCTTCTATAGTACGTGGATGAGTAGGGTTTGGTCAATGTTGATGTTATCTATTGTGTAGAGCATTGATCTTGTTCAAAGTATTGAGCTTAGGCCACGCCTTCATGGGGGTGTCTGTCTCATCATCTTGCATCCGAATAGGTCCTTGCACGCTCACGGGTAATTCCGTTGCGAGCAAGGTCCGAAGTAGTGGTTTCACCTATCCTCTTCCTCCCTTTATTTCTTTAGTTGAGTAGGTATCCAGGAAGGGTTACGAGGACCTTAAAAAGTGCAGACTACAGGTTACAAAGGAGGAGGACAAGTACGCGATACTTTACCAGCAGTACTCTTGCTCCTATAAGATAAACATTCTAAGGACTCGTTCACATATAATTACCTGAAATCAATTCTAAAACCAACAAAGATAGTTGTAGAACCTTCACGGCTTCACGGGTCGATTTGGTGAATCCATTGTTTTGAGATTTGATTGATTAGTCTTATTAAGGTCAAGATCAAAAATATTGTGCACTTGCACAATTTTGCTCTCCTTCTCCTTTACCCTTGCTCATTGTGAGCCCTTTACTGTTTTTATACTCCTTTTGTTCCTTATTTATCTTCGTGTTCTTCATCTCTCATCTATCTCCTTTGTACCCGCTTATGATGTCGTCCCATGGATGGTTTAGTCAGGACTCCACCGATGCCCACATCGATTCTGTGTCACCGACACCTCCAATAATGCGGGGTGATCTCCATGGAGCCGCTTTGGACCTTGCAAAATTCTCTCTAGACTCTCTGATCCTTTCTTCCTTCAACACCTTTCTTCCTTCAACACCTGCCTTTCTCTAATAAATTTGTTTTTCGGTATGGACGCACAGGCCGAGCCAGCTCTTCCCTTTTAAATAAATCAGGATTACTCTTATCCCAGAATCAACCCCTTGTGGATGGAGATTGATTTCAGTAAATATCCTATGCACCATTTATGATAATATGTGATTATCCTTAATCCCAATTTCATCTCCATAGCTGGTGTTCGGACAGAGACTTATCCAAATTTATTCCATCATACAAATCATCACCTGATCATGAGATATAGTTTCAAGCCGATTCGGAGATGACTCCCATAGGAAGAGGAAAGGGACCACAACCCCAAACAACTGAGCAAGCAGACCCGGGGGAGGGCAGTACATCACGCAGAATGAAGTCAATAGTCAGCGACTTGCATCGATACATGCAATCCAATAGCAGCTAACCAATCAAGCCCTAGCCCAGACCACCTTCCAGGATATGTTGAATGACTTAAGGAGGAGAATCGATGAGAGAGATGCTAGAAGAGAGGAGGATATGAATAGAGATGATGATTTTCATGGGGGAGATGCAGAAGATGATACGTCTGTAGGTGGACCTTGTTATGCAAGAAGGGAGGGGAGTCTACCACAGCCGAAGCCTACACTGAAACAAACTTACAACCTTGGAGAGGGCCATGTCACTAAGTGGATCCAAATTCCAGAAATCCATGCCCACTTCGAGTTAAAGTCACAGTTTCTATCCCTGCTCCCTACTTTCCATGGGAATAATACAAAGGAACCATACATCCACCAGCAAAAATTCGATTGCATCTGTGGCACTGCACATTACCCCAATATTTCCCTCTGGTGGTAATCAAGATGACCGCCTCTCCTTTCAGCCTCCATAACAAGGCCTTGTATTTGGTTGAATATTTGGGAAAGGTAGTAACAACCTGGGAGGAGTTCAAGTCGGTATTTCTCCAGAAGTTTTACCCTCTCGATCGCCTGAACCAGATGCACACCTACAACTGCAGTTTCATTTAGCATCCCCACGAGACAATTTATGAGTCATGGGAACGATTTAAGGATCTACAGGAGAAGTGTCCCCACAATGACAATCCAAAGACCAGTCTCGTGCAACATTTTTTGGTGGTTTGATAGTTGAAAGCCAAAGGCTCGTCGATGCCGCTTGTGGTGGCTCACATTTTTACAAGGATGAGGATGTTGTCTGGGATATTTTTGAGGAGATGGCAAAAGGAGAGGCTGCTCAATCTTAGTCGTGTGGATACATGAAGATGCCCGCCACTAGCCACAATCCTGTTAACATGCCTATTCATGTCGAAGACAAGGATGAGAACTCGAATCTCAGCATCATTAGGAGCCACTTATCTAAGATAGACATTATTGAGAATAGGATGCAAGACCTTGAAAAGTTTTCAGTCATTGAGAAAAGGACCCATGGTTTGGAAAAGCTCGGGTGTGATTTCTCAGTAGCTGAAGTAGCTCATTCAAGCACTAAATGCTAATGTATGCAATTCTAAATCTGCCACTATCGAGACATCCGCTGTGACGAAAGAGCCAGCATTGATACAACCCCCTTAGCCGAGTCTCATGCATCCCCAACCTATCCATCACGTATACTACGTGCAGGTCCCGGAGCAGCCACCACAATTTCAGACATAAATTGTTGTATTTCAACCAGAGTTGCAATCGGCTTACTCGGAGCAATTTCCTTGCCCCTGGTACATATTAAAGAGATAAATGGTGTGTAGGAGCATGAACAATAGCTGACTCATCCTCAGGGACACTCTCAGGGTCAGAATTCAGCCAACTGGTCACAACACCATTAGCAACATGGAGGAAGGAACTTCCAATCCTACCCACCCCAGAACCAACAACCTCCACAATATGGGAACACCTGAAGGCAAGGATATAAACAATAGCAGCAGTCTAGTTATCATCATCATGGCTTCCCTCCGCAGCAGCCAGCTGCACAATATCAGAATTTTTATCCCTCTGAGTAGTATTCACATTACTCTTCTCGACCTCCCCCTCACCATTTTCCCAGGGTTACCAAACACAACCTCCCCTACACTATCAAAGTCAGAGGCCCTAAATGGGAGACTCTTCTGAGGCGGCACCAGTAACCAAACACTTGCTTGCTTGGAGCAATTAGTGAAAACATGCCGGAGATGACTAAGAAGATAGATGACCTGATGGCTGATAAGACCATCATTCTAGCCCAGGTCGAGGAAAATCTAAATAACTTCCGATGCAAAGAGCAAGTAGTATGCAGTGATCTGCCTGATTCGGGTAGAAATGATTTATTTATATCTAACATTATTACTCTTAGGAGTGGTAAACCACTACAACCATCAACGACCATGAAAGGAAAGCATCTTGCATCTAATAGGGAGTTGTCAGTCCAACCAGCATAAGGGCAAAGCAACATTTTTGAATGAGGACCATCTACAGAAAAATCACAAAAATGAAGAAAATGCAAAAATACAAAAAGATAACAGCAGACCTAATGGATACCAGCCAGCGTTGGAAATGCCTATACGTGCCGCAAACCCAACACCAATCTTGAAGAATCCTACACATGCAGTAGATCCAAAGCCAACATACGAAGGCCAGCCTGTAGTTTTTGGTCCACAACTTGTAGACGATTTTACACATTTTTTCCATCTATCTATAGAACAATGATAGGGACAAAATTTGAATGATATAGTTTAAGATTGTGTAAATATTCCTTTCCCGGAAGAATTGAAAAATAAAAAAATGAAAAATTTGAAAAATGCTTTGTCTGATCCTGCCATTATGGAAATTATTCAAAATTCAGTCTTCAACATGCCTTTGATGAAATCTCTTGAGTACATGCATGTTGTGAAGAAAAGACTCAAAGATGCATGTACGACATGACACCGACCTCATCTTCACAATCCAACAAGTCAAGGTGGAAAACATGAAAAGCACATTCTCACCATGGCCACGGTGAATGCCATCAACAATCTCCCAAATAAAAAGAAAGATAAGGGAGAGCCACTCTTCGTTGTCAGATGTTTAATCAAGAGTTTGAACGCACATTTCTCGATGGAGGGTCTTCTGTCAATTTAATGCTAGATTCGCTACTCATTGAATTTGGTTAGGACTGCTCTAGTCTACAAAGATGATTATGCAATTCACAAACAAATCTTTCAAGCGACCGAGGGGCATGTTGGAGGACATAATCGTCATTATTCAAGGGATGCAATTCCCTATTGATTTTGTTGTGCTAGACATGGATGTCTCCACACCTCTGCTCCTCACCCCCATTATCCTCGGTCTGCCATTCATGCGAACAACCAATGCAGTGGTGAATTACAACACTGGAGAGATCACATTCAACTCCAGCTATAGCAAAGTCAAGATAGAGATCGTGTCCGATGCAAAGCCTATAGAGGGAACATCTGCAGCGGGTGTGGAGGAGGTCAACCATTCCCAAGACTGTGACTTTTTAGCAGAAATTCAAGATACCAACCTATTTATGGATGACAATGAGATCCATGAATTCCTCGACCCCGAGGAAGGAATGGAGAGTATAGTGGAATTTCCCCATATTAATCACGATGAGATTCTTGATGGATTACTTGATGAGGTTTTAGTAGAGATCATGTGCCTTCAAGAACAAGAACAGACCAATGAGGAATTCTGCAATGAAGAGGATACTATTGAAAACTTCTGTGAATTTTTGAATGAAGAAGCTGAACAGCTATGGATGGATGCAAAATAGACGAAAGAACCCCCACCTGCATTAATCGCAGAAGTCATCACTGAAGTAGCTCCCACTCTGCCTGATCTAAAACCATTTCCCTCCAATATGAAGTACACCTTCCTTGCAAGTGAACCCAACATGTACTCGGTCATCATCAATGCACATATGACCGCAGACTTAGAATCTCATCTAATGGAGGTTCTTGAACATAACCGCAAGGTGATAGGTTGGAAAACTTAGGATCTCCATGAGAGCAATCCTTCCCTTTGCTTACATCGCATTTTCCTTGAGGAAGACAACAAACCCTCCCACGAATTTCAGAGAAGGCTGAATCCGAACCTTGGGAGGTTGTCATGAAAGATATTCAGAAATGGTGTGATGCGGGATTCATCTATCCCATCTCCGATAGCAAATGGGTGAGCCCCCTACATATAGTGCCAAAAAATCAGGGATAATCATTGTGAAGAATGACAAAGGAGAGCAGATCACAAACAGAGTACACACTTCTCGGCGAGTGTTAGATTACAAAAGACTCAGTCTCGCCACCAATAAAGATCACTTCCCCTTTCCTTTCATTGACCATATTCTTGAGAGACTGGCAATGAAAGAATATTTTTGCTTCTTGAACGGGTACTTCAGATACAATCAAATTGCTATAGCTACTGAAGACCAAGAGATGACCATGTTCACCTATCCGTTTGGTACATATCCCTTCAGACGGATGTTGTTCGGGTTATGCAATGACCCAGGCACATGTTAGAGGTGTATGCTTGCAGTTTTTGCTGACATGGTGGGCAAGTTTTTGGAGGTTTCCATGGATGATTTTTTGGTCTATGGGGATCCTTTATATCAGTATATTGATTACCTATACCGAGTCCTTCGGAGGTGTTGTGAAGTGAAGTTAGTACTCTCATGGGAGAAGAGCAACTTCATGGTGACTGAAGGAATTGTGCTGAGTCATGTGATATCTAAACGTGGCTTGGAAGTTGACCCATCCAAGGTGAAGGTGATTTCTAAGCTAGAGCCACCAACAACTCTCAAACAAGTTTGGTCATTCTTCGACCATGTCAATTTCTACCGATGGTTTATCAAAGATTTTAGCAATTGGCACGACCATTGACAGAGCTGCTAGGCAAGAAAAATGATTTCATTGTTGATGACCATGTGCTCCTTGCCTTCAATCAGCTGAAATAACTCATCACTCATGTCCATGTCTTGCAGCCACCGATCTAGAATCAATCATTCGAGATAATGACAGATGAATTACATTATGACATCGATTTCGTACTAGGACAGAGAAAAGACAATATTCCCGTCGATATTCACTACGCTAGTCGTACGCTCGACAAACCTCAAAGAAACTATACTGTCACTAAGAATAAGCTGCTACCAGTAGTTTTGCCATGGAGAGGTTCAGATCCCATCTCCTTGGGTCCAAGGTTATCATCTACACAGATCACTCAACTATTTGATATTTACAGCAGAAGAAGAACCCCAAACCACGTCTTATTCAGTGGATCCTTCTCCATCAGGAGTTTGATCTTGAAATCTGAGATAAATTTGGAGTCAAGAATGTGGTGGCAGATCATTTTTTCCAGACTTCTCGAGCCTGAATCTCCTGAATTGAACTTGCAGCCTATTACAAAAACCTTTCCAGATGAGGCAATTCTGTCAGTTACCTTGCTTTCCTGGTAAAATACTAAAAATAGGGAAGAAAATAACAGACTGAACCTAAATTGAGGATGAAAAATATCAAACAACTTACAAAATTCCTCAAATTAGTTTTAAAACAAAGATAATAAAATAAAGAAAATTTAGCAACAGAGATTTAATTTTTAGGATTTTTTTTATGAATTTTTAATATTTTTATGAAGTTTTTTTGAGTTTTATAATTTTTTGGAGTATCCTTTTGTATTTTTTAGTGATTTTTGGACTGAAGTTAAAAGATAGTAAAATATATTTTTTTGGGAATTTTCTGAGGTGTTTTTATAATTTTTATGGATTTTATAATGCAAACAGTAGACAAAATGCATGTTTTTGAATTTTCATAAATAATAAAATGCAATAAAAATGCAAAACAAAAATATGTCGTAATATTACAATGCAATAGGAACCTATGCAATTTTTTGTGGATTTCTTTAGCAATTTAGAGATGCATGAAATAAAGGCAACAAAAAGAAAATGCATTACTAGTATGGACGTATTTGTAAATAGCAGAAAGTTGAAGGGCCCATGTTCATTTTTCCCCCAAAATTTATAACTAATTAAAAACCTTTATGGATCAATCAAAAATAGCCAAGGTTCCAAGGGTATATCTGCAAAATTCCCAAAGTCACGTGCACGGGGCACGTGACTGGTAGGGACCTAAAAGTAATTATCAAAAGCTCAAGGTCTGATTTACAAAATACCCCCAAATATTAAAACATGCAAGACAAGTTTCAGGACTACATGGAAATTTAACAAAACACGGGTCCTTGCCTGCAAAATAGCCAGACGCACGTGGTTGCGCACGTGCGCCTCGTTGGCAAGGACCTAGCGGTAATATCGAAACGTCCGAGGCACTTTTGATAAATATTACAGAAATAGTAACGTGGCCGAATAATCATTAAATCCTAATAATTAAATACACAAAATTGTGGGGGTTTGAGCACAAAATACCCCTCGCGCGCGGGCGGACGGTGGATGTTGAGCAACTTAAGACATGTGTCCTCAAGGGGAGCTGATACCGTTTCGCGCCTGACGTCCCTGATTAGATCTTCGAGCGAGATCGACGATTGGTGGAGGGCGCGATCCAACGGTTCAAAGAAGGTCAGCAAGAACAAAGGAGCATCCAACGGCTCGGAGAAGCTTCGGAAGAATAGGGCCGGAACGCGTACCCGACGGACTTGGGTCGCCGTGTCTGCCTTCCTGCGTCGTCTTCTGTCGCTGCGAGGAGTCCCAGGAGCACGTCGGTGGCTTCCTCTATCGGTCGAAGGTCACAGAAAGGCCGGAGAACGTCCGACGCTCGCCCGCGAGGTCGGAGGAGTCGCAACCCCCAAGGTATCTCCGGCAAACACCGAAAGAGCCCCAGGTGTGCTTGAGCTCTGCAGGACCTGCGCAAAAAGAGACTCTGGGCCAAGGGAAAATTGCCTCAGCCCGGTTAGCGGATTGGCAAGGAGCGTGGAGGTGGGTATGTGGCTTGCCGGAGCAACTATGGTGAGGGGGATCTACGAGGGGATCGGATGGATGAAGCACGGATTGGATGATAGGGGTTTATGCTTACAACTACAGAGAATTAGAAATCACAAGAAAAATGAAGGGAAAATGGGAACCTCAAGGGTGTACACCCGAGGTGGACCTCAACGGCGGGAGCCGGAGATGGGGGGTGGAAGCCGACCTCCTGGGCCTTGTCGTACCTCACTGAGAGGGGTAGATACTCCCCTGTCACCGAAGTCAAACCTCGAAGCTCTCGGATGTCTAAACACGGCCAGGAAGTGGTTCAAAAATGGAAGGGAAGATGGACAGGGTTTTTGAATGAGTGACCAACGGGGCGAGAAGAACGAAGAGAATTAGAGGCGTCGATGATCCAATGCCCAAGAAAATACCCAGGCGTGATTCATGGATATTCGGGCATGAAAAATCATGAAGGAATCTAGGCGAAAGGATGAAAGGAGCCTCCTCGAAAAAAGGTCAAAGATGGATACAAATGCAGGTCTGACACAACCCAGGCGTTGGGCAGAGAATTGACCAGAGGTCAACTCTTGCCGCCTCCTGGTTGGTCCACGTGGACCAACCAGGAAAAAGTCTGGGGAAAAAGCTTGGAAATTCAATTAAAAATATCAAACAATTTTATTGATTTTTGGTTATAAAATAAAAAATGTTTACTATTTTTTAAATTAGTTTATTATGATTTTTATTTATTTTTATGAGGTATAAAAATACATGTTACCATTTATAGGCTATATAGGTATATATATCTATGTATTTTAACATTTTATTTTTATTTTGTGAATTTAATTTTATTTATTTTGAGTATTATTTTATAAATTTATAGAATATTTTTATACACTTAAATATATTTTTATTTTATTTTTCTGATGTATTTTGTACACTTAATAAAATATAAGTATTAATTATACAGGTATATGTATAGGCATTATACCTAGGTATTATATACAAGTATTTTATTTTTGTATTTTATTTAGGTTTTTATTCTAATTTTAATATACTCATTCATTATAAATAATATTTACAAAATTATAAAAATATAAAATTATGAAAATAGTGAATAAATAATAAAATGAATATTTTAATCTGTACAAGTCTACAATAGGGGTCCAAAACTCAACTTTCAAACTGTAGCTCCGTCAAACTCAAAACCACCTTCATTAAATAGCTTATTTAAAATTATATACAATTAAATGTGAGTTTGATGCATTTTGAGTTTTTATTTGAGAGATACAGGTCTGGGAAGTTGGCATTCTGGAATCTTATTCAGATCGTAACTTTTTATCTATACATTATTTTTGAGTGAAATCAATTTTGTATTTTTCTTTATTTAATTATATACATCTTTCATGTACAAAGTTTCTTTATTTGAAGCATAAAAAGTGTAAACAAAAATAGGTCCTAAAAGTAAAGGTATTTTTATTGTGTTCTGGCCCTTATCTCCCCCTACTTTATTCCTTAGTCATCGAAATGCCTAGGTCTTGGGTTTTCGGGTCATAAAATATTTATAATATTTTATTCTTTTTCTTTTCTTTTCTTTATTCTATAATTTGGCATAAAAATAGTATTTTATACACTATTTACACACTGATTCATGGATGATAAAATGCATGAATTAATGTTATTTACACGCATTTACTAGGGTTTCTAAGGCCAAAATGATAGAATAAAGATGATGAAACGTGGATTCATCATCCCCCTATACTTGCCTTTGCTAGTCCCTAGCAAACACTTATGCAATAAGTGCAGAAAAGAAAAACAAAGAAAAGAAAAAGAAGAAATGTGGATTAAATTTAATGACCAAACTTTTCTTCACAAAATCAAAGTTTGGAGCTTAAGTCGGACCTTTGGAATTTTAGTGCGGGTGGAACCTTAATGAGAATCGGATTTGAAATCCAACAGCCTTCAAGAATCCCAAAACTCAACTCAAGTCTCCTCAATAGCCAGGTCAGAAATATCTCAACTCATACGTAAACCCTTATGACTATGAATCTGACTCGTACAGTGTAAGTGATTGTGGCTCTCCCCAACTAGAATGACAAAGAGACTGACTTCTCCAGCATGACAACCCAATGATTCCCCAATCCAATAACTCCTTCCTCGAGGAGTTGGGTATTCCCTTCTAAGTTCAAGTGGAAACCAGCTCAAGAGGAGGGGGTGAAGAGAAGAATGGACGGTAGCCAGCGTAGCTACCTATCCTAGGATGCAAGACCAGTGTAGTCAAGTCATCCAGCTGCAGGCTCACATGATTTGACTTTGATGCTCAAGCTTGCTTATTTTCTATACAACATATTCACATACTTTTGCAGGCATTTTATTTTTGTACAGGCCTGTCCATTTTTTTTGAAATACTATTAACAGCAACATTTACATAGGGAGTTTTTCCTCTTGAGCCAGTAGACTATCCCTCTTTTGAAGCTTTATTGCAACCCACACTCTCCTGTCTTTAGAATTCCTCATCACTGGACGAGTTGGGATGCACTTCCCTCCCTAGAGGAGGACAAGTGTTTCCACTTGTGTGCGTCTCTTACCGGTAAATCCAATCCTCTCACCACTCCAACTGAGTTGAGCCATGTGAAAGGTGCAGGTGTCCAAGATAGGTCATTATCAATAAGAGTCGTGTGTGTGCTCCGAAATACTCTACTTAGGCAGTCAAGAATCCATTGAACCAAGTCCCGTGATCATCAAAGAATGAAGTCAACTAGACCTGAAGTACCTCAAACTCAGTTCCTATAAGGTTCCTATTATTAGGTAGATTTTAAGATCCAATCAAGCTCCAATCTCCAGATTTTACTTAGACTCGTTCAACTATCAAATTCAATCCAAAAAAATGCTCATGCTATGCAAATGCGATGCAAAAAATATTTTTGTGAAGCGATTTTCAAAGATTTTGAACTTTTTATCGATTTTTGAAAAGATGATGCATATGCAATTTTTTTATTTTTCAAGAGATTTTTCAAATGTTTTTGGATTTTAGTTTCCGAAAATGTTTTTGGGATTTTTGAAAACAAAGATTTTAGCTAAAAGCTAGGTACAAATATTTACACGGGAGTGCTTCTTGTATTTACAAGAAGTGGATTTTAAGAATTTACAAGGGTAAGTGGTCAATTTTATAAATATATATATATAATAAATTTTAGGTGTGATGTATGTATTCCTCAAACTTATTTGAAAAGGTTTGTCAAATAATTTTGAAAACTATAGTCCAAAATAATTTTTATAAACATTTTACAAACTTGTACACACATTTGAAAATCATTTTGCAAAGGTTTTTTCAAACAATATATATAGATTTTTCAAATATTTTTGCAACCATTTTTCAAACCATTTGCAAATCATTTTTCAAAATTTTATTTCACACAAAGAAAATAAACTTTCAAAATAAATATTTTTATAAAGGTAGAAAATATGTAACAAAACGTTTTCCAAATAGTTTTCAAAGGATTTTCACAAAGATTTTCAAACTATTTTTCAAATATTTTGCAAAAAAAACATTTTCACCTGATTTATTAATCAGTATATACAAAAAGAATTTGAGGAATAATCAACATCATTTTATTAGGATTTTTAATTAATTTCAAAGAATTATTAGCCATAATTATTAGAAAAATACGAAAGTACGAGTTATGGCTAAAGTATATACGTAGTATATATGACCCCCCTATACTTAGCTTGAGCTATGTCCTCATAGATCCGAGAGAAAAAGAGAAGACATAACTCGTGCTGAGTATAAAAAAGTCTAAAGAATAACAAACGAATAAATGAACAAATGAGAAGTTGACCGTCCCCTCTATACTAAGGATCAAATAATCCAAAGTATGGTAGACTGTACACAATGCAGGGAGGGTCAAGGGTGGGAATGAACAGATCGTACTTAGATTGTCTCCCCCTATACTTAGGGTAAAATATCCCTAAGTATAGACAAGAAGAGGAGACAATGGAGAGGATCGAAAAGAATGAAAACTCGGGGTGCACACCCTCCTATACTTAGGACAAAGTACGTCCTAGGTATAGAAAACTGTCTACAAGAGCGACACCTTTTTGATACAAAAAAGATAGAAAAGGAAAAGAAGAAAAGAATAGATCACAGCTCAGTGTGTGTACCCCCCTATACTTAGGACAAGGCATGTCCTAAGTATAGCAAAATCAAAAGATGGCAACGGGGTAACAGACATAACGGAAGAATGAAAGAATGATATGGACAGATGGATCTATACAGCGGAAGATGGACGTGATACGCATGCATGAGATGCAGATGATATGAGTCAAAGAGCACATCTCATACCAGAAGAATGGGGGCAACGTCAACGGTCGGCGGATCATGATCTAGATATAGCTTCAAGCGCTGACCGTTAACACGAAAGGTAGAGGAAGATGACAACTCAGATATATCAATACTACCATTGTCATGTACCTTCCTGACCACATACGGTCCTTTCCACTTACTCTACAATTTCCCTGGAAATAATTTCAGCCTAGAATCAAACAACCATACATGGTGATCGGGCTCAAACTGTTTATGGCTGATATGGGAATCGTGCCATGTCTTCACTTTTTCCTTATACTGTAGGATGCTAGAAAAGGTTGTATCTCTCAACTCCTCCAGGGCTGCCAACTCTGCTTTCCTCTGTTCTCCTATACTCTCTGGATCCAACGATAACTCAATAACTGCCCATAGTGACTTGTACTTGAGTTCGACTGGCAAATGGCACGGCTTGACATAGACGAGACGAAAGGGAGATGTCCCTAATGGTGTCTTGAAGGAAGTCCGATAGGCCCACATGACCAAGTCCAAAAGCTGTGACCAATCCTTTCAGTCTGGGCGGACTACCTTCTGTAAAATAGTCTTGATCTCCCTATTCGAAACTTCAGCAAGACCATTAGTCTGAGGGTGATATGGAGTGGCAACACGATGGTCAATATTGAACTCGTCTGCAAGGGCCTTTACCTTGTCGTTAATAAAGTGAGACCCCCCATCTGAAATCAGGACTCTAGGTACCCCGAACCGTGAAATGATATTTTTCTTCAAAAATTGACACACGGTCTTAGCGTCTGCGGCTCGAGCGGGGATGGCCTCAACCCAACAACTCACATAATCTACAGCGAGCAGAATGTACACAAACCCCTGACTCTTAGGAAATGGGCCCATGAAATTAATCCCCCATGCGTTAAAAACCTCACAAAAATGAATGGGTTGCATGGGCATCATGTCTCTTTGTCCGCAAGTACCCATCTTCTGACAGTCAGTACATCTCTTCACGAACTCATCGGAATCCTTGAAGAGAGTAGGCCACCAAAGGCCGGATTGGAGAACCTTCTGTGATGTCCGTCTCCCAGAATGATATCCTCCTGCCTCAAGCTTGTGGCAGTAGGTAAGGACGTTATGCTGCTCTTCTTGAGGAATGCCCTCCAGATGCTATCTCGTCCTTCATGATAAAGGACGGGATCCTCCCTATGGTAAAACTTGGCCTTGGCTAGGAAGGTCTCAAGTTTCTACCTGGGCCAACCATGTGGAACCGTCTTGGCAACAAGATAGTTTACAATGTCGGTGTACCATGGGAGCGAGATGATAGCCAAGATCACCTCATCTGGGAATGTCTCTATAATATGTGCGCTAGGCTCAGATTCCTCAAGGTTCTCTAAGCGGGAGAGGTGATCCGCCACCACATTCTTAACTCCAGGCTTATCCTTAATCTCAATGTCAAACTCCTGGAGCAGAAGGATCCATCTAGTAAGGAGAGATTTGGCATCCTTCTTGGCCATGAGGTACCAGATAGCGATGTGATCTATAAAGATAGTCACTCTAGATCCAAGAATATATGATCTGAACTTATCCAAAGCAAAGACTACAGCTAGCATCTCCTTCTCTGTCACAGTGTAATTCCGCTGAGCGGCATCCAAAGTCCGGCTAGCGTAGTGAATTGCATACGACAAACCATCCCTCCTATGTCCAAGCACAGCTCCAACGGCAAAATCAGAAGCATCCATCATGATCTCGAATGGGAGAGACCAATCGGGTGGCTGAAGGACAGGAGCCGTGACAACCATATTCTTGAGAGTCTCAAAGGACGCAAAACACTTGTCATATACAATGAAATCGATGTCTTTTGTCAACAAATCAGTAAGCGGTCTGGCAATACGACTGAAGTCCTGAATGAACCGTCGGTAGAAACTGACATGCCCCAAAAAGGATCGCAATTGGCGTAGATTGGACGGTGGATTGAGTTTTCTAATGATATCCACCTTGGCCGGATCGACCTCCATGCCCCTGTTGGAGATGATATGACTAAGGACCGTCCCTTGAGTCACCATAAAGTGACTCTTCTCCCAAGACAAGACGAGCTTGACCTCTATGCAGCGTTGAAGCACACGGTCTAGGCAGTCAAGACAAGCATCAAACACATCGCCATAGACCGAGAAGTCATCCATGAAGACCTCTAAACAATGACCCATCATGTCTGAGAAAATGGACAACATGCACCTTTGGAATGTCGTCAAGGCGTTACACAAACCAAAGGGCATCCGTCTGAAAGCATAAGTCCCAAACGGACAGGTGAATGCCGTTTTCTCCTGGTCTTCGAGCGCAATGGCCACTTGATTGTAACCGGAGTACCCGTCAAGAAAACAATAGTAACTCTTCCCATCTAGCCTCTCGATAATCTGATCAATGAATGGCAGTGGGAAATGATCCTTCTTGGTGGCCTGATTCAATCGTCTGTAGTCCACACAGACCCTCCAAGAAGTGGGTATCCGGGTAGCTATCTCCTCTCCAGACTCACTCACAACTGTAGTGATACCCGTCTTCTTGGGTACCACATGTAACAGACTAACCCACTTGGAATCGGAGATGGGGTAGATAAAATCTGCGCTCCACCACTTCGATATTTCCTTCATGACCACATCTCGAAGATTCGGGTTCAGCCGTCGCTGAAACTCACGCGAGGGCTTAGCGTCCTCTTCAAGATAGATGTGGTGGGAGCACAGAGCCGGACTAATCCCCTGGAGATCAGCTATACTCCATCCTATCGCCTTGCGGTTTCTTTCAAGAACCTCCATCAAATGAGATTCTTGCTCTCCAGTCAAACCTACTGAGATAATGACTGGGTGCATAACTTGCTCACCCGCAAGGAATCTATACTTCAGTGACTGCGTCAAGGGCTTCACTTCTGGACAACTGAGAGGTGGCAGATCTGGCTTATGATATGTCTGTGTGAAGGCTACCAGGTCTGCATGTGAGAACTCTCGCTGTGCATGAAAATCTGACGAAGGGAACCCTGCTGAATCATCTATGAACTGTACTGGCTCGCCTTCCGTCCTAGTTGTTGGCTCAGAAAGAATCAGACACAGCAAATACTCATTAAAATCATCCCAATCGATGTCTGAATCTGAGGGATCTGAACTAGAAGAACTAGAATGAAATTTTGCTTCACTACTCATCATGGAACTGTCAGCCTCAAAGGTGTCCTCGTCCAGGGGTGTGCTCTCCAAGTTCTCAACTGCCATAAGCTGTAAATATGGTGAATCTGCGGGCAAGGCGAGGGCTTGTGCTACTGGATCTATCCAAATGGATTCATCATCTGTCATCACAAAATCACACTCCTGGTGGACATCTTGCTCATCCTCTGTTATCTATGTGGTATCACTGGACTGCTCTGAGCATGCTGATTCTCTCGCTCTGGTCTCCTCGATCATCTCTATTTGTATACTCTTGCCCTCTACGTGAAAGCACACCTTCCCACTATCATGATCGGTCACCGCCTTGGCAGTGGCCAAGAATGGGCATCTGAGTATGATGGAGGTATCTGTTACTGACTCAGGGATCTCCATGTCCAATACAACAAAGTCCATGGGGAATTTCAGGCCATGAATGGTAACGACCACGTCTCTCAACAACCCCTTCGGCCTCTTAGTCGACCTATCAACAAACTGAAGGACTGTCCTACTCTGAAGAAGAGGACCAAGCTCGAATCGGTCGAGTAAGGCTGCCGGAAGGAGGTTGATCGAAGAGTCGTTGTCTAATAGAGTACGATCGAACCGCTGCTCCTGAATCTCACATCTGACATAGGGAGCTCCTGCATCAAGTCTCTTAGCTGGCAATCTATTCTGAATGGCGAAACAAGTAGAATGGGTGAGCACATGGATCTTATCTCTGTGCTTCCTCCTCTTCCTGCGGACTATAGTCTTCTCTCTCAAGCTCTTTTGGAAGAGGGGGATGTGCTCAAGTGATTCCTGTAGAGTCAACTGGATCTGGAATCTATCAATCATCTAGTTGTTGAACTCTACCTGTTGAGTCTTTTTCGGATTTTCTCTTTTATTCCCTTTCGCCAAGCGGAGTGCTTGAGGGAAGGGGATGGTAGGGGCCTCCTCAGATGGAGGACTAGGAATAGGTTCTTGTGCCTGTTAAGGAATAGAATCCATACAATGATCATCATGCAACACATATGGACCTGAAATGGATACAGAAACCATTCCTTTATTCATATTTTTTATCTTTTTCTTGTTACCACATTCCTGAGATACAAAAGGTGGCAACACAATATGTGGGAGCTCAAAAAAAGTAGAATTGGTGGCCTCAGTACCACCAACGGTATCTGACTTCACGGCATCAGCACCGCGCTCTGGATCTGCATCACGTAAAATGGTGTCCTTAGCACCACCGTCTGCATCTGGTCTCGCGAGGGTCTCAACACCGTCATCTGGATCTCCATCCTTGGTGGCATCAGTACCACCATCATTAACATCATCATAAGCGGCCTCAGCACTGCTACTTGATGAATCCACGATTCATCGCCTTTATTCTTTTATTTTAGCATCGTTTCCTTAGTCAAATACCTGTAAATAACCATTAATTCCATAAAATTACCATTTCACATGCATTTGTTAATTATGCATTTTTAACACCTTTTGTATATAAATAAAAGAATAAAGAAGAAAAGAAAAAAAAAGAGAAAAGGAGGTATTTATGCAATAAATACAGACTGACCCAAACCCCGAGAGAAGGTCAAGAATTGACCTGATCGACCAGGAATAAAGTAGGGGGAGATAAGGTTGTCTGTCAGAAAATCCAAAAATAACTTGTACATATTTGTCATGTATATTTGTATAAAACGTACATTATTTTATTTGTATGTAATTTGACCTCAAACCACTTACTTTTGTAAATAAAAGTTGTAAATAAAACTGTGTTGTAAATAATAAAAATATTTATAAAATAAAAAAAATGTATATATTGTAAATAATTACACCCAGAAAAAGCCGTAATGCGATAATTGAAACATCAATTCCAGCTCCATACGAGCTCAAATCGAACCAAACTCACTTCCATAATACTATAAATTAAATTATCTTTCAAATGGCTATGGTTTCGTATTTTTTGGAGTTACGGTTAAAAAGCGGTTTTCTGGGGTGTATTGTGCAGTTTACCCATATATCTGTGTATATAATTTTTAATATTTATTTTTACTTAATGTATATATTATAAATATTGTTTTCAATAAAAATAAAAATTAAAAAAAAATAATTAAAATAAAAAAATCTTGTATAAAAATTATTTCCTTATTTGCACCTATGTACATTATAATATATGTATATAATATATGTATGCCACTAACTTCCATTTATAAAATCCACCAAAAAAATTAATTAATTAACATTAATTAATTTATTTTATTTAATTTCGAAATTTGTATTTAAATAATTGATTTGGTGGATTTATGTGACTTAATAAGCTACCATATATGTAGATTTGATTACACACCTTATATGGCCACCATTAAGGTGGCCAATTAATTTACAATTAATTAATTATTTTATTTATTTATTTATTCCGAATTTTGTAAATAATTATTTAATTTATTTATTTTATTTAATTAGTTATTTTAATTCACCCAATAATAACCTTCCTTTTTTGTAGATACTTTCCTTTTTTTATTTTCTTCTCTTTTTAATGGGCTCCTCCTCCCTCATTCAAACTTGATCGATCTTTGGCGGAGAGGAGCCCGGTTTCCGAGAGGTTTCTTGTTGAAGAGGGTCCTAGCCTCCGATCCAGTCGGTGACAGAGATTTGTGCTTCGTCGAGGCCATCATGGCTTGTCCGATCCCCGAGGTGAGATCCACTTTTACTTGTTTTTTTTCCCTAGGTAATTGTAGGCTTAGATCTTAGCGTAGGATTAGGGAGTAATTTTTAGA
Organism: Ottelia alismoides; assembly: GCA_037367405.1. NCBI lineage: Eukaryota > Viridiplantae > Streptophyta > Magnoliopsida > Alismatales > Hydrocharitaceae > Ottelia > Ottelia alismoides. The sequence continues at coordinate 313,582 of JAZKJV010008895.1, read as the reverse complement.
TTAAAAAATCTCAAAAATTTCCATCACACTTTAATCCACATCCGACACCGATTTTCATCTCATCTCGCTATCTCGCCAGTTCTTTTTCTATCTCACGCAACCACACACCTCCAACCACGCACGGTGGTCAGAGTCCACGGATCTATCTTCCATTTCGTGGATCCGAATCCATTCACTTATCTTATTTCTGTGTATAAATAAACGACATAAAATTATTTTTCCTGTTTGTCTCACCTCTATTTTTTGCAGGAAAATACAAAAAAATAATTTCTTTTTGTTAAATCTAACATTTGTTTTGCAGGAATAATAAAAGAAAATAAAAAATTTGCTTTTGTATCTAACGTGTTGTTTTGCAGGATAATATAAAGAAAATATAAAAAGATCTTTTCTCTTTTTCTCTAACATTCTGTTTTGCATGAGAATAATAAAAAAACATTCTTTTTCAATCTCATCTCTGTGCATATTTTCTAAAAATAAAAAATCCTTTTATTATCTGCTGATCATACATAAATTTAAAAAAAAATCAAAAAAAAAACAAAAAAAGAAAAATAACGCAGGTGCGATTCAGCCCCCACGCGCTCAACTGTGCGGCGGCGACTGCCGACCTCGCCCTCCGCGCGCGGGCCACCGCGGCCTCTCCAGCAGGTCCCCGCGCCTGCCACCTCCTTCTCCACCGGCGCGCGGCTCCAGCGGCGGCGTGCCGCCCCGTCTTCCTCCGCCTGCGCGACTGCCCCGCACCCCCTCCGGCGCTCCTCCGCCTCCTACATCTGGGCGGCAACCCGCCCAGCGGACCCGCGCCCTTGCCGACCCCCAGGCCCTCCGTCGACGCCGCGTCCACCTGGGCGGCCGCCTCCAGCGCCGCGCGAGCGCCCCCTCCCCGCATCAGCCACCCGGCCGCGCGACCCTTGGCCTCCTTTCAACCGCGCACAGCCGCGCGGCTCCGCCATACGCGCGACATCTTCCAGGCGGCGGCGTCGCCCGTAGCCCCATTGACGACCACCCTCCGCGCGAGCGCCGCCCCGCACACCGCGCCCACCGGCGCCGATCCTCCAGAACCCCCGCGTCCTCCAGCGCCGCGTGGCAGCCCCTCGCGCCCTTGCCCCGTTCGCCTTTGCCCCGCGTGCGGGCGCGAGCGGCCGCCCGCTGCTCTCCTCCTCCTCTTGTGGGTGGCGGCCGATCCCTTTGTGGCTTGTCCTTTGGCGTGAGAAAGAAGATAACGAAGGAAAACCCCAAGGAGGGTGAATATAAAAAGGGGAAAATTGCAGATACATCATCTATTGTTTTGAATATTGCAAGAAGACCTTCAAGCTTCAGATATTTTGGGTAAATTGCAATCTCTATTTTCTTATTTAGTATTTGTTATATTCAGTTTTGAAACTTTGATAAAATTGCAGATTGGTCCTTGCCTTTCAGACTTGAACTCTAATGCTTTCTTTGATTAAATAAATGTTTATCATGGTCTGAAAATTTTGTAAAAATTTGTATATGCTCCTACAGTAGTGCTTTTCATTGTGTAGAAATTTCATTGCGTTTTGTTGTCACTTGATATATTTAAAAAATCAAAAATAGTGATTTTGGGTCTTTTTGCTTGCCTACATTTGGATAATTCATAAAAATTCAAAAAAAAAGCTTAAAAATTCCATAAAAATTACTGTAGGTACTTTTGAGTATGTTTTATTTTCTGTCCAATTTTTATCTATTTTTCATTTATAAAAAAATTATAAAATACGAAAAAAGCTTAAAAAAATGCAGAAAATTGTAGAAAAATCCAAAAATAGTGATCTTGGTCTCCATTTGTAGATATTGCTTTATAGTTTCATTTAAAAATAATCTCCAGGATTTCTGAACTTTTAAAGAAATTTTAAATTGAAAAATATTCCTGGTTGTGAATAGTCTCGTTGTTTTGTATTGTCTCATTTTTATAAAATTCCAAAAACATCAGAAAATTGCGAAAAATTTACCAAAAATATTTTAAAACATATAAAACACAAAAACATTTTCTTTGTAGTTTTCTGTATATTTTTAGTTATTCTGAAAAATACAAAAAGATTGTGTGTGTTTTGTTTTATCACTTTTCTTCATTTGTGCATTTTGTGCTTATTCATCTTTTAAAAAATAAAAAAAATAAAAAATTGAAAAACCACCAAAAATTCACTTTTGAAATCTGACTATAGAGTTTCCAATCGTGCTCCTTGTGTTCGACCCTGGTCGCTATACCAGGTAAAAAGAATAGCGAAAAACCGCTTACACATTTTGTTTTCATGATTTATCTTCTATTGAGTGGTTTTAAATATTTTTCTCGTTGACCGAATCGTGCGGTAGAGAACAACGACACTTTGATATTATTTTTTACACATCTTAACCGTATCGAATTCCAGCTCATCACTACTCTGCTCATCTGGCGCTCCTGATTCCTCGTGTGGTTGTCACTCAGATGAGTCGCCGCCAGCTGGCATCCTACCGCTCCTAGTAGTCACGAAATCAGCATCATACAAAGAAGACATGTCACTCAAATAATCACTAGGAGAGGTATCCTCTGTAAACTGTACCTGCTCAGACTTCCTCTTCAGATTGTTCGGATTAGGCTCGATCTGTGCAGGTATGGCGGCCTTGCCCTTGATGATATCCCTCATCTCCTGCCGGAACTCATCCATTTCCCGCTAAAAGGATGCTTGTTGTTCAGAGAGCAAGCGGGATCATCAAGCACTGGGTTTTCGAAAGTGGGTGCTTGAGCACCGGAAGTGTTTCCCTGCTAGAAATGAGGATGTTGCTGGTACTGGGGAGGGGGCTGGGAGTATGTCTGGTGAGGTTGTTGACGCTGCCTCCACTGCTTTTGCTGATAGAAGGGACGAGGACCCTGTTGATACTGCTGGTGGGCATACTGGGGCTGCTGCTGGTTGTTTTGATGGCCCTTAGCTAGAGACTGTTGCTGGGATGAGGTGCCACCAGTGGTCCAACGGAATCCGGGGTGATCGCGACGAATCCCGGGCTGTTGTGGGTACCGATCGTACCATATCCCATTGACTTCCATCAATGGTTCCTTCTCAACGGGTGGTGGTGGAAGAACTGTCAGTGGTTGATCCGGCTGTTAGGCCACCATCTGAGTGTCCTGAGATGGCGGTGGCAATGGATACTGATGTAGCTGCTGGACCGGCTCTGCCTGGATGTGATGGACCTAGCGGTACGTGGCAGAGGGCTGGGTGGAGCTGCTACTGCTGGGATCAGCCCGTGACCTGGGAGGCTGCTGAGTAGACGTCTGTGCCTCCTGGATGCAAAGAATCTGTGTCTTCAGGTCACTCATGGTCTTCGTTAAAAGGTCCATCTGGGCAAGACCTTGACTCTGCTTCTTCTCAAGAATCTCGATGCAGTCCAACTTCTCTGAAATGATCCCCATGTCAACAGCGGTGGATTCAGCCTGAGCTGCGGCTGCTGACGGAGTGTGTGTACTGGCATCGATACATGCAATCCTCTGATATCCAACTGCTTGTGGAGGAAGCTTCGGCTGTGTGTAGACGCGGGCTTGGGCCATGACTTTGGAGTTCTCTGCCATTCCCTCATATATCTCCCAAACTGTGTCATCTCCCTTGGAGAAGTAAGATCCACCACAAGAGGCATTAACAAGCCCCTGCAGCTCCGGTGTCAGCCCACAAAAGAAACTCTGAACCAAGTTGGGCTTCGATATATCGTGATGTGGACACCGGTCAATGAGCTCTCTGAATCGATCCCAAGCCTCATGGAACTGCTCATTCGGGACCATGGTGAAATTGATGATCATAGCTCGTGCGGCGTAGGTCCGACCGAGTGGATAATACTTGTTCAAGTACTCGCGCTGGAGCTGTGCCCATGATGTGACGTACCTCCCAAGATGCTTCAGCGAGTAGGCTGCTCTATCTAGGGATGAGCATTGGGCTGGGCTGGCCCAGCCCGGCCCGAAGCCCAGCCCGCATAGCCCGGCCCAGCCCGAGCCCGAATTATTTATGGGTCGGGCTGGGGCCAAAGATGTAGGCCCATTTGATAATTGGGTCAGGCTCGGGCTTAGCCCGGCCCAGCCCATTAGGCCCGATAGCCCGACCTACATAGAAGTCCAAAATTAGGCCCGTTAGGCCCGATTACCTACCCCACAAAGAACCCATAAGTGTCTAGACCTTGATATCTCACTTTAATATATTCATCTGGATTTAATGAGGGAGTTGACGACATCGACAGATTAATCCACTTGAGGTACATTTTCAACATGTTTGTTTACTATTATTTGCACATGTTTCTATAATATCTTTATGAAACTCTTTCCCTTAGATATTGTAGAGTCATAGATATGACCAAATTCGTGCAAAACAGTAGGATAACTAAATAATAAAGACCTAAATAACTAATGAATACTTCATAACGAAGAATTACATCAAAATAATCAAATGAGGGTACGACAAGTTTATGGGTCCGCAAGTCTAGACTCATAAGTATTGGGCTGGTACAAGCCCAATTGATGTTTGAGACAATTATGGGCCGGCCCGGCCCAGGCCCCGACCCATAATAATTGAGCTGGGCTTGGGCCTGGGCCTTCAAAAAAAATTTAGTGGGCCTAGGCCCCGGCCCAAAGCCCACAAACTTAAGCCCATGCTCATCCCTAACTCTATCAGCTAAGGAGAATGGGAAGGCAATCATCTTGATTGTGTCCTCATCCACCATTCTGTCATGGACAGTGCTGCAAATCATCTTAAACTCCTGCAGATGGAGATGAGGCTCCTCGGTGGCTAGCCCGTGAAATTTGGGCAATAGCTGGATGGTCTGCGGGCGAAGCTCAAAGTTCCCAACAATGGAGGAAGCTGAATCCATCGGTGAGTGAGGGTCACGACTGGGTTGTGCAACTGCCTCATGGTCATCGGCGGCGGCCTCTCCTGGTTAGGTTCTCCTCCTTCGCCTGCGGATTCTGGTATATCTCTTCCACTGCCCTCAGGTTTGTCGTCTCTTCCCTCTCGCATCTGCGCCATCTCTCTCATGATATCACCCATGAATACTCCATGGTCTCTGATCTGTCTCTGCATGGTCTCCAGGGAAGCTAACAGTGAGTTGTTGATGGCAGCTAGATCATATAGGAATGGTGGTGGTCTCTTCTCATCTGGGTGTTCCTCTCTGCCGTCCATATCTTGGGCCTCTGCAAAGGCAAAAGAACCCATCTCAAGTGCTGTTAAATGTTCTGAGCTCTGTGTTGCACTAAACTCTGACACCACTGGACTGATGGAAGAAGAAGGGTGGTCGAGGGGGAACAGGGTGGACGTAAACTCAGGCTCGGAGAGTGGGTCTGAACTCCCCGAAGTCGACCTAAATGAATAGGAAGGAGTGCTCGACAGCGGTGCCACCACACGTGGCCTAAGGGATCTCCTTCCCATCATTTTGATCTGGAAAAGGGCGGATGAGATATGGAATGCAAACAAGATGTGAATACAATCCCCCAATTCACCTACGCAACTCTGAGCTGATGATCGTGAAGGTTCGGTCGTTTGTCTTGTCAATTTTAGTTAGGTGATCAATCAATCTATCAGAGCGATTAGGTGAGCTGTTGGGAACCCAACTCTCCTAGCCGACTGTCCCAAGCCCAATTGAGATCTTTCCCAGCTAGTAGGAGTTGCGGACCATTTACCGACTACCTGATCAACTCCCTCTGCTAAGGACTTCGCGGTCTGCTTTACCGGTTAGCAGAGAGATCCTCACTGGAGAACGACTCACCAAGACCAGTAGTCAACTAAGATATTGGGCGTGGATCTATCCTAGTGTTCGGGTCACTCTCTCGCTGCAGATAAATCAACCAATGAGGGGGTTACTCTCCCCAAGACAAAATTTTTGAAGATGAGGTGAGTTTTAGAGTCAAATTTGCATTAGCAGTCCTAATTTTACGATTTTCACCTTTTTAGGTAGTTTTTTTGAGATAAAGACAACGCCTAACGAATTTTCTGATCTCCTGGTTATTTAAGGTCCAACAAAATTGGGGAGGAAGTCGGAAAAGCCGATGCACGATCAAACACAATGATGCATGCAGAGATAGAAATGCGTACCTTGCTCTAGCACTCTACATGCAGGGTGATCCGCACAAAAAATAAAAGACAAGAAATAAACTACTTATATGATGCACGAAGAAATCGACCTTAGACGAAAAATTCTACATGAGAAGAACAGTAGCTAAGTGGTCAACAAGAAGAGTCGGAGTCCGATCTCTGATGCCGATCGGTGTCCGCCATAACGGATCCTGCCAGCACTGTATACGACTTCTAGCGGCACAGGACTCCTCAGGTGACCAAAATAGCTTTTTCTTTTGTGAGTTATTAATTAGGTTCACTTAACGATCTATAGGCATAGGCAAATGTATTAAGTGTTGAATCCTAATCAATTACATCACAATCACAATAAAATCCTAATTCTAGGGACCAAAATCTGCGTGAATCAAAAATAAAAGAAAATCGAAGAAAACAAAACCGACGAGAAAGCCGAGCAAGCACACGAGGCCCCCAAGGGAACAATCCCTCGGGCACTGGACCTCGTGAAATGTCGAAGTGTCTGAATGTCCTGTATAGTTACAAATTATGTGTCACTCTCTCTCACAAATAATTACACAAATATATGCAGAAAGTAAATGAGCTAATCTATAAAAATCTCTAGGTCTTCTTTGAGCAGGTTGTAGCCAGCTTCACGTGGGTGCCCAGCCACCTAGGAAAAGATGCCTCCCTCGATCCGCAGTACCTCACACAAAGACAACAAAGAAGGTGGTAAGATAGCTCAAAAATGTAAGTCAAATACAAGGGAAATAAATGAAGCAATAGTGGTAAACAAATAATCACAATCAATCACAAAACGATCTAATACGTTGTTGCTCCCCAACAACGGTGCCATTTTATTAGACGAGGATCACGAGGGTCTAAATGTCTCACACAAGGCAGAGACAAAGTCGTTGTGGTGACCCTCGATAATTCTCGGCCAAATAAACAAATAACCCACAATAACAATCAAACAATGAGAAGCAAATGTGGAGTTAAAATTTATTATAATTCTACAACAAAGATGTGTATAGGTGCAAGTATGTGTAGAGGTCGAACACAGGGAGCAGACATGTAGAACAGGGTAAAATGCTCAAAAATGTGAATGTGAAGATTTGTCTATTTATGTTGTTTCTGTGGGTTTTTAATTTTTCTATTTTTCTTATTTATTTTTAATTTTATATTTTTATATTTGATTTTTATTTTTTTAAATTTTCTATTTTTATTTTCATATTTTATATTTGTTATATTTTCTTTTTCTATAAATAGAATATATACACAATATAAGAAAAGAGAAGGATAAGATATTTATAAAAGTAAGTAAAAATACTAAAAAATCAGGAAATAAAATATTTTTGGTATTTTTATAACTTTCTAATGTTTTTGTGATTTTTCTGGATTTTTCCTATTTTTTGGTATTTTTAAAGTCAAAAATACTAAAAAGAAGGAAGAAAATAAAAGACTAAAACTAAATTGAGGATGAAAAATATCAAACAACTTCTAAAATTCTTCAAAAAAATTTTAAAACAAAGATAATAAAATAGAGAAAATTTAGCAATAGAGAATTAATTTTTAGGATTTTTTTATGAATTTTTAATATTTTTATGAAGATTTTTGGAGTTTTATAATTTCTTGGAGTTTTCTTTTGTATTTTTTAGTGATTTTTAGACTGAAGTTAAAAAACAGGAAATAGGCAAAATATATTTTTTTGGGAACTTTCTGAGGTGTTTTTATAATTTTTATGGATTTTATAATGCAAACAATAGAGAAAATGCGTGTTTTTGAATTTTCATAAATAATAAATGCAATAAAAATGCAAAACAAAAATATGTCGTAATACTACAGTGCAACAGGAACCTATGCAAATTTTTGCGGATTTTTTTAGCAATTTAGAGATGCATGAAATAAATAAAGGCAACAAAATGAAAATGCATTACTAGTAGGGACGTAATTGTACATAGCAGAAAGTTGAAGGGCCCACGTGCAATTTTCCCCCAAAATTTATAACTAATTAAAAACATTTATGGATCAATCACAAATAGCTAAGGTTCCAAGGGTATATCCGCCAAATGCCCAAAGTCACGTGCACGGGGCACGTGACTGGCAGGGACCTAAAAGTAATTATCAAAAGCTTAAGGTCTGATTTATAAAATACCCACAAATATGAAAACGTGCAAGACAAGTTTCAGGATTACATGGAAATTTAACAAAACACGGGTCCTTGCCTGCAAAATAGCCAGACACACGTGGTTGCGCACGTGCGCCTCGCTGGAAAGGATTTAGCGGTAATATCGAAACGTCCGAGCCCTTTTGATAAATATTACAAAAATAATAACGCAACCGATGAATGATTAATCCTAATAATTAAATACACAAAATTGCGGGGTTTGAGCATAAAATACCCCTCGCGCGCGAGCGGTTGGCGGATGTTGAGCAACTTAAGACACGTATCCTCAAGGGGACAACCGATACCGTTTCGCGCCTAACAACCCTGATTAGATCTTCGAGCAAGATCGATGGTTAGTGGAGGGCATGATCCAACAGTTCAAAGATGGTCAGGAAGAACAAAGGAGCATCCAACGGCTTGGAGAAGCTTCGGAAGAACAGGGCCAGAACGCGGACCCGACGGACTTGGGTCGTCGTGCCTGCCTTCCTCCGTCGTCTTCCGTCGCTGCGAGGAGTCCTAGGAGCATGTCGGTGGCTTCCTCTATCGGCCAGAGGTCACATAAAGGCTGGAGAACGTCCGGCGCTCGCCCGCGAGGTCGGAGGTGTCGCAACCCCCCAGGTATCTCCGACAATCACCGAAAGAGCCCCAGGTGCGCTTGAGCTCTGCAGGACCTGCGCAAAAAGAGACTCCAGGCCAAGGGCAAATTGCCTCAGTCCAGTTAGCGTAGTGCCAAGGAGAGTGCAGGTGTGTATGTGGCTTACCGGAGCAACTCCAGCGAGGGGGATCTACGAGGGGATCGAATGGATGAAGCACGGATTGGATGATAGGGGTCTATGCTTACGACTACAGAGAATTAGAAAACGCAAGAAAAATGAAGGGAAATACGAACCTCAAGGTGTGCACCCGAGGTGGACCTCGACGGTCGGAGCCAGAGATGGGGGGTGGAAGCCGACCTCCTGGGCCTTGCCATACCTCAACGAGAGGGGTAGATACTACCCTGTCACCGGAGTCGAACCTCGAATCTCTCAGATGTCTAAACATGGCCAGGAAGTGGTTCGAAGATGGAAGGGAAGACGGACAGGGTTTTTGAACGAGTGACCAACGGGGCGAGAAGAATGAGGAGAATGAGAGGCGTCGATGATCCAATGCCCAAGAAAACACCCAGGCGTGATTCATGGATATTCGGGCATGAAAAGTCATGAAGGAATCTAGGCGAAAAGATGAAAGGAGCCTCCTCGAAAAAAGGTCAAAGATGGCTACGAACGCAGGTCTGACACAACCCATACATTGGGCAGAGAGTTGACCAGAGTTCAACTCTTGCCGCCTCCTGGTTGGTCCACGTGAACCAACCAGGAAAAAGTCTGGGGAAAAAGCTTGTAAATTGAATTAAAAATATCAAACAATTTTATTGATTTTTGGTTATAAAATAAAAAATATTTAATATTTTTTAAATTATTTTATTATGATTTTTATTTAGTTTTATGAGGTGTAAAAATACAAGTTACCATTTATAGGCTATATAGGTATATATATCTATGTATTTTAATATTTTATTTTTATTTTATGAATTTAATTTTATTTATTTGATGTATTATTTTATAAATTTATAGAATATCTTTATACACTTAAATATATTTTTATTTTTATTTTTTTGATGTATTTTGTACACTTAATAAAATATAAGTATTCATTATACAGGTATATGTATAGGTATTATTCCTAGGTATTTTATCCAAGTATTTTATTTTTGTTTTTTATTTAGGTTTTTATTCTAATTTTAATATACTCATTCATTATAAATAATATTTACAAAATTATAAAAATATAAAATTATGAAAATAATGAATAAATAATAAAATGAATATTTTAATCTGTACAAGTCTACAATAGGGGTCCAAAATTCAACTTTCAAACCGTAGCTCCGCCAAATGCAAAACCACCTTCACTAAATAGCTTATTTAAAGTTATATACAATTAAAGGTGAGTTTGTTGCATTTCGAGTTTTTATTTGAGAGATACAGGTCTGGGAAGTTGGGATTCTGGAATCTTATTCAAATCATAACTTTTTATCTGTACATTATTTTTGAGTGAAATCAATTTTGTATTTTTCTTTTTTTAATTATCTACACCTTTCATGTATAGAGTTTCTTTATTTAAAGCATAAAAAGTGGAACCAAAAATAGGTCCCAAAATGAATAAAGAATGAACAAAAGTAAAGGTATTTTTATTGTGTTCTGGCCCTTATCTCCCCCTACTTTATTCTTTGTCGACCTAGTCATCGAGATGCCTAGGTCTCGGGGTTTCGGGTCATAAAATGTTTACAATATTTTTTTCTTTTTCTTTTCTTTTCTTTATTCTATAATTTTGGCATAAAAATAGTATTTTATACACTATTTACACACTGATGCATGGATGATAAAATGCATGAATTAATGTTGTTTACACGCATTTACTAGGGTTTTTAAGGCCAAAATGATAGAATAAAGATGATGAAATGTGTATTCATCACCGGGCCAGTTAGATGATGAAACCATATCAGACCATGCAGGTACTCCTAATAAAGATTTTTCTTCCCAGTTTTAAAGAGTTTTGTACATACTTTTGAGACTCTCAATATACATATTGATTCCATTTCTGATGATTCGAATAAAAATGTTGAGTTTGTTGTTCTAAGTTTGTTCCTTTTCCCGATACCTTGTATGGAAAAGGAAAGAAAAATGCCAAAAAGAATGTTATTACTTCAAAGACTGGGCAATTATTGAAAGGTCACATCTTTTTGAAGATTCCACTCCATGATGCCTTGGATCACTTCCGTACGATCAAGCAATAGTTGAAGAATAGATGTACCATGCGTAGGAAGAAGAGATCGCGTATAGAGAAACATGTTTGACCAAGGCCACATCCTGCATGATTCAGAACAGATTACCCAAGAAGAAGAGGGATCCAGGAGCACATTATGTCGGATGCGAGATTTCCCATGCATTAATCGATCACACTGTATATAACAGTTCCTGGATAAATTTGTTACCATCTAGTTACCCGACAATCTCGAGTTAGGTCCTCTTCACAAATCCCGCGCAATTCTTCAGTTTGTTGATAGATCTGTAAAGAAACATAGGAGCATTTTGAGGAATGTTATTGTGACCATGCACGACCTGCAGTTTCCAGTAGACTTTACAGTTCTGGACATGGATTGCACTACACAGTTGCACCTTACCTCGATCGTTCTTGGGAGAACTTTCTTGGAGACCACGAGAGCTCTCTTCGATTATGATACATGGAAGGTATATTTTCGCATTGAGGGCGAGAAGGTACATATAGAGATGGTAAGAGAATAGCATACATCCAGTGTTGTATCTACAGTCAGTTCAGATCTCTTGAGTTCTTTAGACACCTAAGATTACATGGATGAGGTTTGCCTTGACGACCTTAAGAGGTATCGAGTAGAGATCTGTGATATCCTAGTAGAGGATGGATTCTAGACTTTAGTTGGCAGTTCTTCTAATGGTACATTATATTTTAGCATGGATGATGATGAGCAAATGGAATAGACACCTAATGATTTGATTGCAAATATTTCAGAGCTCGATGGTTCATACTATTCCTCCACTTCAGATGAATGAGAAACTAATTTTCATTTAGCTGAGTTATTTTCCTCTAGTCATTCTAAGGATGAGCATAGTAGCGAGGCAGATGATGTTTTAGACATCTTTTGTAGTCCGACTCTAGAGCATATTGAGACGGTGGATAACCATATTACAGATACATTTACCACCAACATGGATCCTGGCTCACATACATATGAGGTTACAACAGAGCTAGATTCTACCTTCTCAGAACTGAAGACCTTACCACCTAGTATGAAATATGCTTTCCTTGCAGGTCCACATCGATAGTTTTCGGTCACTATCGGCTCATCTTTGACCAAAGAGCAAGAATCTTGTCTGATGGAGATTCTTGAAAGAAACTACAAGGCTATTGGGTGGAGTGTATCCAATTTCCGTTGGATAAATCCTGCTTTCTGTTGCCATCATATCTATCTCAATCAGGACAACAAACCCTCTAGAGAGTTTCAGTGTAGGTTGAATCTGATTTTACGAGATGTTGTCAAGAAAGAGATTACAAAATGGTACGACACATGGTTTATTTATCCCATCTCCAACTATGAATGAGATAGCCCATTACATGTTTTCCCGAAGAAGTCAGAAATTCAGATGGTTAGAATGAGAGTGGAGAGGAGATTCCAAAGAGAGTAACCACGTCGCTGTGGGTTGCTTTGATTACAAGAAACTGAACACCGTGATGAAGAAGGACCACTTCCCTTTGCCTTTTGTAGAACAGGTCATAGAGAAGTTGGCAGAGAAGGAGTACTTATGTTTCCTTGATGGTTACTCTGGATACAATCAGGTTACCATTGCTCCTAAAGATCAGGAGAAAACCACTTTCACATGTACCTTTGGCAAGTATACTTTTAGACGAATGCCCTTTGGATTGTGCAATGCCCCCTCTAAATTCTAGTCATGCATGCTTGCCATTTTTGCAGACATGGTGGGTGATTTTCTCGAGGTCTTGTGTATGATTTTTCGATCTATGGTGAGTCCTTTGACCATTGTTTAGTCCACCTAGACCAGGTTCTTCAGAAATGTTGTGAGGTAGATCTCATTTCATTATCAGAAAAGAAACATTGTATGGTTACAAATGGGATCGCGTTGGGGCATGTCATCTTGAAGCGAGATATGGAGGTTGACCCCGCCAAGGTGGATGTCATCAAGCATCTCGAGCCACCATCCAACATCAAGCAGTTACAGTCTTTTCTAGGGTACGTCGGTTTCTACCGACAATTCATTCAGGATTTTTCTAAGACCTGATCATTAACGAAATTATTACGCAAAGACTTGTTATATGACAAATGTCTTATTGCCTTCCGCACATTGAAGGAGATGATTATCAGTACTTCTGTCCTACAACCACATGATTGGTCTCTTCCCTTTGAGATCATGATTGATGCTTCAGATTTTGCAGTCAGTGTTGTATTAGAAAAGAGGAGGAATGGACTTCCTGTTGCTATCCACTATGCTAGCTAGAATTTCGATGATGCTCAACGCAACTACACCATGATAGAGAAAGAGATGTTGGCAGTGGTATTCGTATTGGACAAATTCAGATCATATCTTCTTGGTTCAAAGATTACATATTACACAGATCATTCGATTATCATATTTTTGATGGATAAGAAGGATGCCAAGGCACACCTTCTTAGTTGGATTCTCTTACTCTAGGAGTTTGATTTGTACATTAGGGACAACATTGGGGTGAAGAATGTGGTAGCTTATCATCTCTCCTGATTGCAGATAGAGTAGCCTTCAGATGAGTACACGCTAGAGATTGCAGAGAGATTTCCAGACGAGAGTATCTTTGCAGTTACAGAGCTTCCAAGGTATGCATATATAGTGATCTTTCTAGTTACACAGATGAGTTCACAGGGTTGGCCAAAGGACCGAGTCGACAGGATAGTTTCTGAGGCGCGATACTACCATTGGGAGGATCAGATTCTTTTTCATGAGGGACCGAATTGTGGTTACATGTGATGTATTCCTTAGGAGGAATACAATAGTGTCCTCACTCCGTGCCATTCCTTAGAGGCATGGGGACATCATTCAGGGTAGAGGACAATGCAGACGGTACTTCCGAGCGGATTTTGGTGGCCAACTCTTAGAGTGCATTTGGTATGCGGGTTAGGGTGGGTTAAACTGGTATGGGGTAACTCGTTTTTGTGTTTTGGTGTTTGGATAGAGGGTTAAACTGGGGGTGGGTTTGAATTTGGTTTATTGTGATATGATTGTATTGAAGTTTGAAAAAGTGTGTAGTTATTGTGATGTGATTGTATTGAAGTTTGGAAAAGTGAATAAAAGTGGAGTAGTTTATAATTTTTATATGTATGATGGTATAATATATATTTTTTGATGGAACTGATAAAAGAGAATTGATTTAATTATTGTATTAAGAAGATAAAAAGTGGAACCCACATGAGAGAGGGAAAAATTGGTTAAAGCCCAACAACTGAATGGGGCCTTACTAGAGATGCTTACACATTCGTGAAGAGTTGCATGGATTGTCGGAGAGCAGTAGGGACAGTCAGTGCTAGAGATGTGATGCTTATGCGACCTTTTATCATTTGTGAGATCTTTGACGTATGTGTCATAGATTTTATGGGACCGTTCCCTTCGAGCAGTGGCTTTGAGTACATTCTTCTCGTTGTGGATTATGTTAGTAGATGGGTGGAGGCTATACTCACACAAAGCACTGATAGCAGGACAATGTGCAGGTTCTTGAGGGAACATATTATTTCACGGTTCGATATTCCACGTATTCTTATTTCAGATGAGGTTAGCCATTTCATTAATAAGGAGGTGAAAAAGCTAGTGAAGAATTATGGCATTGATCACAAATTGGCTTCTCCTTACCACCCACAAACGAATGGCATGGCTGAAGTTTCAAATAGGGAGGTGAAGTCCATTATTCAAAAATTAGTATGACCGGATAGGAAGAATTGGTCACGGCTTTTAGACCAGATTCCTTGGGCATATTGTGCTGCATATAAGACTCCCTTAGGTACTTCACCCTTCAAACTGGTTTGTGGGAAACCATGCCATTTACCTGGGAGATCATGCACAAATCAGAATGAGCTATCAGAGAGATTTCATTAGAGATGCAGAAAACAGGAGCCAAGAGGAAGATGGATCTGAATGAGCTAGTAGATATTCGAAATCAAGCATACGAGAACACCCTCATTTATAAGGGCAAAGTGAAGAGATGGCATGATAGACACATTTAACACAAGATCTTTGTTCCTGGTCAGAAAGTCTGGTTGTTCAATGCACGATTGAGAATTTTTATTGGCAAATTAAAGAACAAATGAGAAGGATCATACATAGTCAGAATGGTGCATGATAATAGAAGTATTGCTATATCAGATGTGTCACCTGGTGTAGAGCCATTCGTGGTGAATGGGCAGAAGCTGCAGCGATTCGTGGAGACTACTGATCATTTGGCCCGTGTTGAGGTGATCTACTTTGTACATGATGCATGACTACTCTTCCACTTCATTTCGTCCTGTACAGAGACCTATGAGCCTTTTGGTTTTCTGGAGTACACTACTTGTATATTATTCGTAGTCCACAATCGTCCCCATTTTTTGCTCATCTTATATGCTTAGGATACCAGATCCTGAGTATAAGGGGGACCGATTGCCCATTGATTTAAACCCTTAGATTTTGTTTTTTTACTTTAGTTTTTTTCCTTTCTTTTACACTAATCACTGGTCCCTAATTTTTGATCACATTCTTTTTTATACTTAGGATGCTTTATCCTATGTATATGGGGGACCAAGTGATTTCATTGATTTCGTTTTCCATTCTTCTTTTTGTTCCTTCGTTTCTATATTCCTTTTCCTCAATCACCTCACTTTTGTCTTCCACTATATTTACGATGACCTGATCGTTAGTATAGCAGGGTTAACTTACTTCTATTCTTTTATTCTTTTCACCCACTTTTACTTAGCACAAGTTATGTCATCTTTTTTCTCTTTTGACGCTATGAGGACATAACACAAGCTAAGTATAGGGGGTGCGTATATATTGCATATATACTTACGAACATAACTCATACTTTTATGTATTTTCTATATCTATAAAATCCATAAAAAGTGGGTAAGGGTTAATTTAAAATCCATTTATTTATTTGTTTCTTTATTATTTAAAAATCCTTGTAAATAAGTAAAATATGTATAAAATCCTTATTTAAAATTCTTAATTTATAATATATATATAATACTTATTTAAAATCCTAGCCACTAATATGTGTAAAAATAACTTAAACCATGCAAATTTCTTTGTATATAAAATTTGTAAAATACATTAGTTATTTAATCTAAATAAAATACGAGTAATTTATTTTGTAAAATTATGTACATAGACTTTTTTTATAAAAAATGAAAAATTCATAAAAATGTAAAGTCCTAAAATTCATAAAAAATACAAAATCCTTAAAATCCACATAAAAGGGTAAAATTCAGAAAATATACTTCACAAAAATATGGTTGTGTTTGCATTAATATTTTTCAGAATAAGTTTGATTTCTTAAACTAAAGATTGGGAATAGTCCAAAGGATGGAGCTTGATTATGGCCTTTAACTTTCATTGTAAGGAGCCTTATTAGGAACTGAAATTTAGACACTTCAGGTCATTGACTTAAATTTTTGGGTTCCATGAGATCATGTTTGGGAATTCAACTTAAACGTGCCTAAGTAGAACACTTTGTGTCATCCATTTAACTCATCATCAGTGAACCAATTTTGGACACATGCACTTTGCACTTAGCTTGACTTGCATGGGGTTGCGAAGGGTAGTTCATTTTAGTAGTGTATTTTCAACCTTGTATAGTGGTGCGAACGTCTAAAGACATGAGTTGTGGGGTTGAAATAATGCTTCAGATGATGGAAGGATCTGTTGGCACATTTTTTTCAAGACCTCAGAAAATGGATGGAAATAAAAGATGTTATATCCATCGAGGCACAAAACGATTGATGCAATGAAAGCAACATTACAAAGCCAATTCAAAGAAGAAGCCACCAAATACAAGTATGACCACAATGGTCCAAGCTTCCACCAAAAAGCATGCACATCTTAGTGCAGACTTAGCTACAATGGCTGGGCTTCACAAGGAGATGCATTTACATTGGTCGCATTCCAGTTCTCTTCTCATTCTTCTAGTTTCTCTCTCTATTCGATTGTGGACACAACATGACCTGACCTAGAAGGGAATACCCCCTCCTTGAGGAAAGATTAGCTAGATTAGGGCCCAATGGGAGTGTATTATTGGGATGAGCAGTTTCTTCGCTTCTTTAAGCAGGAAGAGCTAACAAAATTCACACATAGTACAGATTGAATTCAAGGATTAATAGAGTTAGCGATATGGATAAGTGGATCTGATCTGGCTGTTGAGAACTTGAGGACTGTTGAGATTAAAATCCTAATCCTAGTTAAGGATCCGATAAAATGCTTTTTTCAGACCCGACCGAGCTCTGTCCTTTGTCTCTTCTCATGAATTGGTTTGGGAAAACTAATTCGTTCTAACTTCTTTCTTTTTCCCTATTTTTCAAATAAGTGTTTGCTAAGGGACTAGCAAAATTTAAGTATAGGGGGTTGATGATCCATGATTCATTAACATTCTATCTGCACTTTATCTTAAAATCCTTAACAAATACATGTAAATATTCATTAATTTCCATCTTTTATCAAAACTGCACTCATGAATAAAAATGCACTTTTATGCATCAAAAACATGTAAATAAATAAAAGAATAAAAATAAGGAAAAGAAAGGCAGATTATAGATATATATATATATATATATGTACAATAGTACTTATATAATATAAATATAGCTGCAATATATACTTATATAACCTAATCCCTTCAGTATGGATTGGTCGACAAACAAACAATTAGGAGGAGATATGGAAAGAAAACAACAAAAAGAATTAAGTATACACTTCACACATTCTTCATTATTTATCAAATCTTTATTGATTTTTAATTAACTCATATGAATATATTTTTCACTAAACTCTTCTCTAATTATTTATAAAAATGCATACAAAAATATAAAAATAAGTTAAAAATATTATCTTGTATATATACCAAGAAATCCAACTTTTAAATTATCAAATTCCAAACATCCGAACATCATAACTTTCTCATACGAACTCCAATTTCACTCTCTTATTTTTAAAATTCATAAAATAATATACTCTAATTAATGGAGGTGATTTCACTAAAATCAGAATCTATTTGCAAAAAGTTGGTTTTGGGACCTAAAGACATTGGGTTTCTGGCTATTTATTTTATTTAGGATGTATCATTTATAGTTTTAATTATTTTATAAGTTTTAATTATTTTCTTTATCTTGTATTTTAATCATGATTTATTTCAGAATTTTCTAATATTATTTACTATTTTAAATAAATCAAAAATCCCAATTTATAGATGAAATTAAACCGGTTAACTTATATCTATATTTAATAATATATTTAAATTAATTTGTTAAAGTATATAAAAATTCCTACTTACATTATTTATTATTCTAATAATTAATAAAATATAAAATCTATATGTCATTTATTAAAAATAATAAATAAAAATCCAAAACTATTTATTAAATAAAAATTATACTATAATATTCATAACTAATTAATTATTTATTATTAAATTATGTACCACATGTCATTTCATAGATAATTAAATTATCTAAAACTTTTCTTTTTATAATTTTTTGAAATAACTTAATATACTATTTAATTTTGATTTTATAAGATTTTTACTTTTGAGATATTGTGGTGCTGACACGTGTCAGCACCACAAGCTTCTTCCCTAAGAAGTTGTTATTGAGCAGTCTGCTTACGTGGTAACGATCCCACTTTCACCATTTTTCCTAGCCTTCGATTCGCCCTTTAAGAGAAATTCTAATCCGTAGATTTTCTACCCTAACTATTCACCATCCACGCCCCACCTTCAAATCCACCTAACAAACTTCCATTTCTTCTATTTAAAGTGCCAACATTAAATAATAACTCCCACAAGATTCAGTTCCAACAAAACAATCTCCCCATCTTCCAAGCTTTGTAGAGGGCTCCTCGCGTGACAGATGATGGAGATCTTCATCTCGTGTGAAGAGGGATGATGGGAGAGGAGTCCAAAGTGCTTCGCTTGCCTTGAGTCATCGTAGCCCGTTCGCTGGCAACGATCTGAAGGACATATACCTTCTTCTTTCCCAGGTGACTTCCTTCATCGATTTCTTGTGTTTTTAATCACTTTTTAATTTAGTTAATCACCCATCTTTGTACCCATTACACCATAGGTTAGATATATCACAAAAACCCCTTCAAATCAGGTAAAATTCCAAACAAATTTTCAAGATTTTTGTGGCTTGTTCAAAACTCTTATGCGCGACATCTTTATTTCAATTTTTAGACCTATTAAAAGGTGAATCGAGCCTTAATTTTTCTTTGTAGGTACTTGCACGAGGGTTGGGAATCAAAATCCTATCTTTTTTATTTGTTTCGTGGAGCAAAAGATTTTCAAAATTTGGGGAAGAACAACCCAAGAGCAACAAGAACAAGAGGCATCTCCAGAAGCTACAGCCTCTTGCCACTTGTCACAAATCAACGACCGGGATCAGAGCTTCTCATCTAATCTCTACCTCCTGATGATGAAGGGGTAGAACAATTGCATACTAAATCCAACCAACTTCCAGAATTTAGCCTGGAGCAGATAAATTCCGAGTTTTCACGCAGGTCCCCATGCAGGGACCTAACTGCAAGAATTCTTACTTTCTTCAGATTTTAGTCCCTGATAAGGGACTAGTTTGTAGAGACTTTCTTTCTTTTATTTGCAGTTGTACCTCTGTACTATGTGAACTGTTTGGACACTCTAGAGATATCATTTTTCATTACTTTTTCTAGGGTAGATACACAACTACCCAAGAGAGGTTTTGTTATATTTTCAAGGGTTTTCATTATGTATTTGATTTGATTTGATTTGATTTGATGTTTCGAACTTCGCATCCGTTTTGAGTTTTGTTTGAGTTTTCTCTTCGAGCCCGTTGCTCGAGCTCTTCGTGGATCTACTATATAGTATCATTCTACATATTTTTTTCACTTTATACTATATTGTAGATCTCCATTATTTTGAAAAATATCACATTGAAAATTAAATAAAAACTGGAAAAGATAAAAATCAAATAAAAATTTCAGATCAAAAATTGATTAAAAAGATATTCTCGCTTTCTCACTTTCTTCAAGAAGAATAAAAAATTCATAAAAATATTCTTTTCATCAGAAAAACAAGTCTAGCTATTCTGCCTCCTTGTGTTTAACCAAGGAACACTTACCTGGATAAATAAATAGTGTAGATAAAATAGAAGAGAAGCTGCTTAACTTCATTTCTCTCTCTCCTATTTTATTGATTTTTGTTTGATCAACTAGGGTTTTGTTTGGAGCGATTCTTCTACACCGATGACTCACATTTTATCACCCGCAAACGCCTCATTATAATTAACACTTGGATCAACTTAGAGTCTTAGGATTTATAAAACCAAATGTTCCAGGTCAATTCAAGCACCGTATACTCACATGCACATGTCAGGGAGTTCACTAAATTAATATAACTCTCTAATTCAAATTTTTAATAGCTTAAGGACAAACTTAGCTTAAATATAGGGGTTAATAAATCCCATATTTATAATCATTAATTATCAATATTATCTTTGTTGCTTAAGTAAATCATTAAAATTCATTGATAACTAACCTTAATTATTATGTTATGTGTTGTATATAAATAATCCTAATTATATTATATTAAATAACCTCTCATGTGTTATTATTTTACATATTTCTTTCCTTTTAAAATAAAATAAAAATTAGATTAATATTGTACATAATTAATATAACATAAAATATAATTTGAAAATCCAAAAAATGAGAAGAGAAGGAAAAAAATATCGTTATTACTTGTTTATTTTTTATCTATGTACAGATGACTCCAATTCTTTTTGAGTTCTACATAAAAATTGTAGATCTCATCGAGATCTACAACATTCATGTTCATGATTTTACCTAATTCATTTTATGTCTGATTGTTTTAGATGTTTCTTTGATTTAGCTTTTTCCCTTAATTCTAATTGGGCCACCAGGCGCAACCTGTGCACACCATGTGGTCGGCCCTTCTTTTTCCAACACCCATTCTTTCCACCGTCCAATCTTTGATTAACTCTGATCTGAGCTGCTTGGTTTGACCTCTTCTGCGATCATTTGATCACCTTAATCAAGTCAATCCAGGCCTTCTAATCACACCTCATCGTTAACCATTGGATCTTATGATCTAACATCTACTGCTTGTCGTCAACCTTTGACCACCTCATCCAAGAGACGCATCCCTTCAATTTCAACCAACTTCTCCTAATTATGGCACCCGTCTCTGACAACCCTCTGTCTAACTACAACCTCCATTCGACTCACTTAACTACGTTCTTCTTCGGCAACCACCTATCATTCTTCCTCTTTAGCCCTATTGTCAGTTAGCGGTGGTTGAAACCATCGCCAGACATCGATTTCTTCACCAACAATATTTGACTTAAAACCTATTCACCGGTCATGACAACCGCCATCTGCCTCTTGCGAGAACCTTCCTTAAGCCATCCCAACCCTTCGATGATAGAGAGGTACTGAGGTTGAGCGACGACAGGAGGTCAACTCTGGCAAGATCCTTGGTGGAATCGTCAAGCTACAGTGATCCACGCACTTGCTCGAGCTTCAATCCCTTGCCAGGATTGTTAAGTGAAGATCGACAAGGCTTTTCAAGCTTCTCATTGGCATGTATTCACCTTCATCTTCAAACTTCATTTTTCTAGGTAAGTTACTCGATCTTAGTTTTCATCTGTGTTCACCAGATTCTATCCAAGCCTCATCTCTACCCTATGATCTAAAGATTCAAAAAACTTCACCGTTAATCCCTAATTCACACATCATATCCTATGATACCTTGTCGTTTCTCCATAATTGTGTACACCTTGATCTGTGTTCTACTTCTTCATAGAATAACCCACACTAGGGTTTGATCTATCACTTCCGAATAACCCACATTTCACCTCACGAACATACATAAAGATTTTTCCATCCTTTGGCTTAGCAATTAACCCCTGCAGGTTTTTCATTGATCAAATGTTCATCAGAGTACATTTCCAAGTCTACATCCCTTACGAGCTTTCACATAATCACACCTTCAGCCCATGTCAGAGAATCGTATGAGCACCATCTTCTCTATTGAGCTTTCATGAAGGTTCTGTGGCTTTAGGCATGCCAAACGAACTTGGAGAAGGAGAGAATGCATCTCTAGAGCACAATCTCTTACGTCACCTATTATAGAGAAGCTATGGCGGGGAGAAGATACAATATATGTTGGATCTTCCAGATTGGGCAAGATCCAACGATCGACATAGAGGCACGTTGTAGATCTGAACCTCCACTTCAGATCGGAGCCTTGGAACCTCAGAGCTTGTCGCTAGCCTTCAGAAGATGACACATGGATCAAAGCCTATATTTCTAAGCCTCTATGAGTCAAATGCAACTTGCACGTGTGTGTATAAATTTTACAGGCACACCCATCAACTTCTTGTAATTTGCAGATAAGTCCCTACCAAGTGATATTTACATACATATCCTAGCGGTTTACTTTATTTCCATTTCAGAGTTATAAGGGCCTGTTTGTAATAAAAATTTGTATTTCTATCACATTTATGCCCCTAGTTTAAAACATGAATATCTTTTTATCTATAAATCCTTTTTGAGTGAAATTAGTCTAATTGGAAAGATAGTTTGATTCTCTACATGATGGCATACTTGGATTATTCATTTATAACTTAATTCATGCACACTATTAGAGAATTCTATCAATTTATTTGGCTGCTTAATTGAGATAAAAACTGATATCTTGTGCAATAATTGAGTCATTAAATCCCTAAATTGATTGATTCGATAATTAGGATTATTGATTATATCTGTTTTCCTATTAATTACATGAAAATTTAGTTTTGATTAACTTGGTGTATTGAGACCTTTTTAACTTGTTTCTTGGATTAATTATCATTGATTAGATTTTTCATCGATAAATCTACGAGCTTGGTGTTGTAAAAATTATTGTGTGTTTGGTTTGAATGATTGTTTTCATTTAACATGTTTGCATACAAAAGGTTTTGAAAACTGCATCATTTTGTATATGTTACATTTTCTAAATCTAAATAATCTCTAGGTAGCTTTAATAAATACCAGACACCTGGAATTAAATCATAGAATTGCTCGTGTCCTTGTATTCGACCATGGACTTCCCATGTATAACTTGAAGTTGAGAAAACTCTTCACAGAGATCTTTCTCTCAATTTTGTATGGTTCACTAAGTTGTCGTGCTACAATGTATACATATTAATTCATGTATATAACGATTCGGCACCAACTCATTCAAAACAAATCTTGTCATGCATCCTCTTACACTCATGGAGACCTAGAGGTCTATCTTGACTTGGCAGTTCCATTCTCGAGACAATCTATGGGTGAGGAAGATGGGTTAGACGTGGGTTTTTCCAAAATAAGACACAATTTTTGGAGAACCAACCCCTCGAAGCCATTTAGATGGTGGTAGCAGAAACCACACAAGATCCAACCACATCTAGAGCACATCCAAATTCAGCAATAATAGAGCCAGATTTTCTTGAAGATATCGACCTACCTAAGCTCAAACCATTGCCCCATGCCATCAAATGCCTTCCTTTCGAGACCTAAGAGAAAGTTTTGGTCATCATCAGTTCACATCTAATCTAAGACCATGAACTTCACCTGCTAGAAGTATTAGAGAAAAATTACAAGGCCATAGGTCGGAGATTGTCGGATCTCCAAGAGATTATTCCTACTCTATGTTCACACCATATATACCTTAGGGAGAATGCTAAGCCCACCCGTGAATTCCAACATAGGCAGAACCTAAATTTGCTAGAAGTAGTGAAAATTGAGATAGATAAATAATGTGGAGCAAGATTCATCTATCCCATCTCAGACTTCAAGTGGGTGGCACCTTTACATGTAGTCCCAGAAAAGTAAGGACTTCAGATCGTTACCAATGAGGAGTGAGAGGAGACCAAAACACAAGTACCCATGCCATGGTGCATTTATGTGGATTACAGATGCTTGAATGTCGTGACGAAGAAGGACCTTTTCCCACTGCTATTTATTGATCAGATATATGAGAGATTAGCTGGGAGGGAATACTTCTACTTTTTAGATGGGTACTCAGGCTACAATCAAGTAGTCATCACCCCTGAGGATTAGTAAAAGACAACATTTACTTGTCCATTGGGTACTTACCCATTCAGGTGCATGACTTTTGAGCTTTGAAATGCCTGAAGACTTTTCAATGGTGGATGATTGCCATATGTGCTGAAATGATTAGAGATTTCCTGGAAATCTTTATGGATGGTTTCTCTGTTCATGGTGATTCATTCAATGATCATCTTGTGCATCTGGTTCGAGTCCTCAAGAAGCGTAGGGAAGTGAATCTTGTGCTCTCTTGGGAGAAAAGTCACTTTATGGTGATAGTGGGCATTGTGTTGGGCATGTCATCTCTAAGAAGGGAATGGAGGTTGACCCGACCAAGGTGGATCTGATAAGGAAATTCGAATCACCAACCAACATAAAGAAAGTGCGGTCTTTTCTTAAGCATGTCATATTTTATCAAAGATTTATCAAGGAGTTTTCTAAAATTGCCTGACTACTTACCGAGCTCTTAGGGAAAGACATTGAGTTCATTATAGATCATAAATGTCTTGAGGCCTTCTAACTACTTAAAAGAAAAATCATAGAGACTCCAATTCTACAAGTCCCTAATTGGTCTCTTCCCTTCGATATCATGACCGATGCCTCTGATTTTGCAGTAGGGATTGTGTTGGAGCCCCGTATGCTATTCACTACACAAGAAAAGTTTTGGATCCAACTCAGAAGAATTATACTATGATAAAAGGAGATGCTTCATGTAGTTTTTGCCTTTGAAAAATTTAGACCTATGCTACTTGGATCTAAGGTGATAGTGTTTACAGATCACTCAACAGTTCGGTACTTAATGGCAAAGAAATATGCAAAGGAATGTCTTCTTAGATGGATTCTCCTCCTCAAAGAATTTGATTTGGAGACTAAAGATATGCCCGAGTGAAGAATGTGGTGGTTGACCATCTTTCTCGGATCAAACAAGATAAGATCCGTGATTCAGAGTCAATCTGTGAATCCTTTGCAGAGGAGTCAATTTGTGTTATGACTCTCTCCCATGGTATGATGACATGGTTAACTATCTTGCCTCTAAGAAAGTTCCTCATGGTTGGCCCAAGTATAGAATTGACTAACTTAAGTCAGAATCCAGACACTACCATTGGGAGGATCCGTTCTTTTTCTTTAAAGGGTCGGATTGTAAATGAAGTAGATGCATTCCTCGGGAAGAATACTGAAGTGTCCACACTCTATGCTACACCTTAAAAGCAAGAGAACATCACTCCAGGAAGAGGACCACTGAGAAGATATTAAAACATTGATTTTATTGGTCATCCTTATTTAAGAATGCTTACAATTTCATCAGGTCGTGCCCAGTCTGCTAGACAATGCGAGGCACCATCGGTCCTAAAGATTCCATGCATATGCATCCAGTGATCATTTGTGTTGTATTCAATGCATTTTGTATTAATTTTATGGGAACATTCCCTAATAACCATGGATCTGAATATATTCTTCTCATGGTGGACTATCTATCGATGTGGATGGAGTCTATCCCTACTCACAGCTAACAAGACCATCTGTAAGTTTCTCAATATCAAATTATTTTGAGGTTCAAGATCCCCAATGTACTAATATCCGATGGGGTAGCCACTTTGTCAACCAGGAGGTAAAGAAATTTGTCAACCAGGAGGTGAATAAGTTGACTAAGGACTATGGCATTGTGCACTGAGTTGCTAGTCTCTACCATCCACAATCTAATGGCATGATTGAGGTGTCAAATAGGGAGGTCAAAGGAATCTTAAAAAATCTAGTCCTCCCTAAAGGGAAGAACTGGTCCCAACTCATGGACCAAGTTCTATGGGCTTATAGGACATCATACAATACCCCATTAGGTACCTCCTCATTTAGAATGATCTTTGGAAAATCATGTCATTTGCCCGCATAATTAGTATACAAATCAAGTAGGGCAATCAGGAAGATCAATTGGAATTATCACCAAGGAAAGAAGAGCAGAGATATTGATCTGAATGAGCTCGCAAATATCAAAAATCATGCTTATGAAAATAACATGATCTACAAGGACAGAATGAAGAAATGGCATGACAAACACATAAGAACCAAGAACTTTGTCCCCGGATAGAAAGTGTGGTTGTCTAATGCAAGGTTAAAGATCTTCCAAGGAAACCTAAAGTAAAAACGGATGGGACCATTCATCATAAGGGAAATGCACAATAATGTCAGTGTTGCAATTTCTAAGATAACAGACAATACATGCACTTACCTAGTCAATGGACATCTACTTAAGCACTTCATTGAATCAAATAAGAAGATGATCCAAGTCGAGCAGATCTCATTCACACGGAGCATGGATTCAGACGAAAGACTCCCATGGCCTGTGTGAAGCCTTGATATATGTTGCCATCCTCTTCGGTGCATCTAGAAGATTCAAGCAATCACTTGTGCCATCCATCTTGAATCTACTCGGTCCTTCACCCGTGATTAATCTTCCATACTTAAGCTGGCTAAGCCTAAGTATAGAGGGGGAGATCTCATTGTGTATATATCACACATATTCTTCTCGCCCTCGACTGCCTCATTTCTTACTCTTATGCTATACTTAGGCACTCAAAGGCCTAAGTATTTGGGGGTGAGTCGACTTCCTATTTTTATCACTCAATTATATTTGATACGATCAATGTTTTTATTCGACAATGTGCCATGAGGACATAGCACAAGCTAAGTATAGAAGGGTGTCTACATATTATATATACTTTACCCATAGCTTATACTTTAATTATTTTCAAACTAAAATTTAGGTATAGGTAAGTATTGTATATAATATGTAAAACTTTTGTGTATATAATACATGTTTTCAAATTTTTGTAAAAAAATTAGGGTTGTATAACAAACTTTTCTGAAAAATAAAAAATCCTTTTAGTGTAAATTCTGACTTCTGAATATAAAATTACTAGATACTTTTCAGTGAGGGACCTACGGTCTCCCTTAGCAGATTTGGTGATTAAAGGACAACACGTAAGGCACCATCCTAAGGTAATACTGATAGCCATTCTACGATCTGTACTTACACCCATACTGGTTGAAAGTAGAAGCAACTAGTTGTATGAGTTCATGACAGTCATTATTTCACTCTTATAAAAACTAAGTTAAGGTTTTGTTCCTAACACCTTCAGCTTCACACAAGATTTGTGTACACCAGACTACTTGATTTAGAGTGACACTTGAATCCAAATCACATCATTCTTGTTTATTAGGGTCTCAAGACTTAATTACTCAACATCCCTAGTTAGAAGATATATGCAATATATTGCATATAGAATCTCAAAAGCGCAAAGGAAAATGACCAGCACACCACTTGCACGATGACATAATATTTGTGATGAGTCAATGTTCACCTGAGGAATGATGATGAGAGGCTTGAGTTCAGATCTGATTATTGAGGATGGGACTTTATTGAAGGTCACTTCATGAAACCTGAGTGTCAGCACATAAGCCAGAATGGGGACAAAGTCTTGTATTAATCTTGACTTAACACATACGCTAGTGCGTATTAAAAATCTTAAAACTATGGATCATCATGCACCAACTTGGTAAAAGCAGTAGAGATATCTAGACCATTATCATTCCAAAAATTCAAAGAAAAAGCTCAAAATTCCAAAGGAAAATTTCCATAGAAAGAGCTGAATAACTAGCATGCACTCCAAACCTTTTCAAAGTATCTACTTAGAATAAAGCTATTAGGCAATAGGAGTCGGGCGAGCATGAAAAAGGGCCAAGCATTATAAAGGCTACAAGTCTGGGTGTAAGGTACATTAGGTACTAAGAAAAGGTGCACCCCAGTGTATCCCAGAAAAACAAGTGCAGACGACTCCAA
The DNA here is from genome assembly GCA_037367405.1 of Ottelia alismoides. Lineage (NCBI taxonomy): Eukaryota > Viridiplantae > Streptophyta > Magnoliopsida > Alismatales > Hydrocharitaceae > Ottelia > Ottelia alismoides. Next base: position 285,634 of record JAZKJV010008895.1, on the reverse strand, counting down.
AAACTCTTGGCAGACATGATGATCCACAACCAAACATATATTTGTGTGTAATAAGGCACCTGAGAGAACCTTGTTTCCATGAGAATAGAAAAGATATAACACAATCCTACTTCCTTCATAATTGGCCCAATCACCATTACACTTTGAAGTATTACAACTAAAGAGGCAGTGAATTAATGGGAATCTCAATCATTGGACCAAAGTTGAAAATTGGGGTGAGCCTTTTAGACGAGGGCTTCGGGCGAAGCGAAGACTCTACACAGGAAAATGAAATCAACATAAAAAATCTATACCTGCTATACATATATGTATCCAAGGGGAGTCTGATAACTAAAAATGTTGAGTTCCTTTTGGATGAGACTTGGTTAAGACTTAGATTTAAGGAGTCACCTGAAACTCGTGGACTAGTCTCCAAGTCTTGTATTTGCACATTTATAGTCGGGGAATCAACCTTCTAATACATTAAAAATTGCTTGGGGACAATCAAAGATCTAGGTATAGGGATGTGATGAATCTATGATTCATCCACTTTATATGAAGTCTTTAGCAAAATCTCCTTAACAATTCTTTAATTACAATCCCTAAATTTGACTAATTAACATTCACTAACAATACAATAAATTAGTGTCAAAATATGCAATTAAATAAACCTTGTTTTTTGCCTAAGTTGGACCCATTATTTTATGTACAAATACTAATTCTTTTGTCTTAATTCTTTCTCATTGATATTCTTTAATTAATTAACTAACTTGACCTTAAGAAAAAATCCATAAAAAATCAAAATCCAGAGGAAACAAACGAGTTTGAACCTGTATTATTTATACATATTTTATCTTTATGGTTTTTATTTCATCTTATTCTTAACTTATAAAAATCCCTAAAAACTATATTAATGTTATAATATATATATATATTGTTCCAGTAATTAAAAACTAAACAAAATTACAAACATTAAAAAAATCATATATATATATATATATAAGGGTTTAATTGGCAATTTATCCTTATACAAAATACTTTTTGTACATACGATTTCTTTTGCTTTTTGGCCCTTCGTGAAAGTTGAAGATCTCATTGAGATATACAACTTTCATGTTTTGCATATTTTTCTAATTCGAATTGTAACTATTTCTTTTTAATTTTTCTTTCTTTTTCTATTTTGACCCATGTAGCATCCTCTGGTTGTGCCATGTGACCTGACCCTTTTTCACAACCCGCTTGAGCATCCAGTATTCGATATAAGCATCGGATCTCATCTCAGCCATCCTTCTTTGCCTGCTCCCCAACCACTAGATGAGATCTTCTGATCTAATCTTACCCTCCTATATGTGCCTCATCCTCAGCCCTTGGATCATCATATCCAATGGCTGAGAGGTAGTCTCCTACCTCCAGTAACTACCGACCTCATGCATTATGCATCATGGTGAACGATCATTTGCCCTCGAATACCCAACGATCTCGGCCTTCACCTTGATTGATCCATGCACATAACGCCTGCTTATCCCTCACCTTCGTCGTTCAATCATCTCACCCTCCTATCGCAACTCTCTCAGATCTGCCGCCCATAAATCTCCCCTCACCTCATGATGTCATCTTTATCCACCATTTGCAGAGTCACCACTCTAGCTCTGTCACGTGCATCCTCATGATGTCATCTTTATCCACCATTTGCAGAGTCACCGCTCTAGCTCTGTGCACATTGCAGGTGACAGCCACTGAGGCACCCTTCGCCGACCGATAACGAGTTGCTAGTCCTAGTGAGATCATTTGTCTGTCTAGTCCATGTAGTAGTCTTTTTAGCTGCGGGAGCTCAGGTGTCCCTAATCATCGTGTTATCTTCAAGCGATGACTCTTGGAGCATTAGCTCCTCCCCAGGCAAACCAATTACTCTCCCACCTCTCCTGGGACCTCTAGCTCTGCCATGACTTCGATCTCCTCCATCGCCTATTCACGTGTCTCTGCCACCACCACCCATCTTCGATTTCTTCATTTTAATAAGCCCACACCAGCACACCTCTGACCCTCTAGAGGGTTCGATCAATTGTGCCTCACATCACTTCTCCTCACTGACACCCCTACGACCTCCTTCCCTTCTACACGACCTTCTCCACCAAGTGCCGCCTCCAGTTCCTGCACGGACCTGGAGCTTCAAGTCTCCCCTTCCTACCGCTCGACGCTAACCCCTGCAGGACCTCTACCCCCTTCATTGATCATAGGATCGAAGGCGGCTCTAGTCTCCACCTCCTACGAGCTTCAATCATCACACCACTTCTTACATCACAACGACTCCAAGACATCACCAACATCTTTGCCAAAGCTCTCTAGAGCCTCTAGACCCCTATGTTACCTTTGAGGAGCACAATGGTGCTCAGGAAGCATCGTCAGAGCCCCACCTTCGCACCGCCGCTTGCGTAGGAGCACGATGAACATGTGCCTTTAGATTTTGATCCAATGCCACAAGTACACGAGCAACCCTAGCCATCCGATCAGCTCATGCTGATCTCATCGTCATTCACCCGTGCTTGGATATGGGCTATTGATCACATGATTTGATGGCCCATGAGCTTGATTGAGCCACAATCCACTCCTCTAGCCTTGAAATGCCTAAAGCACCTCCCGAACCTCGTATCTTCACCACATGGATGTCGGGGTTTGAGCATCACTCCACACTTAGCCTCATCTGCATAAGGCACGTCGGTTGGGAAATATTATAGAAGGGCCCTTCTGTGTTTCAATAATTGCATCCAAGTCCCCCCTCACATGTAGAGCACACACATTGGTAAATTTTGCTACTAAGACCCAATAGTTTTCAATAATTATAGATAAATCCTTCTAGGGTCCATTTTGAGATACAAACTTTCTTTTTATTACATTTTAGTCCCTGGAACTTATTGTTATCATATTCTCATTTGAACTCCATTTTCTGTGTATTTTATGTAATTTTGAAGCTTGCCGCATGCTATTTCATATTTTATATAGGGTGGATAGATCAGAGCTTGGCTAAATTGAATTATAAATTAAGGAATCTTTTGAACAAAGTAGGATTACTTGACATATTTCCCCAATTATATTTTGAGAAGACCTCTTTTGCAAGGAGTTTCATTAAGGTGAGTTGACTAGATTAAGCCCTGGTTGATTAATGATCATTATTCTTCGAGGATTTACCCTTTGAAAGGAAATGCTATAGAGTTAAATTAATATGATCATAAGTGATGATTTATTTTTTCTGACCTGTTGTTTGGATTCTTATTTGATAAAAACTCTTGGTTATGTTTATTAGATCTTTGAGTCAATTTTTTGGGACTCTTGAATTTGAAAAACATTTGATTATTTTTCGATAATTGCAAAAATTTCTGGGATTATTCTAACTTGATCGTCTTTGACTATAAATGACTTGATCATCTCTATGGTTGGAATATAATAGATTAATATTTCTTGGACTTTATTTGATCTGTGATTAATTCAGGGATTCACCTAATCACATTTTTTAGAGATATAGATTTACACTCACAGATTGTTCTTTCTCTTTCTCTCTCTTCTTCTCTTGTATTATAGTTATCTACTTTTGCATTTTTCATCTATTTGATTGCATCCTCATATGCATCTGTATTAATTTCTGACATATGGATTAATATTGGATTTAGTTAATTAGTTTAGATTAATTTAAAACCAAGCAACTAGAAATACATTGTTCCTTGTGTTCGATCTTGGTACACTTACCATGAATTAAATAACCCACAATATTCAACATTTGTGATTTTTGATAGACTGTTTTCTATCTCCTATACTACAATGCGATATTCTTAAAGAGGTGAAAATTCAATTCATCACTTCCCGACTTAGCGAGGCATGCCACACATAAGGATTAGAGCTCGAATCCCAGGGTATTGTTGCTTGGAATATCATGTTGTAAGAAACCTTACTCAAGGATGTGGATCAGAGAGCTGCCTATCAACACTTGCATAGAGTAGGAACTCCCCACAAGTGTTGTTGTATTTTCCGAAGTATTGTTAACTCTATCTTACTAGTAACAGTGCCCCCTCCAGTGTTTACTAATTGGAGACAAGGGCAGAATGGTACCATCTCATTGGGACTTTGGAAAAAGTCATCGTCTCGTCTATACTTGAGTCTAGAAAGTGACAGTTTTAGTATTACAAGTACCCATCCTCAGGTTAATAGTGATTTTTTGTGGAAATTCGTATAGGATGATTGACTCATTGTTAACTCAAGTGAGGAATCTCCAGGTCTCTACAAGTATATCTTGTCTACTAATCACTATCAGCCAACTGAGTGCTATAGTTGATTTTTAAAAAAAACAACCCTTAAAATTGAAAAGATAAGCGACCAAACTCTCACATGCCATCACAAGTGTCCAGTTGGTGAATTTACAGGATTTGTGTTTTCTTAGTGTGTATACAAAGATTATACATTTGTATCCCCTATGTGTTCTATGTCTCTCTTGCCTCTATTATCATGCTCTCCCATTCCTCTTAAGATCAGAGATGGACATCTCTGGGGAATTTAGTCTAGATCTTGCAGATCTCCTCAGGCTCGAGATGACCCCCTTCTCGAACCTCCTTGATCGTGGGATGACCCTCTTCTCATGACCAAGACCAATAAGTCATAATTAGGGTTTAGTCGATCCCGAACTAATCCTATCTTAAATTATCCTCGTACTAAGGAAGTTCTTATCTTTAGTAGGAACCCTTGTCCTTCTAGACTAAGCACTAATTCAGATCTCTCTGTATCTGAAGGTGAAGAAGACAAGATGCCTCCCAAGAAGAACCCAAATGAGGACAAAAACAACAACATCTTGATGGTAGTTATCCTGGTTAGACTTGCTGCAGCTGATGAGTTTGATTATTCACTTGTTAAGAAGATGTATTTATCATCGTGCATAAAAATATGAGTTTTAGCCATTCATTGTAGGCGGCAATCGGGATCGGTCAAGAAAATAACCACACAAAATATACGTCAATTTTAATGAATGTGGTTTTATGTTTACTTTACTTGGGCAAGTCCCAAGGTTGAACACAAGGAGGCAAAGGAACAACCTAGAATTATGTCTATCAAAAATCATGTGCGATTTTCGAGGCGGTCTTTTTTGTTATTTTTAATGCAATAAAGGATGCAATATGCAATTTTTGCCTATTTTAGGACTAAAATGTAAAATTCGATCAAACAATGTCCGCAAAATACGAAACTTGGCCACGATGCAAAATATGGTGAAATAAATGGACTGTAATTTTTTTGGAATTTTTGGATGCAATATTAATTTTTTTTATGAATTTTTAAATACAAACAAAGTGAATTTCAATATTTAATTATAATAAATACTAAACCTATTTATTTTCAAGGAATAAAATTATCTAAGATCTATTACTATGTAATGGACCTCGGAAAATCCTAAACCTCAAAAATGTGAGATCTAATACCTATTAAAAATTAAACATTAAAATATGCAAAATGATTTTTACAGGGCAAACTATGCATGCCAATGCGAATCTTTTTGGGCACAATGTCAAGCACAATTAACTCTACAATATATGATTTTTTTGGGAATTTTTAGAGCAACGGTTAATCAAATATGAATTTCAGAGCATGAACTGGGCAAAATATTCAATTTTCCACAAAATAATTATTTGTTAATTAACCAATGATCACAAAAATATCCACAATAGGCCAAACAGTAGAGAATTAATGAAAGAACATCATGACATTTTTTAATAATAAAATAATGTCGAGAAGAGGTTCAAAATAGAGGGAGAACACAAGGGTACAAATGCAATATATAAATATGAAAATACGCAGAGGGGGACCTACGTTTAATTACCGTGAATTCCAGGGGTTGTCTTGCAAATTTGCTAAAGAGTCACGTGTGGAGCATGTGACCTCTGATTGGCGGGGCTGATCTGCATATCAGGGGCTGGCCGGGGGGTCTTCTGTAATTAACCCACTATCACGTGCAAAGCCCGTGACCTGGGTGATGTTCCCCCGCCACGTGCCTCACACGTGAGGCAGGGGCCTCGGGCTTCGTGCCCGACGGTGAGGAGAGGTGGCCGACGGAGGCTGTTGCGGTGGAGGAGGTGGAGCGCTCCAGCGGAAGCCTCGTTGCTGGAGCAGCTTCGCAGGTGGAGGAGCATAGGCTCTGGCGGGTGCTACGGTGGTGTGCGGTTGGGGAGTCGATGACGATTGAAGGCGTTGGCTGACCAGCGAGAGTCGTTGATGTATGGAGGCGGAGAACGAGCCTCCAATGGCTGGAGTTGTCGGAGATGATCGATGCGGACATAGGAGATGGTCGTTGGTCGTGGAGTAGTTGTCGAAGACGTAACTGGGGGGTGGTTGTTGGAGACGTAGTTGGAGGTGGCGATGGCATAACGTCGTGGTGAAGAAGGTGACATCGTAGTTGTTAATGAAGAAGGCGGAGGTGGTCGATGTCGTAGGCTCAACAGTCGATGAAGGACTGGAGCTCGACAGCAAGGCTGGGTGGCGCTACAACGGCCACGAGGGCCGGATCTCACCGCGAGAAGGTGGAGGAGCGTCCAGTCACCCTAGCTCCCCAATCTACGGTGCAATCGACGGATGATGGAACGAGGAAGAGATGGCGTCATTTTTATATGATTGGGGTGCTCGGCTAGTTGCGGAGATTGCGGGAAGATAGGCGGCGCGAGATATGCGGAGGAGGTCGTTGCCGTTTGGCTGAGATCACTGGGGCGACGGTGGAAATTTCAGGGAAGAAGCGGGATGAAGACGATGCGTAGGCGTCGTTCGATCAAGCGAGATCGAACGGCTGCAAAGGTGCCACGTGGCGGGTAAAGTGGGAGAGGGCGCTGCACGTGCGCGGCGCGTGCCTGGGAGGGCACGTGCCTCGCATGTGCGGTTATTTTTAATTATTTTTTTTAAAACGAAAGAATAAAAAGGCCAAAAAACGTGGCCCTAGGGGCTACCACGTGTCAGCACCACAAAATTCCGAGAATAAAGACTTTGTAAAATAATAAATAAATAATAAACAACCTCGGATTGAAAAAGTTTCTTCACGAAAATCAAAACCAAAATCGATCAAATGCACTAAGTGAATTTTGGTGTATCCCATGTACATATAATACCTTGATTTCTGGGTTTTGTAATTTTTTTTGTCATTTTTCAATCCCAGATAAAAATCTGGAAAAATAATGAGAAAAACTTAGATAAATCAAGACACCTTAATCATTTTTTTTTATTTTTATTAATTAAGAAAAATATGTACATAAAATATCAGGTCAAAAACCGCTAACATACAAAATGTACAAAAGAGGCCCCAAAACCCAACTTTCACATATGAGCTCCGATTCATTTGAACTTTGTCTGTTTTTGAAGGTAATTAAATGTACATTAGTTCAAAAGTGAGTAGGATTAAAACGGACACTAGATGAGGAAGATATGAGGTTTTTAGTCCGGAAATCCTGAAACTAGGGTTTGGGTTTTTGGTCCACTTATTTTGGTTAATATTTTTTGTATTTTTCATTTATTCTTGTGAGTGATATGTACACAGTGGAGGTCTGTTTTAATTCATTCGAAGTTAGCGTGAAGGAGTTAAAAATCAGGGAAGTTAGGCTATTTACAGGTCAATTTAGGCTGAGATTTTTGGCTTCTTATGTGTGCAAAAATTAGTGCTAAAATGCAATTCTTATTAAAAACATGCATGAATGCTTATTATGCAGAATAAATGCAGGGGGAATGATTTTGAGGGATTTGAGCTTAATAAATGAGATTTAGAGCGATGAATCCGAGATTCATCATCCCCCTATACTTAAACCATGCTCGTCCCTGAGCATCAAAAAGAAATGCCATGAGGTGAAATGAGATTGGGTTTCATACCAAGGCCATGAGCTGAAGGTGAAAATGAAACTAGACTCGACCTTTGGATTAATAGTGTGGCAGAACTTCTGTGAGACTTAGAATTTTAAAATCAACAGCCCTCAAGTCCTACACATCATTGTCACAGTTTCGGCTCAGAAGTCATCTTAGATCAATCCTCTTCTCAAAGTATACCCTATGAACATTGAACAACCATCTCATGTGTGTGAAAGGTTTTAGCTCTTCCCATCCAGATTGCCGGAATACCATGCTCCTCTCCTCTCCAGTAACTCGTCCTCGGGGAGTCAGGTATTTCCTTCTAAGGTCGGTCGCACTGTGTTCACAATTGAATTTGGGGGAGAAGATAGAAAGAGGGGAAAAGAACTGGAGGTTGGCCAGTGTAGTCACCTCTCCTTGTGAAGATGGCCAGTGTAGCCGAGTCTCCACCAAGATCTGCAGGTTTCTTGAAGCTTGGACCTTTTTGGTCAGATTTTTATTTGGTAGAATGCTTCTTTGTATTTGGAATTTTTGGTGGTTCTGTTTGGATCTTGTTGTTCCCCTACGGATATAGAATCTTTTGTTCCGTACATTTTTTGTGGTCTTAGAAAAATTGTGCCCAGCCGTCCATCCCTTTTCTAAAGCTTTATTTCAACCCGTACTCCGGTCTTTAGATTTCCACGCTACCAGAAAAAAAACTCACACAGTCTTCCAACATCCCGTCTGAGTTGAGCTAAGTGCATAGTGTGAGAGTACAAATTAATTCCCTATTCCAGAGTTGTACCCAGAACGAAGAGACCATGTTAGACACTAAGAGTCAAAACGCTGCACATTGATATGTGGAACTCAAAGAATTAAGTCAAAGACTTGAAGCTTCTAAAATCCTATTTCTCGGTGAAGTTCCTCTGAAAATTAGGTGGATTAAGGTCAAGTCCAGACCACTCTCGGTTTTAGCTCATAAACTCAGTTCAGAAGCCAATGACTTTTCAGAGATGCAAATGAATGCGATGCTGGATGAAGTGCAAGTGTGTGAAATGCAGACACAATTTTTTTATGAGATTTTTTTAATGCAAAAATGAATAAGAAGCCATTTTTTCAAAAAATTTGGGCACAGACAGTGTTAGTAGCAAAACTTTTTTTTCTTATTCTTTTTTTTTAAAGTTAGTTGCCCACCCTGTAAATACATATAGACTTACGTGCAAGTATGAGATATGGGTAAAATATATACAAAGTACAGACCCCCTATATTTAGCGAGTGTTGTGTCCTCAGAGCACAAGAAGCGTAAAGAAGACATAGCTCGGGCTAAGCGTAAGAGAGTGAAAAAGGAAAAGAAAAAGAACAAGATTTACAGAATCACCCCCTATACTTAGCCCGTGAACAGTCTAAGTATAGAAGAAGAGAGGAAAAAATGAAGTGGCGTGATATGTGGATGAAGATAGTATATGCAGGTGGGTGTCGGATCCCCCTATACTTAGGCTCTGATCATCCTAAGTATGGAAGAAGGGTGGAAATGGAGCGTTCGGGAGATAGGAGAAGAATGGTATGTACATATGGCATCGGTCCCCCCTATACTTAGGCCTTGGCCTAAGTAGAGGAAGAAGCTGTACAAGGAGATCGATGTGGTCAGGAGGGAGGGTGGGAATGATCTGATAAATCTTCAATGTCCTCGCTCTGCGTGAAGTAGATGACTTCAACTTGAACTGTCTGCTCTTTGGGTGATTCAATATATGGCTTCAGCAATTGTCCATTTACTGATAAAGGTTGTGCATCATCTTTGGGTTCGGCAATATCCACGCTTCCATTGGTATGCAAATCGATGACAATGTAGGGACCCGTCCATTTTTTATTTTAGTTTCCCATGAAAAATCTTCAACCGAGTATTAAACAACCACACTTTCTACCTAGGTACAAAGGTTTTATCTCGAATGTGTCTATCATTTCATTTCTTGACCTTGTCCTTATAAATCACACTGTTGTCATATGCCCGATTTCGGATTTCAATTAGCTCATTCAGATTTAAGTCTCGACATAATTTCCCAAGATGACAACTCCAATTCAACTTTTTGATCGTCCATTCTGATTTGTGAATCAATTCTGCTAGTAGATGGCATGCTTGCCATAGATCATCCTAAAAGGTGAAGTACCGAGTGGAGTCTTATAGGCTGTCCTATAGGCCCACAGAACCTGGTCCAACAGTTTCGACCAGTTCTTCCTATCTGGACGAACCAACTTCTAAAGAATACCTTTCACCTCTCTATTAGAAACCTCTCTATTCTATGCTCAAATTTATACTCCTTAGCCAAAGATCTCATCTCCTTGTTCATAAAGTGGCTACCTACATCAGAAATCAGAACTTTTGGTATCCCGAACCTTGCAATGATATTATCCTTGATAAACTTACAGACGATTTTACTATCTACGATTCGGGTTGGAATTGCCTCTACCCATCTTGATAAATAATCCACCGCTACCAAGATGTACTCAAATCCATTGCTATTGGGAAAGGGACCCATAAAATCAATCCCCCATGCATCGAAAACATCACAGAAAATCATTGGTTGCATGGGCATTTCATCTCTATAACCAACAGTCCCTCCCATCCATTGACAAATCGGGCATGACCGTACAAATTCATTAGCATCTCGAAATAAGGTCTGCTAGTAAAATCCACATTGGAGTACCTTGTGCGCGGTTCTCTTTCCCGAATGGTGTCCTCCAGCCTCGAGAGAATGACAATGTGTGAGGACACTCTGGTAATCCTCCTGAGAAATACATCTTCGCCAGACACAATCCGGTCCTTCATAGAAAAGGAAAGGGTCGTCCCAATGGTATTTTCTCGAATATGACTTTAATCGATCAATCATTCTCTTGGTCGAACCAAAGGGGGCCTTCTTGGAGACAAGATAGTTCACGATGTTGGAATACCACGGGGTTGAATCAATAACACAAACTGATTTGTCTGGAAAAGTCTCCTTAATTGGTCCAGTGTCAGGATAATCGTTTTGCTCAATTCAGGAAAGGTGATAAGCAACAACATTCTTTATTCTAGGTTTATCCTTGATCTCCAAATTAAATTCCTGGATTAATAAGATCCATCTCAAAAGCTATGCCTTGGCATCCTTCTTATCCATAAGATATCTAATTGTTGTGTGATCTGTGAAGACGGTCACCATGGAGTCCAATATGTATTATCTGAATTTTTCAAGGGCCCAAACAACCGTGAGCATTTCCTTTTCAGTCACTGTATAATTTCCTTGTGCAGGATCCAACACTTTACTCATGTAGTGAATCCCATAAAGAATTCTATCTGTTATTTGTCCAAGTACCGGTCTGACAGCGAAATCCAATGCATCAGTCATGATCTCGAAGGGAAGAGACCAGTCAGGAGCTTATAATATCGGCGATTCACAAATTTTCTTTTTCAAGAGCTCGAAGGCCTCTAGACACCTGTAATTTACAATAAACTCGGTGTATTTTCCTAAGAGCTCAGTCAGTGGGCGGGCGATCTTTGAAAAATCTGGGATAAACCTTCAATAAAATCCAACATTACCTGAGAAAGACCTCACTGACTTGACGTTGGTTGGTGGCTCAAGTTCATTAATCACATCCACCTTGGTAGGGTCGACCTCTATTCCCTTCTTGGAGATGATGTGCCCCAATAAGATACCCTCAGTCACCATAAAGTGACTTTTTTTCCCAAGAGAGTACCAAATTAACCTCCCTACATCTCTGGAGGACTCGGTCCAAGTGCGCTAAACATGTATCAAATGAATCACCATGAACCGAGAAGTCATCCATGAAGACTTCCAGGAAATCACCAACCACTTCGGCAAATACGACAATCATGCACCGCTAAAATGTGCCTGGGGCATTACAAAGCCCGAATGGCATGTGCTTGAATGCATAGGTAGTGAAGGGACATGTGAAAGTTGTTTACTCATGATCCTCGGGAGCGATAGCTACTTGATTGTAGCCAGAGTACCCATCAAGAAAACAGAAGAATGCCTTCCTTGCAAGTCTCTATAAGATTTGATCAATAAATGGCAGTGGAAAGTAAATCTTTCTTGGTCGTAGCATTCAGATGCCTATAATCGACACAGACGCGCCACGGCGTGGGTACTCGGGTTGCGATCTCTACCCCCTCCTCGTTGGTGACCATCTGGATTCCCGACTTCTTCGGGACAACATGAAAGGGGGCCACCCACTTAGAGTCAGAAATGGGGTATATAAATCCTGCTTTGCATCATTTCTCTATCTCTTTCTTAACAACTTCACGAAGATTGGGGTTTAATCTTCTCTGAAATTCACGGGAAGGCCATGCATTATCCTCAACATAAATTTGGTGTGAGCAGAGAGCGAGAATGATTCCTACGAGATCCGACACAGTCCAACCAATGGTTTTTCGATTTCGCTCAAGGACTTCGAGTAATCTAGATTCATGGTCCATGGTTAATGATGAGCTAATGATCACAGGGAATTTTTCTTTGGGTCCATTTAGAAATGCATACTTCAGTGTGGGAGGCAGTGGTTTTAGTTCTGGCAAATCTGAATCATCAATTAAGTCTGGTTGAATGATTTTTGCATCTGGCCCAGTGTCAGTTGGCAGTGAATCACTCTGTGATGTGATAGCTACCAATTTCGAAGGAAGGTGAGTCGAATCGCTAAACTTGTGTGGTAATTCGGCCAAAGCCGCATTCGACTCGTCATCGATATTTCTTGATTGTCTCGAAGAAAATAGGACTGACAAATCCGAAAGGATTTCTGTGTCATCAAGACTGTAATAATCTGGGTGACTAGATATGTTTGGCAATATCTCACAAGCTGCATTGTGCACTGTTTCTTCTTCTGATGATGTCCTTTCACTCTGCATGTATGGCAGTTGGTCCCACGTCCCAGTAGTGCTGAGGAGATTGCATTCTGATGTTTCGGCATATTCAGCGGTGGATTCAGAGTCTGGCCTTTGCCACTTTGTTTGTTTCATCTCCAAGTCCACTTCTCCGCCTGGAGAACGAAATTTCATCATTCCCGTACCGTAATCGAATACAGCTTTGGCGGTTCTTAAGAATGGTCTTCCAGAATGATTTGCGATTCCTTCTAATGGTTCGGGGTCTCCATATCAAGGACAGTGAAGTCCACTTTGTATTTCGTATCATCGATCACGATGATGACATTTTTTACTTCTCCCTTAGGTTTTTTAGTGGATTTATCAGCAAATTGGAGTAAAGATAATGATTTCGTAAGAGGACCTAACTCCAATATATAATATAAGGCTAAGGGTATAAGATTTATGGAAGAACCATTGTCGAGAAGTGTGTGTGCAAATGCAATACCGCCAATACGACTCTCCACATAATGAGCACCCATATCCCTTTTCTTTCTTGGCAAATCCTGATTTTTGACACATTTGGTAGTGGCAACTGTCAAGATATGAGTCTCCACAAATTGGCTTGTTTTCTTTGTACGAGTTCTGGTGGGAGTGCATTTCATCTTCAAGTATTTCTAAAATGCTGGATTAATGGCCACATACTGATCAAAGGGTACTTTGACTGTGATATTTTGTTGGCAGAATCGTTCCATTTCTGAGTCATCTAGAATGTTTTTCTTTTGTTTTCCTTTCTTAAGAGCATGGGGGAAGGGAATGGAAGCATTTGAGACAGGAGATAGAGAGCCAGAATCATAAATAAGAGCATCTTTATTAGAAATGAAGTTTTTATTACAATCATGAGTTTTCTGATAATAATCAAAATCAGGTTGCTGAAAAGGTGACAAAGGGATTTTTGCAGCAACTAGAGGTTCAAGGTCCTCTGCAGACTCCATAAATGCTTTTCCCTTATCTCGTGCTAGGATCTTCAGGCGTCCTTCTTCCTCGTCCTCGGAAGTATCCTCCAGTTGATCTTCCGAGTCTTCATGATCCGATTCCCTTGCCCGATCAGGTACAACCACGGTCCTTCCGCTCCTAAGTGACATGGCATTAGTATTATCAAACGAAAGGATCTCATTTTCAGATGTGGAAAAATCTGAATAGTATACCTGGCCATTGTGTTGAGACGATTGAGATTTGTTCAAGCTATTAAGGTTAGCTTGATCTTGGGCGGGAATGGTTGTAGCAGGGGCTCTCTGTTCATCCTTCCAACGGGACAGGCGATTAACATCAACCCGTAGATCGTGCAGCTCATTTCGGAAGTTGCAAATTTCTTCAAGCATCTGTTTCTGTATATCTACCGATTCATCTGAAGGGTTGGATGATTGAGCTGATTGTTTCGGAGCTTGATATTGCTGATGGTATTGTTGAGGCAGGTTCTGGCGGTTGTATGACTGCTACTGCTGCTTCGGATGCTGATATGATGCAGTGTTCCGAGTGTGTTGCGGAGCTGGTGGAAATGCGGCATTATAGAAAGTGGGTGGACGTTGATAAGGCTGACGGTCCCCCATATTACCCTGTTGGGTAGTGTCATGTGTGTACCAAATGTCGTTTACTTCGAATGTCAGAGGCGGGGCTTCTTCAACAATTTCGGCTTATGGAGGTGATTGCTCGGAGGGTTGGGCATAAGATTGATCCTGAATCCATGGTTGTTGTTGTCCTGATCCTGGTTGCTCTTGGACATGATGCACATGATAGATCAAGACCGTAGGTGCAGTAGGCATCCCCATCTTGGACACTATCTCAGTGAGCTCCTCCATTTGCTTTGAGAATTGGGAAGTCCTGTTGTCGATGTTGTTCATTCTCTTATGATTTGATCCACAACTATCAATTTATCAGCTATGATGTTCATGTTCAGAATCAAATCCTCTGCTATTCTTGCGACAGTCTGCTTTCCGCCTTTGGCTTCAAAAGTGTGCAGGGAATCAGTGTATGCTCTACTGGCGATTTGTGAACGGCTTGTCTCCGCCATCTGCTCCAGTACTTTCCAGACAGTCTCAGCTCCACGTGATGTGTAATTGCCTCTGCAGGCAATGCTAACCAACCCTTGAGTCTCGTAGTTGAGGCCAGAGTAGAGTGACTGAACTAAGATGTTGTTATCCAGATCATGGCAGGGACACTTCTGTAGTAGATCTTTAAACCTATCCCAAGCCTCACAGAGTGGTTCATTGGGCATCTGAGAGAAACTGGTGATGCAGGTCCTCATTTGGTTGGTTAGACTCAAAGGGTAGAATTTCTTTAAGAATAGGTTCTTTAACCTCTCATAAGTGGTTACAGTCACTCCTAAGTTTTTCACCCGGTAATCTGCCTTCCATTTCAAAGCAAAAGGGAGTGTAGTGAGACGAATGTAGTCTTGGCTGACTTGTGGGTGCCTCAGATTAGAACATATCAGCTCCAAGTCTCGCAAGAATTCATATGGCTCTTCAGTCGTATTACCATGGAATTGGGGTAATTGACTTATAAAATGTGGCTTCAGTTCATAGTTAATCTCTGACTGAGGTGGCTGCAAATAATTCCTCACTCTGTACTGCCCAGGATTGTATGTGGCTTCCATTGGCAGTTCTCCCTCAGCATTCAACTGATTCAGCTGCTCTCTCAGTAAAAGTTGTTGCTGCTCAAATGCGGCTAATCTTGCAAAAATCATCTATATTGGGTCTTCATCGGGTTCCTCTATTGGTTTCTTCCTGGGAGGCAACTTGGGCAGCATCTTCTTCTTCTTCTTTTCTTCACCTTCAGAATGGGAGAAATCGGAGCCAAAAGAATGGAAAGATTCAGAATCAGAGTTATCTAGGTGAGAGTCTTCCTCGATGTGATCAAGAGATAAAGCAAGAGTATGGGTTTGACCTCCTTCCCAGAAGCTGAAAGAATCATAAGTGGAGGATTCGCGGGAAGGGTATCCATGAACCCGAGGTGGTCCTGAGTAAGAGTGCCTCCGAACCTTTGAGATTGGAAAAGTTGTGGCAGTCAGAGGAGGGTTTGCGGAGTCCGAACGAGAATTACCACAATTTTTCATTCTCGATTCAAAATGATCAGCAAGAGGTTTACGGTTCATGATCTAGGCACAAGTGTGCGGTATTCGTTGATTATCTAGTTTCTACGCACAATCCAAACACAATACAAGGGTTTGTTTCACCAACTCACTCAGTGAAGGTCGTGAGAGTTCGACCAATTATCTTGTTAGTTTTAATTGGTGAGAATTCAAATCTTGCAAGCCATTTAAACGAGCTGTTAGGTGCCTGTATTTCCCGATCGACTGTCCCAAATTCTTACGACTAGTTGCACCTACTTTCAGCCAGTATGGGAGTAAGTAAGGACCGTCGAACAACTACCCTTTACTTAAGGACGGAGCCTTACGCAGTATCCTCTAAACCACCCACTATGCTAAGGAAATCCGAACCATTTACCGGCTACCCGTTAGATCCTCACTGAGAAGTAGCTCATTGTTTTTGGTAGAATCAGTAGTCAGTGTGAAAATCCTGGCTTAGCTCTATCCTAGTGTGCGTCTCTCTCCTCGCAGCAAGACAAAAACAAACAATGTCGGGGTTGCTCTCCTGCAAGAATTCTTGATTTTATGTGTTCTTAAGATCGGCTATATTTAGCAGTCTCAATTTTAATTAGGTGATCACTGAAGAATTTAAAATGAGCACAAATACACGTCTACTGTGCAGCCCCAATTTTCTTTAGAGTTATGTGATAAAACAAGAGGGAGAAGTTCGGGAAAAGCCGATGCATGCGAAAACTATGATGTATGCTTAGTTAGAAGACTTACAGTCAATCCTCGCAATCTCCATGTGGAATGCAATACAAGAATTGAAAAATTACTCTATATGAAATGCAAGCCGATGAAAAATCACACCTAATCAGAAAGTTCTATTAGCGGGGAAGAAATGAGTTAAATTTGGCTAAGTTGAACGATCTAATGTGCGTCTCAATTAAAGTGCAGTGTGACCTTAGATCCTACGAGCACAATCAAAAATATAAATGCTCTGAGAGTTGTATGTGCAGGTCTATCCTAATCGCCACTCAAGTCAGGCCCCACCCTCACCGGAGAGTGAAACATGCCACGACACACCACAAGAATAGTTCAAGGTCTTTTTACACATGCGAGAGTCCAAATGGACACCGCTATAAATGAGTAATTAATTACAGAAATAAAATTGCAGAAATTAAAAACCTAGACTCTACGCTCTCTTACGAATCGATTCGATCTTAATTTATATGCTGCTATTCATAAGTCGGTGAAGGTGCTTCAGTTTCTTGAAAAACCTCTCCACGTACGCCGGGTACCTCACAAGAAAAATAAGAGAGAAAATGTAAGAGAGTGACCCAGAAATAATCAAAAAAAAGAGAAAATAAGAGAAATAAATGCTGAAAAATAAATACAGGAAATAAAATGGAATTTACAAAGAAAAATTTGGGGGTCAAACTACCCAAACGCGGAAAATCGAACAAAAATTTTTAAGACAAAAATCTAAGCCGTTTGCCTCCCTGGCAACGGCACCATCTGACGAGTCTGAAATTTGTAGTGTTAAAGTAAGAGATGTTGTATTATTGTTCGTGCGTAAAAATATGATTTTTAGTCGTTCGTTGTTGGCGGCAATCAGAATCGATCAAGAAAATAACCACACAAAATATTCGTCAATTTTAGTGAATGTGGTTTTATGTTTATTTTACTTGAGCAAGTCCAAAATTCGAACACAAGGAGGCAAAGGAACAACCTAGAATTATTTCTATCAAAAATCGTGCGGGATTTTTGAGGCAGTATTTTTTGTTATTTTTAATGCAATAAAGGATGTAATATGCAATTTTAGCCTATTTTAAGGACTAGAATGTAAAATTCGATCAAACAATGTCCGAAAAATATTAAACTTGGCCACGATGCAAAATATGGTGAAATAAATGGACTGTAATTTTTTTGGAATTTTTGGATGTAATATGAATTTTTTATGAATTTTTAAATGCAAACAAAGTGAATTTCAATATTTAATTATAATAAATACTAAACCTACTTATTTTCAAGGAATAAAATTATCTAAGATCTATTACTAGGTAATGGACCTCGGAAAATCCTAAACCTCGAAAATGTGAGATCTAATACCTATTAAAAATCAAACATTGAAATATGCAAAATGATTTTTACAGGGCAAACTATGCATGCGAATGCGAATCTTTTTGGGAACAATGTCAAGCACAATTAACTCTGCAATATATATTTTTTGGGAATTTTTAGAGCAACGGCTAATCAAATATGAATTTCAGAGCATGAACTGGGAAAAATATGCAATTTTCCACAAAATAATTATTTGTTAATTAACCAATGATCACAAAAATATCCACAATATGCCAAACAGTAGAGAATTAATGAAAGAACATCATGCTATTTTTGAATAATAAAATAATGTCGAGAAGAGGTTCAAAACAGAGGGATAACACAGGGGTACAAATGCAATATATAAATATGAAAATATGCAGAGGGGGACCCACGTTTAATTGCCGTGAATTCTGGGGGGTGTCTTGCAAATTTTTCAGAGGGTCACGTGTGGAGAAGGTGACTTCTGACTGGCGGGGTTGATCTACAATTCAGGGGCTGGCTGGAGGGTCTTATGTAATTAACCACGATTACGTGCAAAGCCCGTGACCTGGGTGACGTTCCCCCGCCACATGCCTCGCACGTGAGGCGGGGGCCTCGGGTCCGTGCCCGGTGACGAGGAGCGGTGGCCTACGGAGGTTGTTGCGGTGAAGGAGGTGGAGCGCTCTGGCGGAGGCCTCGTTGCTGCAGCTGCTTCGCAGGTTGAGGAGTAGAGGCTCGGGCGGGTGCTTCGGTGGCGTGCGGTTGGGGAGTCGATGACGATTGAAGGTGGTGGCTGACCAGTGAGAGTCGTTGATGTTTAGAGGTGGAGAACGAGCCTCCAGTGGCTGGAGTTGTCGGAGATGATCGATGCGGACGTAGGAGATGGTCGCTAGTCGTGGAGTAGTTGTCGAAGACATAGCTGGGGGTAGTTGTCAGAGACGTAGCTGGAGGTGGCGATGGCGTAGCGTCGTGATGAAAAGGCAGCATCGTAGTTGTTAAAAAGAAGGCGGAGGTGGTCGATGTCGTAGGCTCAACGGTCGGCGAAGGACTGGAGCTCGGCAGCAAGGCCGGGTGGCGCTGCGACGGCCACGAGGGCCGGATCTCGCCGTGAGAAGGTGGAGGAGCGGCCTGTCACCCCGGCTGCCCAATCTACGGTGCAATCGGCGGATGATGGAACGAGGAGGCGATGGCGTCGTTTTTATAGGATTGGGGTGCTCGGCCGATTGCCGAGATTGCGGGAAGATAGGCGACGCGAGATATGTGGAGGAGGCGGTTGGCCGTTTGGCAAAGATCACGGGGGAGGTGGTGGAGATTTCGGGGAAGAAGCGGGATGAAGACGATGCACATGCGTCGTTCGATCAAGCGAGATCGAACGACCGTGAAGGTACCACGTGGCGGCTGAAGTGGGAGAGGGCGTTGCACGTGTGCGGCACATGCTTGGGAGGGTTATTTTTAATTAATTTTTTATAAAAATAAAAGAATAAAAAGGCCAAAAAACGCGGCCCCAGGGGCTGCCATGTGTCAGTACCACAAAATTCCGAGAATAAAGACTTTGTACAAATCAAAAATTAATAGTAAACGACTCATATTGAAAAAGTTTCTTCACGAAAATTGCTCGTCTCGATGAGATCTACAACTTTCATGAAGACGTCAAAACCAAAATCGATCAAATGCACAAAGTGAATTTTTTGGGTATCCCATGTACATAGAATACCTTGATTTTTGGGTTTTGTAATTTTTTTGTCATTTTTTAAACCAGATAAAAATCCAGAAAAAATGTGGAAAAAACTTACATAAATCAAGACACCTTAATCTAATTTTTTTGGATTTTTATTAATTAAGAAAATATTTACATAAAATATCAGGTCAAAAACCGCTAACATACACAATGTACAAAAGAGGCCCAAAATCCAACTGTCACATATGAGCTCCGATTCACTTGAACTTGGTCTTTTGAAGGTAATTGAATGTACATTAGTTCAAAAGTGAGTAGGACTAAAATGGACAAGGGATGAGGAAGATATGAGGTTTTTAGTCCGGAAATCCTGAAACTAGGGTTTGGGTTTTTGGTCCACTTATTTGGGTAATTATTTTTTTGTATTTTTCATTTATTCTTGTGAGTGATATGCACACAGTGGAGGTGGTTTTGGATCATTCGGAGTTAGCATGAAGGAGTTAAAAATCAAGGAAGTTAGGCTATTTACAGGTCAATTTAGGCTAAGATTATTGGCTTCTTATTTTGCGCAAAAATTAGTATAAAATGCAATTCTTATTAAAACATGCATGAATGCTAATTATGAAGAATAAATGCAGAAATGCTGATGATTTTGAGGGATTTGAGCTTAATAAATGAGATTTAGAGCGATGAATCCGAGATTCATCAGCAGCTGAGCAACAGAATAAACTAATGAGAGCTCAACTAGGAAAAATTAAGACAGTTGTTAACATAAACGAGGAAGCAATAGAAGACACATACTTCTTGAAGATTGGCAATGGCTACAACTTGCTGAGGCCAATACCCCCAAGGATGTGCTCAAGCACAAACCACATTTCCCTATGCTTCTCGCAATGTTTAGTGGAAATAATCTTGAAGAACCTTATTCTGTCCTTCAGTATTTCTTGCTAGTCTGTGACAACTTGTCTCATCCTAGGGTTAGTCAAGACTAAATTAGATTAAGAGATGTTCCCTTTATCTTAACAGATAAAGCTGCATACTAGCTAAAACTTAGGGGAATTGGACTCAATATGGGTTGTGTTCAAGACTCTATTCTTAAAGAAATTCTACCCAATTAGTATAATTATTCAGATGGGAATCAAAATCACAAGATTTACCCAGTTTCTGAACGAACGATTTCATAAAACTTGGGAGAGGTTTACGTACCTAATTCAGAAATGCCTAGGACATGGCATTAGTAAGATGATGTTGGTCCAGAGTCTTGTGAGTGAATTGAACCCAAAAATGCAAGGGTTAGTCATCACTTCTTATGGAGGAAGCTACATGGGCCACCACAAAGACATTGTTAATAAAGTATTCGAGAAGCTAGCCAACAAAAGTCGAGCCCAGACCACAAGCCGGGCATACTTTCCCAACCCCTTGCACTATTATCGAAAGAAGGGGAAAGAATACTATAAATAATCTATTCACTAACTAGATATCTAACATGGGACTTATAGCTGATAAGTTAACAATGGTCGAACAGATTAACAAGAAGGTTGTCGAGCTCCATAAATTCACCAATCCGGAGAGTTTGTCCAAGCTTCCTAAGAATATGGAGGAACTTGTTGATCGGGTATCTAACATTCAGATGCCCACCCAAACTACACCCTCTACTCCTGTACATTGGATTCACTACATTCAAGGGAAAGGGATAGGGTCACATAGCAATTGGGGTGGAGAGAAGTCCTTTACCCATCAAACTCAAAACGAAGAATCCTCTGCCCAAGCAATCTACTAGGAGACTCCACAAGTCTTGGAGATCAACGAAGTTTGGTATATTCTCGATCCTATTAGCATACAAACCCTATCTCTACTCCAAACCCTCATATCCAACAATCTCTCCCCAGCTACCTGCAACTGCAATAACAACAACAACACACCTACCGACAGTCTCATCCTAGCTAGCAGCAATCACAACAATAATAGTACCTGCTCCAAGCACAATCGGGTCAAACACGTCCAACAAACCAGTATCAACAGCCTCATGCAAGGTAGGTCCATGGGTCTTCCTCTTCAGCCTCTCCCGAATTTCAAAGATTCTATCAATCGACTCTTAAGATGGAGAGATGAGCTTATTGCATCGCATATCGCAATTCCTGAATATGTTCAAGCTAATCCTAATAACCTTGGGCACGAAGATCAGATATTATTCTCAGAATGTTAACTATCTGAATATGAGATCTTTTTGCATGATGTCAACAGTCATATTTCTCTAAGGAGTGGAAAGACCGTAACCATGCCTGATCACGCAAGGAAACACAATGACATATCCCCCATGTCCACATCACATCACACTTATGGGGATGAAGATGAGGAGAGGCAAACAACACGAACACCAGAGCACCAAAATACCATGGAGTCAAGTGAGTCTGCATTAGAGGAGGAGGACACACCACAATAGCAACTGCCCCCACAACAACATCAATCATTTTCTTAGAGTCCAAGTTAGAGTTCTGTTGACATTCCGCATCCAAGTCATATACATAATTCTACTTTTAATAAAAGTGACATTTCAGTTCTTGAACTTGATCACTCAATTCCTTCCCCCATACTCTAATGGCTGGAAAAAAGAAAAACTTAAAAAAATAAAAAATGATGAAGAGATGCCTTGAATCTATAAAGAAAATATCAAGGTCAGTTTATCTCTAGATGATATGATAGAGAGAGACCATGCATTTAGAAAATATCTTAAGGAGAGATTCACACCAACTAGGGCCATCATAAAGAATCCAAGCCAAACAAAGAAACACATTCTCTCTATCGCAACTTTTCATCTAATCTGTAATGATCTCCTAAAAAGAATAGGGACATGGGCACACACTTCATGATAAGTCAAATCAATGACATCAAGTTTTCAAGAACCTTGTTAGACAATTGTTCCTTCATTAATCCCATTCCCACTACACTCTTTGAGCATCTGAATCTGGGTCCTCTCAGTAAGTGACGAATATCTATTTCATCACCTTTATTCATTCATTTTGGCCCTAAATCCCTAAATAAATGCATGTATATAGCATTAATTTGTACAATAACATTCATTATTTATATTATAACTATTTTTGAAAGTCTTTGATTTAATTCCAAAATAAAAGAATAGGGCCCTCATTATGCAATATACTTGTGTATAATATACATTATATTTATTCCTCATATTTTCACTTTCTTATATTTTTATAAATTTATAAATATTGTTTAAAATACATGTACATAATAAAAAAATCCATTAAAAATAAAATAAATAATATTATTTAATATATAGGTAAAGAATACTTATAATATGCATATATACTACATATACCTATTTATCTAAGTAAATAAATAACTTCAAAAAATAAAATAAAAACATGTAAATATATACTGAAATAAATAATAAATATAAAAATTATGTATATAAAAAATAAAATATAAAGTAAAAATAAAAATAAAATACAACATGTATAGGTAAATAAATCTATAATTATACATGTAAAGATTAACACCTAATAAATTAACTTGTAAAAAAATAAAAATCATGATAAAATACTACATAGAATAATAAACACTTTTTATGTTTTGTCCTAAAAATAATAAAATCATTTATTCTTATAAATCTGTTTAATAGAAATTTAATCCATGTTTTGTTTGCCATCGGTTGACGTGGACCAATAGGAGGCGAGTCCGCATTGACCTCGGTCAACTCCTCACCCCCAATGGTCTGTGTCTATCAGATCCTAGCACCTCAAGTTATCCATTTTCCTCCGCCCAATTCTTTCACCCTTTCAGCTCAACACCTTCTTGATTTTTCTTCCTCGATCATTGCCCGTTCACGTGCGCACCTCTCCACAATCGATGGATCACAGCATCGACCCAAATCCACAGTCAAACCTCACCTTGTACATAAGCTCCTCCTCTCCCCCATTTTGAATTTGATCCTTCTTTGACTCCTACAACCCTGAAATCCCTAGCAAATCAAGTAGAGCTCGGTGAAAATGAGTCCCCCAAGGATTTAAATTTGCAATAGGTGGAGGAGAAGCGATCCAAGCCCTCGTCAGACCTCCCGGCGGAGCTTCTTGTGCTACCATCCATCCTACGTATATTTTTCTTTCTTTTTCAATTCCTAGCTCTAATAGTAGGATAGAGCATCTTTTTACTCCGTCTAGTTTCATCTCTAATTCCATAAAATACAAAATCGCAATTCACTGGAGCTAGTGCTCCGACCTCAGTTCTCTGTCGTTCCATCTTTCCTCTCAACCCACCGACCACCTCACAACCTTCCCCCTTCGCTTCTTAACTCCCTGCACCCATTCAATCACCTTGGACTTGCACAGGTCAGGAGATCAAGGTCTTCACCTCCACCGCATGTCGGAGACCTCCGCCTCACTTCATCTCCATCTATTTTGGCCCCAAAAGATGCCCAAACATGTCGCCTTCTATTGTACAAATTAATCCAACATATCTGGAGCATTGAAGGAGCAACTCCAGGTCGTCGAAATGAATAAAAGCATCAGAACCCCATCGTTGGGTCCTGGAGCACATTTTGACCCTCACCTGCTCTGGCAGCCTCCCAGTGATCTATTCTAGCCATTAGCAAGGTAGGAGGAGGTCGGAACGACCATCAAAGTTTGTTGGAGCCGTTTCTTGAATTGTTCTTCCTCCACCCGTTAGATCCGTCTGATCGAGGACCCATTCCAGGTCGAGCAGTACCCATTGGATGCCACGCATTTTGGCCCTTCGATTTGGTGCTGAGATCTAATCTAAGCCACACATTAGCGAACTTGTATCATGCAAATCCAGGTCATCCATGTGGATAAGTGAAGACCCATCTGTCGTATATTCGTGCGTAGGGGGTATTTTGCATCCTCTACCCTCATATTTTTTGTATTTACTTTTTAGTCTAGAAACTTTCAATTGTAGTTCAAATATTTTTGTAATATTTATTCTTAGGACCCTAAGCTTTCCATATTTGCACTTTAGTCCAATCTACATCACCTCACATGCTTGTATACATGAGGGGACTAGGAATTTTGCAAGGACACTCCTCCGAGTTTGTGTTATTGTTTAGTTCCAAGATTTAAAATATCAATGTAATATTTCTGTGGAAAATTGTAACCAGGACTCTAAAATTTGTGGATACTACAAAAATACCACTGTCAGTGCATTTAATATTGATATAGATTTTTGCATGTATGCCCCTAGACTTTTATAAGGTGCTTTTAAATGCATTAAAACTTTATTTTAATTGCAGTTAGGTCCATAGTTACACATTTAATTTTATTTCTTGTATTTTCATTATTAAAATAACATTTTACATAAAAGATTCATAGGAAAATTATTTTGAGAGCTTGAAACCATAATATACCACATATATTTTCCTTCAAGCAATTAAAATTATTTTCTTTATTATAAAAATATAAAAATAGTGCACTTTTCTTATTTGTATTTAAAATCCATAAAAAATTATAAAAATGCTGTGAAAAATTCCAAGAAAGGTCTCATGTGTTTAATTATGCATATTCGATTTTCTGATTTTTTTATTAAATATTACCAAAAACTCTTAAAAATTGAAAAATCCCAAAACCTTATTAAAATCATAAAAATATTGAAAAATCCAAAAATATTTATATTATCAGTGATTTTATATCTATATCTTATATTATATATGAAAATAATTTTGGAATATTTTGAGATATTTACCTAATTTTAAATCCAAAAAAAACCTAGTCTATTATTATAAGTCCCTATTTTGACATTTTTATACCATTAAAAATACATGTGGGTTAGAAAAATTTACAATTAAAATTTCAGAAATAGAGAAAAATATTAAAACTCAAAAACATTTTATTTTGTAATTTTTGAATATTTATAGATATTTTTATAAATACAAAAGCCTATGTTGATTATATATACATATATATACTTATATACTTATTAATATTGATGTTATTATTATTATAAATTCCTAAAATATATTTTAAAACCTTAAAAAATAAAAAGGACTATACTTAATTGTATTTTCCTCATTTAGTATATATATTATATATTTATATCATATATAGTAATTATGTTATACATATTATATACTTATATGTATACTTATTACATATAAAATGAAAAGAAATTAAAAATCAGAAAAATGTAAAAAAATATAAAATTAAAATTTATATATAAACAAAAAAATTCATAAAAATATAAAATATTAAAAACCCATAAAAACTAGAACAACCCTATAAAAACACATATTGATTTTCTCTTTAATTGTCAAATTGTGTGCCTATCCTCTTTGCTCCTTTGTGATTCGACCCCTACACTTGCGTACTATACATACTTATTTATAGGGTATAATAAATTTTACCTCACTAAAATTCATTATTCATTTATTATGTGGTTTGATTGTTGATTGACACACTTTGATCGGGTGTTGAGTGATGTGAGAGTGGTCGATACAAAGATTTTCGGATCTGATTTGTCGGACATCGCATGCCCTCCAAAACTAGACTTTGGACACCTCTGATTTAAGTGGTTAATGCCATGCTTCAATTTGCAAATACATCAACTAAAAGACCCAAGGGTGAGATTAGGAACATTATAATCAACATAGAGGGACAATATTATCTGGTGGACATCACAGTACATGACATGTAAGTCCCTAGAAATTAGAAGGATTCTCATATGATTTCAGGGTGGCCCTTCTTAGGACCACCAGAGCCCTATTTGACTACACTTCTAGGAAGATCTAGATTGGATATGTTGAACTAGAGAAATGAAGTAGACAAGATTTCAGATGCCCGATTCATAATTTAACACCAGGTCAGCTTCTTCCAGGTTTGAGGTAGATTGTAGCACAATTATGACAATTGGGCCTTGGAGATAAAACCCAAACACATTAGAATAATCCATCTCATATGGAGAGGACATTGTCGACGATGTAGTTTAACATCTCATTCAAGACAACAGTGTTTATGTATACTCCTGCACTTCTGGAGACTCAGAGATCTATCTTGACCTACCGGTTGCATTTGTCTCGGGATAATCCAAGGGTGAGGAAGATAGGTCAGACTTAGCTTTTGTTGAAATAAGACACATTTTCTGCGATCCGACCCCTGAAATTGTTTGGTTGGTGGTAGTAGAAACTAGGTGGGATTTGGCTACATTAGAAGCACAACCAGATTCAACACTGATAGGTCTAGATTTCTTAGATGATACAGATCTACCCAAGATCAAAAACTTTCCCCTACTCTAAAATACACCTACCTTGCGAGACCTAAGGGAAAGTTTACGATCCTCATCAGCTCACATCTGACCGATGAGCTAGAACTCTGCCTGCTAGAAGTATTAGAAAAATACCGCAAGGCCATGGATTGGATATTACTGGATCTCCAAGGTATTAAACATTCTCTATGTTCACACAATATATACCTTGAGGAGAATGACAATCCCTCCCATGAATTCCATCATAGTATGAATCAAAAATTACGGGAAATGGTGAGAATCGAGATAGAGAAATGGTGTGGAGTAGGATTCATCTATCCCATCTCAGACTCCAAGTGTTTGGCACCTTTACATGTAGTCCTTAAAAAGTTTGGACTCCAAATCATCACCAACAAGGAGGGAAAAGAGATCATGGTATGAGTATCCATGTCGTGATGCGTCTGTGTTGATTACAGGCGCTTGAATGCCTTCGCAAAGAAGGAACGCTTCCCATTACCATTTATTGATCAGATAGTATAGAGATTGGTTGAGAGGGAATACTTCTGCTTTCTGGATGGGTACTCAGGCTACAATCAAGTAGCCATTTACCTCGAGGACCAGAAAAAGATAACATTTACTTCTCCTTTCCGTACTTGTGCATTCAAGTGCATGCCTTTCGGGCTCTACAATGCCTCAGGCATGTTTTAGCAGTGCATAATTTCAGTATTTACTAAAAATGGTTGGAGATTTCTTGGAAGTGTTTATGGATAACATCTCGGTAGTGCGAGCTGTTTTGCTCTCCGGAGCGAATAACCTTTCACTATTGATAGGGCCATTCTTGGTGATTCATTCGATATTTATCTTGCACACCTGGACTGAGTCCTCAAGAAGTGTAGGGAAGTGAATCTAGTGCGCTCATGGGAGCAAAGTCACTTCATGGTGACAGAGGGCATTCAGTTGGGGTACGTAAGCTCCAAAAAGGAATGGGGGTTGACCTAGCCATGGTGGATGTAATCAATAAACTCGAGCCACCAACCAATGTGAAACAAGTGTAGTCTTTTCTTTGACATGTTGGATTTTATCGGAGATTAATCAAAGATTTTTCTAAAATTACCTGACCACTTATTGTTTTCTTAGGAAAAGACATCGAGTTCATTGTAGATCATAAGTGTCTTGAAGCCTTTGAGCTACTCAAAAGGAGGATCATAAAGACTCCCATCCTACAAACCTCTGACTGGTCTCTTTCCTTCGAGGTCATGACCGATGCTTCTGATTTTGCAATAGGGGTTGTGTAAGGACAAAGAAGAGATGAAGTCTCTCATGTCATTTATTACGCAAGCAAATTTTTAGATCCATCTCAGAAAAACTATACTGTGATAGGAAAATAGATGCTTGCGGTAGTATTTTCCTTGGAAAAATTTAGATCTCTACTTCTTGGTTCTAAGGTGACTATATGTAAAGATCATTGAACCATATGTTATTTAATGTTAAAGAAAGACATTATGATGCATCTTCTTAGATGGATTCTTCTTCTCTAGGAATTTGATCTGGAGTTTAAAGACAAACCAGGAATGAAGAATGCAGTGGTTGACCATCTATCTTAGATTGAGCAGGACAAAGTTCCCGAGTCATTGATGATCCAAGAATCCTTCCTAGATGAGTCAATTTCTGTTATTGACTCTCTCCCATTGTATGCCGGTATGGTTAACTATCTTGTCTCCAAGAAAGTTCTTCAGAATTGGCCCAAGAATAGAATTGACCAACTAAAGTAAGAATCTAGGCATTTCTATTAGGAGGACCCATTCTTTTTTTTCGTAGGACCTGATTGTATTAAAATGAGGTGTATTCCTTAGGAGGAATACCAAAAGTGTCCTCACTCTGTGATAGACTTTAGAGGCAGGAGAACACCATTACGAGAAGAGGACCCCTGAGAAGATATTACAACGTGGATTTTATTGGCCGACCTTATTTAAGGATGCTTATAATTTTGTCAAGTTATGGTCGGTCTGTCAAAAAATGGGAGGGACTGTTGGTCTCAAAGATACCATGCCTATGCATCTAGTGATCATTTGTGATGCATTTGATGCATGGGGCATTGACTTCATAGGCTCGTTCCTCAACAACCATGGATTTGAATATATTCTTCTTGTGGTAGACTATTTATCAAGGTGGGTGGAGGCTACTCCTACTCACGTTGCGGACAACAAGACCATCTGTAAGTTTCTTAATGATCATATTATTTCAAGGTTTGAGATCCCCAAAGTACTAATATTTGATGGGGGTAGCCACTTTGTCAACAACGAGATGAAAAAGTTGACAAAGTACTACGGCATTGAGTATCGTGTTGCTAGTGCTTACCATATACAATCTAATGACATGGTTGAGGTGTCAAACAAGGAGGTCAAAGAAATTTTACAGAATCTAGTCCGCTCTTACAGGAAGAATTTGTCCCAACTCATGGACCAAATTCTATGAGCTTACAGGACAACTTACAAGACTCCATTGGGCACCTCCCTGTTAAAAATGGCCTTTAGAAATCCATGTCATTTTCTCGTTTAATTAGTTCATAATTCAGAATGGTCAATCACGGTGATCAACTGGAATTGTCACCAAGGGAAGAAGAGCAGAGATATGGATTTGAATGAGATCATAGAGATAAGAAACCATGCATATGAAAATAATGCGATCTACAAAGACAGAGTGAAGAAATGACATGACAAACACATCAAAACTAAGAACTTTAACCTCGGACAAAAGTGTGGTTGTTTAATGCAAGTTTCAAGATTTTCTATGGGAAGATAAAGTCAAAATAGATGAGACCATTCATCTTTAGGGAAGTACACAACAATGGCAGTGTTGTAATTTTTGAGACAACAGACAATACACACACTTCCCTAGTCATGGACAACTGCTTAAGCACTTCATTCAACTAAATGAGCAGTTGGTCCAAGTCGAGCAGTTCTCATTTACACAGAATACATATTCAGATTAAAGACTCCCCCTACCCATGTGAAGCCTTGATATAAGATGCCATCCTCTTTAGTGTAGCTAGAAGTTTCAACCGATCACTTATATATCCATCTCGAATTTACTTGGTTTTCCACTTGTGATTACTCGACCATAGTTAGGATGACCTAAGCCAAAGTATATGGGGGCCAATTTCATCGTTTATTCTTTCTTATCACCCTTGATCACATCATTTCTTGCTCTTCTATTATGTGTAGGCCCTCAAAATCGTGAGTATGGGGAGTGAGTTGACTTCCTATTCTTGTCACTCAATTGTGCTAGGTATGATCTATGTTTTCATTCCACTTTGTGCCAAGTGGACATAGCATATGCTAAGTATAGGGGAGTGTGTATATTTGTTATATATTTTATCCATAGCCCATACTTCAACTGTTTTCAAATTAAAAACTGGGTCTGGGTGAGTTTTGTATATAATATGTATACTATACAAAATTTTGTGTTTATAATACCTATTTTGGATAATTTTGTCAAAATTAGGACGTATAACAAAGTTTTTTGAAAAATTAAAACTTTTTCTAAGCGGTAATTTTGACTAATGGATTTAAAAACGTCTAGTGAGGGATCTACGATCTCCCTTAGAGGATTAGGTGGTTAAAGGACAATGTGTAAGGCACCATCCTGAAGTAATACAGGTAGCCATTCTAAGGTCCGTACTTACACCCATATTTGCTGAAAGTAGATGAAACTATTCGTATGAGTTGAGGTCAGTCATTATTTCACTGAAGTAAAAAACTTAAGGTTTTATCCCTAACACCTCACTTCACATAAGACTTGTGTATTCTAGACTACTTGGTTTAGAGTAACACTTAAATCCAAGTCACATCACTCTTATCCATTAGGGTTTTAAAGACTTAATCACTTAACATCCCTAGTAAGAAGATATATCTGTCATATTGCATATAGAATCTCAAAAGCTTAAAAGAATATGATCGGGACCACACTTGCACGATGACATAATCTTTATGATGAGTCAATGTTTTTCCTAAGGAACTAGGATGAGAGACTTAAGTTGGATTTGATTCTTGAGGATGGGACTTGATTACGAGTCATTTTATGAAACCTGAGTGTCAGACACATACACTAGTATGGGGACAAAGTCCCCATACTAATATTGACTTAAACTAAGTTCTAGTGTGATTTAAAGCCTAAATCTGTGGATCATCATGCACCAACTTGGTATATGTAGTGGAAATGGCCAAACAAATATCATTAAAATGATTGAAAGAAAGAGCTCAAAGTTCCAAAGGAAAATCTTCATAAAAAGAGCTAAATAACTGGCGAGCGCTCCCAGCCTTTTCAAAATGTTCACTTGAACCAAAGGTATTAGGCCATAGGAGTCGGGCTAGCACCCAAAAAAGGCCCTACATCGTAAATGCTACAAGTCTAGGTGTCAAAGGTATAATAGATGCTCAAAAGAGTCACACCCCAATGCATTCCCAAGAAAATAAGTGCAGATGACTCTGAAATCTCTTGATAGACTTGATAATTCACAACCAAAAATATATGTGTGAATAATAAGGCACCCGAGAGATCCTTATTCCAAAAAGAGGAGAAAATAAATGACATAATCCCACTAGATTCTAGTTTGTGACAGTGCTCAAGTACACTGGTGTGTTCCTCCTGAGGAATGCACCTTATCCAGATACAATCCGCACTCTTGCAAAATAGTACGGATTCTCCCATCGGTAATAATAAATCTTTGATAAAAATATGTCTCCTTGTACTTCAGCCAATCCTGTGGAACTTTCTTGGAGACAAGATAGTTCACAATATCAGCATACAAGGGGAGTGAGTCCTCAGGCAAAATGGCCTCATCCGGAAAGGTTTCGGAAATAGGAATCATGTTCTACTCGGAAGTCTCTATGTCTGTGATACAGGAAATGTGATCTGCCACAACGTTTTTCACTCCAGGTTTATCTTGAATCTCTAAATCAAATTCCTGGAGAAGAAGGATCCATCTGATAAGGCGGGGTTTGGCATCCTTCTTTGCCTGTAAGTATCGTATGGCAGTGTGATCCGTGTAAACAATAACGTGTGAACCGATGAGGTAAGATCTGAACTTTTCTAGCCCAAACACAACTGCTAACATCTCCTTCTCTATAACTGTATAATTCCGTTCTGCTTCATCTAGAGTCTTGCTAGCATAGTGTATAGCAAATGGTACCCCATCCCTTCTCTGTCCTAAAACCGCTCCAACTGCGAAATCTGATGCATCTGTCATGATCTCAAAAGGAAGAGACCAATCAGGTGGCTGTAAGATAGGAGCACTAGTAACCATTTCTTTCATCTTATTGAATGCAAGGAGAACTTTCTCATCGATAACAAAATCAGTCTCCTTACACAGAAGCTCAGTCAAAGGTCTGGCGATTTTGCTGAAGTCCTTTATGAATCGCCTATAAAATCCTACGTGTCCCAAAAATGACCTCAGCTGCTTCAAATTTTGCGATGGCTCTAACTTGGAAATCACATCAATCTTAGTTGGGTCAACCTCCATACCATGTTTGGAGATGACATGGCCCAATACAATCCCATTAGTCACAATAAAGTGACTCTTCTCCCACGAGAGTACTAGGTTTACCTCACAGAAACGTTGAAGAACTTGTTCTAAATGAGCAAGACATGTGTCAAAACTATCCCCGTAGACCGAGAAATCGTCCATGAAGACTTCAAGAAAATTACCCACCATGTCGGTAAAAACGGCCAACATACACCTTTGAAATGTAGCGGGGGCGTTACACAATCCAAAGGGCATCCGTCTAAATGCGTAAGTGCCAAATAGACAAGTGAAAGTAGTTTTCTCCTGATCCCCAGGAGCGATAGCAACTTGGTTGTATCCCGAGTACCCATCCAAGAAGCAAAAGAACTCTTTCCCAGCCAACCTCTCAATAATCTGATCAATAAAGGGCAGTGGAAAGTGATCCTTCTTGGTAGCTGAGTTCAGGTGTCAGTAATCTACACAGACACGCCAAGAAGTAGGTACCCGGGTCGGAATCTCCTCACCGTGGTTATTCCTTACGATCGTAACCCCATATTTCTTTGGGACCACAAGTAAAGGGTTGACCCATTTGGAATCCGAAATGGGATATATAAAGCCAGCATCACACCATTTCTTGATCTCATTCATGACAACCTCCCTTAGGTTTGGATTTAGACAACGTTGACATTCACGGGAGGGTTTACAATCATCCTCTAGGTAGATATGATGCGAGCACAATGCTGGATTGATCCCACGGAGATCCGAGATATTCCATCTTATGGCCTTGCAGTTTCTCTCAAGATCCTCTACCACGCAAGATTCTTGTTCAGCGGTCAACTGCGAGATGAGGATGACCGGAAACATTTGGGGGGGGCCCGCAAGGAAGGCATATTTTAACGTTGATGGTAAAACTTTGAGCTCAGGTGGGGTCTGAACCGGCTCTGTGATAACCTCTGCTACTATACTGGTAGACGATTTATGCTCTGTAGACTATCCACCTTGGCTATTGACGGCTCCGCAAGTAGAATATCTGATAGATCTGTAATGAATGATCTATGCTTAGAACAGAATGGCTCATCAGGGGTTCAATACTCTTATCAGTGAATGGCTCAGATATCTCAGCAATAATCTCAGAAAGATGTCTCTCATCTGTGCATAAATCAGTAAATTCAACAAATGGCTCAGATATCTGGATTTCAAAACTCTGCTCAAACTGCTCATCGGTAACTATCTCAATTGGACCACGAAGGGAACTCATGTCGACTGTACTTTCCAGATAGTCTTTTTGGGAAAGGAACTCTTGGGTTTCTATAAAATCCATGAAAAGATCTGTCTCTCTGAATTCAGCAAGAAAATCATAGTCATCTGGTTTTGATATAACTTACTCTGTATCATCTGCTGATGGTGGCGGTGATGGTCTAGGATCAGAGATCGTCTCAATTTTCACCTTGTCACTACGAGAGTGAAAGATGATCTCTTTAGTACCATAATCGACTGTCGCTTCGGTCGTTCGGAGGAACGATCGACCTAGTATGATCGGGGTATGGAGTAACGGTGCAGGTGTGTCCATATCCATGACAACAAAATCAACAAGGAATTTCATTCCCTGCACCGACACAATAATGTCCTCTAAAATGCCTTTTGGCCCCTTAATCGATCTATCAGCAAACTGCAGGATCATTCTAGTTGTTTTAAGAGGCCCTAACTGGAATTCAGTTAATAAAGAGGAAGGCATGAGATTAATGGAGGAACCGCTATCGAGAAGAGTATGATCAAATTCTTGATCAAAGATATGGCAACGGATGTGAGGTTCTCCCTTGTCTTTCTTTTTAGGCGGAAGGTTACTAATGGCATGAACTGTGGCCATGGTCAAGATGTGTTTCTCTGTTTCCTTTCTCTGTTCTTCCTTGGTTGACACTTTTGAGTACATGCCTCTTTCATTCCCTTTTTTACTGCAGGCATGTATTCCATGGCCTTAAGGAGTGGCATCTTTAAAAATATGTTCTGTAAGATCTCAACCACTCCAGGATCAGATAGTGTTGTTTTTAAATTTTGAATTTATTTAGCTTTGAGAGAAGAAGGAAATGGCACAGAATCAGAATAAACATGCAAACATCCATTTCCTTTATTCAAAGTAGAATCATCATGTACAAGAGGACAACCCGAATCAGTCTGTATAGTGTTGTCCAGTCTAGGTGAAGGAAAAACAGAATCTAAAACAGAACGGGATGTTGCTGCTGGTGAAGAGGAAGAATCTGTTACTGGTATATTCTCCCTTGCTGATGGTGATCTGCATCTGCTTGGTGAAGGTGGTGGTGAAGGCAGTGAAACTCCAGATGTGGGTGTTGCTATACTGGGCCACTCGACTGCTTGTGAAGGAGATGATGTAGAAGATGATGCTCTCTCAGTGGATCGATCTCCCAACCCCAGCTGCAGGCGGCTGCAATCTCCTACCGCTCCTGAGATGAATGGCATCAGATAAACATGTAAAATCAAGGGACATACCTATCTCAGGGGTGGGTGGGCCTTTGGCTACATGCTCCTTGCGTCTGAAGTTGTTGGGGTTGGCTTCAACCTGTGCTGGAATCAGTGTTTTGGTGGTGGTCAGGTCGTCAATCCGCTGAGTCAGTTCATTCATGTTCTTCATAAGCAGTGTAAGTTGTTCCGGTGCTGGATTGACTGAAGGGGCCTCAGGTTGCTCATTGACTGGTTGTCGCTGAGGCGGATAGTACGGAGGTTGTTGGTACCCATACGGATTCTGATAATAAGGAGGAGGAGGAGGATTATACTGTCCATAATATGCAGTCTGCAGATGGTTCGGATGAGGGAAATACAAAGACTGCTGCTAAGGCTGGCCTTGTCCCCAGTTTTGGAACTGAGGTGGAGACTGATACTGAGGCTGGAACTGCTGGTGCTGGTACTGGTACTGCTGCTGTTTGTCTCCCTAAAATTGGTGGCCGGGTCTCTGACCCTGTTGTGAACCCAACTGGCCTTGCCCTGACGGATGGGGCTGGTTTCGCTTACGGTCGAACCAGATACCATTCACCTCCTGAATACCAAGTGGAGGTGGAGACTGCTGCTCAGGAATGTAGGAAACTTCTTGTTGATACGGAACAATTGATGTGAATGCTGCTGAACCTGATCAGGCATCTGCACGTAGTAGACATGCTGAACTGTGGATGGTCCTCTGCTACTCTGCTTGGTGGAAGAAGTCTGCTCCCTAGTAGAGGTATTGGCTGCTTCATTCGTACTGTTTACTGCGCTGATCGAATTGACAAGAAGTTCCAGATTCTTTGTTATCTCATCCAGCTTATTCAGGTTCTTTGTCTTCTGCTCGATCACATGAAGCTTATCAAGTTCCTGGGATCACTTTTCAATAATGTCCACTTTGGTAGGTGGTTTCCAATGATGGCTGGGTCAGTGCTATCCAGCTTATCCACTTCTTTTGTTGCCATCATATTGACATCCTTGTGGGGTACTGCAGGGGTGGTGATGGGATGCTTCTGATTAAAGGACATCCTCGTCCTTATTGAAGTGACTTCCCCCACAAGCGGAATCTACTAGCTTCTGATTCTCAACGTTTAATCCCCCAAAGAAATTTTGTACAAGGATGGTCTTTGAAATATCATGATGGGGGTATTTCTCTGTCATATCTTTGAATCGTTCCCATGCCTCGCGAATAGGCTCTTGGGGCATCTGGGAGAAATTAGCAATTAAGAATCGCATTTAGTTGAGTCGTCCAAGTGGATAATACTTGTTCAGAAATGCGGACCTCAACTCATCCTGAGTAGTGACAACCTTCCCCAAGTGATTTAGCCAATACAACGTTTTGCCCATCAGTCTGAATGGAAAGGCGGTCATCTGTACTACCTCTAATTGGACATCCGGGTAAAGTACTGTTCCACAAATGCGACCGAACTGCTAGAGGTGTATATAAGGTTCTTCACTATTATTTTCATGGAATATTAGAAGAAGAGGCAAAATAATAGGCTTAAGCTCAAAATGCCCATGAACCACAGGGATTTGTATCCAAGAATTTATCTGTCCTGCCCCTGGATTATAAGCATCTTTTAGTGTAGGCTTAGGTTTTGTATGAGGTTCTTCTCCATTCCCACCTCCAGGGTTTCTGTTATCCCCCTCTCTCTTATATTCTCTTTCTTGTCTCAGCTCGAGAATCATATCTCTCAATGTGTTTTGAAAGTTAGTCTCCTCTGCTATTTGAGCTTGAATTGTCTAGATGGAGGCTAACATGGTGCTGTTGATCTCGCTCTGCTCCGACATGGTTCCCTTTCCCTTTGGTGGCATCAAGTGTTCAATGTCTGACTTTGAAAATGTGCATGATATTCGATTAGTACTCATAATTAATGGAGTCTCTGATATTAATTCGAGATTAAAGCCAATCTCAAAAAGTGGATTGATGGATGTTGTGAACGGCGAAGTGGGGGAATAGGAATATTCGTGAAGTGAGTCTCCCCGAATAGAAGGTGAATGGCTCGGAGTGTAGAATGAGTTCGCAGAGTCTGAACGAGAAATACTCCGGTCCGACATCTTCGAAATCAATAGGCAGGATGCGAGAACACGAGGGTCAATGCAAGAGTGAAAGTGAATGAATGTGCAAATTGCGTAGAAGGATCTTTACTGCAAACAAGCAAACACAATACAAACCTCCAGTTCACCAACTCAACTCAATGTGAAGACCGTGAAGGTTTGGTCAATTATCTTATCAATTTTAGAGTTTTGTGACAATACAATCTATCAGAGCGGTTAAAGAAAGCAGTTAGGAACCCAATGCTCTCAAGAGACTGGCCTAATCTAAAGTTAGATCTTTCTCAGCCAGTATGAATTGCGGACCGTTTACCGGCTACCCGATCAATTCAATCTGTTAAGGACGTCACGGGCCGTTTTACCGACTATCGGAGAGATCCTCACTGGAGAACGACTAACCCAAGATAGTAGTCTGAAAAGAGTTCGGGCGTGGCTCTATCCTAGTGTGTGGGTCACTCTCTCGCTCAAGCAAACCAAACAATGAGGGGGTTACTCTCCCCAAAACAATGATTTTTCCTTGTATTTTTAGGGTCAAGTTTTCTTTAGCAGTCTCGATTTTAGCAGTTATCACTTGGTTTAAAATATTTTCAAAGAATCGCCTACCGAGTGTCCAATTTCCTTTTTAACTTATATGAGTGAAAACAAGGAAGGAGATCAGAAATGCCAATGTGATATTAAAAACAATGATGCATGCAGGAGTTAGAGATGCGTACCTTGTCGCCAGCACTCTACATGCAAGTGATATGCGCAGAATTTAAATAAACTATCCTATATGCAAATGCAAGTGAACTGTCCTAGATGATAGCTTCTATTAACGGGCAAGAACAAGTTAATTTGACTAGGTCCAAATTACGCTCTAGTCTATAGGCACAGAAATTTCTTGTTTATGATGTTTGGGCCTAATTAATTACCTGACTCAAGCAAATTAATTAAAGCAATCAAGTGGTATCTCAAGAAATCCGCGGGAAAAAAAGAAAAATTAAGTCGATGAAAACAAAATCCGAGAGGTCCACCAAGTGCACCGGCACTTAGCGAAACAAACCCTGCAACAAATGAATGTCCTTTTACAGAATTCAAATGGTAGAAAATAAAAACTCTCTCTCTCTTTTAAAATATTAGTTTTCTCTCAATTCTTATTCTCCTCATCTCACGCTATCCTGCGGCTTGGTGAAGAATCAAGCCGCCTCCACGTCGCTTGGGTGCTTCGGCTCTCCTAGGATCGCCTCCTTCGCTCCGCAGGCCCTCGCAAGAAAAAGAAAAGAGAATGTGTAAGAAATACAATTATCAAAATGAGAAAAAATGAAATGAATGCAGTGGATATAAACTATGAAGTGAATGGCAAAATGTAAACAAATAGTTACAACCAAGAATAGCATGTCAAAAGAGAAACCTAACTGCCCTCGTCGTGCCTCCCCGGCAACGGCGCCATTTTGTTGTGCACGGAATCTTTGGGGGTTGGAAATTATTGGTAAAACTATAGGTCGTTTATATCCCCAAAAAACCTGTAACAAACAAACAAATATTTTTTGATTTTTGCTACTTATTAACCTGTATAGTGGATAGGGTCGAACTCTGGGAGGCTACAAATCCCGAGGGTTATTCAATTAATCAAAAATTAATTTACAGAAAATAGGAATCTCAACGAATAACTATCTTTGGTTTGTGATTTTTTTATCTTTTTAATTTTTTTAATTTTTTTTATTTTTTATATTTTCTGATTTTTAATTTTTTTATGATTTTAATTTTGCAATTTTTTTTAATTTTCAATAATAACACGAAGCAGTATTCACAAGATCAAAAATACGCACACCAACTCTTTTTGTAATATTTCAATTTATCAAAAAAATACTCAAAAAAATCCAGAGAAAAGATTTTTGGGTTTTAAAAGTTTTGAAATATTTTTGAGAATTTTTGTGGAATTTTCAGATGTTTCTATATTTTTTAAAAATCAAACAATGATAAAATACGAAAATGTGCACAGCCTGGAGTAATTTGCAACTTAAAAATATTTTAAGTATCTAAAACTCCTGAAAATTATTTTTAGGATAAACTAGAAGAAATTATCTGCAAACAGGAACTGAAATCACTATTTTTGGATTTCTGTAGAATTTTCTGTGATTTTTATAAGATTTTTGATGTTTTCAATTTTTTGGGTTTTATAATAATTAATGCGTGAAAATTGGTTTGAAATTAAAAGACAATGAAAGAGACCTACTCTAATTTTTTGGAATTTTTAGAGTTATTTTCGAATTTTTATGAATTTTTGAATTTCAAGAAGACAAAATGACACTGTTTTTTATTTTTTAAAAATATCAAATGAAATCAAAATGCAACGAAAAATTTATGCTAAGAGATAATCACATCAGGAGCATAGCATAATTTTTGCAAGATTTTTAGATCACAAATAACATTTATTTCATTCAAATAGAGTACGCAAGTTTTGGTTCTGCAGTTCAGGGACTAAAATGTAAATAAGTTTTGTTTTTGTATCAAATAACTAATAAAAATAAATCACTAGGGAGAAAGCGCAATTTTACAAATATACCACGTGCATGGCATGTGCTGGAGGCTGGCAGAGACTATTTTGCAACTTTGAAAAACTTTGGAGGCTCAACTGCAAATTTTCCAAATATATTTTTTAACTAAAACCCTAGTAAGGGTTTCGTTCTTTCGTTCCTTCAATCACAAGGGGCACCAAGGGGGCGCCGCCCTTCTTCTTCGGCAAGGAGGGGCCACTGGCAGGCGCGGCGGGAGTTCATGCGTCGAGCAGGAGGTGGAGGAGCGGCGGCCAGCGCACGGCGGGCGCGGGCATGGCGCTAGGCGGTGACGAAGTGCAAATGGCTGATCGGAGGGGCGGCCGAGGGGTGCGACTGCGATGTCTCCTGGAGGTCGCCGACACGGGGCGTGGGGCTGAAGGGTCTGCAGCGCGGGGGTGCGTCTTCGTGGCGGGGGCTAGTCGAGGAAGCGGAGGTGCGGGAGGCTCCGCGCGGCTGGAGGACTGGGCCACGTGCGGGTGTCGGATGCGAATGGAAGCACTTGGGCGACGCTGCGCGCGGAGCTCCATCCAGGCAGAGGACAGCTGAGGGCGATCACGTTGTAGCGGAGGGGCGGCCCTGGGCGCATGGAGGGCGTGGAAGCTTTAGAGGCGGAGGCGGAGGAGTTCCTTCCTGGCGGTGGCGGTGGGGTGGAACTGGGCGCCTGGAGGGCGTGCTCCGTTTTTTTAAATATTTTTTAAATTTATTTTTTTATGTTATGGAAATTGTAAACAGTAAAAGAAAAACTCTTTTTTTTTGTAAATCCGAAAATAGGAAAAAAATATAGAAATCTCCTTTTTTATATGGTTTTTATTTTTTTTCTTTTTTTTATGATCATGCAAAACAAACGTTAGAGAAAATGAAACAAATTTTTTTATTTACAAATCGGAAAAATGAACGAGGATTCAGCAGAAATGAGGGATTCGAATCCGATCTCCGGCCACCGTCCGCGGCTGGAGTTGAGAGATCGTGGACAATAGAAATAGAACGTGTGGGGATCGAGAAAGTGAGATGAAAAATCGAGTTGGTGGCGGAATAAATCGTGGCGGATTTTAAGATCTAGATAAACAAAAAATGACAACGAGATGAAAATGCGAGAAATAAGCTACGATTAACCTAGATAAACATAAGAAAAATGTGGATCTCACCTTAGGAGCGGAAAAGGACCGTGATCGCTTCGACAAGGCCGACTGGCTGTCACCGGACGGCTTAGAGACTAGGCAACTTTCTCGACGAATTTTTCTCGGAGATCGGGCTCCTCTCTCTAAAGATTGATCAAGTTGAAATGAGGGACAAGGAGCCATATACATAGAAAAGATAGAATGAAATTTGAATTTTTGATTTTTTTTGGATAAAGAGAGATGAAAATTGAAATGAATTTTTGAATTTTTGGATAAAGAGAGAGGAAAATTGAAATGAATTTTTGAATTTTTTTAGTGGAAGAGATAAGAGAGATGAAATGAGATAAAATAAAAGAGATAAAACTATTTACAAAATTATCTATTTTTTTTGAATTTTTGTCACTTCTTTATTTGAATTAAAAAAATGTTATTTTTTATTTTTTTATGGAGGTTAATTAAAAATGGCAACTATATACATATACTATATACATATATGACATTATATACAATGGTAAATGAGGAAATTAGCCTTTTTTATTTTAAGAATTTTATACTTTTTTATTTTTTTTATTTTAAATAATTAGTAAAAAATAATTTACAAATATATACAAATACAATATGCACAAAATACATGTGAAAATTGCACAAACCACCCCGGAAAGCCAACTTTTTACTCGTAATTCCAAAAATTATGAAATCACAGCCATTTTGAAGATAATTTAATTTAGAATCCAATGGAAGTGAAATTGATTCAATTTGAGCTCATATGGAGCCAGAATTGGTCTTTCAAATAGTGCTTAGTGGCTTTTTCCAAATGTAGTTACTTTTATTCTGTACATGATTTAATTGTGCAATCATTTTTATTAATTAGGACACATTTTTATTTATAACTTTGGTTTTGAAAGTGATTTAGTTTGAGGTCAATTAATGCACAAATAAATTAGTGTCAGATTTATATAGATATACATGAAATAAGTGAGACGTATTTACAACAACACACACACAATTTTTTTTGGATTTTCTGCTTAAGGACCCTATCTCCCCCTACTTTATTCCTGGTCAATCAGGTCAAGTCTTGACCTTCTCTCAGGGGTTCGGGTCAACCTGTACCTATTACATATATACACTCTTCCATTTTTATTTTCTTTTTTTTTCTTGTCTTTATTTTTCCTTTCTTTCTTTATTTATTTATTTTAGGTTAATATTAGTAATAAGTATACAATATTTACACAGATGCAAGTTAGTAAGAATATGGAGTTAGTGTTATATGCAGGTGTTTTATAAGGGATTTTAAGCTAAAATAAATGAATAAAGATGATGAATCTGCACGAATCGCAGATTCATCATCCCCCTATGCTCTACCTTTGCTAGTCCCTTAGCAAACACTTATTTGAAAGAATAAGTGAAGAAAAAGAAAAAGAAAAAGAAAGGGAAAATAAAGAAAGTAGGACAACATTGAGTATTGAACTTATCTTCATGAAATTGTAGTTTGGAGCTCTGTCGGACCTTTGGATTATTAGTGTGTCGGAACTTCTGTGAGACTTAGAATTTTAAAATTGACAGCGTTCAACTTCGACACATCATTATCACAGTTTTGGCTCAGAAGTCATCTTAGATCAATCCTCTTCCCAGAGTATACCCTATGAACATTGAGAAAATGACTCATGTGTGTGAAAGGTTTTAGCTCTTCCCATCCACAATGCCAGACTACCATGAAAATCTCCTCTCCAGTAACTCGTCCTCGGGGAGTCAGGTATTTCCTTCTAAGGTCTGTCGCACTGTGTTCACAATCGAATTGGGGGAGAAGTTAGAAGAAGGAGAAAAGAACTAATGGGTGGCCAATGTAGTCACCTCTCCTTGTGGAGCTAGCCAGTGTAGCCGAGTCTCCACCAAGATCTGCATGTTTCTTGAAGCTAGGACCTTTTTGGTCAGATATTTATTTTGTAGTGGCTTCATTGTATTTGGATTTTTGGTGGTTCTGCTTCGATCTTGTTGTGCCCCTACGGATATAGAATCTTTTTGTTTCCGTACATTTTTTAAGGTCTTAGAAAAAATTGTGCCCATCCGTCCATCCCTTTTCTGAAGCTTTATTTCAACCCGTACTCCGGTCTTTAGATTTTCACGCTACCAGAAAAGAAACTCACACAGTCTTCCAACATCCCGTCTGAGTTGAGCTAAGTGCATAGTGCAAGAGTGCAAATTAATTCCCTATTCCGGAGTTGTACCCAGAATGAAGATACCAGGTTAGACACTAAGAGTCAAACGCTGCACATTGTCATGTGGAACTCAAACAATTAAGTCAAAGACCTGAAGCTTCTAAAATCCTATTTCTCGGTGAAGTTCGTTTGAAAATTAGGTGGATTAAGATTCAATTAAGCTCCATTCTTCAATTTTATTCCAGACATAGTTTAAATGTCAATACTATCCTGAAAAATGCACATGCAACAGCAACATATGAACAATGCAAGGGTTTTTTTTGAAAAGGAATAATTCACATGTGAAAACAACATTTTTTAAACAATTTTCTAATTTTGAATTTTTTATGGATTTCTGGAGGAAAAATATAGATGTGAAAGATAGGTTTTTTTAAATTATGCAAATTTTTATAGATTTTTGGTTTTGTAGTTTTTTTAAAGGAAAAAGGGTTAGTAAAATATATACAAGATTTTTTTTGTTTGTTTGTTTTTTTGTGTTTTTTTGTATATTTTTTTGTTTTTTTATTTGTTTTGTTTTTTTTTGTTTTTGTTTTTGTTTTGTTTTTTTATTGTGTTTTTTTGTTTTTTTTTCACACACGTGTATTTTACAAAATTATACACATAACCCCCCAAATACATGTATTTAAAAGTACAAGTTATGTCTAAAGTATGTATACAATATATACGACACCCCCCTATACTTAGCTCGAACTATGTCCTCATAGTGATCAGAGAGCGAAAAAGGAAGACGTAACTCATGCTAAGTATAGAAAAGTGAAAAGACTCCTATGCTACAATGACTCAAAGAAAGGATAAAAAGAAGAGAAGTTGATGATCCCCCTATACTTAGGATCAAGTAATCCTAAGTATAGTAGAGTGTACAAAAGGGGAAAACCGATGAAGAGAATGTAC
Source organism: Ottelia alismoides (assembly GCA_037367405.1). Lineage (NCBI taxonomy): Eukaryota > Viridiplantae > Streptophyta > Magnoliopsida > Alismatales > Hydrocharitaceae > Ottelia > Ottelia alismoides. The sequence goes on along the minus strand of JAZKJV010008895.1, from coordinate 242,114 downwards.
AGACTCAAAAATAAAAAGACACGATATGAACAACATCACCCCCTCCCCATACTTAAGGTAGAGTATCCATAAGTATATGCAACAACAAGAGTGATGAACAGGACAAATATGAACAACACAAATTGTTCACCCCTCCCCCCTATACTTAGGATAGAGCACATCCTAAGTATAGCATATATACATACACGGAAAAGGGGTGAAGGATAAAACGGGAGAAGAAAGAGTAAAACGAAAGGATATACAAGAGGAGTGGATGATCATGTATCAGACGCAGAAGATGGAATCAAACGATCATCATCTGATACCACAGATATCGAATCAACAACGGACAGGAATGTATCATGATCTAGATATGGCTTCAGCAACTGTCCGTTCACAACAAATGGCAGTGCGTCAGATGACAATCCAGATATGACAATACTCCCATTGTCATGCACATCTCTCACGATGAACGGTCCTGAACACTTGCTTTTCAATTTTCCTGGAAACAACTTCAACTTAGCATCAAATAACAAAACTTTCTGATCAGGGAAGAAAGTCTTTCTTCAGATGTGTTTATCATGCAAGCGCTTGACTTTCTCCCTATACATAAGTGAGTTATCGTATGCAAAGTCTCGAAATTCCAGTAACTTGTTCAAATCCAACTTCATGTTCTTTCCTGCCTTCTCATAGTCTAAATTGCATATACGGAGTGCCCATAAAGATTTGTGAATTAATTCCATGGGCAGGTGGCAAGGCTTTCCATATACCAATCTGTAGTGGGACATACCCAAAGGAGATTTGTACGCCGTCTGATAAGCCCGCAGAACTGAATCAAGCATCTGGGACCAGTTCTTCCTATCTGGACATAAAAGTTTCCGCAATATCGTCTTGATCTCCCTATTGAATCTTCTGCCAAGCCATTAGTCTGAGGGTGGTAAGGAGACGCAACTTTGTGCTCAATGGTGTACTCCTTCGCAAGCTTCTTTACTTCTCTATTAATGAAATGGCTTCCCCCATCTGAAATAAGTATTTTGGGAATACCAAACCGCACAATAATATGGTCCTTGAGAAAGAAACACACTGTACGACTATCGGTGTCTCGGGTGGGGATAGCCTCCACCTATCGACTAACATAATCCACGGCGAGCAGGATGTACTGAAATCCCTGACTGATAGGAAATGGGCCCATGAAATCTATGCCCCAAGCATAAAAAACATCAGAAATTTGTATATATCTTAGGGGCATGGTATCTTTGGAACCAACAGTTCCTCCAATTTTCTGATAATCAGTACAACCTCGAACATACTCTGTAGCATCCTTAAACAATCTGGGCCACCATAGGCCACACTGTAAAACCTTTGATGTTGTGCGCTTCCCCGAATGATGCCCACCAGATTCTAGTTTGTGACAGTGCTCAAGTACATTGGTGTGTTCCTCCTGAGGAATGCACCTTCTCCAGATACAATATGCACCCTCGCGAAATAGGTACGGATCCTCCCACTGGTAATAATGAATCTCTAACAAAAATCTGTCTACCTTGTACTTCGGCCAATCCTGTGGAACTTTCATGGAGACAAGATAGTTCACAATATCAGCATACCAGGGGAGTGAGTCCACAGACAAAATGGCCTCATCTGGAAAGGTTTCGGAAATAGAAATCATGTTCTGCTCGGAAATCTCTATGTCTGTGATACGGGAAAGGTGATATGCCACAATGTTTTTCACTCCAGGTTTATCTCGAATCTCTAAATCAAATTCCTGGAGAATAAGGATCCATCTGATAAGGCGTGGTTTGGCATCCTTCTTTGCCTGTAAGTATCGTATGGCAGTGTGATCCGTGTACACAATAACGTGTGAATCGATGAGGTAAGATCTGAACTTTTCTAGCCCAAACACAACTGCTAACATCTCCTTCTCTGTAACTGTATAATTCCACTGTGCTTCATCCAGAGTCTTGCTAGCATAGTGTATAGAAAATGGTACCCCATCCCTTCTCTATCCTAAAACGCTCCAACTGCGAAATCTGATGCATCTGTCATGATCTCAAAAGGAAGAGACCAATCAGGTGGCTGTAAGACAAGATCACTAGTAACCATTTCTTTCATCTTATTGAATGCAAGGAGAACTTTCTCATCGATAACAAAATCAGTCTCCTTACACAGAATCTCAGTCAAAGGTCTGGCGATTTTGCTAAAGTCCTTTATGAATCGCCTATAAAATCCTACATGTCCCAAAAATGACCTAAGCTGCTTCAAATTCTGTGGTGGCTCTAACTTGGAAATAACATCAATCATAGTCGGGTAAACCTTCATACCATGTTTGGAGATGACATGGCCCAATACAATCCCATTAGTCACCATAAAGTGACTCTTCTCCCACGAGAGTACTAGGTTTACCTCACAATAACATTGAAGAACTCAGTCTAAATGAGCAAGACATGTGTCAAAACTAACCCCGTAGACCGAGAAATCGTCCATGAAGATTTCAAGAAAATTACCCACCATGTCGGCAAAAACGGCCAACAAACACCTTTGAAATGTAGCGGGGGCATTACACAATCCAAAGGGCATCTGTATAAAGGCATAAGTGTCAAACGGACAAGTGAAAGTAGTTTTCTCCTGATCCTCATGAGCGATATCAACTTGGTTGCATCCTGAGTACCCATCCAAGAAGTAAAAGAACTCTTTCCCTACCAACCTCTCAATAATATGATCAATAAAGGGCAGTGGAAAGTGATCCTTCTTGGTAGCTGAGTTCAGGCGTCGGTAATCTACACAGACACGCCATGAAGTAGGTACCTGGGTCAGAATCTCCTCACCGCGGTCATTCCTTACAATCGTAATCCCTGATTTCTTTGGGCCACATGTAAAGGGCTGACCCATTTGGAATCTGAAATGGGATATATAAAGCCAACATCACACCATTTCTTGATCTCCTTCATGACAACCTCCCTTAGGTTTGAATTTAGATGGCGCTGACATTCACGGGAGGGTTTATAGTCATACTCTAGGTAGATATGATGAGAGCACAACGCTGGATTGATCCCACAGAGATCTGAGATATTCCATCCTATGGCCTTGCGGTTTCTCTCAAGAACCTCTCGCATGCGAGATTCTTGTTCAGTGGTCAACTGCGAGCTGAGGATGACCGAAAACATTTGGGGGGGACCCGCAAGGAAGGCATATTTCAACGTTGATGGTAAAACTTTGAGCTCAGGTGGGGTCTGAATCGGCTCTGCGATAACCTCTTCTACTGTACTGGTAGACGACATGTGATCTGTGCTCTGTAGACTATCCACCTTGGCTATTGACGGCTCCGCAAGCAGAATATCTGATAGATCTGTAATGAATGATCTATGCTCAGAAAGGAATGGCTCATCAGGATGTTCAATACTCTTATCAATGAACGGCTCAGATATCTCAGCAATAATCTCAGAAAGATGTCTCTCATCTGTGAATAAATCAGGAAATTCAACAAATGGCTCAGATATCTGAATTTCAGAACTCTGCTCAAACTGCTCATCGGTAACTGTCTCAATTGGACCACCAAGAGAACTCATGTCGATTGTACTTTCCAGATAGTCCTTTTGGGAAAGGAACTCCTGGGTATCTATAAATTCCGTGAAAATATCTGTCTCTCTGAATTCGGCAAGAAAATCACAGTCATCTCATTCTGATATAACTTTCTCTGTATCATCTGCTGCTGCTGGTGGTGATGGTCTAGGATCAGAGATCGTCTCAATTTTCACCTTGTCACTACGAGAGTGAAAGATGATCTCTCCAGTACCATAATTGACTGATGCTTCGGCCGTTCGGAGGAATGGTCATCCTAGTATGATCGGGGTATGGAGTAACGGTGCAGGTGTGTCCATATCCATGGCAACAAAATCAACAGGGAATTTCATTCCCTACACCGTTACAATAACGTCCTCTAAAATGCCTCTTGGCCTCTTAATCGATCTATCAGCAAACTGAAGGATCATTCTGGTTGTTTTAAGAGGCCCTAAATGGAATTCAATTAATAAAGAGGAAGGTAAGAGATTAATGGAGGAACCACTATCGAGAAGAGTACGATCAAATTCTTGATCAAAGATATGGCAACAGATGTGAGGTTCTCCCTTGTCTTTCTTTTTCGGCAGAAGGTTACTGATGGCATGAACTGTGGCCATGTAAAGATGTGTTTCTGTGTTTCCTTTCGTCTATTCTTCCTTGGTTGACGCTTTTGGGTACATGCCTTTTTCATTCCCTTTTTTACTGTAGGCGTGTATTCCATGGCCTTAAGGAGTGGCATCTCTAAAAATATGTTCTCTAAGATCTCAACCACTCCAGGATCAGATAATGTTGTTTTTAATTTTTGATTTTTTTTAGCTTTGCAGGCAGAAGGAAATGGCACAGAATCAGAATAAACATGCAAACGTTCATGTCCTTTATTCAAAGTAGAATCATCATGTACAAGAGGTCAACCAGAATCAGTATGTATAGTGTTGTCCAATCTAGGTGAAGGAAAAATAGAATGTAACATAGAACAGGATGTTGCTGCTGGTGAAGAGGAAGAATCTGCGACTGGTATATGCTCCCTTACTAATGGTGATCTGAATCTACCTGGTGAAGGTGGTGGTGAAGGCGGTGAAACTCCAGATGTGGGTGCTGCTATACTGGGCCTCTCAACTGCTGGTGAAGGAGATGATGTAGAAGATTATGCTCTCTCAGTGTATCGATCTCCCAACCCCAACTGATGTGTAGGCGGCTGCAATCTCCTACCACTCCTGAGATAAATGACGTCAAATAAACAAGTAAAATCAAGGGACATACCTGTCTCAGGGGTGGGTGGGCCATTGGCTACCTACTCCTTTCGTCTGAAGTTGTTGGGGTTGGCTTCAACCTGTGTTGGAATCAATGTCTTAGTGGTGGTCAGGTCGTCAATCCGCTGAGTCAGTTCATTCATGTTCTTCATAAGCAGTGTAAGTTGGTCCGGTGCTGGATTGACTGAAGGGGCCTCAAGTTGATCATTGACTGGCTATCGCTGAGGCTGATAGTACGGAGGCAGTTGGTACCCATAAGTATTCTGATAATAAGGAGGAGGAGGGGGCGTATACTATCGATAATATGTAGTCTATTGCTGGTTCGGAAGAGGTATATACATCGACTGTTGTTGAGACTAGCCTTGTCTCCAGTTTTGGAACTGAGGTGGAGACTGATACTGAGGCTAGAACTGTGGTGCTGATATTGGTACTGCTGTTGTCTGCCTCCTTGAAATTGGTGGGCTGGTCTCTGAGCCTGCTGTGAACCCAACTGGCCTTGCCCTGACGGACGGGGCTGGTTTCGCTCACAGTCAAACCAGATACCATTCACCTCCTGAATACCAGGTGGAGGTGGAGACTGCTGCTCAGGAGTGTAGGAAACTTCTTGTTGATACGGAACTATCTGATGTAAACGCTGTTGAACCTGATCAGGAGTCTGCACGTAGTAGACATGCTTAACTGTGGATGGTCCTCCGCTACTCTGCTGGGGGGAAGAAGTCTGCTCCCTAGTAGAGGTATTGGCTTCTTCATTCGTACTGTGGAGTGTGTTGATCGAATTGACAAGAAGTTCCAGATACTTTGTTATCTCATCCTTCTTATCCAGGTTCTTTGTCCTCTGCTCGATCACATGAAGCTTATCAAGTTCCTGGGATCGCTTTTCAATAATGTCCACTTTGGATATGTGGTTTCCAATGATGGTCAGGTTAGTGTTATCCACCTTATCCACTTCTTTTGTTGTCGTCATATTGACATCCTTGTGGGGTACTGCAGGGGTGGTGACGGGATGCTTATGAAAAGCACGTGAAGAAGAAAGAGCTGCTGAACTTTCCGCCATCTCCTCAAAAATTTGGTAAAGGACATCCTTGTCCTTATTGAAGTGACTTCCCCCACAAGCGGCATCTACTAACTTCTGATTCTCAACGCTTAATCCCCCAAAGAAATTTTGTACAAGGTTGGTCTTTGGATCATGAGGGGGGTATTTCTCCGTCAGATCTTTGAATCGTTCCCATGCCTCGTGAATAGGCTCTTGGGGCATCTGGGAGAAATTAGCAATTAAGGATCGCATTTGGTTGAGTCGTCCAAGTGGATAATACTTGTTCAGAAATGCGGACCTCAACTCTTCCCAAGTAGTGACAACCTTCCCCGAGTGATTTAGCCAATACAATGCTTTGCCCATCAAACTGAATGGAAAGGCGGTCATCTGTACTACCTCTAATGGGACATTCAGGTAGTGTATTGTTTCACAAATTCGATCGAACTGCTGGAGGTGTATATAAGGTTCTTCACTAATATTTCCATGGAATATTGGGAGAAGAGGCAAAATAGTAGGCTTAAGCTCAAAATGCCCATGAACCGTAGGGATTTGTATCCAAGAATTTGTTTGTCCTGCCCCTGGATTATAAGCATCTTTTAGTGTAGGCTTAGGTTCTGTATGAGGTTCTTTTCCATTCTCACCTCCAGGGTTCCTGTTATCCCCCTCTCTCCTATCTTCTCTTTCCTGTCTCAGCTCGAGAATCATCTCTCTCAATGTCTTATGAAAGTTAGTCTGCTCTGCTGTCTGGGCTTGAATTGTCTGGATGGAGGATAACATGGTGTTGTTGATCTCGCTCTGCTCCAACATGGTTCCCTTTCCCTTTAGTGGCATCAAGTGTTCAGTGTTTGACTCTGAAATGTGCATGATACTCGATTGGTACTCAGAATTGATGGAGTCTCGGATATTAATTCAAGATTAAAGCCAATATCAAAAAGTGGATTGATGGATGTTGTGAACGGCGAAGTGGGGGAAGAGGAATATTCGTGAAGTGAGTCTCCCCGAATAGAAGGTAAACAGCTCGGAGTGTAGAATGAGTTCGCAGAGTCCGAACGAGAAATACTTCGATCCGACATCTTTGAAATCAATAGGTAGGATGCGAGAACACGAGGGTCAACGCAAGAGTGAAAGTGAATGAAGGCGCAAATTGCGCAGAAGGATCTTTACTGCTAGCAAGCAAACACAATACAAACCCCCAGTTCACCAACTCAACTCAATGTGAAGACCGTGAAGGTTCGATCAATTATCTTGTCAATTTTAGAGTTTGGTGACAATACAATCTATCAGAGCAGTTAAAGCGAGCTGTTAGGAACCCAATGCTCTCAAGAGACCAGCCTAATCCCAAAGTTAGATCTTTCCCAGCCAGTATGAATTGCGGACCATTTACCGGCTACCCGATCAATTCAATCTGTTAAGGACATCACGTACCGCTTTACCGGCTACCGGAGAGATCCTTACTGGAGAACAACTAACCCAAGATAGTAGTCTAAAAAGAGTTCGGGCGTAGCTCTATCCTAGTGTGTGGGTCGCTCTCTCGCTCAAGCAAACCAAACAATGAGGGGGTTATTCTCCCCAAAACAACGATTTTTCCTTGTATTTTTTAGGGTCGAGTTTTCTTTAGCAGTCCCAGTTTTAGCAGTTATCACTTGGTTTAAAATATTTTCAAAGAATCGCCTACCGAGTGTCCAATTTTCTTTTTAACTTATGTGAGTGAAAACAAGGAAGGAGATCGGAAATGCCAATGTGCGATTAAAAACAATGATGCATGCAGGGGTTAGAGATGCGTACCTTGTCACCAGCACTCCACATGCAAGTGATCCGCGCAGAATTTAAATAAACTATCCTATATGTAAATGCAAGTGAACCGTCCTAGATGATAGCTTCTATTAATGGGCAAGAATAAGTTAATTTGGCTAAGTCCAAATTATGCTCTACTCTATAGGTACAGAAATTTCTTGTTTATGGTGTTTGGACCTAAATAATTACCTGACTTAAGCAAATTAATTAAAGCAATCAAGAGGTATATCACGAAATCCACAGGAAACAAAGAAAAATAAAGGCGACGAAAACAAAACCAGTGAGGTCCCCCAAGTACACCGGCACTTGGCGAAACAGACCCCGCAATAAATGAATGTCCTTTTATAGAGTTCAAATGGTAGAAACTAAAAACTCTCTTTCACTTTTAAAATATTTTTTCTCTCAATTCTTCTTCTCCTCTTCTCACGCTATCATGCGGCTTGATGAAGAATCAAGCTGCCTCAACGTTGCTTGGGTGCTTCGGCTCTCCTAGGATCGCCTCCTTCGCTCCGCAGGCCGTCGCAAGAAAAAGAAAAGAGAATGTGTAAGAAATACAATTATTAAATATGAGAAAAAATAAAATGAATGCAGTGGATATAAACAATGAAGTGAATGGTAAAAATGTAAACAGATATTTACAATCAAGAATAGCAGGTAAAAAGAGAAACCTAACTACCCTTGTCGTGCCTCCCCGGCAACGGCGCCATTTTGTTGTGCACGGAATCTTTGGGGGTTGGAAATTATTGGTATCCCCAAAAACCCGTGACAAACAAACAAATATTTTTTTATTTTTGCTACTTATTAACATGTACAACGGACATGGTCGAACTCAAGGAGGCTACAAATCCCGAGGGTCATTCAATTAATCAAAAATTAATTAAGAGAAAAACAGGAATCTCAACGAACAACTATCCTTGGTTTTGTGAATTTTTTATCTTTTTATTTTTTTTAATTTTTTTATTTTTATATTTTCTTATATTCAATTTTTTTGTGATTTTGATTTTGCAATTTTTTTTAATTTTCAAAAATAACACGAAGCAGTATTTACAAGATCAAAAATATGCATACCAACTCTTTTTGTAATTTTTCAATTAATCAAAAAAATACTCAGAAAAAATCCAGAGAAAATATTTTTGGGTTTAAAAGTTTTGAAATATTTTAAAGAATTTTTGTAGAATTTTCAGATGTTTTTGTATTTTTCTAAAAATCAAATAGTGATAAAATATAAAAATGTGCATAGCCTGGAGTAATTTGCAACTTAAAAATATTTTAAGTGCCCAAAACTCCGGGAAATTATTTTTAAGATAAATTTGTAGAAATTACCTACAAATAGGAACTGAAATCACTATTTTTGGATTTTTTGTAGAATTTGATGTGATTTTTATAAGATTTTTGACGTTTTTTAATTCTTTTGGGTTTTATATATAATTAATTCGAGAAAATTGGTCAGAAATTAAAAGACAATGAAAGAGTCCTACTCTAATTTTTTGGAATTTTTAGTGCTATTTTCGAATTTTTATGAATTTTTTATTTTCAGGAAGATAAAATGACACTATTTTTTTAAAAAAAAATATCAAATGAAATCAAAATGCAATGAAAAATTTATGCTAAGAAGATAATCACATCAAGAGCATACCACAATTTTTGCAAGATTTTTAGATCGCAAATAACATTTATTTCAATCAAATAGAGGACGCAAGTTTTTGTTCTGTAGTTCATGGACTAAAATGTAAATAAGTTTTGTTTTTGTATCAAATAACTAATAAAAATAAATCACAAGGGAGAAAGCGCAATTTTACCAATATACCACGTGCATGGCATGTGCTGGAAGCTGGCAGGGACTATTTTGAAACTTTGAAAAATTTGGAGGCTCTTACTACAAATTTTCCAAATATATTTTTTTAACTAAAACCCTAGCAAGGGTTTCGTTCTTTCATTCCTTCATTCACAAGGGGCACCAAGGGGGCGTCGCCCTTCTTCTTCGGCAAGGAGGGGCTGCTGGAGGGTGCGGCGGGAGTGCACGCGTCGAGTGGGAGGTGGAGGAGCGGGGGCCAGCGTGCGGCGGGCACAGGCGTGGCGCCAGGCGGTGGCGAAGCGCGAGTGGCTGATCGGAGGGGCGGCCGAGGGGTGCGGCTGCGACGTCACCTGGAGGTCGCTGACACAGGGCGCGGGGCTGAAGGATCTGCAGCGCGGGGTCGCGTCTTCGTGGCGGGGGCCGGTCGAGGAAGCGCAGGTGCGGGCGGCTCCGGGCGGCTGGATTACCGGGCCGTGCGCGGGTGTCGGAGGCGGAGAGAAGCGCTCGGGCGGCGCTGCGTGCGGAGCTCCATCCAGGTAGAGGGCGATCACGCTGTAGCAGAGGCAGAGGGGAGGCCCCGGGCACCTGGAGGGCGTGGAAGTTTCAGAGGCGGAGTCTGAGGAGTTCCCTCCTAGCGGTGGCGGTGGGGCGGCCCTAGGCGCTTGGAGGGCGTGCTTTGTTTTTTATATATTTTTTTGTTTTTATTTTTATTATGTTATGGAAATTATAAGCAATAAAAGAATTTTTTTTGTAAATATGAAAATAGGAAAAAAATATAGAAATCCCCTTTTTATATGTTTTTTTCTTTTTTTATATGATCCTGTAAAATAAACGTTTGAGAAAACGAAACAAATTTTTTTATTTACAAATCGAAAGAGTAAAGGGGATTCGACGGAAATGAGGGATTCGAATCTGATCTCCGGCCACCATATGCAATCGAAGTTGAGAGATCATGGACGGTAGAAATAGAACGTGTGGAGATCGAGAAAGTGAGATGAAAAATCGAGTCGGTGGCGGAATAAATCATGGCTGATTTTAAGATCTAGATAAACAAAAAATGATAACGAGATAAAAATGCGAGAAGTAAACTACGATTAACCTAGATAAACATAAGAAAAATGTGGATCTCACCTTAGGAGCAGAAAAGGACCGTGATCGCCTCAACATGGCCGACTCGCTGTCACCGGATGGCTTGGAGACTAGGCAACTTTCTTGACAAAATTTTTCTCAGAGATCGGGCTCCTCTCTCTAAAGATTGATCAAGTTGAAATGAGGGACAAGGAGCCATATAAATAGAAAAGATAGAATGAAATTTGAATTTTTGAATTTTTTTAGATAAAGAGAGATGAAAATTGAAACGAATTTTTGAATTTTTTTGGATAAAGAGAGATGAAAATTGAAATGAAATTTTGAATTTTTTTGGTAGAAGTGATAAGAGAGATGAAATGAGATAAAATAAAAGAGATAAAACTATTTACAAAATTATCGATTTTTTTTAATTTTCGTCACTTATTTATTGAATTAAAAAATGTTATTTTTTTATTTTTTATGGCGATTAATTAAAAATAGCAACTATATACATATACTATATATAAGACATTGTATACAAGGGTAAATGAGGAAATTAGTCTTTTTTGTTTTATGAATTTTACATTTATTTATTTTTATTTTTATTTTAAATAATTAGTAAAAAATAATTTACAAATATATAAAATACAATATGCACAAAATACATGGGAAAGTTGCACAAACCACCCCGGAAAGCCTACTTTTTACTCGTAACTCCAAAAATTATGAAATCACAGCCATTTTGAAGATAATTTAATTTAGAATCTAATGGAAGTGAGATTGATTCAATTTGAGCTCATATGGAGCTAGAATTGGTCTTTCAATTAGTGCTTAGTGGCTTTTTTCCAAGTGTGGTTACTTTTATTCTGTACATGATTTAATTGTGCAATCATTTTTATTAATTAGGACACATTTTTATTTACAACTTTGATTTTGAAAGTGATTTAATTTGAGGTTAGTTAATGCAAAAATAAATTAGTGTCAGTTTTACACAGATATAAACGAAATAAGTGAGATGTATTTACAACAACACACAATTTTTTTTAGATTTTCTGCTTAAGGGCCCTATCTCCCCCTACTTTATTCCTGGTCGATCAGGTCAAGTCTTGACCTTCTCTCGGGATTTGGGTCAGCCTGTATCTATTACATATATACAGTCTCCCATTTTTTATTTTCTTTATTTTCTTTTCTTTATTTTTCCATTCTTTCTTTATTTATTTATTTTAGGTTAAAATTAGTAAGAAGTGTACAATATTTACACATATGCAAGTTAGTAAGAATATGGAGTTAGTGTTATATGCATGTGTTTTATAAGAGATTTTAAGCTAAATAAATGAATAAAGATGACGAATTGCAGATTCATCAATAATAAATTTTATCTACATGCCCTTCATTTATTGCTTCATTGTTATTTATGGGTTCATTGTTGTTTTAATCGCTTGGTCTCTATGAGAGGCCACCACATCGACTGTGCTCCCGCTTTGTGTGGAGTGCAAGACCATCCTCACCTGTCTGAGTGGTTAAATAATAGGATGGTGTATTTTCTTCTATCCATATCATTGGAACGAGGATCCTCTCGAGTGCCTTATTACACAACACATATATTTTTGGTGTTGATAAATGTATCCGTCAAGAATTTTTAATCGCTTGGACTTGTTTCGAGGTGTGTCTTCTTTGAGTATCTAATATACTTACACCCAAACTTGTATACTTATGATGCAGAGCCCCATTTGAGCTACTAGCCCGACTCATTTAGCCCAATTAACTTTGGTCCAAGCGGATACTTTGAAATGGTTGGGAGCGCTCGCCTTTAGTGTAAGCTCTTTTGTATTTTACTTTGTAATGAGTGATTTTCTTTCATCTTTCTCTTCTTTTTTCAGGATAACTCCACTACGTTTACCATGTTGGCACACACTGTTGAGCTAGATTTTGAGGGACTTTTGAATTTTTTTTCTTCGCGGCAATGGCAGAATTTTGTTGTGCCGAAAACTGTTGGGGTGGAAAAATTGATGATAAAAAATATGTGTCAATAGGTCGTTGTTTTTATCCCCAAAACCCGCGTCAACAAAAAATATTTTTTTTTAATTTTTGCTACTTATTAATCTGTATAGCAGACAGGGTCGAACTCAGGGAGGCTACAATTCTCGAGGGTTATTCAATTAATCAATAAACTAATTAAAAGAAAACAGGAATCTCAAAGGACAATTATCCTTGGTTTTTGTGAATTTTTTGAATATTTTTAAATTTTTAATTTTTATTAATTTCTATTTTTTTGTATTTTCTGATTTCCAAATTTTTAGTGATTTTGATTTTGCAATTTTTTAATTTTTAAAAAAATGACAAACAATACGAATAAACTCAAGAATCTACACAAACCAACTCTTTTTTTGCAATTTTTCAATTGGTCAAAAATCCTCAAAAATCCAAAGAAAATATTTTTTTGGGTTTTAAAAGTTTTGAAATATTTTTGAGAATTTTTGTAGATTTTTCAGAAGTTTTTGTATTTTTTCGAAAAATCAAACAGTAAGCAAACAAGAAAATATGCACAGCCTGAAGTAATTTGCAATTTAAAAATCTTTTAAATGCCCAAAACTCCTGGCAACTATTTTTAAAATAAACTAGAAACAATTATCTACAAACAGGAACTGAAATCACAATTTTTGGATTTTTATAGATTTTTTTATGATTTTTAGAATATTTTTGATATTTTTCATTTTTTTTGAGTTTTATAAATGATCAATTCGTGAAATTTGGTCAGAAATTAAAAGACAATGAAAGGGAACTATTCTATTTTTTTGTAATTTTTAGAGTTATTTTCGAATTTTTATGAATTTTTGAATTTCAAGCAAGGAAAAATGACATGTTTTTGATTTTTTAATAATAATAAATGAAGACAAAATGCAATGAAATTTTTATGCTAAAAATATATGCCCATCAAGAACATAGCATAATTTTCTCAAATTTTTTGGACTAATAAAAACATTTATTTCATTCAAAGAGAGCAAATAATTTAAAGTCTGAAATCACAGGGACTGAAATGCAAAGATTCAATGTTTCACCTCAAATAAATAATATAAATAAATAAAAGAGAGAGTGTGCAATTTTATCACTAATGTCATGTGCATGTCATGTGCTCTTCAGAAAATGAGGACTTGTTTGCAATTTACGGCAGTTCTAGAGGTGTTGAATGTAATTTGCCCAATTATTTTTAAAAGCTTCAAAAGCCCTAGGGCTCTTTCATTTCTTGCAGATGAAGCCAACAGGGGGCACGGCCGCCGCCTCCCTCCTTTCTTCTCAAGCGAACAGCGGCGCGGTGGTCGATGGTGGTCGGTGTTGGAGGCCGCACTACGTCGTCTCGGCCAGGTGTAGAGGTCAGTGCTGCGGCGGTGAGGGTGATCGGTGTTGGAGCGCCGTGCACTCAAGCAGGTCGGCGGTCGGGCGACTTCGAGCGGCGCTGGTGGAGAGCGGCGCAGATTCGCGCGGGGGCGCGATGTCGGTTGCGGGCTGAGCCGCGGCCATGCGCGGTGGAGGAGGCGTGTGGCAGCAGGCGGTTGCAGCCGAGAACGCATGTGGGGGTGCCACTCGCGGCTGGTGGGAAGCAGGGTTACGACGGGTTGTCAGCGGTCGCGCCTGGTCGCAGGAGCAGACGGAGGGCGGGGGTCGCTGATGCGGGAGGGCGCCGCCCCGCGTTGGTGGAGGAGCGGCAACGCCGCCTGGAACGGCTGAAGGCGAAAAAGGGGGGCGGTGCCTGGAAGGCAACCGTCTCCCTTATATATATATATATATATATATATATATATATATATATATATATATATATATATATATATTTGTAATCAGTGAATAAAGAAAAGGGAAAAAACTTTTTTTATTTTTTTATTGTAAATCCGAAAATAAGAGAAGAAAGGAATAAAGAAATATTTTTTTATTTTGTTTATTTTGTTTATTGTTTTATTTTTTTATACTATCCAGCAAAACAAACGTTAGAGGCAAAGAAACAAATGGGTTTTTTTTATTTATTTAAACAATCAGAAAGTGAATGGGGATTCGGAGAAAGTGGAGGATTAGAATCCGACTCTCCGACCACCATGCGTGGTCGGAGTTGATAGATCGTGAGAGATAGAAAATGAAGGCGGAGAGATTGCGATGATGAGATGAAAATTCGGAATCGGTGGCGGATCAAAATCGTGGTGAAATTTTTTTAATGATCTTGAGGAATAAAAATGATGATGAAAATGAAATAAATGCGACGATCTAAATTACGATTAAACTAAGATAAAAATGCGAAGAAAAATTTGGATCTCACCTTAGGAGCAGAAAATAGACCGTGATCGCCTCGACAAGGCCGACTCGCTGTCACCGGACGGCTCGGAGGCTAGGCAACTTCCTCGACGAAACTTCTCTCGGAGATCGGGCTCCTCTCTCTAAAGATTGATCAAGTTGGAATGAGGGAGAAGGAGCCATATAAATAGAAGAGACATGAAATTTGAATTTTTGAATTTTTAATTGAAGAGATGATGGAGATGAAAATTAAAATGAATTTTTGAATTTTTTTTGGTGGAAGGGAGATGAAATTTGAAAATAAAAATAAAAGAGAGATAAAACTAATTACAAAATTATCTAATTTTTTTGAATTTTCGTCACTTATTTAATTTGAATTAAAAAATGTTATTTTTTTTATTTTTTATGAAGGTTAATTAAAAATAGCAACTATATACATATACTATATACATATGTGACACTATATACAAGGATAAATGACGAAATTAGCCTTTTTTGTGTTTTTAGGAATTTTTTATTTTTTTATTTTTATTTTTATTTTTAAAAAAATCAGTGGGATTAATTTACAATATATACAAATACAATGTGCACAAAATACATGGGAAAATTGCACAAACCACCCAGAAAACCAACTTTTCAACCCTAACTCCAAAAATTATGAAAATACAGCCATTATAAAGATAATTTAATTTTGAGTTCAATGGAAGTGAGATTGATTCAATTTGAGCTTATATGGAGTCGGAATTGGTCTTTCAATTAGTGCTTAGTGGTTTTTTTCCAAGTGTGGCTACTTTTATTCTGTACATGATTTAATTGTGCAATCAGTTTTAGTACTTGGAACACATTTTTATTTACAACGTTGATTTTGAATGTTATTTGATTTGAGGTCAATTAAGGTACAAATAAATTAGTGTTAGTGATATATATATACAAAATAAGGGAGAACACACATTTTTTTTTATATATTTTCTGGTTAAGGACCCTATCTCCCCCTACTTTATTCCTGGTCGATCAGGTCAAGTCTTGACCTTCTCTCGGGGTTTGGGTCAGCCTGTATACAATCTTCCTTTTTTATTTTATTTTCTTTATTTATTTTCTTTATTTTCTTTTCTTTATTTTTCCTTTCTTCTTTATTTATTTATTTTAGGTTAAAATTAGTCAGAAATGTACAATATTTACACATATGCAAGTTAGTAAGAATATGGAGTTAGCATTATATGCAGGTGTTTTATAAGTGATTTTAAGCTAAAATAAATGAATAAAGATGACGAATCACAGATTCATCATCCCCCTATGCTTTACCTTTGCTAATCCCTTAGTAAACACTTATTTGAAAGAATAAGTGAAAAGAAAAATAAAAAGAAAAAGAAAGGAAAAATGAAGAAAGTAGGACAACATTGAGTATTAAACTTATCTTCATAAAATTGTAGTTTGGAGCTCTGTCGGACCTTTGGATTATTAGTGTGTCAGAACTTCGATGAGACTTAGAATTTTAAAAACGACAGCCTTCAAGTTCTACACATCATTGTCACAGTTTCGGCTCAGAAGTCATCTTAGATCAATCCTCTTCCTAAAGCACACCCTATGAACATTGAACAATCGACTCATGTGCGTGAAAGGTTTTAGCTCTTCCCATCCAGAATGCAGGACTACCATGCAAATCACCTCTCCAGTAACTCGTCCTCGGGGAGTCAGGTATTTCCTTCTAAGGTCTGTCGTGCTATGTTCACAATCAAATTGGGGGAGAAGTTAGAAGAAGGAGAAAAGAACTGGAGGGTGGCCAGTGTAGTCATCTCTCCTTGTGAAGCTGGCCAGTGTAGCCGAGTCTCCACCAAGATCTGCAGGTTTTCTTGAAGCTTGGACCTTTTTGGTCAGATATTTATTTGATAGTGGCTTCTTTGTATTTGGATTTTTGGTGGTTCTGCTTGGATCTTGTTGTGCCCCTACGGATATAGAATCTTTTGCTTCCGTACATTTTTTGGGGTCTTAGAAAAAAATTGTGCCCAGCCGTCCATCCCTTTTCCGAAGCTTTATTTCAACACGTACTCCGGTCTTTAGATTTCCACGCTACCAGAAAAGAAACTCACACAGTCTTCCAACATCTCGTCTGAGTTGAGCTAAGTGCATAGTGCGAGAGTACAAATTGATTCCCTATTCCTGAGTTATACCCAGAATGAAGAGACCAGGTTAGACACTAAGAGTCAAACGCTGCACATTGTCATGTGGAACTCAAAGAATTAAGTCAAAGACCTGAAGCTTCTAAAATCTTATTTCTCGGTGAAGTTCCTCTAAGAATTAGGTGGATTAAGGTCCAACTAAGCTCCATTCTTCAATTTTATTACAGACATAGTTTAAATGCCAATACTATCCTGAAAAATGCACATGCAAATGCAACATATGAAAAATGCAAGGGGTTTTTTTTGAAAAAGGAATGATGCACATGTGAAAAGAACACACTTTTTTTAAACAATTTTCTAGTTTTGAACTTTTTATGGCTTTTTTTTGAAGGAAAAATGCAAATGTGAAAGAAAGTTTTTTTTTGAAATTTGCAATTTTTTTTTATAGATTTTTGGTTTTGTATTTTTTTGTATTTTTTTTGTTCTTTTTGAAAAGGGTTAGTAAAATATACAAGTATATACAATGTTTTTTTTGTGTTTTTGTTGATTTTTTTCTGTGTTTTGATATTTTTTGTGTTTTTGTTTTTTTTGGATTTTTTTATTTGTTTTTTTTACGCACGTGGATTTTACAAACTATACACACATAACCCCCCAAATAAACGTATTTAAAAGTACGAGTTATGTCTAAAGTATATATACAATATATACGACACCCCCCTATACTTAGCTCGAACTATGTCCTCATAGTGATCAGAGAGCGAAAAAGGAAGACATAACTCGTGCTAAGTATAGAAAAGTGAAAAGAAAAGATAAAAAGAAGAGAAGAATGTGATCCCCCCTATACTTAGGATCAAGTAATCCTAAGTACAGTGGAGTGTACAAAAGGGGAAAACCGATGATGAGAATGTACATACTCAAAAATAAAAAGACACGATATGAATAACATCACCCCCCTATACTTAGGGTAGAGTATCCCTAAGTATAGGCAACAACAAGAGTGATGAACAGGAAGAATATGAGCAACACAAATCATTCACCCCCCTATACTTAGGATAAAGCACATCCTAAGTATAGCAAATATACACACACGGAAAAGGGGTGAATGATAAAACGGGAGAAGACAGAGTAAAACGAAAGGATATACAAGAGGAGTGGATGTACAAAGGTCAAGAAGGTCGAAAACGAACCTTCTTGCGCGACCGCTGAGGTATGGATTTAACAAGGTGTAGATCGATATTGGGATCATCATTAGATATAAACTGAGTAGAGTCGACCAAGAATGTATCCTTAGCGGTTTCAGATTGTGCAGGCCTAAACTGATTATTGGAAGTAGTGTGGTCATGTTTGGCCTGGGAAGTCTCGCAAACATCAAAGTATAATGACTCGAAATCATTATCCGAAAAAGTAAAATCAATATCAGACAGGCGAGCCTCTACTGGATCATCATCTCTATCAAAATGCCCAAATTCTTTTATAAAAGCAATCAAATAAAATTGGGCATGATCGG
Organism: Ottelia alismoides; assembly: GCA_037367405.1. NCBI lineage: Eukaryota > Viridiplantae > Streptophyta > Magnoliopsida > Alismatales > Hydrocharitaceae > Ottelia > Ottelia alismoides. The sequence goes on along the minus strand of JAZKJV010008895.1, from coordinate 223,735 downwards.
TCTCATCTGAATCATAGTGAATATGAATGAACTCATCAGTGGAAGTATTCGAATCATGTCCGTCATGTCTAGTCTCAGAGTCTGCCTTCCGCTCTAGGGTGTCTATCGTGTAAATCCCACGGATGTCATCAATGCATCGCCACGTACCAGAAGAGGGAACTCCAAGGTCTATGCTTTCCGAGTCTTCCTCCTTCAAGAGGAATTCTTGGGTTTCATTATCATCCAACATATAACAAGAATCTCTGGTATTATCATCGAGGTCACATTCCTTGGGGTTGGCTAACACATGCGAGCTCTCATGGGATGCAGGTATCTGGTCGGTAGTGGGTGTAGTGATCAACACATCGCTCCCGACATCAGAACGGAAGCGAATCTCTCTGGAGCCATAATCAATAACGGCTCCTGCAGAGGCGAGGAAAGGCCGTCCTAGGATGATTGGAGGGTGCTCCAGAGGGGCGGAGGTCTCCATGGGTATTACAACAAAATCCGAAGTAAAATTCAGGCCCTGAATAGAAATGACAGCATTTTCTATAATACCCTTCGGCCTCTTGATAGATCCATCAGCAAATTGAACTATCATCCTGGTTTTCTTAAGAGGCCCAAGATGAAGAGGTTGTACCATAGAGAAGGGTATTACATTGATTGACGAACCGTCGTCAAGGAGAGCGTTATCACAAGAATAGTCAGATATGGAGCAACTCACAAGAGGTGCGGTCGTGTTCCCTTTCTTAAAATATGGATGGTGAGAGATGACGTAGGCAGTGGCCATGGTCAAGATGTGATGCTCAGATCTTCTCCTTCGCTTTCTCTTTTTGTGTTGAGGAGTAGATAAATCTGTCATGGCCTGTTGAAGTGGAGTTTTAATGATCTCTTGAAGGGTGGCTACCACTTCGTGTTCAGTCAACATTTTTTTGAATTTTTGGACCTCATCCATACAAGGGAGGAGGTCGGAATCAGCATTTACACGAGGATTTCCAAGAGCAGTCTGTATAATGGAATCCTCGGGGTCAAGATTGGGACATGTGGTGGATGATTGTGTGGGAAATCGGTTGGGCATTTGGATCCTCTCCTCACAAATTGAATCAATAATGTGTCTCCCAGAATCTTTTTGTATTTTCAAAATTTTCTCATTTTTTTGTATTTTGGATGATTTCAAGCTCTCATGATTATCCTCAAGTGAATCGATATCCTCAAATAATGGAGCAGCGTTCTGGCTCGTATTTATGTTAAAGAGATTGTTAATCCTCGAATTCATATGCTCCACCATCTGGTTCAGTGTCTCAAGTGTAGAATCATGAAAGGTGACTCCAAAATCTCAGGACCAGGTGGGCTGAATGAGGGTGGGTGAAAATCAAAGTCCTCTGCTTCCTGAAATAATGGGTTAGGTGGATATGCACAAAAATCAGGAGAAAAGTCCTCCTGGAAAAAGGAAGGTGGATCGTCTGAAGAGTACGAAGTATCCTCGAAGATTGGATTAAAATAACTCCAGTCGGCCATCTTCAAAACAAAAGGCTGGATCGGGAGAGCACGAGTGGTCAAGTCAAAAGATATGGAGAAAAAGGCGCAAATGCACAGAAGGATCTAGCAAGCACACAAGCAATCAAACACAATACAAACCCCCAATTCACCAACTCACGCAATGTGAAGACCGTGAAGATTCGGTCTCTTAATCTTGTCTGTTTTAGAGTTAGGTGATAATCAAAAAAGTTGTACAAACACTTAGGCTGAATTATGGGATTTGGGCACTATCCTTAGTGTGTACGCGAACAAGTTAAAACGAATACAATGAGGGGGTTACTCTCCCCAAAACAATGATTTTCCTTGTGTTTTTTTAGGGTCGAGTTTTCTTTAGCAGTCCCAATTTTAGGCAGTTATCACTTGGTTAAAATATTTTCAAAGAATCGCCTACCGAGTGTCCAATTTCCTTTTTAACTTATGTGAGTGAAAACAACGAAGGAGATCGGAAAGGCCAATGCGCGATTAAAAATGATGATGCATGCAGGGTTAGAGATGCGTACCTTGTCGCCAACACTCTACATGCAAGTGATCCGCAGAATTTAAAATAAACTAACCTATATGCAAATGCAAGTGAACCGTCCTAGAGAATAACTTCTATTAACGGGCAAGAACAAGTTAATTTGACTAAGTCCAAATTACGCTCTACTCTATAGGAACAGAAATTCTTGTTTAGGGTGTTTGGACCTAATTAATTACCTGGCTCAAGCAAATTAATTAAAGCAATCAATAGGTGGCTCGCGAAATCCACGGAAAATAAAGAAAAATAAAGGCGATGAAAACAAAATCGGTGAGGTCCCCCAAGTGCACCGGCACTTAACGAAACAGACCCCGCAATAAATGAATGTCCTTTTACAAAGTTTAAATGGAAAAAAAACTCTCTCTCTCTCTCTTTTTCAAAATATTTTTATTTTTTTCATCTCCTTCACTTCTTCTTCTCCTCTTCTCACGCTATCCTGCGGCTTGGTGAAGAATCAAGCCGCCTCCACGTCGCTTGGGTGCTTCGGCTCTCCTAGGATCGCCTCCTTCGCTCCGCGGGCCCTCGCAAGAAAAAGGAAGAAAATGTGTAAGAAATACAATTATCAAATATGAGAAAAAAATGAAATGAAATGAATGTAGTGATATGAACAATGAAGTGAGTGTAAATATTTACAACCAAGAATAGCAGGTCAAAAGAGAAACCTAACTACCCTCGCCGTGCCTCCCCGGCAACGGCGTCATTTTGTTGAGCTAGATTTTGAGGGACATTTGAATTTTTTTTCTTCGCGGCAATTGCAGAATTTTGTTGTGCCAGAAACTGTTGGGTTAGAAAAATTGATGATAAAAAATATGTGTCAATAGGTCGTTGTTTTTATCCCCAAAACCCGCGTCAACAAAAAATACTTTTTTTTAATTTTTGCTACTTATTAACCTGTATAGCGGACATGGTCGAACTCAGGGAGGCTACAATTCCCGAGGGTTATTCAATTAATCAGAAACTAATTTAAAGAAAAAAGGAATCTCAAAGGACAACTATCCTTGGTTTTTGTGAATTTTTTGAATCTTTTTAATTTTTTAATTTTTATTAATTTCTATTTATTGTATTTTCTGATTTCTAAATTTTTAGTAATTTTGATTTTGCAATTTTTTAATTTTCAAAAAAAATGACAAACAATACGAATAAACTCAAGAATCTACACACACCAACTCTGTTTTTGTAATTTTTCAATTAGTTAAAAATGCTCAAAAAAATCCAAAGAAAATATTTTTTTGGGTTTTAAAAGTTTTGAAATATTTTTGAGAATTTTTGTAGATTTTTCAGATATTTTTGTATTTTTTTCGAAAAATCAAACAGTGAGCAAACAAGAAAATGTGCACAGTCTGAAGTAATTTGCAATTTAAAAATCTTTTAAGTGCTCAAAACTCCTGGCAACTATTTTTAAGATAAACTAGAAACAATTATCTACAAACAGGAACTGAAATCACAATTTTTGGATTTTGTAGAATTTTTTATGATTTTTAGAATATTTTTGATATTTTTCAATTTTTTTAGTTTTATAAATGATTAATACGTGAAATTTGGTCAGAAATTAAAAGACAATGAAAGGGAACTACTCTAATTTTTTTGTAATTTTTAGAGTTATTTTCGAATTTTTATGAATTTTTGACATGTTTTTGATTTTTTAATAATAATAAATAAAGACAAAATGCAATGAAATTTTTATGCTAAAAAGATATGCGCATCAAGAACATAGCATAATTTTCTCAAATTTTTTGGACTAATAAAAACATTTATTTCATTCAAAGAGAGCAAATAATTTAAAGTCTGAAATCACAGAGACTGAAATGCAAAGATTCAATGTTTCACCTCAAATAAATAATATAAATAAATAAAAGAGATAGTAATTTTACCACTAGTGTCATGTGCATGTCATGTGCTCTTCAGAAAATGAGGACTTATTTGCAATTTACGACAGCTCCAGAGGTGTTGAATGTAATTTGCCCAATTATTTTTAAAAGCTTCAAAAGCCCTAGGGCTCTTTCGTTTCTTGCAGATGAAGCCAACAGGGGGCACGGCCACCGCCTCCCTCCTTTCTTCTCAAGCGAACGGCGGCGCGACGGTCGATGGTGGTCGGCGTTGGAGGTCGCGCTGCGTCGTCTCGGCCAGGTGCGGAGGTCAGTGCTGCGACGGTGAGGGTGATCGGCGTTAGAGCGCCGCGTGCTCAAGCAGGTCGGCGGTCGGGCGACTTCGAGCGGCGCTAGTGGAGAGTGGCGTAGACTCGCGCGGGGGCACGATGTCGGTTGCGGGCTGAGCCGCGGCCACACGCGGTGGAGGAGGCACGTGGCAGCAGGCGGTTGCAGCCGAGAACGCCTGCAGGGGTGCCGCTCGCGGCTGGTGGGAAGCAGGGTCACAACGGGTTGTCGGCGGTCGCGCCTAGTCGCAGGAGCAGACGGAGGGCGGGGGTCGCTGATGCGGGAGGGCGCCGCCCCGCATTGGTGGAGGAGCGGCGGCGCCGCCTGGAACGGCTGAAGGTGAAAAGGGGGGGGGGCGCCTGGAAGGCAGCCGTCTCCCTTTATATATATATATATATTTATTTGTAAACAGTGAATAAAGAAAAGGGAAAAAAACTTTTTTTTATTTTTTTCTGTTAATCCAAAAATAAGAGAAGAAAGGAATAAAGAAATATTTTTATTTTGTTTATTTTTTATTTTTTTATATTATCCTGCAAAACAAACGTTAGAGGCAAAGAAACAAATGGTTTTTTTATTTGTTTACACAATCAGAAAGTGAATGGGGATTCGGCGAAAGTTGAGGATTAGAATCCGACTCTCCGACCACCGTGCGTGGTCAGAGTTGATAGATTGTGAGAAATAGAAAACGAAGGCGGAGAGATTGCGATGATGAGATGAAAATTTGAAATCGGTGGCGGATCAAAATCGTGGTGAAATTTTTTTTAATGATCTTGAGGAAAAAAAATGATGATGAAAATGAAATAAATGCGACGATCTAAATTACGATTAAACTAAGATAAAAATGCGAAGAAAAATTTGGATCTCACCTTAGGAGCGGAAAATAGACCGTGATCGCCTCGATAAGGCCGACTCGCTGTCACCGGACGGCTCGGAGGCTAGGCAACTTCCTCGACGAAATTTCTCTCGGAGATCGGGCTCCTCTCTCTAAAGATTGATCAAGTTGGAATGAGGGAGAAGGAGCCATGTAAATAGAAGAGAGATGAAATTTAAATTTTTGAATTTTTAAATGAATAGATAATGGAGATGAAAATTAAAATGAATTTTTGAATTTTTTTGGTGGAAGGGAGATGAAATTTGAAAATGAAAATAAAAGAGAGATAAAACTAATTACAAAATTATCTAATTTTTTTGAATTTTCATCACTTATTTAATTTGAATTAAAAAATGTTATTTTTTTATGAAGGTTAATTAAAAATAGCAACTATATACATATACTATATACATATGTGACACTATATACAAGGATAAATGACGAAATTAGCCTTTTTTGTGTTTTTTGGAATTTATTATTATTTTATTTTTATTTTTATTTTAAAAAAATCAGTGGGATTAATTTACAATATATACAAATACAATATGCACAAAATACATGGGAAAATTGCACAAACCACCCCAGAAAACCAACTTTTCAACCGTAACTTCAAAAATTATGAAAATACAGCCATTTTAAAGATAATTTAATTTTGAGTTCAATGGAAGTGAGATTGATTCAATTTGAGCTTATATGGAATCGGAATTGGTCTTTCAATTAGTGCTTAGTGGTTTTTTTCCAAGTGTGGCTACTTTTATTCTGTACATGATTTAATTGTGCAATCAATTTTAGTACTTAGAACACATTTTTATTTACATCTTTGATTTTGAATGTTATTTGATTTGAGGTCAATTAAGGTACAAATAAATTAGTGTTAATGATATACATATATACAAAATAAGGGAGAACACACATTTTTTTTGGATATATTTTCAGGTTAAGGACCCTATCTCCCCCTACTTTATTCCTGGTCGATCAGGTCAAGTCTTGAACTTCTCTCGGGGTTTGGGTTAGCCTGTATACAGTCTTCCTTTTTTATTTTATTTTCTTTATTTATTTTTTTATTTTCTTTTCTTTATTTTTCCTTTCTTCTTTATTTATTTATTTTAGGTTAAAATTAGTCAGAAATGTACAATATTTACTCATATGCAAGTTAGTAAGAATATGGAGTTAGCGTTATATGCAGGTGTTTTATAAGGGATTTTAAGCTAAAATAAATGAATAAAGATGACGAATCGCAGATTCATCACACACTGATAAACAAATTTATCAATTTCATCACACCATGGCACATAGGTCTAAGAGATTAGTACAAGAACCTTGTTCTCATACTGGCTTAAGGTGCTGACACTCAGGTTTCATGAAGCCTTCATCGATTTTATACCATCCTTGAGTATCATAAAATAAGGTCCAGACTCAAATCCCTCCTCCCATTTACTCAAGTGAATCATTAGCTCATCTCATCATAACTGCAGTCGTGCAAGTGAGGTGTTGATCATTATCTTTAAGATAGAGACTAAGTATTCAATATGGCACACATATCTTTAAAACTAGGGTAGTTTGAATAATTAAGTTAAGGACCCTAATGAAAAAGGTTGGTTAATTCTGAATTATAGGATCACATAGCCAAGTACTCTTGAACTCCATGTCTTGTGTGAATGTGTAAGTGACTGGGATATCTCCAACTCATTAGTTAGTTTTTTTAGCTTTTTTTATTGAGAAAAAAGAGTTATTTTTTAATTTTTTTTAATTTTTTAATATTAGAAAAAAAAAGAAAAAAGAAAAATTATGTGAAAGTTTTTTATTTCAATTTTTATTATTTATTTGAAAATGTTTTTTGTTGAAGTTTATTTAACTCAAATTCTTTTCTATGTTTTTTAATAATGTTAGACTTATTTACAAACATAAGTTAGTATCATTTATGCCCTCATTTTTGAAAGAATTTTGAAAAGATTTTCCAAGCCATGTCACATAATATATATATTTTCAAAATATTTTACAAATGATTTTCAGAACAAGTCAAACCCCTATTTTTCAAAATGGTGTAAAACATTTTTTCAAAAACAATATCACATAGTTAGAAAGTTTTTCAAATCATTTTACAAACATTTTTACACAAGGGTTTGTTAATAGCTTGGGTTTAGATTGCCTATAGTTTGAACTGGTGGGGATGGTTCTGAGTAGTTTCGCTCAATGTATCACACTTTCATTACTTAGTGAGGATAAGATTGTGTTATTAATAGTATATGGCACGAACTCAGACTTAGAGAGGAGGGCCCCTTGGGGGGAGCAACTTCCTCTATCATTGTTTGAGGTCTCTGGAGCAGATTTGACCTTCAAAGAATCTTGGGTAAGGAGCTCTCCAAAATTGCAAGAATAAGTTCAAAAGATACTTTACCCTGGCCCCAAAAAGTTTGAAAATTTTGAAAATATGATCTATGGCTAAAGTATATATGAAATATAGTATCCCACTCTATACTTAGCTTGTGATATGTCCTCATAGCACTAAGTGATATGAAGCCATAGGTCAAGCTTAATGCAAAGGGATACACAAGAACTGACTCGAATCTCCCCCTACACTTAGGTTAAAAATAACCTAAATATAAGAAGAGGACCAAGAAGAGGGATCAATGAGTGAAGAATAGAAAGGAATGAAGATGACAAAGATGTATAGAAAAGAGTAGGGGTTCCCCCTATACTTAGGCTTTAAATAGCCTAAGTAAGGAGTGAGTATCTACAAGAGAAGGAACTTTAGCTCTGAGAGAATGATCAAATCAACTGTATGAAAGAAAGAAAAAAGAAGAAGAAGAAAAATAGATGAATCTTCTCGGCTGTTGAATCTGGATGTTGCATCAAGATGAAGAGTAGTTTGAAGTATCTGCACTGTGCTTGCTTTGCATGAAGTTTATTACCTCTACTTGGACTAACCACTCTTTAGAATCTACGAAGTGCTTCAACAGTTGTCCATTAACCATAAAGGAACATGCATCATCTATGAGATCAGATATCTCTATATTTCCATCGATGTGCACTTTCTTAACGATGTAGGGACCTGTCCATTTGGATTTGAGCTTCTCGTGGAACATATTCAACTTGGCGTTGAACAACCATACCTTTTGTCTAGGGACAAAGTTCTTGCACCCGATGTGTTTATCATGCCATCTCTTCACCTTGTCCTTATAAATCTAATTGTTGTCATACGCCCGATTTCGGATATCTACAAGCTCGTTCAACTTCAAGTCATGAAAGCGCTTCCCTAGGTGACAACTCCAATTTACTTGCCTAAGAATTAACTCTGTAGGAAAATTGCATGGATTGCCATAGATCATTCGGAAAGGTGAAGTACCGAGTGGGGTCTTGTAGGTTGTCCTATAGGCCTACATAACTTGGTCCAAGAGCTGGGACCAGTCTTCCTATCGGGACCAACCAACTTCCGAAGAATGCTCTTCACCTCTCGATTTGAAAACCCTGCCATGCCATTATACTGTGGGTGGTCAGGAGTAGTCACTCTATGCTCAAATCCATAGCCCTTAGCTAATGATCTGATATCTCTATTCATAAAGTGGGTATCCCCATCAGACATCAACACTTTTGGTACCCCGAACCTAACAATGATATGATCCTTCACAAACTTACATAGAGTCTTGATGTCTAAAGCTTGGGATAGCCTCCATGCACCTAGACAAGTAGTCAAACTACCAACATGATGTACTCATGTCCATGGATGTTGGGAAAGGGACCCATAAAATCTATGCCCCATGTATAAAAAACATCGTACAAAATCATCAGTTGCATGGGCATCTCATCTCTGTATCCAACAATCCCTCCCATCCTCTAACAGATAGGGTACGACCGTATAAAATCAAAGGCATCTATAAACAGGGTCAGCTAATAAAATCCACATTGGAGTACCTTGTACATGGTTCTCTTTCTCGAATGGTGTCCTCCAGCCTCAATTGAATGACAGTATGTGAGGACACTCAGGTATTCCTCCTAAGGAGTACACCTTTTCCAGACACATTCCGACCCTTCAAAGAAAAGGAACGTATCCTCTCCGTAGTATTTACTCGAATCCACTTCAATCGATCAATACTGCTCCTAATCCAACCATTGGGAACCTGCTTGGAGACAAGATAGTTCACCATGTTGGCATACTAGAGGAGTGAGTCAATAATGCAAATTGACTCGTCTAGGAAGGTCTCTATAATCTACTCTATGTCAGGAGAATCTTTCTTCTCAATACGGGAAAGGTGATTAGCCACAACATTCTTCACTCCAACATTCTTCTCAACACAGTTGGGATTTGGAAACAGAAGAACGCTTTCCTTGCTAATCTCTCCAAAATCTAATCGATGAATGGCAAGGGAAAGTTGTATTTCTTGGTCGCAGCATTCAGGTACATGTAGTCGACACAAATGCACCATGACATGGGTACTTGTATCGTTATCTCCACCCCCTCCTCATTGGTGACCATCTGTATTCCTGACTTTTTCGGGACAATATGAAGTGGGGCCACCCACTTGGAGTTAGAAATAGGGTACATAGACCATGCTTTGCACCATTTCTCAAACTATATCTTCACTATTTCACATAGATTAGGGTTTAGTCTCCTTTAGAACTCATGGGAAGGTGGTACCATTCCAAAGGAGGTGGAACTGACAGATCCAAAGGGATCTCTAAGTCATCAAGGGAATAGGAGGATGCATCTCTCAAGACATCAGGCAACATGTGGAAAACTGTATTGTGCACTAAATCTTCCCTAGATGAGAGGGGTCTTGCTTTGCCCTATTGGGGTCTGTCTCCAAATCCCAACTGTATTGATCATCTCGCAGTCCGCCTCTAAGGTTGGGTATTCCGTGCTGGTCTTGGCATCAGGTTATTGACATTTCTTCTGCTTCATATCTATGTTCACTTCTCCACCTATAGAATAGAACTTCATCATTCTCATTTGATAATCAAATGCCATACTAGTAGTCCTAAGGAATGGCCACCCAAGAATGATATGAGATTCTCTCCAATGATTGGGGATTTCCATGTCAAGGACCTTGAAGTCCATCTTGTAGCCATGTCCCTCAATCGAGATAACCACATTATTCACTTCTTCCTTAGGTCTCTTCATTGATTTGTCTGCGAGTTGGAGTAATGCTCATGATTTCTGAAGTGGTCCTAGCTCAAATCTCTAATAAAGTGCTAAGGGGAGAAGGTTGATTAAAGAACCGTTATCTAAGAAAGTGCATGCAAATGCTATGTTGTCGATACAATTCTCTACATAGTGAGCACCCATGTCTCTTTTTTCCCTTGGCAATTACCGATTCTTGAGACAATAGGCAGTAAATACTGATAAGAAGTGAGACTTCGCATATTGGTTTGGTTTCTTCCTACTAACCCTAGTAGGTGTGCATCTCACCTTAATGTATTTCTAGAATACAAGATTATTAGCCACATACTCCTTAAATGGTACCTTAACCATAATATTTTCCTTACAAAACTATGCCATTTCTAGGTCATCCTTATGAATCTTTTTTATGTTATGCTTTCCTGCCGTAAGAGCACGGGGGAAAGGGATTGAAGAAAAGGAAACATAAGATGAAGAATCTGAATAGAAATCGAAAACATCATTCTTTGCATTAACTGAAACAGAATTATTTATACATGAATATTTTGAATGCAACTTGGAATTTAAAACTGAATTGTCTACTACATGTTGGGGGGATAACTATTGAAGGTATATCCTCCTCAACCGATGATACAAGGTCATCCGTAAGCTTCAAGGTGTCTCCATGTTGTTGATGGTGCGCTCGTGTCCTCCTCCTCCTCTCTAACCCATAAGTGAATCTCCTCGTCCTCTGCTGAAGAGGTTGCTGCACGTGATGCCTCTCCTCATCATCATGTGAAGACTCCTCGGGTCGAGCTCCGGAGGCGACTCTCTCCACTTCCCTTTCCCAGCCTGGTACGGCCACGATCCTTTTGCTCTTGAGTGACATATTATTAACATCATCACATGAACGAATCTCGTGTTCAGATCTACAGGAGTCTGAGTAGCATACCTGAACAAACTATTGTTGAGACTGAGACCTATTCGTGTTATTAGGGTTAACCTAAACCTTGGCGAGAATGGAGGTTGATGGTGTAGACTTCTTGTCTTGCCATCAGGACAGGCAGTTGGCGTCCACCCGCAAGTCTTGAATCTCATTCTGGTAGGAACGAAGCTCCTCAAAAATCTGATGTTGAAAGTATGTAGGGTATGATGAAGAGGGATGTTGTTGTGAAGAATATCACGAGGGTTGACCCTGATGGCCCTGATACTACTGTTGGTGGTGATGGGGTAGATGCAGGTATTGTGGGCCCTGCTAGACCGCATGGTGCTGACTCTATTGGTCATAATGTTGGTTCTGCTGCCTCTGCTATTTGGGGTGGTAAGATCCATAATTGTGTTGTGCTGGATGAGGTGCGGAAGTGAATGTAGTGTTGTAGAAGTTCGGGGGACGCTTATAAGACTGTCGGTCCCCCGTACTTCCGTGTCTGGCAGATTCCTATGTATACCAAACACCATTCACCTCTCACACTTGGGGAGGCTCCTCCTAGGTTATCTCTATTGGTGGTGGTTGATGCTGGCATGTTTAGGTATAGGACTGGTCCTCTACACAAGGATAGGGTGGCCCTGACATCGACTTCTCCTATGCATGGTGAACATGGAAGACAGGGGCAGCAGATGCAGTCATGGCAGGTATCTTCATCTTAGACACCTTCTCAAACAACTACTCCATATGCTTTGGAAGCTTGGAGAAACTATTATCCAACTCATTCATTCTCTTGTTAATTCTCTCGACCACTATCAGCTTGTCTGCAATGATTCACATACTAGGAATAAAGTCCTGTGAGAGATCAATCACAACTTGCTTTCCCCCTTTAGATAAGAGTGTGACGTGGGACTCATAATACACCCAGCTGGCGGTATGTGAGTAGCTTGTCTCAACCATCTTCTCGAATACATTCCAAACGGTATCCACTCCTCGTGATATGTAGCTGCCTCAATAGGAAGCGCTCACTAAACCCTGCATCTCAGTGTTGAAACTGGCAAAAAGAGATTGGACCAAGATATTGTCATCCAAACCATGACATGAACACTTCTGCAATAGATCATTGAACCATTCCTAGGTGTTGCAGAATGGATCATTAGGGAGTTAGGAAAAGTTGGTGATGCATGTCCTCATCTGATTGGTTCTACTCAAATGGTAGAACTTCTTTAAAAATAGGTCCTTGAGCTGGGCATATGTAGTTACCATCACTCCTGAGTTCTTTACCCAGTAATCTACTTTCCCTCCCAGGGCAAATGGAAGCGTAGTAAGCCTAATAGAATCCTGTCTAACCCTAGGGTATCTGAGGTTAACACAGACGAGCACAAATCCCTTTGGAATGCATAGGGTTCCTCAGTGGCATTCCCATTCAAGTGTAGCAACAGGTTCAGGAATTGCAGCTTCAATTCATACTCTACTTCTGGCTCGGCGAGACTCAGATAATTCTTCACTCTATACTATCTCGGGTTGTATGTTGGGTCCATAGGTGCATCTACCCCGACATTTAGTTGTCCCATCTAAGATCTAAGTAAAGCATGCTGCTGCTCAGAAGTGGCAAGTCTAGCAAATATCATCTACATGGGGTTGTCATGTTGTTCCTCATTATCATTCTATTTCTTGGGAGGTATCTTGATTAAATCTTCTTTGAAACCTTCACCAGCAAAGGGGTTCGAATTAGATGAGGCTATTGAACTCAAACAACCTCATCGAGGCGAAGGTCTTCCTCAGTGAGTAGGGAAGAGAGGAAGGGGTTGGTCAATGTGTGTCCATCCTCGAAGTGAGTGGTCATGAACTCAAGAGAATCATGAGTCCAGGGAGGTCCATGAAGTGAAGCGACCTCGGAAAACGTACTTTTGGGAGGGTTCAACGATAGTTTCACGAAGTTCGAATAAAAATCCTCTCAACTAGTCATCTTCGATGTCAAAGAGGAGCATAAATGAACATGAATGGCAAGGAGAATCTATGCTCTACTAAGCACGTAAATGTGCGGAAAAACTCATGCAATGCAAACACAAAGCAAACCCTTTGAATATTTCACCAACTTCACACGTGAAGGACGTAAAGGTTCGACCAAATTTATCTTTTCTATTTTAGTTAGTGATAATACAATCTTTTATAAGAAGACAAGGAGTCTCCTACTATGTCTAGTTGAAGTCTTGTAAGTTCTCAATCAATGGATTGGTCTTCACAGGATGTTGGGTTCAATGAAAACCCCCAAAAAAAACTTACAAGCACAGACAATCAAAACATATTTCTAAGGTCGAAGACAACCACTTGCAGCTCTCAAAATCCACATGAGTCGGACATAGAGACTTAGGGGGGAAGTCCAGGAATTTGGACTCTAACCTTAGGGATCCATCCTTACCCACTCTATATGGAGGCAAGTAACTGCATACAATGAGGGCTTTATGCACCTAAAATAAGTGTTCATTTTATTCCAAGTTGTTTAGATCAATTTGTGCAATTCAGTCCCCATTTTAGAGGATTGGTTATTCTTGAATTTAATGTGAGCACACAATCACATCTATTGGTCAGTCCCTTTTTCTTGTAGCCTTAAGTTTCAAAACAGAAGGGAGGAATTGGAGAACCAAATGCAAGTGAGAAATAATGATGAATGTTCAAAATAAGTTATACTCACAACGATTCCCAGCACTCTCCATTTGTTATGCAAGACAGAATTTAAATCTTACACTAGATGCATGGAATTTGATCAAAATCGTACCTAAACATCATATTATTAGCAGGGAAGAAATCAATTTCAATTTGGCTAAGTAGTACATATTTATGTGCATATCATTAGTGAATCTTTAAGATCATCGTGTCCTAAATTATGATGGACACATACAAATTTGAGTTATGCTATCAGGTGCCTATCCTAATTTCTCCATTCAAGTCGAAAATCACTCTCGACACAACCACACATGATAAAAGAATAAATGTCCAGCCTCTTTTTATATGCATGAGCTCTCAAATAAGAGTCATTATAAATGTGTGATTACCTAAATTATTACAACACAATAATTACAAGAACTAATAATAAAAAATGAAATGAGGTGAAATTTCCCTCAAAATTAAATGTATTCTCCTCATCTCCTCAGCAGTCGGCTCACTGCACGACTCCTCGACCTCCGATGTACTCCAAGTTGCGTCAACTTCAAGAAAGCCACTCCTAGTCCACAGGCCCTCGCACAAAAAGATAAAATTTATGTAAGAGAGACGTAAAAAATATATACAAAATTGAGCAAAGAAATAGATAAAAAAGAATCATAAAAATAAAGAAAATAAACACAAGATGAAATCGGGAATCAGAATACCCGGAAGAGTGGAAGCCTAACATTAAATTTTCTATAATGATCCTACAACATTTGCCTCCCCGGCAACGACACCATTTGACGGTTCGGAAAATGCCTAATTAATTTATCACTTTTATGTTGTAGTCAGGCAATTAGGATCACTAAAAAATAAACCACACAAATATCTAAATTAGTCAATTAAGCAAGTGAGGTTTTATGTATTTTTAATGTAGATAAGCCCCAGGGTCAACTCAATGAGGCAAAGGAATATTGTAGGGATGAAATTAGATCAATTAATGTACGGTTTTCAAAGAGTATATTTTGTATTTTTTATACAATACGAAATACGAATGCAATTATGAATGTTGTCTTCTTAGGAAAAATAGGTAAACTTCACTAATTTAAATTTAATATAAAATTGATCCAAGTTAGCAAAGTACCATTTTCCCTGGAATTCATATGCAATAGTTAATGTAAAATGCATTTTTTGGATTTTTTGGGGATAAAATGCAATAATGAAAAGTGAATGATTTTTATCGATTTTTATGCAATTTTCATGCAAACAGTATGCAAAAATTATGAAATTTGGACAGAAACTGATGAAATGCACCTAATGTAATTTTTTAGTTTTTTGATGATATTTGAATTTTTATGAATTTTTTACTGAAATGGAGTGAATCTAAGCAACTAATTCCTAATAAATCTTCATGGCAAACCAAAATTATCTCAAATAAATATTTTAATATGCAATCCATGAGATTGAGTTTGCAGAAAATTATTATGTGTGGCTCTAATTAACAATCAATTACTAATTCCACTCAACAATTTATTTCAGGAACAAATCATCTCAAATTTCAATGAAATTTGGATATAAGTTAAAGTACAATTAAATGCATAATCCCTGACTTTTTGAGACTTTTTGGAATAAAGAAATGACTCCATATTATTTCCATATCATAAATGGGCAAAATTTTAATATCTGAATTTTAATAAATCCTCCAAAACTTGCAAAATTATAAACCAAACATAATTAGGTAGAGAATTAGTTATTGAACAGAATCTATTTTTGTTTCAATAAAATGATCAAAAATAAAGGACCAAATAAATGATCAAAAAGAAGATTCTCTTTGCAATTACTGAAGTAAAAATTTAAACCAAAATGGTTGTGCCTAAGGGCACATCTTTAATTACCATTAGTTTAGGGGATTGTACTATAATTTTCCCAAAAGATTGAAGAGGAAGTTTTCATGCGATGTGTGTTCCAAGAACTGGAACCCACACTCCTGACTACACGGCTACAACACCAGAGATCTAGGGCCAGGGGGCACGAGGGTGCACGATTGGGGCAGCTGCAATGGAGATGGCAGAGGCTGGAGCGGAGGTGCATGATTAGGACGAGAGGTGGCGCACATGCAAGGAAGCACAAGAGGGCACTCTGTGGCTGGCTGCCACGTGAGGTAGAGGATGTGACTAGGGCGGCAGAGATCCGCGACCAGTGGTCACGGGGGCACATGATTGACAGTGCTGGAGGGTGGCCACATGCTGCGGCCTGTGGTAGAGGGTGACCAGCTTGTGGGGGGGTTACAGTTGCTGCTGAAGGCGGCGTGTGGAGAGCAGCGACGGTGGGTGCGCATTGCTTAGTAGAGGCGGGGCTTCGGCTTTTCTTGCTCGAGGATTACAGTTCGCCTAGAAGGTGATACGAAGAATAAGAGGGGGGCGAAAAGCTCTTGTGTGTATGAAGAATGGAGCTTAAGCGATGGGAAATTACGACATGTAGAAAAGAAGTGATGAGGTTAAGGGAGATGATGGTGGTAGCTCGGGTGCAATGGGTTCTGATTTGGATAATGTACAAAGAGGGCGGTAAAGGCCGAAGACAGTAGCAGAGAAAATGGCTTGGAGAAGAAGAAGAAAACAAAGAGGAATGTTCAGAGATAAATACCTGGAAGGAGTGGAGGTGATGCCTAGGATGTTGGAGTTTAAGCTCCAACTAGTCGTCGCTCGAGGGCACGACTGACCCGAGCTCAAGCAAGAGCATAGAGCTGCTGCGACGGTGAGGTAGATTCGTCGGATCACGCTAGAATTCGGGAGGTCTTTGCTTAACCAAGGGATCCTTCAGTTGTCACCTGAAGACAACATGAGCTCTCTTCTTCACTCGCAAAAATGGCGGATCGGGAAAAAATTGGGGGGAGAAGGAGAATAAGAGGAAGAAGATGTGGGAGTTAGAAAATAAGTTGGAGAAGTAGTGGAAGAGGAGGGAAGAAGGGAAGTTGTTGGAAAAAATAAAATAACAAATAAAAAGTAAAGTAGGTTACTTCAATAAATAAAGAGAGACAAAGAAAGGGAAAAAAGGAAAAATTACACAAATGTCAACACAATATGTACAAAACACACTTTTACAGTTTTTTTATTTTTTTTTGCAATTTTAATTAAAATATAATTATAAAAATAAAATAAAATAGTAGAAATAAAGAAAACAATATATATTTTTTGGATTTTTCATTTTTAAAAAATGAAATAAAAAATCATGAAAGAAAAAAGTATGTACATTATATACAAAGTCACAACACACCATCTTCAATGGTAAAATAATTTATTTTAATTTTTATAATTTTATACTTTGTTAAAATATATAATAAAGAAATTAATAGAAAATAAATAAATAAATACAGGTTAAATGTATACATAAAATATTACTGTCAAGTTAGTACATATATACAGTATACAATAAGATCCCAAATTCGACATTTTGCAAACAAGGTCCAATTAATCAAATCATTTTCATAGTATAGGTAATTTTATCACTTGAACTTTAAAAGTGAGTTTGGTGAACTTGGAGTTCATACAGAGCGGGAAATTAGCCGAGAAGTTGGACTTAACGGCTTTTTCAGTTCAAGATCTAAAAGTATTTATTCAATATGAGAATTATTTTGTATTTTTTTGTATTTTTTATATATACACTTTTATAAACAAGTTAGAAAAAGATTTAAGTCAAAAGGAGTTAGTACAAATTTATAAAAAATTAAGAAAGTTTGGGTATTTACAGGAGATTATTTATGAACAATATTCACCACTTTATTATTTTTTATATATTTTTTTTATTTTTATTTTGAATTATTTTGTGGACTTATTTACAAGATAAATATACATTATTAGTCCATTTTTTAAAGATTGTATCTTGTTAGTTTAATGAATTTAAGGATTTTTATTAGGTATTTTGTTCATGGAATCAAGCTAAGATTAATATATATAAGATGTTAAATCGTGGATTTATCACCCGGTAGAGGCTTCATCAACCATCCATCTACGCCACATATCAGAGCTATTAGATCACTCAGATCTGATGGTACCGATCACTATCTGAGCCACTGCCTGTGCCTACAGGCTCGAGTCATCCGAGGTTCCTTCACGAGCCTCCCTATTCTGCAATGTCTCCGCTTCCTTAAGAACTCGCTCTGAACCTAGCCCCCGCATGTTGGAGGCACGTGCGTCGAAAAAATTTACAGAACAACCCCTTCAGTTTCCGCAATTTGCACTCAAGTCCTCCTCATGCGTAGAGCACATACTTGCTTGGAAATATTGCACCCATGCCCTAGAGGCTTGTGATAATTACAGATAAGTCCTCCCAGGGACTATTTTGAGCCAGAAACTTTATTTTACTTGACTTTTAGTCCTCGGAACTTCAACATTGAATAACTTTCTCATACATTATCGAAATTTTGCGTATTTCCTGTCATTTTAAAGTCTGTCTCATATTCTTTCATATTGTATGCTTAACACCTTGATCAGAGCTTATTGGAAATTAAAGTTTTACTTTGTTATTGATTGATCTAAATTGCAGGAGTTATATAGAGGAGGATTGAATAATTTATTTCTTGAGTTATTTGTGTTTTAAAACTATTTCTTTGAGGATTGAATTACTGGAAAATTAGAGATCAGTTCATCTTGAGAATCATCATTGATATTAATTTTTACAAGGACATTTATCCATTGCTTCTGTAGCCAGCATGGTAGCTTTTCATAGATACATATTTCTAGAGATATGTGAATAATTTTTGAGGACTTTTATTGAGGATTAAAGACAGATTAATTCACATATCCTTCTTCTTACTTTTTTCAATGTTTATTGTTATTCTCTTTATTTATATTTTTATCCCTTTTTCTTTATGCTTTATTTTCTAACAGATAGATTCTTATTGCAATGTGTTATTCACTTAGATTAATTTAAAACCATGTAACTAAAAATACATTGTTCAATAAGTTCGACCTTGGTACACTTATCAAGTTAAAATATTCCACAATATTCAAAATTCGTGGTTTTTGATGAGTCATTTTCCATCTCTATACTACAATTATCTATTCTTAAAGACGTGGGAATATTGTACATCAAACGATAATATTTTTTCTTCGTAAATTTATTTGTAATAAGGTTCTGATTTTTCTGGCAAGGTGGGAAAGGATACCTGAGAAAAAACAAAAAATAATAGATAAAAAATCTTAATCAAGAGGGGTCATGTAAAGAACGGGTTCCGAATCAAGATCGATTTCTTTTCCAAATCCTACAGGGATTCGATCCTAGTTCTTTCTCATGATACATTCCATCCTTCATTCATTATTTAGCACAATAATCTAAAGTATATAATTATATTTTTGCACAACAATCACCAACATATGGGTGCCATATTTCATCAAACATAAGGAACACATGTCACAAGAAAACACATGCGACTCCAAGGATTTTAAATCATATAGCATCAAGAAAACTCGCATGAATCCAAACGGAAAGAGGAGTAGATTTCCTTACATTAGAGGAAGTTATCTCGGGACTCCTTCCACTCAATTTGACGTCTCATGCATTTTGGATGGCCATGACAATGCATGCACGGAGATGACCTCGAGTTTCTCTACACGATGACGCCTTTGGATACTCGATCGACTGAACTCCAACTACTATGGCAACGCTATTTCGGTCATATTGGTTGTGCTCCAAACTAAAGGATAGAGAGTAGGTAGATAGGGTTTTAGAGGGCAACCCACTCCTCTCTTATTTATAGGTGAATGATCATTTTCAGATCCACCTGAGATCTTAGTGGATCCTGAGCACTTACACTAAAGTGTCCAGATCTTATTATGTTCTTGAACTCATTGAAAAAATCTCAACAAGCTCTACATAATGAAATTTATTTGTCACATTTGATTGTCTTAAATGCTACATATTTCAAAAAGGAATACATGATTTCACACCCTTAGCAACCACTCCAGTTCATTTCAATCCCTGACTCCATCAAGAGTCCTTCAAAACTTGTCCAATGGTCTAAGAGATATCATTCGATGTCGAGAGGCTCCAATAAATCACCATAGAGCAAAAAGGAGCATATGATCGACTCTCCATCCAACCACGCCAAGCACGATATTGGTCAATCTTAGGGAGAAGCTTCCCCATTGCACCACGTGGAAATATAAAGTTCTTTGATTCACGAAGGGTAGGAGAGCCCCTATTTTCTTTTTATATTTTTTTATTAATAAGCCCCGTAGGGACATTTCGTAATGACATAGAACTTTAATTATTTTTAAAAGGACCGTCTTTCATTTTACACTTTTTAGGTCGCTTTTCTTTATTTGCAACTATAACCTTGTGTATGCTTTGCAATACTGATTTTTTTAGGTAAAATTACAATGATCCCCGACGTTGAAGTTTGAATAATTTTGCAACCCATAGTATTTTTAGTTGCAAATGTTTGCGAATGTTACCCAACTTGTACCGCCTCTCATTAACGAATTTAATAAATTTATAAGATATTTTGGATTTATTAAAATTATTTCCAAAAAAGGTTTTTTTACTAACAAATTACTATAAAATCGTATATGTGGAATAAAATTCTCATTTTGGGCATGTTAGTAGATTTTTACTATAGCTAATTGCATGCCTACTAATATTGAATATATATCTAAGAAAATCTTTATAAGCTCAAATCAATGTATAAATCAATATAATGTTCTCAAGAAATGGATTTCGAGCCATAAAAAAGAATAAGGACTCCTGACTAGGCATCTAGGTCGATGACCGTTTCTCGTTCGCTCACTTGACCAAACTCAAAAGGAAAACAAGTTTCATTGAAAGATATTGCATTCCCTAACTAGTAGAATTTTTCTTATTTTCACATTATTTCTAAATTTTTTCACATAAAATTTTCCATCTTACAGGTATGTGTTAGATATTTAGGTTTTAAAATAATTAGTATTTTTAATTTTTCAAAAATTATAAACAAAAAAGTGTACATTTCTTCATAAAATCATTAAAAACTGAAAATGTATCCAAAATTCACAAAAAAACAAGGACAATAGCTTATTATCAGTATGATAGCATACTAGAAACCACAAAAAAATATTAAACCTAACCCTTAAACTACAAAAATACTGAAAAATTTCATATACTACAAATAACGTTATCGTTTTTTAGCTTATTTAATATCCTTTTTTAGTAAAAGTAAGTATATTTCTCTCCGTGCATTTATCTATATGTATAGCATATTATCCGATATCTTTACAATAACCAACCGTTGTTTTCAATTTAGCCTTTTTTAACTCAATTATTTTCTCACTTTAAAAATCCCAAAATGATGTGAAAATATAAAATGTCAAAATCATTTATTCCCTATTTTTACTTATTTCTATTACATTTTTTTTTCTAGAATAAAAACCTCATCTTTTATGTATGTATATATATTAAATACTTTTCAAAGTTAATTATCTTTTCAAAATTAAAAAGGTTAAAAGGAAAAACTTAAATATAATAAATAAATTATAAAGATTAAAAATCACATAAAAATAGAAACATATACATATGAAATATAAAAAATTAAATATAACAAAAAAAAACACTTTAAAAACTCTTAAAAAACAAAATACCAAAAAAACCCGGAAACTCCGGAAAAACCTAAGTGGACATTAAATAAGAATCTGATCTTTTATATACATCCTACTTGCCCAGTTTTCTCCTACGACTTCGACACTAACACGTAAAATAAAAAACTATAAATTTTTTATTTAGGATAATGATTCCACTACTACAACCAATCCATGTTGTGATTAGCGTATTCGAACTTGCTTCTCTGACATGCATGAAAAATTACCAAACTAAAGCTCCAAGTTACATACCTAATCATGATGAAGTCCTCAACACAACACGTCTCCGAGAATTGTGTATTAATTTCAACGAAAATTTACCGCACAAGAAAAGAAAAGCAAAACTTCTTCACTAGAGAAATACATGTTTTTTTCTCAAGGATGTCCTCTTTTAACTCTCACCAAACTTCTCCTACTGCTCAATCTCTTCCTCGTTTGCTTCACCATCATTGATCTTCTCAACATGGCATTC
This sequence comes from Ottelia alismoides, assembly GCA_037367405.1. Lineage (NCBI taxonomy): Eukaryota > Viridiplantae > Streptophyta > Magnoliopsida > Alismatales > Hydrocharitaceae > Ottelia > Ottelia alismoides. Next base: position 201,931 of record JAZKJV010008895.1, on the reverse strand, counting down.
ACGACTATCCTCCTCCTCCAACTTCGTCTTCTGTTCCTTCTTTTCCTCTTCCAAGTACTCCACGAGCATTGCAAGAGCCACGTCCACGTTGTCTCTGCCCAACAACTTCCCTCTCACCTCTGCCGGCGTCACGTCCACCTCCCCTTCCAGCATCCTTTCGATCTCTGGGAAGGTGGGATGATTCTCGACACCGTAGTAGTTCTTCACTATCGATCTGAACACCCCTGACTTGCAATAGGACATGTCTACGTACACGTCCATCCTCCCTGGTTGCAACAGCGTCGGATCCAGCGGCTTTTGACCGTTGGTTGTCAACACGAAGATCCTTTCATCTCCACAGCTCGACCAAATTTCATCAATGACGTTGAAGACATCGGAAAGAGTTATATCACCTTCCTCGTCCCCATCCACCACCAATATTGATCGGTTAGTCGTTTCCAACAAGAGAGTCCTCGTTATTGACTCGTTTAATACCTTAGTGAGGTTGAGATTGTATATATCAAAATTGAGGTAATTTGCCATGGCTGCAATCAAGCTCCACTTTGCCGTCCCCCGGGGGCCGCGGAGCAGGTAACCACGCTTTCGCAGCTCACCGATACGCTTGCAGTAATCACTCTTGAAAATCCTGTCTAAGTCTTCGACAACTGTGCACTTGAGGTCGGGCTCCATGGCAACCGTGTCGAACATGGCAGGGTGGACTAGGTCGACGGTGCTCCAGCTCCCGAAGTACTGCAGCATGTGGAGCTTCAGTGGGCGCGCCGTCTCCTTCACAGCCATCCAAGAGTTAAGGACGTGCTTCAGGTACTTCTCGAGAACCATGTCCTTGTGTTGTTGATTGAATGTTAGCTCGAAACTATTGACGGTCTCCTCGTGGACAAGCTTCCAACGTAAGTGGATGCCTTCGAAGATATCGAGGACCTCCTCACCAATATCAACCGTGACGGCAATGGAACGATCGGCCTCTTGCTTGGTAACACGGAGGCGTGTGGTGGAGAGGGCGATGTTGGAGCTAAGGTACCCTTCGGCAGCACTGTACATCTCGCCCCAGGTTTCCTGGTTGATGACGACGGTGAGGTCGGGGGAGGGCTCGACGTAGTCGGGGGCGACGATGAGGACGGGGGAAGGATCGACGTAGTCGGGGGCGACGATGAGGTCAGGGGAGTGCTCGACGTAGTCAGGGGCAACGGCGAGGTCGGGAGAGGGGTCGGCGTATTCGGGGGCGACGGTGAGGTCGGGGGAGGGGTGGACGTAGTCGGGGGCGACAGCGAGATCATCGGAGGGATGGACGTAGTCGGGGGCGACGGTAAGGTCGGGGGAGGGATGAACACAGCCTCGGTCTTGACAGGGAAGGAAGTACTTGCCGAGGGAGCATATGAAAACGACAAAGGCGGCCAGGCCAACGGCAGAGGTGGTGCGGGAGGAGAGGATGGAGTGGAGGGAGGATAAGATACAGCAGTACTCGCGGGCTTTGAAGGGGATGAGGGAGTCCTTGACAAAGGAACGAATCAAGACGGCAGAGGCGACGAGGCAAATGGCGAAGAAGAGGGCTCTCGCGGTGGTGTTGGAAGCCATGAGAACTGGACGAGGGAAAGGTCGTGGTGGTGGGTGAAGGAAGGAAGGCGTCTGGGAGTATGTATGCTGACGGGAGTCGGAAGTGGGCACGGCTTCTCCAATGCCGGTCAACAATGGCGTTTGAGAAGCCAGTTCCTACTTGATTAGTTCGGGATGTTTTTCAGATATGTCCAATTTCAGGTTTTGGTTTCCTTCAAAACCTCGGGTTCTTCCTTAGTGGATGAATGTCAATACATCAAGAAGAGGAGGCGTGAGACTTAAAATAACTCCGACTATCACAATAACACTGCATTGCTGGACGGAGTGAAGTTTCACTTTCAACATTCCATCTGATTTAAAAGCTAAGTCAGAGTTTCTGTGAGAACAAATCAAAGTCTTACGGTCCAAATTAATCGGCCAGACCGATTCAAATTTGAGCCAATCATGTTTCAGACTTTCTGTCGGCCAATTTGCTTTTACAACGAATTTTTTAACAAGAAAATAGGCAAATTGTGGTTGGAGCGATTCAATGTTTGGGGTAGGGGTGTTCAAAATACCGGGTCAAACTCACGGGTACTCGTTGGAAAATATAAGATCGGATACCCAGTATATCATTTTCCATAACCCATTCAAAATCCCATTTGGAAAAATGGATATCCAACGGGTACCCATTTGAGAGCTCTGCCTACTAGTGTGGATCATTGTGTTCAAACCGTTCCAATCTGAAACATAGTGATTTGTAATCTTATAAAATAGTTTGATAATATTAGATATGACAAACTATCGGTTTGAAATCGGAAAATTAATTATGTCAAGTAAATTTGCAATCTGGCAGTTAGATATGGGCCGACAATTAGTTCAATTCTCCAATCTGACAATATGGATATATAGATCCAGATACATAGATTGCTAATTATAAAAGTTTTACCTAATCTGTTGGATTTTTCGATGGATTAGTACCGAAATCCATCTATTAGATATGGGACCTTCTACATTGTAAGTTTAAAATTAGTACCAAAATCCAGAATTGTAGTCAATATTTGTAACATTATCGCATTGATTGGGCTATTTATCGGAAATCTTGTGACTTGTTTACTATTGATTTGTTGCGAATTTAGTAGTATAGCTCGACACCACGGGCTTTAGATCAAGCCCGGGCCCTCGATTTGTCCTAAAATCGGGACCACGACTCGGCTTAGATATGCATTGAACCTTAACCTATCCGACGTATGGGTGTTTAATCTATGTATATACAATAACTATAGATATATATGAGTAGTATCAAATTCTTCATTCCCAGATTGTTAACTATGGTGGAGTTCGTGGTTTGGATGAGACATAATGAATATGAGATAAATGGTAGTAACAGTAAGGTAAGCAATTAAATATAATCACATAAAGTGTAGGATAATAAGAAGAAAAAACTATTCTTCTTCTCGAAAGAAAAATGATGACAGTGATGATTATGCCAGAATTTCATCCGGAATAAGCCAATATCCGATTGGATTATTTCTGTTAATATGGATAGAAAAACAGATTGGATTTTATCTATGAAAATAAATAAAATTTCTAGCAGGCGTAATTTGTCCTAATTTGAAGTAACGGGCAAGGAAGCAAGATTTGGTGGTGGGATATCATGTTGGGCTCGAGTTGGCTTTACGGCTTGGGCCTAGTCGAGCCGAATGTTGCACCATATTTAAACATGGTGATACTAGTATCCGAAATTATGTCCATTTTGAAATATATATAGATATATTTGATATAATATAAATAATCGGATATAGAATGAATTGATACAGATATAATTGATAAATTAATTTAATAAAAATTTATAATTTACATTTATTTGATATCTATCTACTTATTTTTTCATTTTTATAGAAGTGAAATTTCTATGGGTACCCGCGGCACCCGCTACCCATAGAATTAAATCAGGTACCCGTTAAATTGGGTACCCGTTGGAACAGGTTGGGTGCACCCATGACCTTGTTGTGACGAGGTCGGGGCAGGTCCTGTTAAATGGGGCATGTTACCCGCCCCGTGAACACCCCTAGTTTGGGGGAAGTTGCACTAGGTCTGATCCAATTATTATGATCTTTTAAAACTAAACTATTCAATCATTTTTATCAGATTGCATTAAAATTTAGATAAATGCATATAGGATTTTATAGAAATGCCAAGTGTCATGCCCTGATCCCCTATGTCCAATTTTGTCTGGATTTGATCAGCACACGGTGATTATAACTTGTTTCCCAACAATTAACCAAAGAAAGAAATACAAGAAGATAGAAAAATATGATTTCTGAAATTCCCAACAAAAACATCATGGACATACAAAAAGACATATGGAGAGCTATGTACGGCTGAATATATATCCATGCACTTCCATAAACAGTTAACTTTCCTATCAAGTTTTCTTAACTCCATAAAAAGAAGTGTTTCTAAATTTTAAAGCTAAATTAACTACTCCCTATACAAGACCAACATCAAGTTCAATATCATAGTGGGTTACAGAACCCCTAATTGTCAACCACAAAAATAAACAAAATGTTCTTCTCAAAGTTATCAACTTTTGATCTTTCTTCATCAAGGGGGTGGCGAGTGTTGACGACGGTAACAGACCATTACTACAACGTTGATGTGAGATCGGTCATCACAGTTATGGTTTCCAAAAGCGCGACGAGTATTCTATCTTCTTCCCCTTGGATATGGTAGGGGAAGGTGATGCTCGATTCTCTATCATCTCAAGGAGTCGTAGACATGATTGTGAGTGAAAGAGCCAGGTGCGATGGTGCAGAACGTAGACGGAGTTGACGTCGAGGCAGTCGGGTTGACTTCTACGCGATATTGCGGGTCTTGATCGTCACCTGAGTTGAATTGTTAACTAATATTGTGGGCAAAAGCTCGGCAAGGATATATAAAAGACATAGCTTGGATGAAAAATATATCCTATGTGTGGAGGAAAGTTTTCTTTTTCTCACTACAAAAATACAGTATTGGCAAGCACGTATTTCCATGTTGCGTGCTGCCATGTGTTTTTAAAGGGCACATCGGACACCTGGGCGAACACATGTACTTGCTCACAATGTGCACGCAACGAGATTAGACACAATCGCAATTGTGCAAACACGTCCACACTTAGTCGTTGCAAGCTACAGTGGACGAGTACAACGTCCTCGCCATAGTGCTCACCCACTCGCCTGGATTGACATTGAATTCTGCATTTGGCAAGAGGTTTTGGCGAGCACCTGCGCTTGCCCACAATAGAACTGTAAAAAAAATTACAGGTTCATCGGGGTTTTGGAACTCTGTCGAACATGTACTATATGCTCCAAATCACTGCAGGTTTTTAAATAGATCAAATCATACTTGAGATATGGACTAAATATCCAAGGTACGAATAGTCTCTATATATACTACACATTTACAATGAAGTTAATTAATATGTAACGAACAATCAACAATATTTGCTAAAACTAAACAAATGAAAATTCAATAAAAAACATACACCATTTAATTGTTCATACATATAGAAAGTTAAGAAGAACCTAACGATCACTTCTTTTTTGCCCGAAAGATCTTCGAAATGAAACTTTGCTTTGATTTCTTTTTCTCTTTTTCCAATTCCTTAAATCCGACATACATTTGTGCTTCTTCTCCAAGATCAGAATCTTCCTCCTCTTCCTCCTCTCTCTCTTCTTCTTCGTTCTCCTCTTGGAGCACTGGCACTCTTTGTGACTGATGAATCTGCGACTCGTCATCTTTATTCATTTATTTTAGCTTAAAATCCCTTATAAAACACCTGCATATAACACTAACTTCATATTCTTACTAACTTGCATCTATGTAAATATTGTACATTTCTTACTAATTTTAACCTAAAATAAATAAATAAATAAAGAAAGGAAAAATAAAGAAAAGAAAATAAAAAAAAAGAAAACTGTATACAGGCTGACCCAAACCCCGAGAGAAGGTCAAGACTTGACCTGATTGACCAGGAATAAAGTAGGGGGAGATAGGGTCCTTAACTAGAAAATATATCCAAAAAAATTGTGTTCTCCCTTATTTTGTATATATGTATATCACTAACACTAATTTTTTTGTACCTTAATTGACCTCAAATCAAATAACATTCAAAACCAAAGTTATAAATAAAAATGTGCTCTAAGTATTAAAATTGATTGCACAATTAAATCATGTACAAAATAAAAGTAGCCACACTTGGAAAAACCACTAAGCACTAATTAAAAGACAAATTCCGACTCCATATGAGCTCAAATTGAATCAATCTCACTTCCATTGAACTCGAAATTAAATTATCTTTAAAATGGCTCTATTTTCATAATTTTTGGAGTTACGGTTGAAAAGTCAGTTTTCTAGGGTGGTTTGTGCAATTTTCCCATGTATTTTGTGCATATTGTATTTGTATATATTGTAAATTAACCCCACTGATTTTTTTAAAATAAAAATAAAAATAAAAAATTCTTAAAACACAAAAAAGGGCTAATTTCATCATTTATCCTTGTATATAGTGTCACATATGTATATAGTATATGTATATAGTTGCCATTTTTAATTAACCTTCATAAAAAATAAAAAAATAAAATTTTTTAATTCAAATCAAATAAGTGACGAAAATTCAAAAAAAAAAGATAATTTTATAATTAGTTTTATCTCTCTTTTATTTTCATTTTCAAATTTCATCTCCCTTCCACCAAAAAAATTCAAAAATTCATTTTAATTTTCATCTCCCTTATCTCTTTATTTAAAAATTCAAAAATTCAAATTTCATCTCTCTTCTATTTATATGGCTCCTTCTTTCCCCCTCTAATGGCGCACCTTGTAGATTGCCTTGAAAGAAGATCTCAGCTCTAGTCGCACGTCGACTATCCTGGGACTGGTCGGCTCTCAGGGCTTTGCCTCATTCCAACTTGATCAATCTTTAGAGAGAGGAGCCCGATCTCCGAGAGAAATTTCGTCGAGGAAGTTGCCTAGTAGCCTCCAAGCTGTCCGGTGACAGTGAGTCGGCCTTGTCGAGGCGATCACGTCTATTTTCCGCTCCTAAGGTGAGATCCAAATTTTTCTTCGCATTTTTATCTTAGTTGAATCGCATTTTATTTTGTCGCATTTTATTTTTCGTAGTCATTTTTGTTCCTCTAGATTTAAAAAAAAATTCATCACGATTCTTATCCTCTCCGATCTGATTTTTCACCTCATCATCGTGATCTCTCCGCCTTCTATTTCTATCTCTCACGATCTATCAACTCCGACCTCGCACGGTGGTCGGAGAATCGGATTCGAGTCCCTCATCTTTCACCGAATCCCCATCCACGTTCCGATTTTGTAGATAAATAATTTTTTTCCTTTACTTCTAATGTTTGTTTTGCAGGATAAATAAAAAAACAAAAAAATAAAATAAAAAAAACTTTTTTTATTCCTTTATGACCTGCTTTTCAGATTTACAAAAAAATAAATAAAAAAAAGTTTTTGCTTCTTTTATTTTCTACTGTTTACATAAGAAAAAAATTAAAAAAAATAAAAAAATAAAAAAGAAAAGAAAAGAGGACGGCAGCTAGGAGGGCCGCCGCCCCCTCTCCCATCCGTCCGCGCGCACCGCCACGCGAGGCTGCGGGCCGCACCTCCAGCACAGCCGGCCACCGCCCCGACGCCTCCGCCCCGACCTCGAGCAACCGTGTCACCCACCTCCGCGCCACTGCGGCGCACAGACGCTGCCGGTTGGGCCGCTCCTCCCCTTCCTGTCGCGGCGCTGCAAGCTGCCTCCACGCGTCGCCACAACCCGACGCCACCTCCACCCGCACCGCCCGCTCGCCGTCGCGGCGCCTTGCGTGGAGAAGAAGAGAAGAAAGTGGCGCCGCTCATCGTGCTCCCCTGTTGAATTCAAGAAGAGACGGAACCCTAGGGGCTTTTGAAGGATTTAAAAAAAACATTATTTGGAACAATTGCGTGAAGGCTCCCGGAAGATCTTAAAAATTGCAAAGAAGTTGTCACAGCCTCAATTTACATGTGTTGCATGCTTCTATCTGGTAAATTGCGAAATTCCTCCTGAGTTTATTTACTGTTCTAATTTCTACAAAAACTTTGAACAAATTATATTTCAGTCCTTGTGCTTCTAGGATTTTATTTGCTTGCTCTTTTGAATGAAATAAATGTTTTTATTATTCCACAAATTTTGAGAAAATTGTGCTATATTCCTGATGTGATTATTTTCTTAGTGTAAATTGTCCATTGCATTTGTCCTTCATTTATTATTATTAAAAAATCAAAAGTGCCTTTTGTCTTCTTGAAATTCGAAAATTCATAAAAATTCAAAAACAACTCCAAAAATTCTAAAAAAATTAGAGTAATTGTATTTCGTTGTCTTTTAATTTCTGACCAATTCTCACACATTAATTATTTATAAAACCCAAAAAATTGAAAAACATCAAAAAACTTCTAAAAATCATAAAAAATTCTACAAAAATCGAAAAATTGTGATTTTAGTTCCTGGTTGTAGATAATGGTTTCTAGTTTGTCTTAAAAATAATTGCCAGGAGTTTTGGGTATTTAAAAAATTTTTAAATTGCAATTTACTCTAGGCTGTGCACATTTTCTTATTTTCTCACTGCTTGATTTTTAGAAAAATACAAAAACATCTGAAAATTCCACAAAAATTCTCATAAATATTTCAAAACTTTTAAAACCCAAAAATATTTTCTTTGGATTTTTCTGAGCATTTTTGACTAATTGAAAAATTACAAAAAGAGTCGGTGTGTGTGTTTTTAATCTTGTGAATATTGCATCGTGTTATTTTTGAAAATAAAAAAAAATTGCAAAATTAAAATCACTAAAAATTTGAAAATCAGAAAATATAAAAAATTAGAAATAAAAAAAATAAAAAAATAAAAAAGATAAAAAAATCACAAAAACCAAGGATAGTTGTCCTTTGAGATTCATGTTTTCTTTTAATTAGTTTCTGATTAATTGAATAACCCTCGGGAATTGTAGCCTCCCTGAGTTCGACCCTGTTTGCTATAGAGGTTAATAAGTAGCAAAAAATACAAAAAAAAATTTTTGTTGACACGGGGTTTTGGGGATAAAAACAACGACCATTGACAACATTTTTTACCCATTAATTTTCCAACCCCCGACAATAAATTCCTTGCTCAACAAAATTTTACCGTTGCAGGAATAAAAAGAAAAATCAAAAACCTAGAAAATCGTGCTCAACAAAATGGCACTGTTGCCGGGGAGGTACGACGAGGGTAGTTAGGTTTCTCTTTTGACCTGCTATTCTTGGTTGTAAATATCTGTTTACATTTTTGCCATTCATTCCAATTTTCAGATCACTGCATTCATTTCATTTTTTTCTCATCTTTGATAATTGTATTTCTTACACATTTTCTTCTAATTTTCTTGCCAGGGCCCGCGGAGCGAAGGAGGCGATCTTAGGAGAGCCGAAGCACCCAAGCGACGTAGAGGCGGCTTGATTTTTCACCAAGCCGCAGGATAGCGTGAGAAGAAGAGAAAAAAAAAGAAAAAAAGAGAAAAAAAAGAAAAAATTTTAAAAGAGAGAGAGAGAGAGAGTTTCTTTTCCATTTGAACTTTGTATCAGGACATTCATTTGTTGCGGGGTCTGTTTCGCCAAGTGCCGGTGCACTTGGGGGACCTCACCGGTTTTGTTTTCATCGCCTTTATTTTTCTTTATTTTACGCGGATTTCGTGAGCTACCTCTTGATTGCTTTAATTAATGCTTGAGCCAGGTAATTAATTAGGTCCAAACGCCCTAAACAAGACATTTCTGTGCCTATAGAGTATAGCATAATTTGGACTTAGTCAAATTAACTTGTTCTTACCCGATAATAGAAGTTATCATCTAGGACGGTTCACTTGCATTTGCATATAGGTTAGTTTATTTTCTGTATTTAAATTCTGCGCGGATCACTTGCATGTAGAGTGCTGGCGACAAGGTACGCATCTCTAACCCCTGCATGCATCATTGTTTTTAATCGCGCATTGGCATTTCCGATCTCCTTCCTTGTTTTCACTCACATAAATTAAAAAGGAAATTGGACACTCGGTAGGCGATTCATTGAAAATATTTTTAACCAAGTGATAATTGCTAAAATCGGGACTGCTAAAGAAAACTCGACCCTAAAATATACAAGGAAAAATATTGTTTTGGGGAGAGTAACCCCCTCATTGTTTGGTTTGCTTGAGAGAGAGAGCGACCCGCACACTAGGATAGAGCCACGTCCGAACTCTTTTTAGACTACTATCTTGGGTTAGTCGTTCTCCAGTGAGGATCTCTTCGGTAGCCGGTAAAGCGGCCCGTGACGTCCTTAACAGATTGAATTGATCGGGTAGCCGGTAAACGGTCCGCAATTCATACTGTCTGGGAAAGATCTAATTTGAGATTAGGCCAGTCTTCTAAGAGCATTGGGTTCCTAACAGCTCGCTTTAAATGCTCTGATAGATTGTATTGTCACCAAACTCTAAAATTGACAAGATAATTGATCGAACCTTCACGGTCTTCACATTGAGTTGAGTTGGTGAATTTGGGGGTTTGTATTGTGTTTGCTTGCTAGCAGTAAAGATCCTTCTGCGCAATTTGCGCCTTCATTCACTTTCACTCTTGCATTGACCCTCGTGTTATCGCATCCTGCCTATTGATTTCGAAGATGTCAGACCGGAGTATTTCACGTTCGGACTCTGCAAACTTATTCTACACTCCGAGCCGTTCACCTTCTATTCGGGGAGACTCACTTCACGAATATTCCTCTTCTCCCACTTCACCGTTTACAACATCCATCAATACACTTTTTGAGATTGGCTTTAATCTCGAATTAATATCTGAGACTCCATCAATTCTGAGTACTAATCGAGTATCATGCATATTTTCAGAGTCAGACATTGAACACTTAATGGCACCGAAGGGAAAGGGAATCATGTCGGATCAGAGCGAGATCAACAGCATCATGTTAGCCTCCATTCAAACGATTCAAGCCCAGATAGCAGAGCAGACTAACTTTCAAAACGCATTGAGAGACATGATTCTCGAGCTGAGACAGGAAAGAGAAGATAGGAGAGAGGGGGATAACAGAAACCCTGGAGGTGGGAATGGAGAAGAACCTCATACAGAACCTAAGCCTACATTAAAAGATGCTTATAATCCAGAGGCAGGACAGACAAATTCGTGGATACAAATCCCTACGGTTCATGGGCATTTTGAGCTTAAGCCTACTATTTTGCCTCTTCTCCCAATATTCCATGGAAACATTAGTGAAGAACCTTATATACACCTCCAGCCAGTTCGATCGCATTTGCGGAACAGTACACTACCCGAATGTCCCATTAGAGGTAGTACAGATGACCGCCTTTCCATTCAGTCTGATGGGCAAAGCATTGTATTGGCTATATCACTTGGGTAAGGTTGTCACCACATGGGAAGAGTTGAGGTCTGCGTTTCTGAACAAGTATTATCCACTTGGACGACTCAACCAAATGCGATCTTTAATAGCTAATTTCTCCCAGATGCCCCAAGAGCCTATTCACGAGGCATGGGAACGATTCAAAGATCTGACGGAGAAATGCCCCCATCGTGATATTCCAAAGACCAGCCTGGTACAAAATTTCTTTGGGGGATTAAGCGTTGAGAATCAGAAGCTAGTAGATGCTGCTTGTGGGGGAAGTCACTTTAATAAGGACGAGGATGTCCTGTACCAAATTTTCGAGGAGATGGCAGAAAGTTCAGCAGCTCTTTCTTCTTCACGTGCTTTTTAGAAGCAACCCGTCACCACCCCTGCAGTACCCCACAAGGATGTCAACATGATGGCAACAAAAGAAGCGGATAAGGTGGATAGCACTGACCTGGCCATCATTGGAAACCACCTATCCAAAGTGGACATTATTGAAAAGCGATCCTAGGAACTTGATAAGCTTCATGTGATCGAGCAGAGAACAAAGAACCTGGATAAGCTGGATGAGATAACAAAGCATCTGTAACTTCTTGTCAATTCAATCAGCGCAGTCCACAGTACGAATGCAGCAGCCTACACCTCTACTAAGGAGCAGACTTCTTCCACCAAGCAGAGTAGCGGAGGACCATCAATAGTTCAGCATGTCTATTACGTGCAGACACCTGATCAGGTTCAGCAGCATTCACATCAGATAGTTCCGTATCAACAAGAAGTTTCCTACATTCCTAAGCAGTAGTCTCCACCTCCACCTTGTATCCAGGAGGTGAATGGCATCTGGTTCGACCGTGAGCGAAACCAACCCTGTCCGTCAGGGCAAGGCCAGTTGGGTTCACAGCAGGGTCAGAGACACACCCACCAATTTCAGGGAGGCAGACAGCAGCAGTACCAGCACCAACAGTTCCATCCTCAGTATCAGTCTCCACCTCAGTTTCAAAACTGGAGACATGGCCAGCCTCAGCAGCAGTCTATGTATATCCCTCATCCTAACCAGCAGCATACTGCATATTATGGACAGTATTCCCCCCTCCTCCTCCTTATTATCAGAATCCGTATGGGTACCAGCAGCCTCCGTACTATCAGCCTCAGCGACACCCAGTCAATGAGCAACCTGAGGCCCCTTCAACCAATCCAGCACTGGACCAGCTTACACTGCTTATGAAGAACATGAATGAACTGACTCAGCGGATTGACGACCTGACCACCACCAAGACACTGATTCCAGCACAGGTTGAAGCCAACCCCAACAACTTCAGATGTAAGGAACAGGTAGCCAATGGCCCACCCACCCCTGAGACAGGTATGTCCCTTGATTTTACATGTTTATCTGACGCCATTCATCTCAGGAGCTGTAGGAGTTTGCAGCCGCCTACGCAGCAGTTGAGGTTGGGAGATCGATCCACTAAGAGAGCATCATCTTCTACATCATCTCCTGCACCAACAGTAGAGAGGCCCAGTATAGCAGCACCCACATCTGGAGTTTCACCGCCTTCACCACCACCTTCACCAGGCAGATGCAGATCACCTTCAGCAAGGGAGAATATACCAGTCGCAGATTCTTCCTCTTCACCAGCAGCAGCATCCCGTTCTGTTTTGGATTCTGTTTTTCCTTCACCTAGATTGGACAACACTATACAGACTGATTCTAGTTGTTCTCTTGTACATGATGATTCCACTTTGAATAAAGGAAATGAACGTTTGCATGTTTATTCTGATTCTGTGCCATTTCCTTATGCTCTCAAAGCTAAAAAAATTCAAAAACTAAAAACAACACTATCTGATCCCAGAGTGGTTAAGATCTTACAGAACATCTTTTTAAAGACGCCACTCCTTAAGGCCATGGAATACATGCCTACAGTAAAAAAGGGAATGAAAGAGGCATGCACCCAAAAGCGTCAACCAAGGAAGAACAGACGAAAGGAAACAGAGAAACACATCCTGACCATGGCCACAGTTCATGCCATCAGTAACCTTCCGCCTAAAAAGAAAGACAAGGGAGCACCTCACATCCGTTGCCATATCTTTGATCAAGAATTTGATCGTACTCTTCTCGATAGCGGTTCCTCCATTAATCTCATGCCTTCCTCTTTATTAACTGAATTCCAGTTAGGACCTCTTAAAACAACCAGAATGATCCTTCAGTTTGCTGATAGATCGATTAAGAGGCCAAGAGGTATTTTAGAGGACGTTATTATAACGGTGCAGGGAATGAAATTCCCTGTTGATTTTGTTGTCATGGATATGGACACACCTGCACCGTTACTCCATACCCCGATCATACTAGGTCGACCGTTCCTCCGAACGGCCGAAGCAGCAGTTGATTATGGTACTGGAGAGATCATCTTTCACTCTCGTAGTGACAAGGTGAAAATTGAGACGATCTCTGATCCTAGACCATCACCTTCACCAGCAGCAGATGATACAGAGAAAGTGATATCAAAGACAGATGACTGTGATTTTCTTGCTGAATTCAGACAGGCAGATCTTTTCACGGACTTTATAGATACCCAGGAGTTCCTTTCCCAAAAGGACTCTCTGGAAAGCACAGTCGACATGAGTTCCCTTGGTGGTCCAGTTGAGACAGTTATCGATGTGCAGTTTGAGCAAAGTTCTGAGATTCAGATATCTGAGCCATTTGTTGAATTCCCTGATTTATGCACAGATGAGAGACATCTTTCTGAGATTATTGCTGAGATATCTGAGTCATTCATTGATAAGAGTATTGAACATCCTGATGAACCATTCCTTGCTGAGCAGAGATTATTCCTTACAGAGTTATCAGATATTCTACTTACCGAGCCGTCAATAGCCAAGGTGGATAGTATACAGAGCACAGATCACATACTGTCTGCCAGTACAGTAGCAGAGGTTATCGCAGAGCCGATTCAGACCCCACCTGAGCTCAAGGTTTTACCATCAACATTGAAATATGCCTTCCTTGCGGGTCCCCCCCCCAAATGTTTCCGGTCATCCTCAGCTCGTAGTTGACCGCTGAACAAGAATCTCGCGTGTTAGAGGTTCTTGAGAGAAACCGCAAGGCCATAGGATGGAATATCTCGGATCTCCGTGGGATCAATCCAGCGTTGTGCTCGCATCATATCTACCTAGAGGATGACTGTAAACCCTCCCGTGAATGTCAGCGCCGTCTAAATCCAAATCTAAGGGAGGTTGTCATGAAGGAGATCAAGAAATGGTGTGATGCTTGCTTTATATATCCTATTTCGGATTCCAAATGGGTCAGCCCTTTACATGTGGTCCCAAAGAAATCTGGGATTACGATCGTGAAGAATAACCGCGGTGAGGAGATTCCGACCCGGGTACCTACTTCATGGCGTGTATGTGTAGACTACCGACGCCTGAACTCAGCTACAAAGAAGGATCACTTTCCACTGCCCTTTATGGATCAAATTATTGAGAGGTTGGCAGGGAAAGAGTTCTTTTCCTTCTTGGATGGGTACTCGGGATACAACCAAGTTGCTATCATTCCTGAGGATCAAGAGAAAACTACTTTCACTTGTCCGTTTGGCACTTACGCCTTTAGACGGATGCCCTTTGGATTGTGTAACACCCCCGCTACATTTCAAAGGTGTATGTTGGCCATTTTTCGATATGGCGGGTAATTTTCTTGAAGTCTTCATGGACGATTTCTCGGTCTATGGGGATAGTTTTGACACATGTCTTGCTCATTTAGACCGAGTTCTTCAACGTTGCTGCGAGGTAAACCTAGTGCTCTCGTAGGAGAAGAGTCACTTTATGGTGACTAATGGGATTGTATTGGGCCATGTCATCTCCAAACATGGTATGGAGGTTGACCCGGCTAAGATTGAGGTGATTTTCAAGTTAGAGCCACCACAGAACAAGCAGCTGAGGTCATTTTCGGGACACGTAGGATTCTATAGGCGATTCATAAAGGACTTCAGCAAAATTGCCAGACCTTTGACTGAGCTTCTGTGTAAGGAGACTGATTTTGTTGTCGATGAGAAAGTTCTCCTTGCATTTAATCAAGTGAAAGAAATGGTCATTAGTGCTTCTGTCTTACAGCAACCTGATTAGTCTCTTCCTTTTGAGATCATGACGGATGATCAAACTTCGTAGTTGGAGCGGTTTTAGGACAGAGAAGGGATGGGATACCATTTGCTATACACTATGCTAGCAAGACTCTAGATAAAGCACAACGAAATTATACAGTTACAGAGAAGGAGATGTTAGCAGTTGTGTTTGGGCTAGAAAAATTCAGATCATACCTCATCGGTTCACACGTTATTGTATACACAGATCACACAGCCATACGATACTTACAGGCAAAGAAGGATGCCAAACCACGCCTTATCAGATGGATCCTTCTTCTCCAGGAATTTTACTTAGAGATTAGAGATAAACCTGGAGTGAAAAACGTTGTGGCAGATCACCTTTTCCGTATCACAGACACAGAGACCTCTGAGCAGAACATGATTCCTATTTCCGAAACCTTTTCAGATGAGACCATTTTGTCTGTGGACTCACTCCCATGGTATGCTGATATTGTGAACTATCTTGTCTCCAAGAAAGTTCCACAAGATTGGCTGAAGTACAAGGTAGACAAAATTTTGTCAGAGATTCATTATTACCAGTGGGAGGATCCGTACCTATTTCGAGAAGGTGCGGATTGTATCTGGAGAAGGTGCATTCCTCAGGAGGAACACATCAGTGTACTTGAGCACTGTCACAAACTAGAATCTGGTGGGCATCATTAGGGGAAATGCACGATAGCAAAGGTTTTACAGAGTGGCCTATGGTGGCCCACATTATTTAAGGATGCTACAGAGTATGTTCGAGGTTGTACAGATTGTCAGAAAATGGGAGGAACTGTTGGTTCCAAAGATACCATGCCCCTAAGATACATACATATATCTGATGTTTTTGATGCTTGGGGTATAGACTTCATGGGCCCATTTCCCGTCAGTCAGGGATTTCAGTACATCCTGCTCGCCGTGGATTATGTTAGTCGATGGGTGGAAGCTATCCCCACCCGAGCCGCAGATAGTCGTACTGTGTGTTCCTTTCTCAAGGACCATATTATTGCGCGGTTCGGTATACCCAAAATACTGATTTCAGATGGGGGAAGCCATTTCATTAATAGAGAAGTAAAGAAGCTTGTGAAGGAGTACGCCATTGAGCACAGAGTTGTGTCTCCTTACCACCCTCAGACTAATGGCTTGGCAGAAATTTCAAATAGGAAAATCAAGACAATATTGCAGAAACTTGTACGTCCAGATAGAAAGAACTGGTCCCAGATGCTTGATTCATTTCTATGGGCTTATCGGACGGCGTACAAATCTCCTTTAGGAATGTCTTCCTACATATTGGTATATGGAAAGCCTTGTCACCTGCCAGTAGAATTAATTCACAAATCTTTATGGGCACTCCATGTATGCAATTTAGATTATGAGAAGGGAGGAAATAACAGGAAGTTGGATTTGAACAAATTACTGGAATTCCGAGACTTTGCATATGATAACTCACTCATGTATAAGGAGAAAGCCAAGCGCTGGCATGATAAAAATATTCGAAGAAAGACTTTCTTCCCTGATCAGAAAGTTTGGTTATTCGATGTTAAGTTGAAATTGTTTCCAGGAAAATTGAAAAGCAAGTGGTAGGGACCGTTCATCGTGAGAGCTGTGTGTGACAATGGGAGTATTGTCATATCTGGGTTGTCATCTGATGCACAACCATTTGTTGTGAACGGACAGTTGCTGAAGCCATATCTAGATCATGATACATTCATGTCCGTTGTTGATTCGATATCCGTGGTATCAGATGATGATCTTTTGATTCCATCTTCTGCGTCTGATACATGATCATCCACTCCTCTTGTATATCCTTTCGTTTTACTCCGTCTTCTCCTGTTTTATCATCCACCCCTTTTCCGTGTGTGTATATATGCTATACTTAGGACGTGCTTTATCCTAAGTATGGGGGGGGTAAATGATTTGTGTTGTTCATTTTCGTCTTGTTCATCACTCTTGTTGTTGCCTATACTTATGGAAACTCTACCCTAAGTATAGGGGGGTGATGTTGTTCATATCGTGTTTTTTTTAAATTTTATTTTTGAGTCTGTACATTCTCGTCGTCGGTTTTCCCCTTTTGTACACTCCACTATACTTAGGATTACTTGATCCTAAGTATGGGGGGGATCACCATCTTCTCTTCTTGTTATCTTTTCTTTTCACTTTTCTATACTTAGCACGAGTTATGTCTTCCTTTTTCGCTCTCTGATCACTATGAGGACATAGTTCGAGCTAAGTATAGGGGGGTGTCGTATATATTGTATATATACTTTAGACATAACTCGTACTTTTAAATTCGTTTATTTGGGTGGTTATGTGTATAGTTTGTAAAATCCTTGTGCGTAAAAAAAATCAAAAAACAAAAAAAAACAAAAAAAACACACAAAAAAAACAAAACAAAAAAATCAAAAAAAAACCAAAAAAACCAAAAAAGGAACAAAAACAAAAACACCAAAAAAAAAACAAATCAAAAAAATATCTTGTATATACTTGTATATATTTTACTAACCCTTTTCTAAAAAAAATACTAACTACAAAACCAAAAGTCTATAAAAATTTGCAAAAAAAAAACTTTCTTCCACATTTGCATTTTTCCTCAAAAAAAGCCATAAAAAGTTCAAAACTAGAAAATTGTTTTAAAAAAAAGTGTTCTTTTCACATGTGCATCATTCCTTTTCCAAAACAAAACCCCTTGCATTTTTCATATGTTGCATTTGCATGTGTATTTTTCAGGATAGTATTGACATTTAAATTATGTCTGGAATAAAATTGAAGAATGGAGCTTAGTTGGACCTTAATCCACCTAATTCTCAGAGGAACTTCACCGAGAAATAGGATTTTAGAAGCTTCAGGTCTTTGACTTAATTCTTTGAGTTCCACATGACAATGTGCAGCATTTGACTCTTAGTGTCTAGCTTGGTCTCTTCATACTGGGTATAACTCTGAAATAGGGAATCAATTTGTACTCTCGCACTATGCACTTAGCTCAACTCAGACGGGATGATGGAAGACTGTGTGAGTTTCTTTTCTGGTAGCGTGGAAATCTAAAGACCGGAGTACGGGTTGAAATAAAGCTTCGGAAAAGGGATGGACGGCTGGGCACAATTTTTTCTAAGACCCCAAAAAATGTACGGAAACAAAAGATTCTATATCCGTAGGGGCACAACAAGATCCAAGCAGAACCACCAAAAATCCAAATACAAAGAAGCCACTACCAAATAAATGTCTGACCAAAAAGGTCCAAGCTTCAAGAAACCTGCAGATCTTGGTGGAGACTCGACTACACTGGCCAGCTCCACAAGGAGAGGTGACTACACTAGCCACCCTCCAGTTCTTTTCTCCTTCTTCTATCTTCTCCCCCAATTCAATTGTGAACACAGCGCGACAGACCTTAGAAGGAAATACCTGACTCCCCGAGGACGAGTTATTGGAGAGGAGATTTGCATGGTAGTCCGACATTCTGGATGGGAAGAGCTAAAACCTTTCACACACATGAGTCGATTGTTCAATGTTCATAGGGTGTGCTTTGGGAAGAGGATTGATCTAAGATGACTTCTGAGCCGAAACTGTGACAACGATGTGTAGAACTTGAAGGCTGTTGATTTTAAAATTCTAAGTCTCACAGAAGTTCCGACACACTAATAATCCAAAGGTCCGACAGAGCTCCAAACTACAATTTTATAAAGATAAGTTTAATACTCGATGTTGTCCTACTTTCTTTATTTTCCCTTTCTTTTTCTTTTTCTTTTCACTTATTCTTTCAAATAAGTGTTTGCTAAGGGACTAGCAAAGGTAAAGCATAGGGGGATGATGAATCTGCAATTCGTCATCTTTATTCATTTATTTTAGCTTAAAATCCCTTATAAAACACCTGCATATAACGCTAACTCCATATTCTTACTAACTTGCATCTGTGTAAATATTGTACATTTCTTACTAATTTTAACCTAAAATAAATAAATAAAGAAAGAAAGGAAAAATAAAGAAAAGAAAATAAAAAAAGGAAGACTGTATACATGCTGACCCAAATCCCGAGAGAAGGTCAAGACTTGACCTGATCGACCAGGAATAAAGTAGGGAAAGATAGGGTCCTTAACCAGAAAATATATCCAAAAAAATGTGTGTTCTCCCTTATTTTGTATATATGTTTATCACTAACAGTAATTTATTTGTACCTTAATTGACCTCAAATCAAATAACATTCAAAACCAAAGTTGTAAATAAAAATGTGTTCTAAGTACTAAAATTGATTGCACAATAACATCATGTACAGAATAAAAGTAGCCACACTTAGAAAAAACCACTAAGCACTAATTGAAAGACCAATTCCGACTCCATATGAGCTCAAATTGAATCAATCTCACTTCCATTGAACTCGAAATTAAATTATCTTTAAAATGGTTGTATTTTCATAATTTTTGGAGTTACGGTTGAAAAGTCGGTTTTCTGGGGTGGTTTGTGCAATTTTCCCATGTATTTTGTGCATATTGTATTTGTATATATTGTAAATTAATCCCACTGATTTTTTTTAAAATAAAAATAAAAATAAAAAAATAATAAATTCTTAAAACACAAAAAAGGGCTAATTTCATCATTTATCCTTGTATATAGTGTCACATACGTATATAGTTGCTATTTTTAATTAACCTTCATAAAAAAAAAATAAAAAAATAACATTTTTTAATTCAAATTAAATAAGTGACGAAAATTCAAAAAAATTAGATAATTTTGTAATTAGTTTTATCTCTCTTTTATTTTCATTTTCAAATTTCATCTCCCTTCCACCAAAAAAATTTCAAAAATTCATTTTAATTTTCATCTCCCTTATCTCTTTATTTAAAAATTCAAAAATTCAAATTTCATCTCTCTTCTATTTATATGGCTCCTTCTCCCTCATTCCAACTTGATCAATCTTTAGAGAGAGGAGCCCGATCTCCGAGAGAAATTTCGTCGAGGAAGTTTCCTAGCCTCCAAGCCGTCCAGTGACAGCGAGTCGGCCTTGTCGAGGCGATCACAGTCTATTTTCCTCTCCTAAGGTGAGATCCAATTTTTTTCTTCGCATTTTTATCTTAGTTGAATCGTATTTTATTTTGTCGCATTTTATTTTTCGTAGTCATTTTTGTTCCTCTAGATTTAAAAAAAAATTCATCACGATTATTATCCGCTCCGATCCGATTTTTCACCTCATCGTCATGATCTCTCCGCCTTCTATTTCTATCTCTCACGATCTATCAACTCCGACCTCGCACGGTGGTCGGAGAATCGGATTCGAGTCCCTCATCTTTCGCCGAATCCCCGTCCACGTTCTGATTTTGTAGATAAATAAATTTTTTCCCTTTACTTCTAACGTTTGTTTTGCATGATAAATAAAAAAACAAAAAAAATAAAAAAACTTTTTTTATTCCTTTTTTCTTGCTTTTCATATTTACAAAAAAAATAAATAAAAAAAGTTTTTGCTTCTTTTATTATCCACTGTTTACATAAGAAAAAAATTAAAAAAAATAAAGAAAAGAAAAGAAAAGAGGACGGCAGCCAAGAGGGCCACCGCCCCCTCTCCCCTCCGTACTCGCGCACCGCCGTGCGAGGCTGCGGGCCGCGCCTCCAGCACAGCCAGCCACCGCCCCGACACCTCTGCTCCAACCTCAAGAAACCGTGTCACCCACCTCCGCGCCACCACGGCACACAGACACGTCCAGTTGGGCCGCTCCCCCCTTCCTGCCGCGGCGCTGCAAGCCGCCTCCACGCGTCGCCACAACCCGACGCCACCTTCACCCGCGCCGCCCGCTCGCCGCTGCCGCGCCTTGCGTGAAGAAGAAGAGAAGAAGGCGGCGCCGCTCATCGTGCTCCCCTGTTGAATTCAAGAAGAGACGGAACCCTAGGGGCTTTTGAAGGATTTAAAAAAAACCTTATTTGGAACAATTGCGTGAAGGCTCCCAGAAGATCTTAAAAATTGCAAAGAAGTTGTGACAACCTCAAGTCACATGTGTTGCATGCTTCTATTGGGTAAATTACGAAATTCCTCTTGAGTTTATTTACTGTTCTAATTTCTACAAAACCTTCGAACAAATTACATTTCAGTCCTTGTGCTTCTAGGATTTTATATGCTTACTCTTTTGAATGAAATAAATGTTTTTATTAGTCCAAAAATTTTGAGAAAATTGTGCTATATTTCTGATGTGATTATTTTCTTAGTATAAATTGTCCATTGCATTTGTCCTTCATTTATTATTATTAAAAAAATAAAAAACAATGCCTTTTTGTCTTTTTAAAATTCGAAAATTCATAAAAATTCGAAAATAACTCCAAAAATTCTAAAAATATTAGAGTAATTGTATTTCGTTGTCTTTTAATTTCTGACTAATTCTCACACATTAATTATATATAAAACCCAAAAAAATTGAAAAACATCAAAAACCTTCTAAAAATCATAAAAAATTCTACAAAAATCGAAAAATTGTGATTTCAGTTCCTAGTTGTAGATAATGGTTTCTAGTTTGTCTTAAAAATAATTGCCAGGAGTTTTGGGCATTTAAAAGATTTCTAAATTGCAATTTACTCTAGGCTGTGCACATTTTCTTATTTTCTCACTGTTTGATTTTTAGAAAAATACAAAAAACATCTGAAAATTCCACAAAAATTCTCATAAACATTCAAACTTTTAAAAACCCAAAATATTTTCTTTGGATTTTTCTGAGCGTTTTTGACAAATTGAAAAATTACCAAAAGAGTTGGTGTGCGTGTTTTAATCTTGTAAATATTGCATCGTGTTATTTTTGAAAATAAATAAAAATTGCAAAATCGAAATCACTAAAAATTTGAAAATCAGAAAATATAAAAAATTAGAAATAAAAAAATAATAAAAAAAGATAAAAAATCACAAAAACCAAGGATAGTTGTCCTTTGAGATTCCTGTTTTCTTTTAATTAGTTTCTGATTAATTGAATAACCCTCGGGAATTGTAGCCTCCTTGAGTTTGACCTGTCCGCTATACAGGTTAAATAAGTAGCAAAAAAATACAAAAAATATATTTTTTATTGACACAGGGTTTTGGGGATAAAAACAACGACCATTGACAACATTTTTTACCCATTAATTTTCCAACCCCTGGCAATAAATTCCTTGCTCAACAAAATTTTGCTGTTGCAGGAATAAAAAGAAAAATAAAAAACCTAGAAAATCGTGCTCAACAGTGACCTATTAGAATTTAATAAATTTAAGAAAGGGAAGAAGAAAATTGAATATTTTAAGTACACTTAAATTAAACATATATTAATACTTACATGTATGTTTTAAAATCTTATCGCAGCTTAGTCACTTGTTAAACCATCATTGCCATCTGAGACTCCATAGATGACGATGGTCGATGTAATAGCTAAAGATGGGTACCATAATTGGAGTAAGATTGCCGATGTTCTTCACCATCAAGTGTTTGCTTCCTATTGGTAAAACTAATATCCCTCTCCTCCAAAACCTATAGTCAAATTTAATAACCATATAATCTGTAGCATATGAACATTTAATCAATGAAATATTATATTAATATACATGTTTACATAAGATTCTATCGAATGAGGACGTTGGTTGTCAGGAGTACTTTCCCACTTCTTAGCATTAAGGGTCATATATCGTTCCTGAAATTGTAATTAATTTATAAGAAACTAAAACCAAATACCATTTTGAATTCTGCTATGCACTTACGACAAACCAAAAGACATACCATCACTTCTCCTGTCTCAAGCATAGACCAATCAGAATCACCATCCTTTCCTCGCTTATGTATATTGTCCGGACACTCATCAACAGATGGCTTCCTTTCCAACTTAACAACCTAAAAAATATAATTTATATAATAAGCAAATATTACATACATCAGAAATAAACATCAATTTTTTATATAATATTATTAAAATGATATACCAGCTCAGCCCGTATTTGATTGTGGCTTCTAGAGCTACTTGTTGATCTAATCTTTTATTTTTGGTAGTTCGATCTATAAGTCGCCTACCTCCTCCCAAACTCAGCATCAGAACTAAATGAGTCACAAAAGCCAATCCACTTGCAAAAAATATCAGAATGTAGTTTAGATATAATCTAAAATTTAAGAGGTTATCATTTTTTTGAAAAAAATACCCGTCATCGGTGAACCAAGCTAGAGGAAATCTCTTCACCTCTTCAAAAAATCATCTTCTCCGAGCTAGTCTTTTGATGTGAGTCCCTCCTGGGCTTGAAAAATGTGTCGCTCATTCTCTTCTCTATCATACGAGTGAATGCTCGATGGTAGGACTCCTTCCCTAAATCAGAATAAAAAAGATATCTACGCTGCAAAATTACAGATAAAAGTCATACAATAGAGTTATATAAGAATAAATTAGCTTATGAAAATAAAAATTTCCTACAAAAAACAAGTCGAACATCCTCTCCAGCTCAACTGTGGGAAGTGGCACCACCTAGTGCAAGTTTTATGCACCTTAATAATATTCGTTATTTCTTTAGCAACCTTATTGCTATATAGAAAATCTCCCAATAAATGGAAATTATATTATATAACTCAGTGCAACTAAAATTTAATGAAATTTAGATTAGGAATGCTATTTACATCCCATCAGCTGAAATATGTGTAATAGAGTAGAAGTCGGAAGACTGACTTCTTATTGGTGGCACATGCACATCTACACTTTGTCAACATGTTGAGGAAGGAGAAGCTGAATCAATAGAAGTATGAGCTGGAATCAAGATAAGACAGGGCTCGGGAACCTGTGAAGAAGATGGCTCATCGAAAAAATCATCGTATGAAGGAGGAGGAGGGACACCGAACGACTGTTAATGCATCATGAGTTGGTGCACCTCATCAGAAACAAGCCTCGAAAAGATCGGTGGAGTCGAAGGTGAAGGGTACTATGATGAGGATGGGAGACCAGATCGTTGAGATGTATGTGAACCACCATGTCCAAAACCAACCATGTCTATATAATAATCGTAGTAATTTAGTAAAATAAAAACATAAAATTTATATTTTACTGAACTTTGTACCTTAATCTCCACTGCTTGAATATTGTGAAATAACATTAATTTCTTCATTATTGTCTTCATTTGACGAATATTCAACATCTTTGTTTATGTCATCCACATCTTCCACTATATCAACACTTGACGTAATGGTAATGGTATATTACTGCTAAATGGTATATTCAACATCTTTGTTTATGTCATCCACATCTTCCATTATCTTCCATTAATTTTTCTGCTAATGGTATATTATTAATAATGGGGATAACTTATGTAATATTGTTATGGTTGTAATGACATATGAAAGCCTCATCCCCATCATCATCCACAATCTTGTACTCCTTACTTATGTAACTTCGAGAATTTATTCGTACATCTGCAGGATTGTCTTGATTTCTCTGCTTGATAATTCTGCCAAGCCATTTGACTTAGGATGTTAAGGATATGTGACTCGGTGATTGATGCAGTACTCCTTCATTATTTCCTTGACCTATTCATTTATGAAGTGGCTGCCCCCGTATGAAATCAAAATATTTGGAATCTCGAACCAGGAGATTATGTTATCTTTCAGGAATTTACAAACTGTTATGTTGTCTACAGCTCAAGCAGGGATAGCTTCCACCCATCAACTCACATAATCTATGACAAGAAGGATGTATACATAGCCCTACCTATTAGGAAACAAACCCATAATATCGATGTCCCATGCATCAAATACATCTGATATCTAAATGAATTTGAGGTGCATGTTGTCTTTGGAACTCGGGTTTTTTTTTCATTTTTTGACAGTCGGTACATGCTTTAATATATTCAATAGCATCCTTGAATAGTGTTAGCCACCATAGGGCACACTATAGTATCTTCATTGGTGTTTGACTTCTAAAATGGTGTCCACTATATTCGAGCTTATGGAAATGCTCGAGGACACTAGTGTACACCTCTTGAGGAATATACAGGGGCCATATATTGTCCACTCCTTCCCTGAACAAGTATGGATCTTCCCAATTGTAGAAATGGATGTAGGACAAGAACTTGTCCTTCTTGATCTTCGTCCAATCTTGTGGAACTACCTCAGAGACGAGGTAATTCACAATATCGGTATACCAAGGGAGAGATCCAATGTTGATGATGGATTCATCAGGGAAAGTCTATGTGATCAGTGCACTGCTCAACTGAGTCTCTTGGCATTCCATTCTGGATAAGTAATCTACTACCACATTCTAAACTCATGGTTTATCTCTGATTTCTTAGTCAAACTCTTTGAGGATAAGAATCCATCTAAGTAGACGTGACTTGGCATCCTTCTTCTGTTGTAGGTATCGGATAGCAGAGTGGTCAGTAAACATAATAACTTTTGATCCAAGAATGTAGGATCTAAACTTCTCTAAAGCCTGCCAGCAATTCTTTCTTTGCAACTGTATAATTTCTTTGTGTTTCATCAAGCATTTTGATGGAATAGTGAATGGCATAGGGAAACTTATCCCTTCTTTGTCCTAAAATAACCCCAACTACGAAATCTGATGCATCCATCATGATCTCAAATGGAAGAGACGAATCAGGTGGTTGTAGGACTGAAGCCTGAGTGACTAGATCTTTTAGCTGATAGAATGATTGGAGAACCTTTTGATCAACCATAAACTCGGTCTCCTTGTAGAGAAGCTCTGTGAGAGGTCGGACAAGTCTGTTGAAGTCCTTGATGAATCTTCTGTAGAATCTAACATGCCTAAGAAATGACCTCGCATTCTTTACATTTTGAGGTGGCTCGAGTCTAGCAATGACATCCACCATTGCCGGGTCGACCTCCATACCTAGCTTGGAGATAACATGGCCCGACACAATTCCTTTGGTGAACATGATGTGTCTCTTCTCCCATGATAACACCATATTTACTTCACGTCACTTCTGCAATAATCGGTCTAGGTGCATCAGGTAGGAATCGAAATTGTCACCATAAATTGAGAAGTTGTCCATGAGTACATTAAGAAAACTACCGACCATGTCAGCAAAGAAGAGAAACATGCATCTCTGGAATGTGGTTGGTGCATTGCACAGTCCAAATGTCATTCCTCTAAAAGTATATGTGCCGAACAGGTAGGTGAAAGTTGTCTTCACTAGGTCCTCTGGGGCGATCATCATCTGCTTGTACCCAAAATGCCCATATAAGAAGCAGGAGAATTCTTTTCCTATAAGTTTCTCAAGAACTTGATCAATGAATGGTAAAGGGAAATGGTCCTTCTTTGTAGCTGAATTTAGGAGCATGTAATCAACACACACTCCAAGACGTCGGTACCCAAGTAGAGATCTCCTCTCCTTGATCATTTTTAATCGCAGTGAGCCCTGATTTCTTTGGAACAACATGCAGGGGGCTCACACATTTGGAATTGGAGATGGAATAAATAAAACCTGCTTCACACCACTTCGTAATTTCATTCATCACTGTGTCCCGTAAATTCGGATTCAAACTTCTTCGAAATTCTCGAAATGATTCGCAGCCATCTTCACGATATATGTGGTGTAAACATAGAGTTGGATTTATCCCTTGGAGATATGATACATTTCAACCAAGTGCCTCACAGTTCTTTTCTAGAATCTCGAGAAGTCGAGATTCTTGATCTGGGGTCAGCCAGTTGTTGATGATGACTGGATACATATTCTGTTCACCTGCAAGGAATGTGTACTTCAGACCTGTTGTGAGATGTTTGAGTTCAGGTAATTGTAGAGTCTGCTCCATGGACACTTCATAAATGGTGCAGGTAGATGGTTGATCAACTTGATTCAATGAGGTGTTGTCCACCTCTAGCCCTCCTGGATCTGATATAAAGGTACCAAACATATATACAATGAATTCTTCGTGTTCGATTTGACTTGAATCTTCTTCAAACATGCTGATCAGTTATTGCGATTCGGCCTCCCATTCGACAGCGGAGCATGGTTTGACCGTGCTATCCAAGTCCTCCTCAGAAGAAAAGATTTCCTGTGTGACAATGTCATTCAGAGAAAGATGTCGCTTGTTGACATCAACAATATCACAGTCTTCTATAACTGATTCTAGATTCCCTCCATCAAATGCGATTTTAGGCTCGCTGATCACATCAATAATGACTCAGTCAGTGCAGGAGCGAAATGTGATCTTCCCCGACCTGTAGTCAACGACTGCCTCATCTATTCTGAGAAACAGTCGACTAAAAATAATTGGGGTCTGGAACAAAGGTGTAGGAAAGTCCATATTCAAGACAACAAAGTCTAATGGAAACCTCACGTCCTACACAGTTACGTAATGTCTTCTAATAAATCTCTGGGCCGCTTGTCATGGATCGATTTGTAAATTACAATATCTTTCGTGTGGGTTTAAGCGGTCCAAACCCAAATTCTTCAAGTAATGATGAAGGCATTAGGATTTAAGAAGATCCTTTATAAAGAAGAGTCCGCTCGAAGAGTTATCAAATATCTAGCATCTGATGTTGAGCGCTCCCTTGGCTTCTTTTTCTGAGGGAGTTCACTAATTGCATTTATTGTTACCATGATCAAAATGTGTTTCTCTCCTCTGTTGCATCTGTTGTTGTGGCTCTAACGCTTGGAAGTACATGCCTCTTTTAATCATTTCTTCATAGTTGTCATGTCGTTCATGGCCATCAATAATGGCATTTTCAAAACAAGATTTTTAATAATTTAAACATTGCATGGTTGGACAATGCATTTTTCAAATTTCTAATGTTTTTGATATTTTTCATTGCATCTGGAAAAGGAATATTTACATAAGAAAATTCATTGTTCTTAATTGCAGAATTTTGTACAAATGACTGGCTAGAAGATAATCCACCATGCAAATATAGGAAAAAGTGAATCTACATCAGCTTTGTCTTTGTCGGTTGGCTCTAGAGTTGTTGCAGGTGCTGGCTACTCCTAGGTTGGCCCTTCTTGACTTCGGCTCTTCTTTTCTTTTTGATTTTTTTGCTATTTTTTTACAATTTTTCCTCTTGCTGCTACTAGTGGTGTGTCGATGTTGCTCCTCCATCTACTACCTCACCAGGCTCTATTGCTGACCTGATGTAGAAGTTGACTCATCAGAAGTTACTTTATTTTTCCCCTTGGCAGTGGATGATGGCTGCAATACTATACCACTCATGAATCGCAACATTAGACTATATAATCTGAAATACCTGACTCGGTTGGATCAGAGGAGACATCACAAGCTACCTACTCTTTACGCTTAAAATTATTGGGGTTCACCTCAACTTGCGTTGGAATCGGAGTTTTGGTGGCAGTGAGGTCATTGAGCTTCTGATACATCTCTGCTAGGCCTTTGATAAGTTGGCCCAAGTAGTCGACGGTGGGGCTCACTGGAGCTGCATCAAATGGTTTAGCGTGTTGTCCACGCTGAGAGTGATACTATGGAGGCTATTGATAGGAGTACTGTTGATTATGGTGAGGAGGATGTTATTGCTGATGAAATTGAGGAGGAGGGGGAGGAAGCTGATAGTGGTGAGCATCCACGTATTGGTGATTCGACATGGCAGTATGCAGGCTGCTGGTAGTTCTGATTTTGCCTCTTGTTATTCTGATATGGTAGAGGTTGTTGTTGCAGAGGGTGGTTTGACTGGACGAACCTCCCACCATTATGTTGGTGACACAGCTGAATAGTTGAGGATTGGTAATGTTGTTGTCTGCCTGTACGGGCCAATTAGGCATAGTTGTTCTAGATGTCGTTCACCTCTTGTATTTGCGGTGGGTGATGGGAAGAATGGATAACCAAATGACAGGGGTTGGGGCCCTGTCTAGTAAAAGAAAATATGTTGTTTAGGTGATGGTGGTGGCTGATCCGGAGCATGCACGTAGTATACATGCTAGACCTGGGACTGCCATGAACTCGGCTGAGGATGATATGGCTATTGCGGCTCTTTTTGCTCAACAAGACTTGATGCTGACATACTCGCAGACTATATGGAATTGATTGTGCTCACTAGCTGCTCCAATAACTTTGAAATCTGATCCAGCTTGTCCAGGTGTTGTGTCCTTTGTTCGATTACAGATAGTTTCTCAAGGTCCTGTGATCACTTCTCAATTATGTCCACTTTGTACAAGTGGCTCCCAATGATGCTAAGGTTGGAGCACTCGTTCCTATCCACTTCGTTGGATGCCTTCATATTCACTAGCTTGTGGTGGATTTGGGGTTGTCTCTGATATGCATGGGATGAGGATAGAGTGGCCTCTCCTTTAGCCATCTCTTCAAATATATTCCATACGACATACTCATTCTTATTGAAATGATAGCCATCACATGGGGCATCCACCAGCCTCTAGCTCTCAGATGTGAGGCCCCCAAAGAAATGTTGGACCAAACTGGTTCGTGGAATGTCATGGTGGGGGCACTTTTCTCGTAAATCTAGAAACCTCTCCCAGACTTCATGAATGAACTTAGTGGCCTCTAGGAGAACTTACTTATCCTAGCTCACATATGGTTCAAACGACCAAGTGGATAGAATTTTTAGAGGAATGTTGACTTCAATTCCTCCCAGGTGATCATGACCTTCCCTAAGTGGTTGATCCAATATAGAGCCTTATCTTAAAGCTGAAGGGGAATGCAATCATCTTGACTACACCCAACAGAATGCTGGGATAATGAGTGGTGCGACAGATGTGACAAAATTGTTGGAGACGGATGTAAGGTTCTTCATTGGTATTCCCATGGAAGGAGGGAAGTAGAGCCAGGAACTACTGCTTCAATTCAAAGTGTCCGTGGACTAGAGGAATCTAGATCTACTCAGTCATCTGGCCTGCGCTAGGATTGCATGTTTCTTTTAGAGTAGGCTTGGGAGTCTCTCTTCTAGGTTCTTCTTCTTCTCCATAGGGTCCGTCTCTCTGTTCATCATGATTTTCTCCTCCTTCTCCTCATCTATTCTGGTGTTCTCTCCTCAACTCATTAAGGTTGTCGGTGAAGGTGACCATGGTAAGTGCTTGATCTGTCAGTTGCTACTCGATGGACTAAATCGATGCGAGCAACTATGCATTGACAATGTTCTGGTATGGTTGTCTTTGATTTGTCTAATTCAGTCCCTTACCCTTCCCTTGAGGAGCTATCTCTAATCCAGACTCAAAGGAATTTATTTGAATGGGGTCCAGGGTTGTATCTTGATTATCACATGAAAATGTGCCCCGATCAACCTAGCATTCTATGGCACGAGATGGAAAAGATGATATGGAACTAGGGTCAATTTCAGTTGTGTGTGAATGGAGCATTTGATATGAAATGAAATTGATTTCCATCCACAAGGGGCGAATGGTGGGACAAGAGTGATCATGATTTATTGAAGAAGGAGATGAAGTCGAGGAGTTTGGAGATCGGTTCGGGTTCAAACAAACACAATACAAGTATGGGTTCTTATGAATCCTCATTTCGTCATCTTTATTCTTTGATTTTGACCTTCAAACCCTAGTTAAATTCATGTATATATCATTATTTTGCCAAAATAAATACTCTATAAGTTGTACAAAATACAATAGAAAATACAATATAAATACTACATTTATTGACAAAATAAAAGAATAAAGGAAAGAAAAGAAAAAGAAATGAGACACCATAGGTGTTAAATGACCCTAGCCCCCGAGACTCAGTCATCATGATGACTTCGTCGACAAGGAATAAAGTAGCAGGAGATAGGTCGGTGAATTGTACAGTAAATACAGTCAGAAAATCCTACAAAATTAGGCCAATAATTTCCCTTTTGGGACCTATTTTATTCTTCATTATTTATTAATCAAATCAAAAACTTTGTACATGAAAGTTCTAAATAATAATATATAGAAAAATATAAAATTGAGTTTACACAAAAATAATATACAGTGCACTTTTTATACTCTAAATAAAAAACCAAAACCCAAACTTCCCAAACCCATATCTCCTCAATAAAAACTCAAAATGCATCAAAATTACTTTAATTATATATAACTTTTAATAAGCTATTTAACGAAGATGGTTTCACTTAATTTGGAGTTAAGATGTAAAAGTTATGTTGTGGACCCCTATTGTATAGTTTACCTGAATAAAATATTCATTTTATTTATTCTTTACTCTTTTTATATTTTTATAATTTTATAAATATTATTTATAATATATGTACATATTTCGAGTAGAATAAAAGCATCAAGAAAACACAAAAATAAAATAAGTATACAAAATACATAGATGAAATACCTATACTTATTTGTATATATTATATACCTATATTAGTTTAAGTATGCAAATAACATCAGAAAAATTCAATAAAAATATATTTAAGTATGTTTCAAAAAGTTATAAAGTAATAAAATAAAAAATAAAAAAATGAAAATAAAATACATAAAATATAGATGAAAATACCTATATTTGTACTTAAAAAAGTAACATATAATAAATACCTAAAAATAGGAAAAATATACTACATAAAATTAGATTTTTTTTTACATTTTAACAAAAAATAATTAAATCATATACTAGTTTATATTCATTTTCCAAGATATTTCTACTTTAGAATTTCCTTATTGGTCCACATGGACCAACCAGGTGCGAGAGTTTGTTGACCTATGGTCAAGTGTACCCGACCTCCTCCGACTTCTGTCAGAAGCTCACCAACCCCCGACTTTGCCCAATTTCCTACGACTCCACCTTCACCCTCTGACCTCGAGGCTTCAACCATCGTGTAGCCTAATCGCCCCTCTTCCATGCCCATATCCAAAATTCCACCAACCCCCGCCTTCGATCACGCCATTGCCCCTCGAAACTCGCCCAAATCCATCTATAAATGTACCCCCATCTTCACCTTTTGATTTGTAATCGCTCTTCGGCCCATTCTAGCCCCTATGATCTTGTTTCCATCCACAAGCTTGGTGACAACGAGCCACCTGAGTAGGTTTGCAGCGAGGAGGAGGGCTCCAGTAGCGCGTCCGCCCATCTCCGGCCACCTGCGGCTGTGAGGTCTAGCTCCTCGCCTCAGTTGAGTTGAGCACCCATTTCTTCTCATCGTTAGGTAATCATTTAGTTTAGAGTTTAATTATGATGTTAGTTTGTCATTTAATCCATGAGATTTTGTTTAATTATAGAAATCATCTTGACCTGGAGCTTGGGCTCCAGGTCCAAATCACAGTGATTGCACATGTTCTCCGATCCATTCTCACCTCATTATTCATCCCCTATGCATTCTTTGCATTTCGCCTCACCATACACCCTTGATTCTGCACAAATCAAGGTCCCTCGAGCTCCTCATCTGCTGCCTCGATAGAGCTCACTCACCATGTCCACCCATGCAGCTTCACGCTACCTTTTTGGGCCGAGGAACACCACTTCAAGCCTCCTGACCTTATGCTGCATGAGAGACGCTTCGAGGAGCTACTTGGAGCAAGGAAAATCACATGGAACACCTCCAGGTCGCGCATGGCGATGACCTCTTGCAGATTCCTCATCGGAGCACCTTCGGCTCCTCTGACCCTTTCTGCACACACGAAGTGGAGCCAGTTAGCTCCTGAACCACTTCGTGATTCAAATCATAGGTGGAGGAATGAGGAATTGAAGATTCAAAGTCGGTAGAGACATGTTCTTCCTCAACTCATCCAACAACGTCGTGAGCCATCCGATCATCTCCACACTCCAGATCTAATCTGGAGCATCCAGTGAGGCGAATCAGTGTACATCCTGAGCCATCTGTTCGTGTCACGTGGCTGCATGAAGACCGCCTGATTTGCATGAGTTAAGGGGTAAATTCCTTAGGCACCCTCCACCTTTTTGTAATAGCTAAATACCCATGTAATATTTTATGGTTTTAAAAATAATGGACAATTTGCATGTAACCCCTAGACTATCCTATATTTCACCTTAGTCCTTGGCCACGTCACTTCACATGACGACCCACATGCTTGGGCAAATTGCATGTATAGCCCTACACCTTTTGCAATTACGTTTCAATATAGAAAGTTCGAACATTAGTTATAGATTTCTAGGTTATGTGCATTATGCCCCCTGTGTTTATTCTTAATTACAAACATGTCCCTACCAACTCATTACTTTTGTATATGTTTACCATTTATTAAAAATAGAATTTGTGCTCCAAAAATTCTCAAAAAATAAGGTTCAATTCATACTTATTTGTAGTATCATGCTATATATTTAGAATAGAATTTTAGGTCTTTTTCCTATTTTATAAAAATCAAAAAGATCTCGGATATCCCCTGTTTGCAATATAAAAACCAAAAAATATAAATTTTTTTTGAAAATTCTCAAAAAAATATATTTTACTTATTATTGTATTTTCTAACATCCAAAAATATATAACAACAGAAAAAGATAAAAATAAAAAAATAAAAAACTCTAAAATCCAATAAAAAGGGTAAAAAATCCCCAAAAAATCCCATTTTTTTATTTTTTATCTTTGAATTTTCTTTATATTATTATCTATTTACTAAAATTGATTTGAAGAATTTTGACATATTTTGCTATTTTTTATCTTTAAATCAATTTAGCCTATCTATTTAATCCTTATTTTGGGATATTTTTTACTTTAAAATATATAAAAATTAGCAAAAAAACCCCTAAAATCACAAAATGGTGAATTATAAAAAACATAGAAACATTTTATTTTGATATTTTTGACTATATTTTACTTATATCTATAAGTATGTTATCTCTTTGTGTATTATATATCTATATATATTAATATATAAGTTATGATATTATTCATCATTATAAATATTTTAGTAATTATTTTTAAATATATAGATATTATTACTTAAATATTAAATAAATATATATAATAATATTAGATTTAAAAACCCACATTCTTCAATTAATAGTGCGCATAATTATATACAGACAAACGCATATTATTTATTCATTATTTATTTATAAATAGTATTGAGTGCTACACCATCTGTTCTCTGTGTTTGACACTCTACTCTGATTATCACTATACATATTTATTTGCATGGTTTATAATAAATTTTGATTCACACATGTTTATTCATTAGTTGATATCTATCGTGTGAGTTGATTGTTGAATTTAGCCATGTGCCTTTGCGAGTTGTCAACTCAACGGCTATTAGTCTCGCCTTGTATTGATCACAAGACAGTTCCTTGGGAGCTTGGTTATTTCAAATGGCGCCGTTGTTGGGGATCAACCACTTGTAGCACATTTTTGTATGCATAGTTTCATATTATTCTTTCCTTAATCTCTAATTATTTTATT
Organism: Ottelia alismoides; assembly: GCA_037367405.1. NCBI lineage: Eukaryota > Viridiplantae > Streptophyta > Magnoliopsida > Alismatales > Hydrocharitaceae > Ottelia > Ottelia alismoides. The sequence continues at coordinate 167,644 of JAZKJV010008895.1, read as the reverse complement.
TTGATAATTATTTGACTATTCTAATCCTTGTTTCTTGTTGATCTTTCTTGCGAGGGATCGCTTGGCAACAACTATGTCTTAGGAGGTAGACACACTCGAGACAAGCGGAGATTGGCATTCTCTTGTGAGCCAACTAGGAGAGAGTAGGAGAGAAGAGGAAGGAGAGGAAGAGAGAAACCCGACTTACTTTTTATTTTCTATTTGTTTGAGAGAGAGTGTGTCATTTTATTTTTTGCCACATTTAGAGAGGTCCAATGCCCGAGTGTCTGTTCACTTGGGGACCTCGTTGCTGTTTTTCATGTTTTATCACCATTATTTTATTTTGTTTCACACGATTTGAGCTTTCCACCTTTGTTTCTATTTATTTTCTGTGAGTGAGCCCTTAGACATTAGATTGCTTGACTCGATAGCTAGGTCCAAAGCCTTAATTATATTGCATGCACCTATAGTTATATGCTCTTAAACATAGTCAAATAATTAATTTAAAATTACTCGAATTTATAACCACAAGCCGTGAGAGACCTCATACAACGCTTGCAGGACCCATTGTGGCAGGCATTGAGAGGTCTCCAAGTCCAGACAGTTAGGATCCATTTTTAAGTAGTTGGCATTTGGTTCTTCCCGATACTAACAGTTATAGTTTAGGATGTTTTCTTACTTTTCCATATAGCCATATAGTGCAAATATTTCAATTCTGCCTTGCATTCTGCGTGGAGAGAGTTGGGAAGCATTGCAAGTAATTCTATTTTTGCATGCACCATTAGTCACTAAGGTGAGATTTCCATCTTAGTGATGACTTGCACGACTTTCCGGCTTTCTCCCCATGTGTTTATATCACATTTAGGACAAAAAGAAAATATAAAAAAATTATTAGGCGGTTTGCTCTAAAAAATACTCAAAAAATTGATAACCCAAAAATTAAAAAAAGGGACTACTATATAGACTTGAATTTAATTAAAATTCGTAATGAACCATTCATTGTGTGGGGATCATAAAGCTCAGATTATTTTCAGGTACACTCCAGACAGAGTGAGGCGCGACCCACTAAGAACTAGAGCTAAAAACCCAGTCTGTAACTACCTTGTGTATCGCATGGATTACTGAAGTATTGGCGCTTCTATCGTACGTGACCGAATAGGGCCTCATTGAGCACGGTGTTCCCACCTTGTGTGGAGCATCCAACTTGGCCTGAAGTACTGAGCCTAGGCCATGCCCTCACGAGTATGTCTATCTCACTGGTTTGCGTCCGAGTAGGTCCTTGCATGCTCAAGGATGATTCCATTTCGAGTGAAGTCTGAAGTATTGGTTTCGCCTATTGGCTTCCTCTCTTATTCTTTAGTTGAGTAGGGATCCAGAAATGATTACAACGACCTCAAAAAATGCAGAATATATATTACAAAGGAGGACGATAAGTATGAGAAACTTTTCTGGTAGTACTCTCACTCCTATACGGTTAGAGCACTTAAGGACTTGTTATAAGATTGCCTGAGAATAACAATAAAATTGAAAAAGATAAAAATAGCTGAATTCTTACGGCTTCACATGTATTTAGTGGGTGAATCCATCCTTGTCTTGTGTTTGTTTGAATTAGATTAAGGTTCAAATATCAGTCATGCACATTTTGTGCCTTTTCACTTCGTCTATTTTATTTCTCAATTGACCACCTGCTCGCTTTGAGCCATCTACTGTTTTAAACTCCCTTTATTCCTTGTTTGAGCACCATATCATTCTTCCATTCTCGATCTCCTCTTGATCTTCGAGATGGTGGATGGCTTAATCGGGACCTCGCCGACACCAACATCGATTCCATGCGCTCGTCATCTCCAATAATTTGGGGCAATTCCCGAGAATCCGGTTCAGACTTCATGAACCGATCTCCAGACTCCCCATCTTCTCCAATAATCCGAGATCACTCTTGTCCTATACTCTTCCCATTTTGAATGGCATTGATTTCACTGCTTACACATCGCCATCCTTAAAGAAATTATGTGTTGACCTTAACACAAAACGATTCTCTACATATGTGCTTCTATTCAGACTGATTGGGGCATCATTCCAGTTGCAGATCACAAGCCTGATCTGGAGCCAGAAAGTCTCTCGGATTCAGAGTCAGAAACAGATACAGAGATGGCTCCCAATGGAAAAGGGAAGGTATCGCAGCACTGATGAATCTCTGATTCATCACTCTAAGTCTCATTTATTAAGCTCAATTCCCTTAAAATCACCAGCATTTCTGCATTTATTCTGCATAATTAGCATTCATGCATGTTTGCATAAGAATGGCATTTTATCCATCATTTTTGCACAAAATAAGAAGCCAAAAATCCAAGCCAAAATTGACCTGTAGATAGCCTAACTTCTCGGATTTTTAACTCCTTCATGCTAACTCTGAATTATCCAAAACCACCTCTACTATGTACATATCACTCACAAGAATAAATGAAAAATATAAAAAATCACTAACCCTTTTAAGTGGACCAAAAACCCAAACCCTAGTTTCAGGATTTCGGCCTAAAAGCCCCATATCATCCCCATCCAGTGTCCAATTTGATCCTACTCACTTTTGAATTAATGCACATTCAATTATCTTCAAAACAAGACCAGGTTCAAGTGAACAGAGGTCATATGTGAAAGTTGAGTTTTGGGCCTCTTTTGTACAGTGTGTATTTCAGCGGTTTTTGACCTGATATTTTATGTGCATATTTTCTTAATTAATAAAAACCCAAAAAATGGATTTAAATGTCTTTGTTTATCTTTGATTTTTCTATATTGTTTCCGGATTTTTATCTGGTTTAAAAATGACAAAAAATTACAAAACCCAAAAATCAAGATATTATATGTACATGGGATACCCCAAAAATTCATTTTGTGCATTTGATCGATTTTGGTTTTCATGTCTTCATGAAAGTTGTAGATCTAATCGAGACGAGCATTTTTCATGATGGAACTTTTTTGATCCGAGGTCATTTACTATTTCTTTTTTATTTTACAAAATATTTTACCTTCGCTTTTTCTGGTGCTGATACGTGGCAGCCCCTAAGGCCGCTACGTGTCAGCGGTTTTTGGGCCTCTTTATATTCATTTTCTTTATAAAAAAATTAAATAATCGCACATGTGTCGCATGTGCCCCCAGGCACGTGCTCCGCACATGCCCTGTCCTCTCCTCTCCGTCACGCACGTGGCGCCTCCACGGCCGTTCGATCAACGATCGATCGAACGACCCTGAGGTCGCCTTCAACCTCCCGGACCAGCCCTCCGCAACCGCCGCTCCTCAAACCTCACAACGGTCGCTCTGCTAACGGCCTCTGTGAGCCTCGCCAACAATCTCTGGCCTCACCCTCGTCCCTATTTAAAGGCCTCCGACTCCCCCTATCCCTCATCCGTCGTCAATCCCCGGTAGTGACAGACCGCTCCGGCGTGATCCGAGAGCCCTGCGCCCTCGTCACAGCAACTTAGCCAGGCACTGCTCCAGCTCCGGTCCTCCTACGCCGTTGAGCCTCCGCACAGGTACCTCCTCCTTCGTTTCCCCACCTCACGCTATTTCTCTCCGTCCGCAAGCCTCCATCTCCGATATCACTCTTTATCATTATCCCCTTCATCGACCGCCTCAACCTCCAACGCTTCATCGCCCACGATTCTCGTACGTTCGCATCGATCACCTCCGACTGCTCTCCGACCAACCTTCGTCGTCACCAACACCGTCTGCAACACCGTCGAAGACCACCTCCATCTCTGCCTACGAGCTTTCTTCTCCAGCCGGGTCTCCACCGCCTCGCATCTCCACTGCCGCCCTTTGGCCGTGTGTCGGACAACGCCAACCAGACGTCATCATCAGCATCGGGGCTCCGCTGTATTTCAAGACCGGTCCGCCCCCTCTGCCTCTATCACTCCACCGCGTGGCCGGGCGCTCAGGCCCGAGGCCCTCCCCGCGTGCGAGGCACGTGACGGGAGGGATCACGTGAGAAGCATCATTCCCTGGGGTCACGTGCCCCGCACGTGACCAGTGGAAAAATTACATAAAGCCCCCCCCGGGTTCCTCTGAACTACAGAACAATCCACCTCAGAGGGCACGTGCCACGCACGTGCCCCTCTGGTTATTTCGCAAGAAGGGCCCCCAATTTATCGGGAATTCAACTTAGGTCCCCCCTGCACTTTCCACATTCTATTTATTTATTTATTGCATTTGTAGCCCTGTGTTTCCCTGTGTTTTCTGACTCATTACATTGCATATTTTATTTATCCAAAAATAGCATGATGTTTGTTGCTTAATTCTCTACAGTCCGACATATTGTGGGTATTTTTGTGAGTAGTGGTGAATTAATAATTAATTATTTTGTGGAAAATTACAAACTTTGCCCATTTTATGCTCTTCAATTTTTATTTGATTAATCGTTGCTCTAAAAATTCCCCCAAAATCATATATTGTAGAGTTAATTGTGTTTGATATTGTGCCTAAAAAGATTTGCATTTGCATGCATAATTTGCTCTGTAAAAATCATTTTGCATATTTTAGTATTTAATTTTTAATAGGTATTAAACCCCACATTTTCGAGGTTTATGATTTTTCTGATAATTTTATTCCCTGAAAATAAGTAGGTTTAATATTTATTATAATTAAATATTGAAAATCATTCTGTTTGCATTTAAAAATTCATAAAAAATTCATTTTGCATCCAAAAATTCCAAAAAACTTATAGTGCATTCATTTCATCATATTGTGCATTATGGCAAGTTTCGTATTTTCCGAACATTGTTTGATCGACTTCTACATTTTAGTCCCTAAAATAGGCCGAAATTGCATCTTGCATCCCTTATTTGCATTAAAAAATTCCCAAAAAATCCACCTTGAAAATCATGCACGAATCTTGATAGACATGAACCTAGGTTGTTCCTTTACCTCCTTGTGATCGACCTTGGGACTTGCCCAAGTAAAATAAACAAAAACCACCTTATGAAAATTGACGAATAATTTTTTGTAGTTATTTCTTGACCGATTCCGATCGTCGCCTGCAATGAATGACAAAACCATATTTTTGGAACGAGCAATTAAAAACAACTTCTTAACTTAGCGGATTTCGGACACGTCAGATGGCACCGTTGCCGGGGAGGCAAACGTCTTAGTTTTGTGTCTTGAATTTTTTTGTTCGGTTTTCCGCATTCAGGTAGTCTGTCCCCCGAATTTTTCACTGTAAATTCCATTTTATTTCCTGCATTTATTTTTCAGCATTTATTTCACTTATTTTATTTTGATTATTTTCTGAGTCACTCTCTTACACAAATCTCTCTTATTTTTCTTACGAGATACCCGGCGCACGTGGAGCGGTTTTTCCAGAAACCGAAGCATCTTTACCGACATCCGAAAAGCTGCAATTAATTTAATATCGAGTCGAGTCGTGAGAGATAGTAGAGTCTAGGTTTTAAATTTCTGCAATTTTAGTTCTTTAATTAATTGCTCATTTACAACAGTGTCCGTTTGGACTCTCGCGTGTGTAAAAAGACTGAACTTTTCTTGTGGTGTGTCGTGGCCTGTTTCACTCTCCGGTGAGGGTGGGGCCCGACTTGAGTGGCGATTAGGATAGACCTGCACATACGGCTCTCAGAGCATTTTTATTTTTGATTGTGCTCGTAGGATTTTAAGCCACACTGCACTATTAACTGAGACGCACATAGATCGTTCAATTTAGCCAAAATTTAACTCAATTCTTTCCTGCTAATAGAACTTTCTGCTTAGGTGCGGTTTTTTTCATCGGCTTGCATTCATTTAGAGTAATTTTTCAATTCTGTTTAGCATCCCACATGGAGATTGCGAGGATTTACTGTAAGTCTTCTAACTGAGCATTCATCATAGTTTTCCGCATGCATCGGCTTTTTCTGAATTTCTCCCTCTTGTTTTATAACATAATTCTAAAGGAAATTGGGACTGGATGGTAGACGTGTATTTGTGCTCATTTAGATTCTTCAGTGATCACCTAATTAAAACTGGGACTGCTAAATATAGCCGATCTTAAGAATCCATAAATAAAGAATTTTGCAGGAGAGCAACCCCGTCATTGTTTGGTTTACTTGAGCGAGAGAGCGACCCGCATACTAGGATAGAGCCACGCCCTAACTCTTTTCAGACTACTATCTTGGGTTAGTCGTTCTCCAGTGAGGATCTCTCCGGTAGCCGGTAAAGCGGCCCGTGACATCCTTAACAGATTGAGTTGATCGGGTAGCCGGTAAACGGTCCATAATTCATACTGGCTGGGAGAGATCTAATTTGGGATAGGACAGTCTACTGAGAGCGTTGGGTTCCTAACAGCTCGCTTTAACCGCTCTGATATAGTGTATTATCACCAAACTCTAAAATTGACAAGATAATTGACCGAACCTTCACGGTCTTCACTTTGAGTTGAGTTGGTGAAACAAACCCTTGTATTGTGTTTTGATTGTGCGTAGATAATCAATGAATACCACACACTTGTGCCTAGATCATGAACCATAAACCTCTTGCTAATCCTTTTGAATCGAGAATGGAAAATTATGCCAATTCTTGTCCGGACTCCGTGAACCCTTCTCTGACTGCCACAACTTTTTCAATCTCAAAGGTTCGGAGGCACTCTTACTCAGGACCACCTCGGGTTCATGGACACCCTTCCCGTGAATCCTCCTCTTATGATTCTTTCAGCTTCCGGGAAGAAGGTCAAACATATACTCTTGCTTTATCTCCTAATCACATCGAGGAAGACTCTCACCTCCATAACTCTGATTCTAAATCTTTCTATTCTATTGACTCCGATTTCTCCCATTCTGAAGGTGAAGAGAAGAAGAAGAAGAAGAAGATGCCGCCCAAGACGCCTCCCAGGAAGGAACCAGGAGAGGAACATAATGAAGACCCAATACAGATGATTTTTGCAAGACTGGCTGCATCTGAGCAGCAACAACAACTATTGAGGGAACAACTTGAGCAGTTGAATGCTGAGGGAGAACCGCCAATGGAAGCCGCATACAATCCTGGGCAGTACAGAGTGAGGATTATTTGCAGCCACCTCAGCCAGAGATCAACTATGAACTAAAGCCACATTTTATAAGTCAATTGCCCCAATTCCATGGTAATGCGACGGAAGAGCCATATGACCTCTTGCAAGACTTGAAGCTGATATGTTCTAATCTGAGGCACCCACAAGTCAGCCAAGACTACATTCGTCTCATTGCGCTACCTTTCGCCTTGAAAGGGAAGGCGGATTACTGGGTGAAAAACTTAGGAGTGACTGTGACCACTTATGAGAGGTTCAGAAACTTGTTTTTGAAGAAGTTCTACCCTTTGAGTCGAACCAACCCAATGAGGACCTGCATCACCAGTTTCTCTTAGATGCCTAGTGAACCACTCTGTGAGGCTTGGGATAGGTTTAAATATCTCCTACAGAAATGTCCCTGCCATAACCTGGATAACAACATCCTAGTTCAATCACTCTACTCTGGCCTCAACTACGATACTCAAGGGTTAGTTAGCGTTGCCTGTGGAGGGAATTACACATCACGTGGAGCTGAGACCGTCTGGAAGGTACTGGAGCAGATGGCAGGGACAATCCGTTCACAGATCGCTAGTAGAGCCTACACTGATTCCTTGAACACCTTTCAAGCCAAAGGAGGAAGCAAACTGTAGTAGAGATAGCAGAGGATTTTATTCCAAACATGAACATCATTGCCGATAAATTGACAGTGGTGGATCAAATTCATAAGAGAATGAACAACATCGACAACAAGATTTCCCAATTCCGAAAGCAGATGGAGGAGCTCACTGAGAAGGTGTCCAAGATGGGGATGCCTACTGCACTACAGTCCCAATCTATCATGTGCATCATGTCCAGGAGCAGCCAAGAGCAGAACAACAACAACCATGGGCTCAAGACCAATCCTATGCCCAACCTTCCCAACAGCCACCCCCACCGGCTGAGACAATCAAAGAAGCCCTACCTCTGACAATCGAAGTAAATGGCATTTGGTACACACAGGACACTATCCGACGGGGTAATATGGGGGACCGTCAGCCTTATCAGCGTCCTCCCACTTTCTATAATGCCGCATTTCCTCCACAACACACTCAAAACACTGCATCTTTCTAGCATCCAAAGCAGCAGCATCCCTACAATCACCAGAACAAACTTCAGCAATACCGTAAGCAATATCAAGCTCCCAGACAATCATATCAATCGTCCAATCCTCTAGAAGAACCGATCGATATCCAGAGGCAAATGCTTGAAGAGTTTCGCAACTTCCGAAATGAGCTGCACGATCTACGGGTTGATGTTAATCGCCTTTCCTGTTGGAAGGATGAGCAGACAGCCCCAGCCACAACCATTCCCGCCCAAGTTTAGGCTAACCCCAATAGCTTGAACAAATCTCAATCATCTCAACATAATGGCCAGGTATACTATTCAGACTTTTCCACATCTGAACATGAAATCCTTTCGTTTGACAATATCAATACCATGTCACTTAGGAGCAGAAGGATCGTGGTCGTACCTGACCGGGCAAGGGAATCAGACCATGAAGACTCGAAAGATCAACCAGAGGATGTTTTCGAGGAGGAAGAAGAAGGATGCCTGAAGATCCCTGCGCGAGATAAAGGGAAAGCATCGATGGAGTCTGTAGAGGACCTTGAACCTCTAGTTGCTGCAAAAATACCTTTGTCACCTTTTCAGCAACCTGTTTTGATTATTATTAGAAATCTTATGATTGTAATAAGAACTCAAAGTCTAATAAAGATGCTCTTATTTATGATTCTGGCTCTTTATCTCCTGTCTCAAATGCTTCCATTCCTTTCCCCCATGCTCTCAAAAAAGGAAAACAGAAGAAAAACATTCAGGATGACCCAGTGATGGAAAGATTCTGCCAGCAAAATATCACAGTCAAAGTACCCTTTGATCAGTATGTGGCCAGTAATCCAACCTTTCAGAAGTACTTGAAGGCGAAATGCACTCCCACCAGGACTCGTACAAAGAAAACAAGTCAATTTGTGGAGACTCATATCTTGACAGTTGCCATTACCAAATGTGTCAAAAATCAACATTTGCCAAGAAAGAAAAGGGATCTGGGTGCCCATTATGTGGAGAGTCGTATTGGCGGCATTGCGTTCGCACGCACACTTCTCGACAATGGTTCTTCCATAAATCTTCTACCCTTAGCCTTATATTATAGATTGGAGTTAGGCCCTCTCAAGAAATCATTATCTTTACTCCAATTTGTTGATAAATCCACTAAAAGGCCTAAGGGAGAAGTGAAAAATGTTATCATCATGATCGAGGGTATGGAATACAAAGTGGACTTCACTATCCTTGATATGGAGACCCCTAACCATTGGAAGGAATCACAAATCATTCTTAGAAGACCATTCCTAAAAACCGCCAAAGTTGTATTCGATTACGACACTGGAATGATGAAGTTCCATTCTCTAGGCGGAGAAGTAGACTTGGAGATGAAACAAACAAAGTGGCAAAGGCCAGACTCCGAATCCACCACCGAATATGCCGAAACATCAGAATGCAATCTCCTCAGCACTACTAAGCCGTGGGACCAACTGCCAGGCATGCAAATTGAAAGCACATCCTCAGAAGAAGAAACAATGCACAATGCAGTTTGCGAGATATTGCCAAACATATCTAGTCACCCAGATCACTACAATCTTGATGACACAGAAATCCTTTCGGATTTGTCAGTCCCATCATCTTCGGGACAATCAAGAAATATCGATGACGAGTCGAACGCATCTTTGGCCGAATTACCACATTACTTTAGTGATTCGACTCAACTTTCTTCGGAATTGGTAGCCAGCACATGACAAAGTGACTCATCACCAATCGACACTGAGCCAGATGCAAAAGTCATTCAGCCAGACTTGATCGATGATTCAGAATTGCCAGAGCAGAAGCCACTACCTTCCACACTGAAGTATGCATTACTAAATGGACCCAAAGAAAAATTCTCTATAATCATTAGCTCATCATTGACCGTGGACCAGGAATTCAGACTACTCGAAGTCCTTGAGCGAAATCGAAAAGCCATAGGTTGGACGGTGTCGGATCTCCTAGGAATAAACCCCGCTCTCTGCTTACACCAAATTTATGTTGAGGATAATGCAAGGCCTTCCCGTGAATTTCAGAGAAGATTAAACCCCAATCTTCGGGAAGTAGTGAAGAAAGAGATAGAGAAATGGTGCAAAGCAGGATTTATATATCCCATTTCTGACTCCAAGTGGGTGGCCTCCCTTCATGTCATCCTGAAGAAGTCGGGAATCCAGATGGTCACCAACGAGGAGGGGGTAGAGATCGCGACCCGAGTACCCACGTCGTGGCGCGTCTGTGTCGATTACATGCGCCTGAATGCTGCGACCAAGAAAGATTACTTTCCACTGCCATTTATTGATCAAATCTTGGAGAGACTTGCAGGGAAAGTGTTCTTCTGTTTTCTTGATGGGTACTCCGGCTACAATCAAGTAGCTATCGCTCCTGAGGATCATGAAAAGACCACGTTCACATGTCCCTTCGGTACCTATGCATTCAATCGCATGCCATTCGGGCTTTGCAATGCCCCAGGCACATTTCAGCGGTGCATGATTGCCGTATTTGCCGAAATGGTTGGTGATTTCCTGGAAGTCTTCATGGATGACTTCTCGGTTCATGGTGATTCATTTGATACATGTTTAGTGCACTTGGACCGAGTCCTCCAGAGATACAGGGAGATTAATTTAGTACTCTCTTGGGAGAAAAGTCACTTTATGGTGACTGAGGGTATCGTGTTGGGGCACGTCATCTCCAAAAAGGGAATGGAGGTCGACCCTGCCAAGGTGGATGTGATCAAGAAACTTGAGCCATCAACTAACGTCAAGCCAGTGAGGTCGTTTTTAGGGCATGTTGGATTTTATCGAAGGTTTATCCTAGATTTTTCAAAGATCACCTGCCCGTTGACTGAGATCTTAGGAAAAGACACAGAGTTTATTGTAAATCACAGGTGTCTAGAGGCCTTTGAGCTCCTGAAAAAGAAAATATGTGAATCGCCGATATTACAAGCTCCCGACTGGTCTCTTCCCTTCGAGATCATGACTGATGCATCGGATTTTGCTGTCGGAGCGGCACTTGGACAAAGAAGAGATGGAATACCTTATGCGATTCACTACGCGGGCAAAGTGTTGGATCATGCGCAGAGAAATTATACATTGACTGAAAAGGAAATGCTCGCGGTTGTTTGGGCCCTTGAAAAATTCAGATCATACATATTGGGCTCTAGGGTGACAATTTTTACAGATCACACGGCAATTAGATATCTCATGGATAAGAAGGATGCCAAGGCATGACTTTTGAGATGGATCTTGTTAATCCAAGAATTTTATTTGGAGATCAAGGATAAACCCGGAATAAAGAAGTTGCTGATCACCTTTCCCGAATCGAGCAAAACGATTATCCTGACACTGGACCAATTAAGGAGACTTTTCCAGACGAAGCAGTTTGCATTATTGATTCAACCCCATGGTATTGCGACATAGTGAACTATCTTGTCTCCAAGAAGGTTCCCTTTGGTTGGACCAAGAGAATGATAGATCGATTGAAGTCAAATTCGAGAAAATACCATTGGGATGATCCTTTCCTTTTCTATGAAGGATCGGACTGTGTCTAGAGAAGATGTATTCCTCAGAAGGAATATCAGAGTGTCCTCAGACATTGTCATTCTCTTGAGGCTGGAGGACACCATTCAGGAAAGAGAACCACACACAAGGTACTCCAATGTGGATTTTACTGGCGGACCTTATTTCAAGATGCTAATGAATTTGTTGGTCATGCCCGATTTGTCAAAGAATGGGATGGATTGTGGGATACAGAGATGAAATGCCCATGCAACCAATGATTTTCTGTGATGTTTTTGATGCATGGGGGGTTGATTTTATGGGTCCCTTTCCCAACAACAATGGCTTTGAGTACATCTTGTTAGCGGTTGACTATTTATAAAGATGGGTAGAGGCTATTCCAACCCGAACCGCAGATAGCAAAGTCGTCTGTAAGTTTATCAAGGATAATATCATTGTGAGTTTCGGAATACCAAAAGTTTTGATTTCTGATGGAGGTAGCCACTTTGTGAATAGAGAGATGAGATCTTTGGCTAAGGAGTACAAATTTGAGCATAGAATAGTCAACCCATATCATCCACAATCTAATGGCATGGTAGAGGTTTCTAATAGAGAGGTGAATGGTATTCTTCAGAAGTTGGTTCGTCCCGATAGGAAGAATTGGTCGAAACTGTTGGACCAAGTTCTATGGGCCTATAGGACAGCCTATAAGACTCCACTCGATACTTCACCTTTTAGGATGATCTATGGCAAGCCATGCCATCTACCTGCAGAATTGATTCACAAATCTGAATGGGCGATCAAAAAGTTGAATTGGAGTTGTCACCTTTGGAAACTATGTCGAGACTTAAATCTGAATGAGCTAATTGAAATCCGAAATTGGGCATACGACAACAGTATGATTTATAAGGACAAGGTCAAGAGATGGCATGATAGACACATTCGAGATAAAACCTTTGTCCATGGGCAGAAAGTGTGGTTGTTTAATGCTCGGTTGAAGATTTTCCAAGGGAAACTAAAATCAAAATGGACGGGTCCTTAAATTGTCATCGACGTGTATACCAATGGAAGGTTGATATTGCCGAACTCAAAGATGATGCACAACCTTTCGTAGTAAATGGACAATTGCTGAAGCCTTATATCGAATCACCCAACGAGCAGACAATTCAACTTGAGGTCATCTACTTCACGTAGAGCGAGGACATTAAAGATTTATCAGATCATTCCCACCCTCCTTCCCGACCACATCGTCCTCCTTGTACAACTTCTTCCTCTACTTAGGCCAAGGCCTAAGTATAGGGGGGACCGATGCCATCTGTGCATACCATCCTTCTCCTTCTCCCGATCACTTCACTTCACTTGCACCCTTCTTCTATACTTACGCTGACTAGAGCCTAAGTATAGGGAGAACCGACATCCTCCTGTATATACTCTCCTCATATCCTGACCGCTTCATTTTTCTTTTCATTTTTTCATTCCCTTACGCTTAGCCCGAGCTATGTCTTCTTTCCGCTTCTTGTGCTCTGAGGACACAACACTCGCTAAGTATGGGGGGTCTGTATATACTTCGTATATATTTTATCCATATCTCGTACTTTTGCGTAAGTCTATTTACAGGGTGGGTAACCAAAAAAAGCAAAAGAAAATATAAGAGTTTTCTACTAACACTAACCGGAGTTTTCTACTAACACTAACCATGCCCAAAATTTTTGAAAAAAATGGCTTCTTATTTCATTTTTGCATTAAAAAAAATGAGTCTGCATTTCACACACCTGCACTTCACCCAGCATCGCATTCATGTGCATCTGTGAAAAGTCATCGGGTTTTGAACCAAGTTTTGAGTAGACACCGAGAGTGGTCTGGACTTGACCTTAATCCACCTAATTTTCAGAGGAACTTCACCGAGAAATAGGATTTTAAGAGCTTCAGGTCTTTTGACTTAATTATTTAAGTTCCACATAACAATGTTCATCGTTTTACTCTTAGTGTCTAACTTGGTCTCTTCATTCTGGGTACAACTCTGGAATAGGGAATTAATTTGTACTCTCGCACTATGCACTTAGCTCAACTCAGACGGGATGTTGGAAGACTGTGTGAGTCTCTTTTCTGGTAGCATGGAAATCTAAAGACCGGAGTACGGGTTGAAATAAAGCTTCGGAAAAGGGATGGATGGCTTGGCACAATTTTTCTAAGACCCCAAAAAAATGTACGGAACAAAAAGATTCTATATCCATAGGGGCACAACAAGATCCAAGCCGGACGACCAAAAATTCCAAATACAAAGAAGCAACTACCAAATAAAATCTGACCAAAAAGGTCCAAGCTTCAAGAAACCTGCAGATCTTGGTGGAGACTCGGCTACACTGGCCATCTTCACAAGGAGAGGTGACTACACTGGCCACCCTCCAGTTCTTTTCCCCTTCTTCTAACTTCTCCCCCAATTCGATTGTGAACACAACGCGACAGACCTTAGAAGGAAATACCTGACTCCCCGAGGACGAGTTACTGGAGGGGAGAGGAGCATGGTAGTCCGTCATTCTGGATGGGAAGAGCTAAAACCCTTCACACACATGAGTCGGTTGTTCAATGTTCATAGGGTATACTTTGGGAAGAGGATTGTTCTAAGATGACTTCTGAGCTGAAACTATGACAATGATGTGTAGAACTTGAGGGTTGTTGATTTTAAAATTCTAAGTCTCACAGAAGTTCCGCGACACTATTAATCCAAAGGTCGAGTTTAGTTTCATTTTCACCTTCAGCGAATGATCTTGGTATGGAACCCAATCTCATTTCACCTCATGGCATTTCTTTTTGATGCTCAGGGACAAGCATGGTTTAAGTATAGGGGGATGATGAATCTCTGATTCATCACTCTAAGTCTCATTTATTAAGCTCAATTCCCTTAAAATCATCAGCATTTCTGTATTTATTCTGCATAATTAGCATTCATGCATGTTTGCATAAGAATGGCATTTTATCTATCATTTTTGCACAAAATAAGAAGCCAAAAATCCAAGCCAAAGTTGACCTGTAGATAGCCTAATTTCTTGAATTTTTAACTCCTTCATGCTAACTCCGAATTATCCAAAACCACCTCCACTGTGTAGATATCACTCACAAGAATAAATGAAAAATACAAAAAATCACTAACCTTGTTAAGTGGATCAAAAACCCAAACCCAAGTTTCAGGATTTTTGGACTAAAAGCCCCATATCTTTCCCAATCCAATGCCCGATTTGATCCTACTCACTTTTGAACTAATGCACATTCAATTACCTTCAAAACAAGACCAAGTTCAAGTGAATCAGAGCTCGTATGTGAAAGTTGAGTTTTGGACCTCTTTTGTACATTGTGTATTTCAGCGGTTTTTGACCTGATATTTTATGTGCATATTTTCTTAATTATTAAAAACCCAAAAAAATAGATTTAGATGTCTTTATTTATCTTTTATTTTTCTATATTTTTTTCCGGATTTTTATCTGGTTTAGAAATGACAAAAAATTACAAAACCCAAAAATCAAGGTATTCTATGTACATGGGATACCCCAAAATTCACTTTGTGCATTTGATCGATTTTGGTTTTGATATTTTCATGAAAATTGTAGATCTCATCGAGATGAGAATTTTTCGTAAAGGAACTTTTTTGATTCGAGGTCATTTACTCTTTCTTTTTAATTTTACAAAATATTTTACCTTCGATTTTTCTGGTGCTGACACGTGGCAGCCCCTGAGGCCGCCACGTCTCAGCAGTTTTTGGGCCTCTTTATATTCATTTTCTTTATAAAAAAATTTAAATAATTGCACGTGCGTCACACGTGCCCCCAGGCACATGCTCTGTACGTGCCCCGTCCTCTCCCTCTCAGTCACGCACGTGGCACCTCCACGGCCATTCGATCAGCGGCCGATCGAACGGCCCTGAGGTCGCCTTCAACCTCCCGCACCGGCCCTCCGCAACCGCCGCTCCTCAAACCTCGCAACGTTTGCTCCGCCAACGGCCTCCGCGAGCCTCGCCAACCATCTCCGGCCTCGCCCTCTTCCCTATTTAAAGGCCTCCGACCCCTCCCCCCCATCCCTCATCCACCGTCAATCACCGGTAGTGATAGACCGCTCCGGCTTGATCCGAGAGCCCTTCGCCCTCGTCATAGAAACTTAGCCAAGCACTGCTCCAGCTTCGGCCCTCCTACACCGTCGAGCCTCCGCACAGGTACCTCCTCCTTTGTTTCCCCACCTCGCGCTATTTCTCTCCGTCCGCAAGCCTACATCTCTGATATATCTCTTTATCATTATCCCCTTCATCGACAGCCTCCATCCTCAACCTCCAACGCTTCGTTGCCCACGATTCTTGTACGTTCTCATCGATCGCCACTGACTTCTCTCCGACCAACCTTCGTCGTCACCAACACCATCTGCAACGCCGTCAAAGACCACCTCCATCTCCGCCTACGAGCTTTCTTCTCCAGCCGGGTCTCCACCGCCTCGCATCTCCACCGCCGCCCTTTGGCCGTGTGTCAGCCAATGCCAACCACACGTCATCAGCAGCATCGGGGCTCCACCGTATTTCAAGACCGGTCTGCCCCCTCTGCCTCTATCACTCCGCCGCACAGCCGGGCGCTCAGGCCCGAGGCCCTCCCTGCGTGCGAGGCACGTGACGGGAGGGAACACGTGAGAAGCATCATTCCCTCAGGTCACGTGCCCCACACGTGACCAGTGGAAAAATTACATAAAGCCCCCTCCCCCCCGGGTTCCTCCAAACTACAGAACAGTCCACCTCAGAGGGCATGTGCCACGCACGTGCCCCTCTGGTTATTTTGCAAGAAGGGCCCCCACTTTATCGGTAATTCAACTTAGGCCCCCCCTGCACTTGCTACATTCTATTTATTTATTGCATTTGTAGCCATGTGTTTCCCCGTGTTTTCTGACTCATTACATTGCATATTTTATTTATCCAAAAATAGCACGATGTTTGTTGCTTAATTCTCTACAGTCCGACATATTGTGGGTATTTTTGTGAGTAGTGGTGAATTATTAATTAATTATTTTGTGGAAAATTGCAAACTTTGCCCATTTTATGCTCTTCAATTTTTATTTGACTAACCATTGCTCTAAAAATTCCAAAAATCGTATATTGTAGAGTTAATTGTGTTTGATATTGTGCCCAAAAAGATTTGAATTTGCATGCATAATTTGCTCTGTAAAAATCATTTTGCATATTTTAGTATTTAATTTTTAATAGGTATTAAACCCCATATTTTCGACGTTTAAGATTTTTCTGAGATCCATCACCTAGTGATAGATCTTAGATAATTTTATTCGCTGAAAATAATAGATTTAATATTTATTATAATTAAATATTGAAAATCATTCTGTTTCAATTAAAAAATTCATTAAAAATTCATTTTGCATCAAAAATTTCAAAAAAATTATAGTGCATTCATTTCATCATATTGTGCATTGTGGTCAAGTTTCGTATTTTTCGGACATTGTTTGATCGACTTTTACATTTTAGTCCCTAAAATTGACCGAAATTGCATCTTGCATCCCTTATTTGCATTAAAAATTTCCCAAAAAAGCCGCCTCGAAAACTTTGCACGAATCTTGATAGACATGAACCTAGGTTGTTCCTTTGCCTCCTTGTGATCAACCTAGGGACTTGCCTAAGTAAAATAAACAAAAATCACTTGATTAAAATTGACGAATAATTTTTTCTGGTTATTTATTGACCGATTCCGATCGCCGCCTACAACGAACGAGAAACCATATTTTTGGCACGAGCAATTAAAAACAACTTCTTAACTTAGCGGATTTCGAACACGTCAAGCACCCGCCACAGCCACAACCAGAGAAGGATCAGCCAGATTAGAACGTCGTAAATGCATAGCTTCACCCCTCCATTCAGGCGATACAACAATAGCTCACCGACTAGGCATTGGCCCAGGTCGCCTTCCAATACATGCTTAATGACA
Source organism: Ottelia alismoides (assembly GCA_037367405.1). Lineage (NCBI taxonomy): Eukaryota > Viridiplantae > Streptophyta > Magnoliopsida > Alismatales > Hydrocharitaceae > Ottelia > Ottelia alismoides. The sequence continues at coordinate 150,082 of JAZKJV010008895.1, read as the reverse complement.
TGAGGAGAGGCAGAGAAAATCCCCGAGAAGGAGGAGAAGAAGAAGAAGAAGAAAGAGAAGGTGGAGGCTGTGGAGGCCCATCAGATGAAGCCAGAGGAGAGTGACCCAAGCCAAATCTCAAAGAGACGTACATCCATGGGGCTGGTCAAGTCATCGAGCATATCCAGATCCCACCGATCTACGCACATTTTGTGTTAAAGCCTCAACTCTTGGCGCTCATATCTAGCTTCCATGGAAATGTGAATGAGGAACCCTATATCCACCTGCAAAAGTTCAGGTGCATTTGTGGTGCAACACACTACCCTAACATACCGTCAAGAGTAGTCAAGATGACGACATACCCATTCAGTCTCCAAGACAAAGCGCTTCATTTGATCAATCACTTGGGGAAAGTTATCAGTATATGGGAAGAACTTAAGTTTGCCTTCCTACATAAATATTATCCTCTTGGGTGACTTAATTAGATGCGGGCCCACAAAGCAAACTTCACCCAAGCTGCACACGAATCCATCCATGAGGATTGAGAGAGGTTTACAGATTTTCCAGAAAAATATCCCCATCATGATGGTCCAACATGTTTTTGAGGGACTCACAATTTTGAAAGTCAGAAGCTCGTGGATGTCATGTGTGGCAGCTCACATTTCAACAAAAGATGAGGATGTCGTTTCGCAGATATTCGAGGAGATGGTCGAAGGAGAGGTTGCCTTGTTGTCATTCTGTGACTATCAGGGTCATCCTTACACTATCCATAAACCAATTCATATGGCATCTTCACACGAGCCAGACAGGGACAAAAGCTCCAACTTGAGCATTATAGGGAGCCACTTGTCCAAGGTGGATATCATAGAGAAACGATCACAGGACCTCGAGAAACTTGTTGTGATCGAACAGAGGACACCGAATCTGGACAAGTTGGATCAGATTACTTAGTAGTTGGAGCTGTTGGTCATCAAAATCAGCTCTTGCAACACCGTGCCTGCATCGACTACTACTCATGCTGAGTCGAAGGAATCAGCATCGACGTAGCTTCCTTAGCAGAGTCAGACCTAGCCAGCCATCTAATACATATATTAAGTGCAGGTACCAGAACCGACATCCCCACAGCAACCACATCAACAACTAGTAGTCTACCAACCTGAACCCTAGCCTATGCAAGATCCATGTTTCCCTTATCCTCCTCTCATTCAAGAGGTGAATGGCGTATGGCCTAACGATGCACCGTCAGCCTATCCAGGCGGTCCTCAACAAGGCCCAGAAATTAAGTAGCCACCAGTTCCCTCAGCAACAAGGAGGGAGATTTGTCTAGAATTAGCCTTAGTACCACCAGTAGTTGAAAAACCACCTAACTTGATAGTTCTAAAAGAAAAACTATCGTCTCTGTGTTGGTCGGGTAAATTTTACAGAAAAATTATTTTTGTTTTATTTATACTCCTAAATTTGATGTGTACAGTGTCAAGTACGGAGTGTCTAATGATGACATGCCAAAACTCGAGTTAAGTAATACCTACGGGTCGTTGCAACCAGAATCACGAGGTGTGATCAATCAAGAAAAATCAAGACCACACAAGATCAAACAATCAAGGCAGAAAATCAAACAAATAAGTCGATAAAAATGATGTCAGCAGTCTCTGCTATTTATTTAACCTGGTATAGCGACCAGGGTCGAACACAAGGAACACGAGTAAAACCTACGAAGTAGTCGGTGATCAGATCAGAAAATGCATATTTTTTGTGGTTTTTAATTTGCAATTTTTTGTATATTTTTAAGTAAGAAAACAATCAAAGCAAATCAAAAGGAACAAGGTAAAAACACAATTCAGCAATTTCTATTAAGACTAAAAACACTCAAAAATAAGAATTAAAAATGTTTTTATATTTTTCAAATATGCATATGTTTTTGATGGTTTTATGGTATTTTTCTGATTTTTATGTGATTTTAAAAAAAATCAAAGAAGAGGAAACATGCCAAGCAATGCATAGCCAGGATAAAATTACAAGTTAAAAATATTTCAAGTGTCCTAATGTCATGGATAACAATTTTTTGTAGAAGTAAATAAAATTATCTAACTACAAAAACTGAAATCCCATTTTTTTTTAATTTTCTAGAATGTTTAATATATTTTTTTTAATTTTTTCAGTCTGTTGTGATTTTTAGGGTTTTTATAAAAGGTAATGCAATGAAAATTGCACTAGAATCAAAGCATACAAAATCAAACAACTATAACTTTTTGGAATTTTTAAAGCTATTTTTATAATTTTTATGTATTTTATTAAATAAATAGGATACTTTTTAGGGGTTTTTGATTTTTAGAAAATATCAAATAGAACTAAATTAAGTCATAAAAATGACCATAAATATTACACGTTAGCAGGAGCTACCTCTAGTTTTTATGGAATTTTTGGAGTTAATTTGGTACTTATTTGATTAAAAACAACACGCACAGCACATAGGGACCTGTTCGCAATTATAAGAAAGTTGCAGGCCAAATCATAATACACATCAAAAGCTAAGGGCTAATATTGCAAAAATCCCAAGTCAACACGCGTACCGCATGTGATACAGGCTTAGAGGGGCATACGTACAAATACAATTAATAAAACTTTCAACCACTAACAACTCAGAAGTTTAAGGCATAACATGCAAATATCCCACAAGGTCCCGTGTCAGGACACGCGCTAGACATAAAGAGGGCCGGAATGCAAATACTGAAAACACAAGGTCAAAATAGTAAAATATCTGTGCGTACAAAATTATTAACTGGACTGACTAATAAACAAATAAAATGTGGGATAAAAGATGCAAAATACCCGAGGCACGTGCGGAGGGCTTGGGGTGGCACGTGGAGAGCTCTGGAAGATGCAGGAACGTGTGGTACAGATCGCCTGCAGTGCCAGATCTGACGCTCCAGGGAGTGTCGGGGACATGTGGATCAGATCTGATCCGGTCAGATCTGATCAACGGTATAAAAAGTTGCTGCCCTGGTCGGCTCAGATCGAAGATGGAGCGTGGTTCCTCATCCAACGATGATGGTGGATGGTGAATGAACTGGGGACTGGCTAGCTTCGATCAAGGATGGGTGTGCATCCTATGGGTTGATCAAGCCTCCAAAGGATCGAGCACCTCCTGGGGAGGGCTCTACGTCATATGGTGGAGTCTGATCGGCTTAAGGATGGTCGGATGGACGTGACGTCTGAGCTCCAGCTGGAACTTCTCCACCGAGCAGCTGGAGCGTCGGTAGGGGTTCCTTGCGTGCTGGGGCACCTGCAATGCAAAGCTAGGACGCGGGGCAAAGCTCCAGTTTGGGTTATTGATGCTAGAAGGGAAAGAAGCGACGGTGAGGCGGATGGTTGATCTTTGGCGAACACGAGGGAGGGAGACCGAGCCTAATCTCAACCCAATGGTTGAGCTGTAGGGTGAACAGGTTGCGGGAGAAGATGAAGGGCGATGCAGTGCGTCGATTTGAATGGATGGGTTTGGATATCGGGGCTCCGACCAGCTGGTCAGAGCAAGTAAACGGGCGGTGGAGCATAATGGAAAGAGTGAATCAAAAGGCAAGCAGCAAGGGGTAGAATGGATATCTGAAGATATGGGAGGACTCCTGAGCTCCAAGCGAAGATGGCTGACGAGGTAATGGCCTTGACTTCGCTACGGAAGGCAGTGAGGCTAGACGCGGCGGCACTCGCCGGCCACGTAGCTGAGCTACGGCTCTCGACCACTAAACTCCAATCCGAGGGGTCCCTTCGGTAGTTGTCACTCAACCTGAGGTGTCTAGGGCTGGAAGAAGGGGGCAAGGAATGACCTGCAGTAACAGGGAGTCAAAGAAGATGCTATATAAGCTTCCTAGGGGTGTGAGATAATCGAGCAAAGGCACGCAACCCTAGGAAGATCCACACCTTCCTAGGGATCCGCGAAGGTGCTGGATCTCGGGAGGCGGCGTGGGCGAAGATTCCGATCAGAAGGAGGCTCGACCTGACCGGTAAAAGGGGAGAACTTGCTCCGGTGAGAGGGGACAGGTCGGCACAAGCCTGGAAGAGGCCGTTGACCCGCGGTCAACATCCGGCCTTGGCCAATCAGAAGAAAGGATTTTAGAAAATATTTAAAAAATAAATAAAAATAGTAAATGACTTTAAAATAAAAAGTGTATAAAATTAAAAAATATTTATTATTTTTCAAACTATTTTTTTGTGATTTTTATTTTTTTAAGAAAAATAAATTAGTTTATATACAATATATAATATTATATACAGGGATAATATACCTATGTATTATATACAAGTATTTTTATTTTATTATTTTTACCCAAATACCCCAATTTTATATTTTATTTATTTATAACATAATTTTTGGATTATAAAATAATTTTTATTTTATTTTTATTGTTGATATAAAGGTATATAATAAATAGGGAGTGAGACATATATACATGTGCCTTATACAAGTGAGAGATGATTTTATTTTTACATTTATTTTACTTTTCTGATTTTTATTTTATTTTTAGGACTTCCCTCCCTAAAGGAAGATGAGAGATTCCGCCTAGAAGTACTACCCTCGTATGCTACCCCAAGCCAAAGGAAACTGCCTCCTTACCACCTCATCCGTGTGGGGCTGAGTGTAAAGTGTTGGTCCAAGTAAAGCCATTGTCTGTGAGAGTCATGTGTGCATTGTTAAGTGTCCTACTTAGGCTCATCAAGATGACATGTGATCATAGCCTAGTGGACTCAAAGGATTAAGTCACCAATGGACCTGAAAAGTCTTAACCTCAAGATCCTATAAGGTTCCTCTTAGAATTAGGTGGATTAAGGTCTTAACCAAGCTCCATTTTCCAATTTAATTCTAGACTGGTTTAAATGTCAACTATGATTCAGAAGAGTATTTACAAAAAATCTCTTTATACAAAGTTTTTGAAAATGTGCAAAATTTTTGAAAATGTTTGAATGCATGCATGAATGCAGAGGTTTTGCAAACTATTTACAAACATTTACACATGGGTTTTTGCAAACTTTTATTTTTCAAACATTTTACAAAAATTGTACTATATACATAGTTTTGTTACAAAAAGTATTTACAAATTTTTTACAAACAAAATATTTTTACAAACATTTGTACAAAATACTTTCTAGAAATAGCCATGGATGTGCAAGAAAGGATTTTATGTACAAGATTTTTTTAAAATTTCTGTGATTTTTAGATTATGGATTTTAGCCATTTTCTTATTAACAAACTTATACAAAGTACGAGTTACGGCTAAAATATACAACACCCCCCTATACTAAGCTCGAATGATGTCCTCAGAATGAACAAAGAGCGATGAAGAAGACATAACTCGTACTTAGCATAAGAAAGTGAAAAGAAAGGCTATACTACAATGACTAATAGAAAGAAGAGATCTCGGTGATTCCCCCTACACTTAGGATCAAGTAATCCTAAGTATAGCAGATTGTACACAAAGGGAAAATCGAGTGAGAGAGAGTACAGGGTCTACCTCCCCTATACTTAGGGTAAAATATCCCTAAGTATAGGAAACAAAACAAAAGGTAAAAAGAATCAATAGACTAATCAAAAATCTGACACCCCCTATACTTAGGGTAAAGCACACCCTAAGTATATTATAATCATAAGATGCATATGGGGTGTTAGACTAAAGAATGAGATGATATGGACATCTGGATCTATACAAGGCGGGAAACAATGATAATCAGGTATGAGATGCAACTGATGTGCCCATGAAATCGATGCCCCATGCATAAAAAACCTCACAGAATTGAATGGGCTACACCGACATCATATCACACTGTCCACACGTGCCCATCCTATGACAGTCAGTACACCTCTTCACGAATTCATCAGAATCCTTGAAGAGAGTAGGCCACCATAGATCGGATTGAAGCACTTTCTGTGATGTTCTCTTCCCAGAATGATGTACTCCTGCCTCAAGCTTGTGGCAGTACATGAGGACGTTGTGGTGCTCCTCCTGAGAAATGCACCAATGCCAGACGCTATCTCCTTCTTCATGATAAAAGATAAGATCCTCCCAATGGTACGACTTGGCCTTCGCAAGGAAGGTCTCAAGTCGTTGCCCGGGCCAACCTTGTGGAACTTATTTGGTGTCAAGATAATTCACAATGTTAGTGTACCATGGGAGAGAGGCGATAGCAAGGATCACCTCATCTGGGAAGGTCTTTGTAATGGGATTAGTCTGCTCAGATTCCTCAAGATTTTCCAAATGGGAGAGGTGATCTGCCACCACATTCTTGACTCCAGGTTTGTCCTTAATGTCAATGTCAAACACCTGGAATAGATGGATCCATCTAGTCAATCTCACTTTGTCATCCTTCTTGGCCATGAGGTACCTGATGGCGGTATGATCGATAAAGATAGTCACTTTGGATCCCAGCGGCTAGCATCGCTTTCTCCGTGACAATGTAGTTCCATTGTGCGGCATCCAATGCACGACTAGCATAGTGAATGGTTAATGGTACTCCATCCCCCCTCTGTCCTATCATGGCCCCTACGGCAAAATCAGAGGCATCCGTCGTGATCTCGAATGGGAGAGAACAATCAGGTGGCTGAAGGACAAGAGCCTCAACAACCAAGCTCTTAAGAGTCTCAAATGACCCATGACACTTATCATCTACAATGAACTCAGTGTCTTTCGTCAGCATACCAGTCAACGGTCGGGCAATCCTGCTAAAGTTGTGAATGAAACGTTGGTAGAAACCGACATGCCCCATAAAAGACCGTAACTATCGCAAGTTGGACGGTGGATTGAGTTTTCTAATGATATCCACCTAGGCTGGATCAACCTCCATGCCCTTGTTGGAGATGATATGACCAAGCACCGTCCCCTGAGTCACCATGAAGTGACTCTTCTCCCAAGACAAGATAAGATGAACCTCTATACAGTGTTGAAGAACGCGGTCTAGGTAATCAAGACAAGCATCGAACCCATCGTTGTAGACCGAGAAGACATCCATGAAGACCTCTAAACAATCATACACCATGTCTGAGAAGATGGACAACATGCACCTTTGGAATGTCATCGGGGCTTTACATAGATCAAAGGGCATCCGCCTGAAAGCATAAGTCCCAAACGGACAGCTGAATATCATTTTATCCCGGTCTTTGGGTACTATGGCCTCCTGATTGTAACCGGAGTACCCGTCAAGAAAGTAGTAATGACTCTTCCCAGCTAGCAACTCTATAATTTGATCAATAAAAGGCAGTGGGAAATGATCCTTCTTGGTGACCTAATTCAATGATCTGTAGTCCACATAGACCCTCCAAGAAGTGGGCACCCAGGTAGCTATCTCCTCTTTAGACTCACTCGCAACTGTAGTGATGCATGTCTTCTTGGGCACCACATGTAATGGTCTAACCCACTTGGATTTGGAGATGTGGTAGATAAAATCAGCGCTCTGCCATTTCTATATTTCCTTCATGACTAACTCTTGAAGATTCGGGTTGAGTTGTCGCTGGAACTCACGCGACGGCTTAGCGTCCTCTTCGAGATAGATATGGTGAGAGTACAAGGCCGGACTTATCCTCTAGAGATCAGCTACACTCCATCCTATCGCCTTGCGGTTCTTTTCAAGAATCTCCATCAAATGAGATTCTTGTTCTCCAGTCAAATCTACTGAGATAATGAATGGGTACATCTCATGCTCACCCGCAAGGAATCTATACTTCAGCGACTGCAGCAAAGGCTTCCATTCAGGACAACTGGGAGCTGGCAAATCTGGCCTCTGAAAAGTCTGAGTGAATGCGACCAAATCTGTATCAGATAACACTCACTAATCATGTAAAGTTGGTGAAGACTACACTGGTAGTGTATCTGTGCTCGGTGCTGGCGGTCTCCACCCTAGCCATTGGCTCTGTAGAAATCAGACATGGTAATAAATCATCAAACTCTGCCCAGTCTATATCTGAATCCTAGAGATCAGAATCAGAATCACAAGATACATATTCTGCCTCACTATCCTGAACGAAATCGTCAACCTCCAAAGTGTCCTCGGCCAAGAGTGTGCTCTCTGAACTCTCCTCTGCTGGAAACCGTGGATCTGCAGCATCTGAAGGTGAGAGAAGGGCTCATGAAATGGGATCGGACCAAGCAGCTTCATCATTAGTGATCACAAAGTCGCACTCCTGGTGGACGTCTCGCTCTGCCTCTATCGTCTGCTATGTATCGTTGAACTGTACTGAGCAGGCTGGGTCTCGTGCTCTGGTCTCATCAATCATCTCTATTTGTATACTTTCACCCTTGACGCGAGAGTATACCTTCCCACTATCATGGTCGGACACCACCTTGGCTATGGACAAGAATGGACGTCCTAGAATGATGGGGGAATCGGTCACAGATTCATGGATCTCCATGTCCAACACAATGAAGTCCACGGGAAATTTCAGGCCCTGAGTTGTGACAACCACGTCCTTCAACAACCCCTTTGGCCTCTTGATAGATCTATCAATAAACTGAAGAACTTTCCTGCTCTATCGAAGAGAGCATCGATCGAGTAAGGCCGTCGGAAGTAGGTTGATGGAAGAGCTATTGTCTAATAGAGTGATAAACCCAAAATCTACCCTTTTAATAGTGTTGAATTAATGACTTCGTTGCAGTCGGATAAATCCGGATCGATCAAAAATAACCGCACAAATCAATTAATCAATGAATGAAATTAATATGCGGTTTTATGTTTGTTTAACCTGGGCAAGCCTCAGGGTCGACTCAAGGAGGCAAAGGAACAACTCGGGATTAAGCTAGAGGGATTAGATTGCAGTTTTCCAAGTGGGTTTTTATGGTATTTTTTATGCAGTAAAAATGCCAAATGCCAAATACGAATTGGATTAAGTTAACACGAAAAGAACCGACTTAGCCAAATTTAATTTTAATGTGAAATTAATTTAAATCAGTCAAGTGATATTTTTCCAAAAAATCTAATCCACCAACAAATGCAAAATGTATTTTTTTTGTAATTTTTTGGTTTTAAATGCACAAATGAAAAATGTAAACTTTTTTGGGTTTTTATGTAATTTTTCATGCAAATGATATGCAAAAATTATAAGAAATTTACTGGAAGATAAATATGATGAAATTAAGCTATATTAATTTTTTTGGAATTTTTTGACACATTATGATTTTTTTATGATTTTTTTTCTGAAAACAGAGCAACTATGAGTATTTAATTCCTAAAAAATCCACGAAATCAAATTTCCAGAGAGCTATTTATCTCAAAGATATATTTTAATCAGGAATCTAGGAGAGTTAAAATTTCTCAAAAATCATATTCATGGATTTAATTAAAAATCAATTACAGAAATTACCCTACAATTGATTTTATGCAAATGACGATTCTAATTCCGATGAAACTTGAACAGTAATTAAAGCACAGAGAGAGGCATCATGTACAAATTTTTCACAATTTTTAGAGCAAGAAATATGACTGTGCAAATTTCAGAGGTTAAATGGGCAAAATATCAATGATTTTCAATCTCGGATTTTTAATAAATAAATCAATGCTCACAAAAATGCAAATAAATACTAAAAAGATAAAGAATTAGATGTCTACAACATGCTATTTTTTTATTAAAAATGATGCGAGAAATATGTCCAAATTGATAATCAAACTCAGGTGTCTTTGCAATTACAGAAACTGAAATTGAATGAAATGATATGCACAGGGGTACTTTTGAAATTAATAAAAATTGAAATGAGCCAAATGCAATTTTCACAATATATAAAAAATAGACCTTCTTTTCCCCCTAGGGCAAAGCACGAACTGGGCGTGGCGGCTAGGGCGGTGGTTCACCGCGGGCGGCTGCGCCAGCGGCTCTGTCGGCGGCCGCACACAACGAGGAGAGGGCGTGGGCGGCGTTTGGAGGTGCGGGACAGAGCGCGGCCACGCGCAACTTGAGGACGGTGTAGGTAGCGTCTGGTAGTGCGGGGCGGAGCAGCGGAGGTGTGCGGGCGGCGCGCACGGCTGGTGGTCGGTGGGCAGCCGCGGGACGCGTGAGGGCGGAGCCGGCTGTGAGGCAGGGGTCTAGAGGCTGGCCGCAAGGGGCGGCGTGGAGCAGAGGGTGCGGATGGAGGCAACCGCACGAGGGAGTGACGACGGCACGACCAAAGCGCGACGAGGGACCACGGGATGGTGGAGCACTCCAGAAGCGCGAGGCCGGGCTGGAGGGCACGGATGGCAGTGACGACGACGAAGGGGAACGCTGGGGCGGCGCGCACGGCTGTAGCTGCTGGAACTGGGGTCACACGCGCAGGGCTGAGCGGGCATGGAGGTGCGGCGGCGAGCAGCGACGTCGATGGGGCGGCTTGGCTAGCGTGATGGCGGCTAGCTGCAGGGATGATGTCGATGGGCGCAGCGGCCTGGAGGCAGGCTGGAATCTCACAGGGCGACGTGGTTGATCGGACAGGAGCGTCACGCAGCTGCACAGTCGGCGGAGATACCGCAGGAAGGCCGCACGGCTGGGCAGCGCACGGCTGTGGGCGGCTGGAGGGAGAACTCGGCCAAAAGGGGAGGCGGCGGCGGCGGGTGCGGCTACTGCTTCCTCCTGTTTCCCTTATTTTTTTTGATTTTTTTGAATTTTTTTTGTAAATTGTAATAAAATGGAATGAGAATGCAATGGAGTGGTGGTGTATGATGTAGGATAATGTTTGTGATGATGATGTGGTTTGTGTGATGATATGTTAATAAAAAAATACGATGATAATGATGGTGGTGATGTGATTATGGTGGAGGTGGCTTTGATGTAGTGTTTGTAATGGTGATCAACACAAAAGTGAAGAGATATTAGATAAAAAAATGAGAAAGTTAAAGATGGGGAAATATTTACCTGTGATTCGCTGGAAGTGGAGCCACAATGCACGACTTCTGTCGTGGCCTCGAGAAGGATGACGGAGTCCTTCGAAGCTGAGCGAGTCCGATTGGTTGCGACGCGACAATGGTGATGCCGTGAATCTCGCCTTAAAGGTTGTCGTCGCTCAACTTGTCTCCTTCAGCTGTCACCTGTAGGTTGAAGGGGCTCGACCTCTCTTCTCTCAAAATCAGCAAATGAAGAAAAAATGGAGGGGCGAGTGGAATAAATAGACGGAGGAAGCTGTAAATTAAGTGGGGTGGAAGTTGGAGGAGTGGTGGAAGATGAGGGGAAGATGGAAAGTTGTGACTTGGAGTAGAGGGCAAGTAGAAGGAGAAGAAGTAAAAGGGAGAGAAAAAATAATAAAAATATAATATAATATAAGTAAAATAAGTAGGCTACTAAAAATAACAATAATTAAAATAGTAATAATAAAATAATAATAAAATCTGAAAATAATAAAATAAATCTGAAAAAATAATAAATAATGGGGTGACATGTGGGGCTCCAGGAACTGCCACATGTCGCTCTTATAAAATTCAAAAATTAAATGTAAAGAAAAATAAAAAAGAAATAACAAAAGGTATTAAATAAAAAAGTGGTCAACACAAAAGTTGCTCGTCTCACGAGATCTACAACTTTTGTGAAAGGCCGAAAATCAAAGAAATCATATGTACAAAATGTATTTTTGGGTGGTACCTTATAGATATAAAATACCACATTTTATCTTTTTTTATTTTTTTATCATTTTTAATTGAGAGAAAATTCAAAATAAAGTTAGGAAAAATATGAAATGAATATTTACAACTTAATCTATTTTTTTGGATTTTTAATAATTAAGAAAATAAAAGGATAAAAAATAAAGGGTAAAAATGTCAATATGTACAATATACATAAGGGGCCCAAAACCCAAGTTTTGCATATGAGCTCCGATTTTAATGAAATTAGTCTTGTTTTGAAGATCTTTGAATATATATTACTTTAAAAGTGAGTAGATCTAAATCGGACACTGTATGAGAGAGATATGTGCATTTTAAGACTCTTACTTTCAAACTTGGATTGGGGTTTTATTGGTCAATTTTACAAGTTAGTAATTTTTTGATATTTTTCTTTAATTAATGTTAGTAATATATACACTATAGAGTTGGTTTTATTGGATTTGGAGTTAGTATAAAATATATACAAATAGGTGAATTATGGTGAATATTTACAAGTGAATTTGGCTTCTTATTTAATGCAAATTTGAATGCTAAAATGCGGATATTATTTATGCGTGCATGAATGATAAGTATACAATATAAGTGGAAATATGCATCTAATTACTCGGGAATAAAGCTTTATTTTCAACTTTTAGAGTGATGAATCACGGATTCATCACCCCCCTATACTTAAACCTTACTCGTCCCCGAGCAACTAAAATGAAATGCAAGAGTGAAATGATTTTGGGTTCCATACCAAGGTCATGAACAAAAGATGAAAATGGAGCTTGACTCAACCTTTGGATTAATTGTGTGGCGGAACCTTATTGGGATCTGAACTTAAGACCTAACAGACTTCAAGTTCCACAAGTCTTCTATTCAAGACACCTTAACAGTCAGGTCAGAACAAATCCTCAAATGCAAATTTCTGATGACTATGATTCTTACTTGTACCGTGTAAGTGTAAAATAGCTCTCCACATCAGAAATGGCTCAGAACCAGCCTCCTCTAACAAGGTAACTCTAATTTCCCAGTCCAGTAACTCTTTCCTCGAGGTTCCCTTCTAAGTTCAAGTGCAACCAGCTCAAGAGGAGGGGGTGGAGAAAGAATGGACGGTAGCCAGTGTAGCTACCTATCCGGGGATGCCTGACCAGTTTAGCCAAGTCATCCAGCTGCAGACTTCTTGCTAATATATATACTCCGATAGGTATTTTATTTTCTATCTGGCATGTCTACTTTTTTTGGAGTTCTTGCATTTTTTCTCTTTTTTTTGAACTATATACAAGGTGCAACATGTACATTAGGAGTTTTTCCTCTTTAGCAAGTAGACTATCCCTCTTTTGAAGCATTATTGCAACCCACATCGTCCCGTCTTTAGACGTCAACACTACCAGACTAGGTTGAGATGCACTACCCTCCCTAGAGGAGGACGGATGTTTCCACCCACGTGCTACTCCAAGCTAAAGGATTCTACCTCCTCACCACCTCATCAATGAAGAGCTACGTGCATTGTGCTTGTCCAAGTTAGGTCATTATCTAAAAGAATCATGCGTGTGCACGAGATATTCTACTTAGACTAATCAAGATGACATGTGAACATAGACTTGCGGACTCAAAGAATTAAGCCCCTTGACCTGAGAAATCTTAACTCCAGTTCCTATAAGGTTCCTCTGAAATTAGGTGGATTAAGGTCAAATCAAGTCCATCCTCAATATCTACTCATAACATGGTTCAGAACCCACTAGCTTTTCACATTGCATATGCAAGATATGCAGATGAGATGCAGATGGCATGCTATGTAGATGAATGAAATGCAAGACTCTTTTTTTTAGAGGATGATATGCAAGAGTAAATAAGAAGCCTTTTTTGTTTTTTTTTGTTTGTTTTTTTTTCAAAATTTGGGATACCTCCTATGTTACAAAACTTTACAAGAGTTTATAAGTATTATACAAATTATACAAGTGTTATACAAGTATACATGTATTTTAAAACAATTTTGTTTTTTTGCAAAAGCTGTACAAGTACTATAATTTTTTTTCAATTTTTACCCACCCATAATTATTGCAAAATATATACAAAAATACGTGAAAATACGCGAAAGTACGGGCTATGGGTAAAGTATATGTGTAATATATACACGCCCCCCTATACTTAGCGTGTGCTATGTCCTCAGAGCACTAAAAGCGAGGAAAAAGATATAGCTCGTGCTAAGCGTAGGAAAGCTAAAATAACAAAAAGTATGGAAGTCGCTCCGCCCCCCTATACTTAGGCTTTGGAAGCCTAAGTGTAGAAGAAGAAAAAACGGGGCGGGCAAGGTTAAGAGGGGAAATGGAGAAGTATATAAACGGCGGGCATCGGTCCCCCCTATACTTAAGCTCTGATCAGCCTAAGTATAGGACATGAGTGAGTGTGAGAACCGATGAGATCTAGAGAATATACAACGAATGGTGAAGAGACTCGGGGCACTCTCCCCCCTATACTTAGGATCTGGTCATCCTAAGTATAGCCATAAAATGAAATGATATGGAGCTGGGGCGAGTGATTCGAATCACTGGGGAGGGAGGGAAAATATATACAAGAAGGAGTGAGAATATACAAGGATCAAGAAGGTTTGTGATGAACCTTCTTGCGGGAGCGAGGAGGTAAGGAATATACAAGTGTGTCGCTGTCGGAATCATCCTCAGATGAATAGTAGTGAGGTGAAGGGATCGTCCAACGAGGGTCGACACACGGCTGCTTTCTTAGATACAGCTTAAGAACAGCCGAACTGAGCTCACTCATATAAATCACCTTATCCGGACCAGATGAGGACTCCTCAGAAAATTCCTTCTCCGGAATGTTGAAGGAAATTTTCTTAGTCGGTTTTCTAGAACCTGAATTATTGAGAGGAAGATGAGAGCGACGTGCCTTTAGAGGTTCGGGGGAACATCTCGAGGAATCAATTCTCGACTTCCTCTCACTAGATATCCGACTAGAAGAGGGAGCAACCGTGTTTTTATGTGGAGTCAATTTAGTCTTGGTTGTTTCCTTTGAAGGTCCGGGATGTGGTGCGGTGCTGACCATGGGTTCCTCATCAGACGAGTCACCATATAGATTGGAATATTCCTAAAGAGTCAGCATGCATCTCGAGAAAGTGCTAGTGATCTCACTTGGCTAGGCATTATTGGGCTCTTGTGTCGGATCATCAAAATAGTCAAGGCAATCAACAAAGGTCATGTCCGACTCAATGATAGCTTCTGGTCGTGAGTCCTCCTTAGAAGCTGTCACGGTGGTGGTGCAAGCAGTTGATGAAGTGGAGGTGTGGGGAGTCTCTGATCCAACGGTCGTCCAGACAGTCGGTCTCTAAGGTGTAGCAGAGAGGTGGGACTCATCATCCTCTCGATGGTCACAACTGACAGCGGATGTGTGGGTCACCTTAGAGTAAAGTGTATCAAAGAATGGGTGAGGTCGAAGCGTTCCCAATGCTGTAAAATCGATTTCCCAAGTCTTGCAATATATAGTCTCTTTAGCCAAGGCTAAGAACGGCTTCCCAAGAATAATAGGAGACTGGGTAAACTCTCCTCGGTGCTCAATGTCAATGATCGTGAAGTCCACCTGGAGTAGAGCACCTTGGAAAGTAACGATGACCAAAATGTTTCCTCTCGACCATTTGATAGATCGATCAGCCAGTTGAACGATCTCTCTTGACTTTCTGATTGGCTGAGTTTGAGCTTGTCAAAAACAGAGGTCGGAAGGATATTTATCGGTGAGTCATCATCGATTCTAGCATGCGTGAATATGGTGTCTTTGATTTCACACTCAACTCGGGGCAACCGCTTCACTCTACGGCTCTTGGTCTTTCTCCCCATCACCAAGGAGGTGGCCATAGACACTATGTGTCTTTCAGTCCTTGTCCTCTTATTGCCCGACCTCTTGGGCATCAATTTACTTCTCACAAATTATTTGAGGTCGGGAAAGTGATCTATGGCCTTTATTAAGGGAAGATTAAAAATTAATTCTTCATCGAGTGCTTCCCTTAGGGTAGGATCCTATTTTTCTAAGTCTTTTTCATTTTCTATTTTTATGAATATTTCTGATTTTTTGATGCTTTTGGTCTTTTGGGGATTTTCAAATTTTTTGGTGTTTTCAGTGGATGAATGATCAGACTCTGGATTGGAAGGCAAGGGGTTAGTAGAAGAGGGAGATAGAATGGACTCCAACTGTACATCATGTGTGGGTTCCCTAATGTTTGCTCTACTTGCAACCTCAAAACTAATGTCCTTTTCCACTTTCATTCCCAAGCTGACAGAAATTGAATGAAATATTTCCATGACATCTCTCAACTTGTTACCTAATGTTTCATTTTTCGCGATAAGTCAAGAAATGTCATCCTCTAAAAAATTCTCACGACAAATCATGGGAGAGTTCTGCTCAATTGGAGGATACTGCTGAGATATTGGGGTCCCATACTCAACATACCTAGACTCTAGCATGTAATGATGGGTCGAGTATGGACTATCCAAATGACAAATATTGGTCGGAGCATAATATGATGGAGTCAACGAAACATGGACTGATAAGTCCAGCTCATGAGTCCAATCTTGTGAATGTATAGGTTCTTCGAATGAAGGCTGGTTAATGGAGGTTTGATCACTAAAGTCAATCAAGTCTGGGAAATCATGATATGCAGGACTCTCCATTCGGGTTGTTCAATCGACCATGTTATGCCCTAAGGTCAAGTCGGGATGTGTTTGTGTAAATTGTTGTCTGGTCCCTACTTGAGGTGAGAATGAAATATGTGGGGGCATATAATTTTGCCAATCATCTATCTCAGCAGTGGCTTGTTCTTTATTCGATTCTTTGATTCCTGCAAGCTCTCGAGAATAAGGACAGTTAGCCCAAGATGGAAGTGGATTCAGAGTGTTGAAATATGGAGTAGGTGAGAAATGCAAAGAAGTGGAGAAGTTAGTCGAAGTTCTGATTTCATAATCGGGTTGAGATGGAACCAACCACGGGTAAGGGTCTCCCGTGGATGGCGGAGGATACATGGAAGAAGGAGAATGTGAAGATGATCGGTATATGGTCGATGAGGAATGACCAGAGGTTTCAGGGTATGGGGACCAATATCCCGACATCTTGAAGAGGGAAGGGTGGATGTAAGAAGTTTGAGGTAGAGAACGTGCAATTACACAAGATAACACACATGGACAAATACAAAGGCAAACGCAAGAGCAAACCCCGAGTTTACACTCAACACGGTGAAGGACCTGAAATCGAGTCCGATTAGTCTAGTTGATTTTAAGTGTGATTGTTCAGACAAGATAGCAAAGGTTACGCGGCCTAGAGGGGAGTCGGCTAAAAAGCCGGATGTGTCTCCCCTGTTTAACTGTCGCCTTAGATACCATCGCCCTTCCTTTCTTCGCTCCTATCCCCAGCCGAAAGTTCAAGGACCTGCCCCTATCTACTTACAGAGTAGGCAGAGGTTGACAAGGCTATCGCTTCGCTCCTATCTACCTGCAAGCACATGCAGAGGCTACTAGCAACTTGTCGCGGTGCACCGTAATTTCACCCCTATCTACCTACCGGAGTCGGCGGAGGCTACTTGGCACTGGTCAGTTGAACCCAAAGTTCAGCCGTTGATATTTGCTCGGATCGATGTACGCGATATGGAAAGCGAGGATTTGGGCTCTGCCCTAGGGTGCTCACACACTCTAGTACCCTCACTCAGCCTGAAAACAAGGTCGAGGTTAATCTCCCGCAAACAAGGGTTAATTTTAGTCAAATTGTTTTGGTCCAATTCAATTAGCAGTCCCGATTTTAAAGATTAGTTCTCACTGATATTAATCCACACAAGCAAATTATGTCTACCGTTCAGTCCCAATTCCTTTATCCTAGGTTAGAAAACCGAGAGAGAGAGAGAGAATCGAAAAATGCTGATGCAATCGAGAAAAGGATGATGAATGCTTGAGTAAGAATACTTACAGTGCCTCCAGCTCTCTACAATGCAGGATGCAATACTGAATTGAAATTTTACACTAAATGAATGCAATCGAGAAAAGCCGCTCCTAGACAGGCAGTTCTATTAGTGAGTGAAGAACGAATTGAATTTGGCTAAGTCCAGCAGTCTAAGTGAGTCTTTTAAGTGCGAAGTGTGGTCCTAGAATTTTACGAGCACAAACAGGTCCTAAAATAGCTCTAAGAGCCGCAAGTGCAAGTCCTATTCTACGTAAAGCAACCACACAACACACGGGGACACGTTTTATTATGACTTACACGCGCGAGATCCCAAACGGAAACCACTGTAAATGTAGACACTTTTTTTACAAGTTTAAAAAAACAAAAAATTTCTGGCGTCTCAACAACCGACTTGATCCACGAATCGTCGGCCTCTGATGCACTTCGAGATGCGTCGACTTCAAGAAAGCCACTCTAAGTCCACCGGGCTCTCACACGAAAAGATACAAAAATGTTAGAGAGAGAGAGAGAAAAATAATTGGAAAAAATGGAATAATTACAAGGTGGTTTGGGGATCAGACTACCCGAGAGAGTTGAAAACGTAAATCAAATTTTCCAAAGTGATCCTAAGCCGTTTGCCTCCCCAGCAACGGAGTTATTTGATAAACCTGAAATCTACCCTTTTAATAGTGTCGAATTGATGACTTCGTTGCAGTCGGATAAATCTGGATCGATAAAAAATAACCGCACAAATTGATTAATCAACGAATGAAATTAATATGCGGTTTTATGTTTGTTTAACCCGGGCAAGCCCAAGGGTCGACTTAAGGAGGCAAAGAAATAACTCGGGATTAATCTAGAGGGATTAGATTGCGGTTTTCCAAGTGGTTTTTTATGGTATTTTTTATGCAGTAAAAATGCCAAATACCAAATACGAATTGGATTAAGTTAACACGAAAATAACCGACTTAGCCAAATTTAATTTTAATGTGAAATTAATTTAAATCAGCAAAGTGGTATTTTTCCTAAAAACCTAATCCAACAACGAATGCAAAATGTATTTTTTGTAATTTTTTGGTTTAAAATGCATAAATGAAAAATGCAAACTTTTTTGGATTTTTATGCAATTTTTCACGCAAATGATATGTAAAAATTATGAAACATTTATTGGAAGATAAACATAATGAAATTAAGCTACATTAATTTTTTTGGAATTTTATGATACTTTATGATTTTTTTATGATATTTTAATTGAAAACAGAGCAACAATGAGTATTTAATTCTTAAAAAGTCCACGAAATCAAATTATCTAGAGAGCTTTTTATCTTAAATATATATTTCAATTAGGAATCCAGTAGAGTTAAAATTTCTCAAAAATCATATTTTTGGATTTAATTAAAAATCAATTACAGAAATCACCCTATAATTTATTTTATGCAAAGATAACTCCAATTTCGATGAAACTTGAATAGTAATTAAAGCACAGAGAGAGGCATCATGTACAATTTTTTCACAAATTTTAGAGCAAGAAATATGATTGTGCGAATTTCAGAGTTTAAATGGGCAAAATATCACTAATTTTCAATCTCTGATTTTCAATAAATAAATCAATGCTCACAAAAATGCAAATAAATACTCAAAAGATAAAGAATTAGATTCTCTACAACATGCTATTTTTTTGATTAAAAATGATGCGAGAAATATGTCCAAATTGATAATCAAACTCAGGGGTGTCTTTGCAATTACAGAAACTGAAATTGAATGAAATGATACATACATGGGTACTTTTGAAATTATAAAAACTTGAAATGAATCAAATGCAATTTTCACAATATATAAAAAATAGACCTTCTTTTCCCCTAAGCTAGGGCAAAGCGAATGGCGGCTAGGGCGCAAGGGGAGGCAGCGCATGGGGCGGCGGTTCACCGCGGGAGGCTGCATCGGTGGCCGCACGTGACGAGGAGCAGGTGTGGGCGACATCTGGCGGTATGGCACGGAGCGCGACCACGCACAACCTAAGGACAGCGTGGGCAGCGTCTGGCGGTGCGGGGCGGAGCAACAGAGGTGTGCAGGCGGCCCGCACGGTTGGTGGGGTTGGTGGGCAGCCGCGGGACGCGTGAAAGCGGAGCCGGCTGCGAGGGAGAGGTCTGGAGGCTGGAGGATGGCTGCGAGGGGCGACGTGGAGTGGAGGGCGTGGATGGAGGCAGCCGCACCAAGGAGCGGTGGCGGTGCAACCAACGTGCGACGAGGAACCACGGGAGGGTGTAACGCTCCACAAGCACGAGGCCGGGCTGGAGGGCACGGATGGCGGTGACGACGACGATGGGGAACGCTGGGGCGATGCGCACGGCTGCGGCCGCTAGAACTGGGGTCACACGAGCAGGTACGAGCGGGAGTGGAGGTGCGGGGCAAGCAATGGCATCGATGGGGCGGCTTGGATAGCGCGATGGCTGCCAACCGCGCGGATGATGTCGAGGGGCGCAGTGGCCTGGAGGCAGGCTGGAGTTGCACAGGGCAACGCAGTTGATCGGACAGGAGCGCCACACGGCTGTGCGGTCGGCGCATATGCTGCAGGAAGGCCGCACGACTGGGCGGCGCACGACCGTGGGCGGCTGGAGGGAGAACTCAGCCGAAGGGGGAGGCGCCGGCGGCGGGTGTTGCTGCTGCTTCCTCCTGTTTCCCTTATTTTTTTTGATTTTTTTTTTGAATTTTTTTTATAAATAGGAATAAAATGGAATGAGAATGTAATGGAGTGGTGGTGTATGATGTAGGATAATGTTTGTGATGATGATGTTGTTTGTGTGTGATCATATGATGATAAAAAAATACGATGATAATGATGGTGGTGATGTGATTACGGTGGCAGTGGTTTTGATGTATTGTTTGTAATGGTGATCAACACAAAAATGAAGAGATGTTAGATAAAAAAATGAGAAAGTTAAAGATGGGGAAATACTTACCTATGATTCACCGGAAGTGGAGCCGCGGTGTGCGGCTTCCGTCGTGGCCTCGAGAAGGATGGCGGAGTCCTTTGAAGCTAAGCGAGTCCGATTAGAATCTCGTGATTTGGCAATGGTGATGCAGCAGATCTCGCCTGAAAGGTTGTCGTCGCTCAACTTGTCTCCTTCAGCTGTCACCTGTAGGTTGAAGGGGCTCGACCTCTCTTCTCTCGAAATCGGCGGATGAAGAAAAATAGAGCGGCGAGTGGAATAAATAGGCAGAGGAAGTTGGAAATGAAGTGGGGTGGAAGTTGGAGGAGTGGTGGAAGATAAGGGGAAGATGGGAATTTGTGACTTGGAGTAGAGGGGAAGTAGAGGGAGAAGAAGTAAAAGGGAGAGAAAAAATAATAAAAATATAATATAATATAAGTAAAATAAGTAGGCTACTAAAAAAAATAATAATAATCAAAATAGTAATAATAAAATAATAATAAAATCTGAAAATAATAAAATAAATCCGAAAATAATAAAAAAAATAATGGGGTGACATGTGGCGGCTCCAGGAACTACCACATGTCGCTCCTTGAAAATTCAAAAATTAAATGTAAAGGAAAATTAAAAAGAAATAACAAAATGGATTAAATAAAAAAGTAGTCAACACAAAAGTTGCTCGTCTCAACAAGATCTACAACTTTTGTGAAGGGTCGAAAATCAAATGAAATCATATGTACAAAATGCATTTTTGGGTGGTACCTTATAGATATAAAATACCGCATTTTATATTTTTTTTTATTTTTTGTCATTTTTAATTAAGAGAAAATTCAAAATAAAGTTAGGAAAAATATGAAAGGAATATTTACTACTTAATCTTTTTTTGGATTTTTAATAATTAAGAAAATAAAAGGATAAAATAAAGGGCAAAATTGTCAATATGTACAATATGCAAAAGGGGCCCAAAACCCAAGTTTTGCATACGAGCTCCGATTTTAATGAAATTGGTCTTGTTTTGAAGGTCTTTGAATGCATATTACTTTAAAGTGAGTAGACCTATATCAGACACTGTATGAGAGAGATATGTGCATTTTAAGGCTCTTACTTTCAAACTTGGATTGGGGTTTTATTGGTCAATTTTACAAGTTAGTAATTTTTTGATATTTTTCTTTAATTAATTTTAGTAATATATACACTATAGAGTTAGTTTTATTGGATTTGGAGTTAGTATAAAATATATACAAATAGGTGAAATATGGTGAATATATAGGTGAATATTTACAAGTGAATTTGGCTTCTTATTTAATGCAAATATGAATGCTAAAATGCAGATATTATTTATGCATACGTGAATGATAATTATGCAATATAAGTGGAAATATGCATCTAATAACTCAGGAAAAATGCTCGATTTTCAACTTTTAGAGTAATGAATCACATATTCATCATAGAGTACGGTCGAATCTCTGCTCATGAATGTGGCATCTGACATAGGGAGCTCCTGCATCTGACCTCTTGGCTGGCAAACAGTTATGGATAGCGAAGCAAGTGGCACGAGTCAACACATGGATCTCTACCTAATGGTTCCTCTTTTTCCTACGGATAGTGGTCTTCTCTTCAAATTCTTTTGTAAGAGAGGAATGTGCTCAAATGCCTCGTGTAGAGTCAGCTGGATATGGAATCTATCAATCATCTGCTGGCTGAACTCTAACTTCTCATCTTTTTTTGGATTTCTCTTTTATTCCCCTTAGCCAAGCGGAGTGCTTGAGGGAAGGGGATGGTTGGGCCCTCCTCAGATAGAGGGCTAGGAAGAGGTTCCTGATGTTGTGAAGGCATGGAATCCATACAAGTATCATCAGTCAGCACATATGGACTCAAAGATGAAGAAACCTTTCCTTTATTAATTTTTGGGTGTTTTTCATATAGTCCCGGGGTACAGAAACTGGAGAAAACACTGCTGGAATGGGAGGGGTGGCCTCAGTACCACCCACAACATCAGGTGTTACGGCATCAGCACCACACTCTAGCTCAACATCATGGAATCTAGTGGCATCAGTACCACCCTCTTCATCTGGAGAAGTGATGGCCTCAGTACCGTTGGTTGGATCAACATCCTTAGTGGTGTCAGCACCATCGTCATCATCGTCATCCATAGCGGCATCAGCACCGCTGTCCTCCTCGTCTGGCGCTCCTGAATCCTCGTGGTATCGTCGCTTAGACGAGGCACCACCGGCTAGCATCCTACCGCTCCTAAGTAACACAAAATCAACATCAAATATATACGAAGCAAGGTCAACCAATAAATCACTAGGAGTAGTGGTCTTTGTGAACTGTACCTGCTTAGATTTCCTTTTGAGGTTATTCAAGTTTGGTTAGATCTGAGCAGGTATGACAGCCTTTTCTTTGGTGGTCTCCCTCATCTCCTAGCGAAACTCGTCCATCTCCCACCTAAAAGATGTATGCTGGTCTGAGAGTAGGCAGGAAAGATCATCAAGGGTTGGGTTCTCATAGGCTGGCCCATGAGAACCGGACGGGTTGCCTCGCTGAATGGGAGGCTGCTGCTGGAATTGATGAGGGGGAGGCTGAGGATACTACTGTTGAGGCTGCTGCTGGTGCTGCCTCCACTGCTGTCCTTGCTGGTAGGGATGAGGACCTGGCTGGTACTGGTGGGATGGCTGCTAGTGTGTCTGGTGAGGGAACTGGGGCTGTTGCTTGCCGAATTGTCCACCCTGAGCTGGAGGCTGCTGCTGGGATGAAGCACCTCCAGTCGACCACCTGAATCTGGGATGATCTCAGCGGATCCCGGGATGCTGTCTGTCGTACCAAATCCTGTTGACTTCCATCAATAACTCCTGCTCATAGGGATGTGGAGGAAGAAATGCCAGTGGCTGATCCTGTTGATACACTACCATCTGAGTCTCTTGAGATGGCAGTGGTTGAGGGTACTGGTGTTGCAGCTATCGGAATGGCTCTGCCTAGATGTGGTGAACCTGTCTGTACTGGGCGGAGTGTTGGGTCGAGCTACTACTACTAGGATCAGCTCGTGACCTGAGATGGGACTGAGAAGCCGTCTGTGTCTCCTGGAGACACATGATCTGGGTTTTCATGTCACTCAAAGTCTGTGCCAACTAATCTATCTGAGTCATACCCTGGCACTGCTTCTTCTCGATTATGGCGGTCCAACTTCTCGCTGATAATGCCCATATTAGCGGCCGACGACTTTTCCTGTGTTGCGGCTGCTGAAGAAGAAGTGGATGGACCTGCATCAACCCATGATATCCTCTGATAGGTCACGACATAGGGTGAAGGCTTCCCCTGAGTGTAGATCCTGGTTTGAGACATCACTGTATAGTTCTCGGCCATCTACTCATAAATGGCTCAGACTTGGTCTTCGTCCTTGGAAAAATAGGAGCCCCCACAAGAATCATTCACTAGCCCCTACAGCTCCGGTGTCAGCCCACAAAAGAAGCTCTGTACTAGATTGGGCTTGGAGATGTCGTGATGTGGACACCGATCGATAAGCTCACGGAATCGATCCCATGCCTCATGGAATTGCTCATTGGGGATCATGGAGAAATTGTTGATCAGAGCCCGTGCTGCATTCGTCCAACCGAGTGGATAGTACTTGTTTAAGTACTTGGTCCAGAGTTGTTCCCACGAAGTGACATATCTCCCTAAATGTTTCAACCGGTAGGATGCTCTGTCAACTAGGGAGAAAGGGAATGCCATCATGTTGATGGTATCCTCATCCACGAATTTATCATGGATAGTGCTGCAGATCATCTCGAACTCTTGCAGGAGTAGATGCGGCTCCTTGGTGGCAAGCCCATGGAACTTGGGCAAAAGCTGAATAGTCTAAGAAGGGAGCTTGAAGTCTCCCATAATCGCCAGAAGCTGAATCCAACGGTATGTAAGAGTTGCACCAGGGTTGTACAACTCCCTCATACGCCTAGCTGGTTGGACGGGCTCCTAGGGCTCCTTTGGATGTCCTCCGTCTCCTCCTCCAAAATCTGGAATATGTCCACCACCTACTCGGTTTGACTCTCCTCTGCCCGCTCACATCTGTGCCATCTCTTTGTGTACCTCTGCCATGAAAGCTCCCTGGTTTCTAATCTTCCTCTACGTGTTGATGGCACCCTGATCTAGAACATATGTGGTATTCTGGGGCTGTCCATCAGTGCGCTCCTCGCTGCTGGCCATCTCTTGAGTCTCTACAAAGGCAAAAGACACGAACTCAGGTGCTGTCAAATGAATAAATATCTTTGTTGGTCTCTGCTCGGGTACCTCGGGACTGGAAGAAGGATGGTCGAGGAGGAATAGGGCGGAATCAAACTCGGGTTTAGAGTGTAGGTCTAGGCTCTCTCGAACCTGCCTAGATGAGTGGGACAGAGTGCTCGAAAGCAGTGTAGCCAAAGGCTGCCTAACAGACCTCCGACCCATCATCGTGATCTGGAAGAAAGGCGGACAGATCTGGAAACAAACAAGATCAGCAGTCAAACCCCCAATTCACCTACGCAATGTGGAGATGATGACCATGAAGGTTCGGTCCTTTATCTTATCAATTTTATTTAGGTGATAATGCAGTCTAGCAAGGTAATTAAGAGAGTTGGCAGGAACCTGATGCTCCCAAGAGACTGGCCCAATCCCAAAGCTAGATCTTTCCCAACCAGTACAAGTTGCGGACCGTTTACCGACTACCAGATCAACTCGCTCTGTTAAGGATATCACGGCCCTCTTTACCGGAGATCGGAGCGATCCTCACTAGGGAACGACTAACCCCAAGACCAGTAGTCTAACGAGAGCTCTGGTGTGGCTCTAGCCTAGTGTGCGGGTCATTCTCTCGCGCAAGAAAACCAAACAATGAGGGGATTGCTCTCCCAAGACAGAATTTTATTAGGATCAAGTTTGTTTAGCAGTCCCAATTTCATGGTTGTCTCTTTTTAGGTCTTTTTTAATAATCAAACAAACACCTAATGAATTTTTTATCTCCTGATTATTTTAAGTCCAAAAACAAGGGGGAGAAGTCGAAAAAGCTGATGCGCGATCAAACACTATGATGCATGCAAGTAAGAAAGGTGTACCTGACTGCAGCACTCTACATGTATAGTGATCTGTGCATAAAGTAAAGACATGATTTAAGCGAATTTAAATGATGCAAGAAGAAAACGACCTTAGATGAGCAATTTCTAAAATCACAAAGAACAATATTTAACTAACTAGAGAGAGAGGTCGGGGTCC
Source organism: Ottelia alismoides (assembly GCA_037367405.1). Taxonomy (NCBI): domain Eukaryota; kingdom Viridiplantae; phylum Streptophyta; class Magnoliopsida; order Alismatales; family Hydrocharitaceae; genus Ottelia; species Ottelia alismoides. The sequence goes on along the minus strand of JAZKJV010008895.1, from coordinate 124,424 downwards.
GATCTCTGTTGCCAATTGGTGTCTGCCACAACGGATCCTGCACGCATTGTATACTGCCTCTAGCAGCATGTGACCTCTCAATCAATCAGGTTAACTTTTCATTATGATTTTTAATTAGGTCCAATTACGAATCTATAGGTGCAGGAAAGATATTAGGGATTGGGCCTTATTCAATTACGTCGCAATTAGAGAAATTCCTAAATCTAAGGGCCAAATTCTTCGAGAACCCAAGAAAAGAAAATGCGAATAAAAATAAAACCGACAAAAAACCGCGATGAGGTCCCCCGAGCACACCGGTACTCGACGAAACAGACCTCGATATAAGCCAAGTGTCTAAGCAAGTGTCTGAGTGTCCCTGTATTATTACAATAATAAATTATCTGCTGAAAATAACTAAGCTAATCTACGCTCTAAAAACTACAACTGTCTCCTCCTGCTGCTGCTCCTACTAAGGCACTTGTCTCCTCCAAAGTATCCTCGGGTGGTTCCTCGCACGGAAAGAGAAACAAAAAGCGAGTCAGAAAATTGTTGTAACAAATAGAGATAAAAAGAAATAAAAGGAAAAAGAAGGCTGAAAAATGACTACTAAGTCGTGCTCCCCGCCAACGGTGCTATTCTGATGACATGCCAGGCAACTCGGGTTAAGTAATATCTATGGGTCGTTGCAGCCCGAATCATGAGGCGTAATCAATCAAGAAAAATCATGACCACACAAGATCAAACAATCAAGGCATAAAATCAAAGAGATAAGTCGATAAAAATGATGTCAGCTGTCTCCGCTATTTATTTAATCTTGTATAGCGACCATGGTCGAACATAAGGAGCATGAGTAAAACATACGAAGTAGTCGATGATCATATCAGGAAATGCATATTTTTAGTGGTTTTTAATTTGCAAATTTTTTAATAAGAAAACAATCAAAGCAAATGAAAGGAACAAGGTAAAAACACAATTCAACAATTTTTATTAAGACTAAAAAACACTCAAAAATAGGAAATAAAAATGTTTTTTTATATTTTTCAAATATGTAGATGTTTTTGGTGGTTTTATGGTATTTTTCTGATTTTTATGTGATTTTATACAAATAAAAGAAGAGAAAACAGGGCAAGTAGTGTACAACTAGGACAAAATTACAAGTTTAAAATACTTAAATGTCCTAATGTCATGGATAGCAATTTTATGCAGAAGTAAACAAAATTATCTAACTACAAAAACTGAAATTCCATTTTTTTTAATTTTCTAGAATTAATAATAATCATTATAAGTTTTTGAGTCTTTTGTAATTTTTAGGTTTTTTATAAAAAGATAATGCAATGAAAGTTGCACTGGAATCAAAGCATACAAAATTAATCAACTACTAAATTTTATGGAATTTATTAAATCTATTTTTATTTTTTTTAGTATTTTATAAAATAGACAGGACACTTTTTAGGGGTTTTTATTTTTATAAAATACCAAATAAAATTAAATTCAGTCACAAAAATTACCATAAATATTACACGTTAGCAGGAGATAACTGTAATTTTTATGGAATTTTTGGAGTTAATTTGGTACTTATTTGATTAAAAACAACATGCACAACATACAGTGACCTGTTTGCAATTATAAGAAAGTTGTGGGCCAAATCATAACAGACATCAAAAGCTTAGGGCTAATATTGCAAAAATCCCAAGTCAACATGCGTACCACATGTGATACATGCTTAGAGGGGTAAAAGTGCAAATAATATTAATAAAACTTTCAACCAGTAACAACTCAAAAGTTTAAGGCATAACATGCAAATATCCCACAATGTCACGTGTCAGGACATATGCTAGACTTAAAGAGGTACTGGAACACAAATACTGAAAACACAAGGTCCAAACTGCAAAATATCTGTGCGTACAAGATTATTAACTGGACCGACTAATAAAGCAAATAAAATATGGAATAAAAGATGTAAAATACCCCGAGGCACGTGAGGAGGGCGTGGGGTGGCACGTGGCGATCTCTGGATGATGTAGGAACGTGCGGCGCAAATTGCCTGCGGTGTCAGATCTGACACTCCAGGGAGTGTCAGGGACGTGTGGATCAGATCTGACTTGTCACATCTGATCAACGGTATGAAAAGTTGCTGCTCTGGTCGGCTCAGATCAAAACTGGAGCGTGGTTCCTCATCCAACGATGATGCTGGATGGTGAATAAACTGGGGACTGGCGAGCTTCGATCAAGGATGGGTGCGCATCCTATGGGCTGATCAAGCCTCTAAAGGATTGAGCACCTCTTGGGGAGGGATCCGCGTCAGATGGTGGAGTCCGATCGGCTTAAGGACGGTTGGATGGATGGGACATCTGAGCTCCAGCTGGAGCTGCTCCATTGAGCAGCTGGAGCATCGGTAGGAGTTCCTTACGTGTTGGGGCACCTCAATGCAAAGCTAGGACTCAGGGTGAAGCTCTGGTCCGGGTAATTGATGCTAGAAGGGAAAGAAGCACCGGTGAGGCGGATAGTTGATCTCCGGCGAATGCGAGGGAGGGACACCGGGCCTAATCTCAACCTGATGGTTGAGCTGCAGGGTGAACAGGTTGCGGGAGAAGATGAAGGGCTATGCGGCTCGTGGATCTGAACGGATGGGTTCGGATATCGGGGCTCCAACCAGCTGGTCAGATCAAGTAAATAAGAGGCTCAGTGGAATGGAAAGAGTGAATCAAAAGGCGAGAAATGGGGGGTACAATGGATACCTGAATCTGGGAGGACTCCTGATCTCCAAGCGAAGATGGTAGACGAGGTAATGGCCTCGACCTCGCTGCGGAAGGCGGGGAGGCTGGATCCAACATCGCGGGTAAAGATTCGGATCAGAAGAAGGCTCGACCTGACTGGGAAAAAGGGGAGAACTGGCTCCAGCGAGAGGGGTCAGGTCGGGTCAAGACAGGAAGAGGTCGTTGACCCGCGGTCAACATCCAGTCCTAGCCAATCATAAAAAAGGATTTTAAAAAATATTTACAAAATAAATAAAAAATAGGAAATGACTTCAGAAAAATGTATTAAATAAAAAATCGTTATTATTTTTTAAACTATTTTTTTGTTATTTTTAATTATTTTTAAGAAAAATAAATTAGTCTAATTATAGTGTATAGTTTTATATACAAGTATAATATACTTATGTATTATATAAAAGTATTTTTATTTAATTATTTTTACCCAAATACCCCAATTTTATATTTTATTTATTAATAACAAAATTTTGGAGTATAAAATAAGTTTTGTTTTATTTTTATTATTGATTTACAGGTATATACTAAATAGGGAGTGAGATATATATACATGTGCCTTATACAAGTGAGAGATGATTTTATTTTATTTTCATTTTATTTTTTTGATTTTTGTTTATTTTTATTTTATTTTTAAGAATGAATACAAGGAGGTAAAAAGAATATTTTATTTTTATTTTTTCAAAAATATTTATTTACAGATATAAGTATTATGTACAATATAGATTAGGCCCTGTCTCTCTCTACTTATTTTGTTTGGCGATCAGGTCAAGGCTTGACCTTCTCTTAGGGTTCAGGTCACTCTGTATTTATTCTAAATACATCCTTCCTTTTCTTTTTCTTTATTCTTTTATTTAAGCACAAATACATGCTAAATATACATTGTTAACACATGCATGCAGAAATGCTAACTTATTGTATTTACACCTATTTACATGATGCTTTTCCAAGATAAATAGCTAAAATAAAAGAATAAAGAGTGAGAAATCATATATTCATCATCGAACTCAGGGAGATAAACTGTTTAGAAACTAAGGTAAAATTTTAGAAAACTAAAGTTTTATTGGTATCCTACTTTTTATGTATTTTTATATATTTTTATGAATTTTTAATTGATTTTAAGGAATTTTATGTTGTTTTTGTGATTTTAATATACCTATGTAAAAATATAGGTATAGATTTTATAATTTTTATATTTGGTTTTAATTCCGTAATTTTTATTTGTTTTAATTATTTAATTATTTTTATTTAAATTTTTGAAAATGATGTGTAATTTTTTATATGGTTTTTATAGAAAACTAATTTTTTTTAAAAAACATATTTTTATTTTTGATTTTAAAATAGAAAAAAGTTAGAAAATATTTTTATTAGGAAGTAGGTGAAAATATTTATGTATTTTTCGGATTTTTATTAAATTAGTTATAATTTGTCAAATTTTTTATAATTTTATATTTTTTATTAGTTTTAATATTCTATTTTTATTTTGTTTTTGGTTTATTATGTAAAATATGATAAACTATATTGTAGGTATTTTTTTAGGATTTTTGAAGGTGTTTTAAAATTTTTATTTTAATATGATTTTTAAAGTGTTTTATTTTTTGTATTTTTAATTGATTTATTTAAAATAAAAAATCTTTCTTTTGAAAACTGATTTTATATTGTATATAGGTAATATTAGGTATTTATATGTATATTTATTTTATTGTTAATTTTTGTATTTTTTGTATTATAAAAGAATAGGATTTATATGTACTAGTAGGGGTATATATGTAATATTAGGGAAAAAAGAGGATGCACGTATAAAAACAGGAAACTACAGGGGCCTGTGCGTAAATTTCTCAGGAGGATTGTGCTGCTCACGTGACGGTTCCTGCCCTGCACCTGCTACTGGACTTGTTTGTAATATCAAAAATGTACGGGGATCTTTGATGCAAAAACTCCATAGTGCACATGCGTAGCACGTGCAGAAGCTGGAGAGACCCTGTTCTTAGTTTAATCCAAACTTCGAGGGTATGCTCATAAAATGGCTGAAGATATTTACTCGCACGAGCATCGTGCTTGCGCAAGCTTGAGCGGTGGGGCGGTCGAGCGAACCTACGGATGATGTGTGGTGCATTGTCGTCCGTTCGATCGACTTGATCCGATCAAACGGTTGTCTGGGTACTGTACTTATACAATCGAACGACTCCAGATATATCAGCTTCACTGATCAAACGAGTGTTGTAGCTCAAAATGTTCGAATCGGTCGGCGGTGCTGCACGATGATCTCAGAGCTTTCTTCTCAATGATGAGCTCGCAACTAATGTACACAATCTCAGGACTCGGATTGCTTCAGATGCTTGATGAAGCAACAGATGGAGGCTGCTCTAGATCTACGACGTTGGTTTTCAAAATAGTTGATGCTTCGATGTCCAAGGGATGTTGTTGACTCTAGAACGGACTCAACCTCCAGATGAGGTCTGATCGTTGTTGATGCTCGAACTCACAATGAGTGACGCTCAAGTGAGATGAGGATTTGCTCCAGATGACTCTTGAACTTCAAGTGTGCATCAAGTGTTGCAGAATATGCATATCCTCCAGGTGTGTGGTGCTTAATCTCCACCAGCTTCTCGATTTTAGTCCGTAGGTGACAAACAATGATTAGACCATCTTCTTATAAATAAATCAAGTTCTGCAATTGGATCACGTCCAGGTAGATCGGGCTCCAGGAGTTCCTACAATGGAAACTAAGTCTCGAGGGATTAAAACCTTGGTCATGCATAAGAACAAATGGCATGAGTGGTGATCCTCTGCTGGACTTGGAGGAGGAGGATCTGAGCTCAGATCCAGATGGATCTAAGGTGTTCTGAGCTGAGAGGAAGATGGAGAAATGGAATTGATCAACAAGAGATGATCGGAAGTCGATTTCGAAATGGTTTGTGAAGGAAATTGGATGAAATCAAATCAAAATCATAGATGAAAGGAGTGGATTGAAGAGATAATTTGAATGAAGAGATAAAGGAAGATGGAAAAGGAACTGGAAATATGTGAAAATTAGATGAATAGAGTCGCGGATGAACTTTCCTGGGAATCGAGCTCCGATAAGCTCGATGATGATTGCCTGCAACTCGTGGCGGATGAGGAGGTTCGCCGTTGTGGAGTTGTGCTCACGCCAGTGCACAATCACACCATACTCGCCCCTCTCCCACTCTCGCTTTACGGCATGAACACTCTCCTGTCATGAGACACTCTCTCATTGGAACTGGGGTGAAGGGGAGCTAATGGCGGATGGGGAGGTCCGGATGGGGTTATGCTATTCATAGCAGAGGAGCTGTGATGCGCACGCAAGGGTTCCCGTCACCGACGAGGTGGTGGAGGCACCGCGGGGTCGTTGGGCGAACGTCCCAATGACCTGGCAGTTGGAGGAGGTTGGTGGCCGACGGAGGAGAAGCAGTGTGTAATTGGAAAGGAAGGGAGAAGACGATGGGGGAAGAAGAAATGGAATGAGGGAGAAAGGAAGGGGAAATTGAAAATAAAAATTCTTAATTATTAACTAATATTTCAGTATATATTTGAGTAATAATTAAATATGATTAATAAATGAATTAATTATAATAATTAAATAAATAATATAAAATTAATATAAATAAATAAATAATTGAATAGTTAAATAATAATTAGTAATTAAAAAATAATTTAGTTAGTAATTAATAATTAAATGATTTTTATATAATTTAATTTAGTAGTAGAGGATTATATATATATATAATAAATAACATATAGTAAATAATACAAATTAAGGTACATTGTACATTATATACCAAAACGGTCCCAAAACCCACATTTTGCCTATTAACTCCGATTTTAGCGAGATTAATGTCATTTGGTAGATAATTCAATAAAACGAACTTTAAAATGACTACGCTCAATTCGGAGTCCATATGGCCGAGTTATGAGGTCCGGAAAATTTAGGTCATGACTTTGTGTCTACGAGATTTATTGGTATTTTGGCTTAAGTTATATTTTTATATTTTTCTAATGATTTTTAAAAACATTTTAGAAAAGAAATTAAGTTAAACGGGGTTAAGGGTAATTAATTAGAAAATTGGGAAGTTATATACAAATAGTGTATATAGAGATAAGGGGCCCAAACGCCAAAACTCACCCGTTTTATTCTAATATTTTTTGACATTTTTAATAAATAGTATTAATTGTAAAGCGAAGTCAAAAATTGAGTTTGGTAGATTTGGAGTTTTTTATAAATAGTTATGAACCTTAGTGGTTGGCATTTACGACTTTTTTAGTTCATGACAATTAATTATTTTTGTAATGAATAATATTTCTGATATTTTTATAAAATAAAATATATTTTTATGAATAACTTATGTAAAGAAAGTATTTTGTTTTGAGATTTTCTTGGTGATAAATAAAATAGGTGAAATATTTACAAGATGAAAAATGTGTAGATATATTTTTGTGATCTAAGTTTTCTGGTATTTTTATACATTATGATCCTTATCTCCACCTACATATTTATTTTGTGGACCAAGTCAATATTGACCTGATCTCGGGGTTAGGATCAGTATGTATATTATATATATATATATATATCCTTCTTTTCTTTTCTTTTAAAAAGTTTATCTTTATTATTTTATTTTGGATAAAATAAGTGCTAAATATATAATATTAATATTTGTTGTTATAATGTTAATTAATGTAGTTAGTGAGTATTTACATGCATTTTACTAAGGATTTTAGCCAAAATAAAAGAATAAAGGCGATGAATCATAGATTCATCATTCTCCTATACTTTACCTTTGCTAGTCCCTTAGCAAACACTTATTTTATAAATAAGTGCATGCAAAAAGAAAAAGAAAAAGGGAAAAATAAAAGAACTTAGAACATGCTTGTTTCTTTAAACCGAATCTCACTTCACCCAAAATTTAGAACTTAGTATAAGACTTTGGATTATTAGTGTGACGGGGCTAGTGTGAAGGGTGTTGGCTCGTCCGGCTCAGAGAAGCGAAGAAACCACCCATCCCAGTAATACACTCCCATTGGGCCCTCATCCAGCTACTTGCTCCTCGAGGAGGGGGGTATTTCCTTTTAAGGTTAGGTCGTGTTGTGTCCACAATCGAGTAGAGAGAGAAGTAAGAAGAATGAGAAGAGAACTGGAGTGTGATCAGTGTAATCACATCTCCTTGTGAAGCCTGACCAGTTTAGCCAAGTCTCCAATAAAATAATACAAGCTTTTCTGAAGCTTGGACCATTGTGGCCATATTTTTATTGGTGTATCAGCTTCTTTTTCGTAGAAATGATGGTTGCACTGCATATATCTTTTGTGCCTCGAAGGATATAGCATCTTTTCTTTTCGTCCATTTTTTGGGGTCTTGGAAAAATTGTGCCAGCAGATCCTTCCCTCATCCAAAGCTTTATTTCAACCTTAATCTCTCACGTCTTTAGATGTCAGCGCCACTAGACAAGGATGGAAACGCACCACCAAAATAGATTGTCCTTTGTAGCCCCATGTAAGTTGAGCTAAGTGTAAAGTGCATGAATTTAAAATTAGTTCAAATGGAGAAGAGTTAAACGGATGACACCAGGTGTCCTACTTAGGCAATTTCAAGTCGAATTATCAGCATGGTCTCATGGAACCTAAATAATTAAGTCTAAAAGACCTGAAGAGTCTTAATTCTATTTTCTAATAAAGTCCCTTTAGAATTAAGTGGATTAAGGCCTAAACCAAGGTCCATCTCTCAGACTTAGATCCATTCGGTTCAAGAACCAGACTTGTTCAGAAAAATACGAATGAATACAATAATTCTTTTTATGAAGTAGATTTTTCAACTTAAATTTTCTTATGTGATTTTTAAATATTTTTTTATTTTTATCGACTTTTAAAACTTTTTAATTTTTAGCATCTTTTTTAAAGAGTTAATGGATTAATTCAATTCATACAAATTTACAAGAATTTTGTACATTTTTTACAAAGGATTTTATACATTTTTTATATACAAGATTATACGGTTTGTATAAAGATTTTGCAACAATGTTACATGTTTTAAATAATTAAGGATTTTATCCAAGTATTTTACAATATATTTATATACAATTTTTAAGCCATTTTTTATTAAGTTATATTTATGGTTTTCTTTCAGCTTTTAGAAATACAAAATATATACACCCATACTTTTAGAGAGCCGTATTATTAAAAATACAATAAAGTGCGAGTTATGGCTTCTAAAGTATATATACAATATGTATACGACACCCCCTGTACTTAGCGTGAACTATGTCCCCATAGTGACCGAAGAAGCGGCAAAAGGAAGACATAACTCATGCTAAGTATAGATTGGTGAAAAGAATTCTATACTACAATGACTCAAAAAGAATAACGAGTAAAAGAATAGAAGTCAATCATCCCCTCTATACTTAGGATCAAGTAATCCTAAGGATAGTATACTCAAAATCGAAGATGATCGAGGTCAAGTGAATGTACATAATCAACGACTCGGCTTGTTCCCCTATACTTATGGTAAAATACAATAAGTATAGAGAAGAATATCAACAGTTGAGGTACAAGCGAGAGAGCATACGATATAAAAACCGACAACAATAAAAAACGACAAGAGAGATATTACCCCCCCCCCCCCATACTTAGGGTCAAGCACACCCTAAGTATAAGCAACAACAGGGGTAATAGAATAGAACGATATGAACAACATATTGTCTACACCCCCTATACTTAGGATAAAGTATATTCTAAGTCTAGCAAAAATCCTAAGCGAAATCCAGGGGTGTAAAACAAATGGAAGAAATAAAGAATTAAAAAAACAAAGTGATCTTGGAAATCAGGTATGAGATGCAGAGTGTAGAGAGTGAAAAACACATTTCATACAAAATGAATAGGGGCAACCTCAATAGTCGACAGTTCATGATCAAGAAGTGGTTTCAATCGTTGTCCATTAACTCGAATGGTGGAATCAGAAGACAACTTAGATATATCGATGATACCGTTGTCATACACCTTCCTCACAAGATAAGGGCCTTTCCATTTGCTCTGAAGTTTCCATGGAAATAGTTTTAGTCTCGCATCAAATAGCCAGACTTTTTTATCGGGCTCAAACTTCTTATGGTTTATGTGAGCATCATGCTACTCTTTCATCCGCTTCTTATAATACAGGTTATTCGTGAAAGCTCCATCTCGTAATTCCTCTAGGGCTGCCAATTCTGTTTTCCTCTAATGTCCTGCATCGTCTAGACCAAAGATAACCTCTTTCACTGCCCACCATGAACTATGCTTGATTTCCATAGGTAAGTGGCATGGCTTGCCATAAATGAGTCGAAAGGGAGATGCACCCAATGGAGTTTTGAAGGATGTTCGATAGGCCCAGAGAACCGAGTCCAAAAGTTGCGACCAACCCTTTCGATCTGGGCGAACAACCTTCTACAAGATTGTCTTTACCTCCTTATTTGAAACTTCAGCTAGACCATTTATCTGAGGATGATACAGAGTAGATACCCAATGGTCTATGCCGAACTCGTTAGCAAGTGCTCTTACCTTGTCATTGATGAAGTGGCTACCCCCGTCTGATATCAGAACTTGAGGGACCCCCAACCGCGAAATGATATGCTTTCTCAGGAACTTCCAAACCGTGTTCACATAAGCGGCTCGAGCAGGAATAGGCTCTATCCAACAACTCACATAATATACAACCTGAAGTTTATATTCGAATCCTTGACTCTTAGGGAACATGCCCGTAAAGTCAATACCCCATCATCAAAGACTTCACAGAAGTGAATCGGTTGCATAGAAATCATGTCTCTATGTCCACAAGTGCCCATTCTCTGACACTCAGTACATCTCTTTACAGCGTCGATTACCAAAGACCAGATTGAAGCACCTTCTGTGTTGTCCTCTTCCCTGAATGGTGTCCTCTAGCTTCTAATCTATGGCAATACATGAGGACACTATGGTATTCCTCCTGAGGAATACACCGAGGCCAGACAGAATCTGCTCCTTCATGATAAAAGATCGGATCCTCCCAATGGTAAGACTAGGCTTTCGTGAGGAAAGTCTCAAGTCTCTGCCTGGACCAACCTTGTGGGACATTCTTAGAAACAAGGAAGTTCACAATGTTGACATACCATGGGAGCAAGGTGACATCAAGAATCGCCTCGCGGGAAAGTTCTCAGTAATCGGCATATCAAACTCAGAAGTCTCAGTCAATTCTTGTTGGGAGAGGTGATCCGCCACCACATTCTTGACTCTGGGCTTGTCTTTAATCTTGATATCAAACTCATGGAGTAGAAGGATCCATCTGATCAGACACGGCTTAGAATCCTTCTTGTCCATTAAGTACGTGATGGCCGTATGGTCAGTGAAAATGGTTACTTTTGATCCTAAGATGTGGGACCTAAATTTATCTAGGGCAAATGCTACGACTAGAATTTCTTTCTTTGTAACGTTGTAATTCCGCTGGGTGGAATTCAAAGTTTTGCAAGCGTAGTGTATGGCATATGGTAGGCCATCCCTCCTCTACCCAAAACAGCCCCAATGGCAAAATCAGAGGCATCCCTCATGATCTCGAATGGTAGAGACCAATCGGGTGGATGAAGGACAGGAGCCTCTACAACCATTTTCTTGAGATTTTTCAAAAGCCGAAAGACACTTATCATCAGCAATAAACTCGGTGTCTTTAGCCAGAAGATCAGATAACGGTCAGGCAATTTTGCTGAAGTCTTGAATGAAACATCGGTAGAAACCGACATGCCCAAGGAAAGATCATAACTGCTTCAATTTCGACGGTGGATTGAGCTTCTTTATGATATCCACCTTGGCCAGGTCCACCTCCATGCCCCTGTTGGAGATGATGTGACCAAGGATCGTCCCCTGAGTCATCATAAAATGACTCTTCTCCTAAGAAAGAATGAGATACCTCAGTGCACGTCTAAAGCATGCGGTCTAGGCAAGAAAGACAGGAGTCAATCATCATTGTAAATTGAATAATCATCCATGAAGACCTCCAAAAAGTTGCCTACCATATCGATAAAAATCGAAAGCATGCACCTATGGAATGTAGCTAGAGAATTACATAATCCAAAGGGCATCCGTTTGAAAGCATACATTCCGAACGGATAGGTGAAAGTCATCTTTTTCTTGGTCCACAGGTGTGATGGCCACCTAGTTATATCTCGAGTACCCATCAAGAAAGCAATAATGCCCCTTCCTGACTAACCTCTTGATGATCTAATCGATGAATGGAAGTGGGAGGTGATCCTTCTTGGTTGCCTAGTTCAATCATCTGTAGTCAATACAGACTCGCCAAGAAGTCAGTACTCGGGTAGCGATCTCCTCTCCGTCCTCATTTATGACTGTAGTGATACCCGTTTTCTTGGGTACCACATGTACTGGACTAACCCATTTATAGTCGGAGATTGGATAGATGAAATCAGTGCTCCACCACTTGGATATTTCCTTCATAAATGCCTCTCGAAGATTCGGATTTAGCATGTACTGAAACTCACGAGATGGTTTGGCATTATCCTCGAGAAAGATGTGGTGGGAGCATGATGAATCTCTGTTTCATCATCTTTATTATATCATTTTGTCCTTAAAAACCCTAGTAAATGTGCGTAAATAGGCTTAATTTAGGCATTTTATCATTCATGCATATTTGTGTAAATAGCGTATAAAATACGGCTTTTAAAGCCAAAATTATAGAACAAAGAAAAGAAAAGAAAAAGAATAAAATATTGCAAATATTTTATGACCTGAAACCCTGAGACATAGGCATCTCGATGATTAGGTCGAGAAGGAATAAAGTAGGGGGAGATAAGGATCAAAACACAATAAAAATTCCTTTTATTTAATTCATTCATTATTCATTTTGGGACATATTTTTAGTTCCACCTTTTATACTTCAAATAAAGAAACTTTATACATGAAAGTTGTAGATAATTAAATATAGAAAAAAACAAAATTAATTTCACACAAAAATAATGCACAGATAAAAAGTTATGATCTGAATAAGTTTCCAAAATCCCAACTTCCCAGACATGTATCTCTCAAACAAAAACTCGAAATGTATCAAAATCACTTTAATTGTATACTTTTAATAAGCTATTTAATGAAGGTCGTTTCATATATTTTGGAGTTACGGTTTGAAAGTTGAGTTTTGGACCCCCATTTTATACTTGTACCAATTAAAATATTCATTTTATTTATTATTCATTATTTTTATAATTTTATATTTTTATAATTTTGTAAATAATATTTATAATATATGTGTATATTTAACATGAATAAAACATAAAGAAAATATAAAAAATAAAATACTTGTTTACAGTACATATCTGTAATACATATATCTATACTTATACAATTATTACTTCTATTTATTTAAATGTATATAATTCATCAAAAAAATAAAATAAAAATATATTTAAGTATATAAAAATAATCTATAAATATATAAAATAATAAACAAAATTAATAAAATCAAAAATATAAAATAAAAATAAAATATCAAAATATATAGATAAATATACCTATATAGCCCTTAAAAGGGAAGTTGTAATTACAGACCTCAAAAAAATAAAAAAATAAAAATCATATTAAAATTATTTATAAAATAATAAATATTTTTTATTTAATAACTTAAAATTAATTAATTCGTTTAATATTTTTTATCTGATTTCCAAATCTTTTTACCAAGGTTTTTTCTGGTTGGTCCACGTGGACCAACCAGAGTCTTCCATTGGTTGACCTCGGTCAACTCTCTGACTAAGGTCTAGCCCTGTGTCAGACGTGTGTTTTGACCCGACTTCACGATTTTTTTGAGGATCGATCTTTCACCATTTTGTGTCACGATCTTCATGACATTTGCTCCTCGACTATTGATCATACACACCCTGGTGTTTTTTCGGGGAGTGGACCATCGAAACGACCGCTACGCCCCGATCTTCCCAGCCCCTTCATCACCTTGTTCATATACCTCCCTTCTCTTTTCAAACTTGAACCCCATTTTGACCGACCTAGAACCTCTATAGCCTTGTTCAGGACTGGAGGCGTGACAGGCCTCCTCCAGCAGCTTGCGGAGTGCTCCAGCGATGTCGAGTGGTCGACTCCACCCATCTCCGGCCATCTTGGCCGTGAGGTCTATCTTCCTGGCTCCTGGCTGGTTGAGGTATGTTTTCTTCTTGTTTTTTCGCTCTTTCTTAGCATAGGGAAGTCTTAGGATCGATTTTCACCTTCATTTCGCCTATCGCCCCACCGTTCATCAACGCCACCACCTCGTCGGAGTTCACTCCGACGAGCTACCATTCCACCTCCATATGCCTTCTATCACGTCGTTACGGGTTCGAGGCACTTTGCCCTCGACCCCATAACCATTTTTGCAGGTCCAAGGACGTTAGAGCCGCTGGTGCTCATTTTGAGGTGTCGCCGTGATACTTGTAGCCCCCCAGCTCCTCCGCCCTCGCACGTGACCTCCGGGACATGCTGGAGCTTTTTGGAGCATCCAACCACGAGAGGGACTTCCCAGGAAGACGTTCGACCATTTTGGTGCTCGCCAAACCATCGGAGGACGAAGAACGAGCTCGGGAAAGCTCGCCTCACCAGGGCAGCTTCCCAGTTCTTCCTCCGCCCTTCACCGCCGTTCAATCAAGGTCGGTTCTTCCTGGAGCACAGCAGCCGCTGGATCACACACGCCCATCACCGTTGATCGCCATCCACAAGATTTGATCGCTGCTGTCGATTATGATGCGTCATCGGCCGCCCCTGATCCGACATGTGTCTAAGTGAAGGCACGTCCGCCGTCCGATCCGTTGGGTGCTGGGTAATTTTGTATACCCTCGCCCATTTTTGTAATTCATAATTAACATTTATCTTTCCTCGGCTGTTCAAAAATTTTGTAATATTTGCAAACCTACCCCCCTTGTTTTCTTTATTTGTAGATAGATGTTGGCCACGTCACCTCACATGACCTGTACACGTGAGGCATGACATTTTGCGGCCAAGACCCTGGGAATATTTGTATCTTTATTAAGTCCCAAAACTTTTTAATTAAGTTATTAACTTTTTGGTTAAATTTCATTTTGGCCCCCAGGTTTTTGCAAATTACGATTAGGTCCCTGTTAGGTCACGTGTTGTAGCACGTGAGCTTGGTGATTTTGCAGGAGGACCCTTGGGTTTTTAACTATTTATATTTGGTCCAGGAATATTTTTAATTATTTATAATTTTCTGAAAAAAAATTACGCTATGGTCCTCGAACTTATTTATATTTCCAAAAATACCCTTACGAGTGTGCATTTTTTTTATTTTCTCTATTTATTTCATGCATCTATAAAATCCTAAAAAAATCCCAAAAAATATTAAGTTCATGTTGCATTGCTCTATTACGCCATATATTTATTTTGCATATTTGTAGCATTTTAATATTTATAAAAATTCAAAAAAACATGCATTTTCATTCCTGTTTGCATTAGAAAATTCATAAAAATTATAAAATGTTTTTGAAAAATCCCATAAAAATTATATTTTGTTTGTTTTTTCATGTTTAACCTTCGAACCAAAAATCATTAAAAAAGTACAAAAGAAAAATAAAAAAAAAGAAGAAACTAAAAACCTTTATAAAAATATATAAAATCCATAAAAATCACAAAAATATAATTTCTATTTCTGAATTTTGTCTATTTTATGATCTTTATTTTTAAATTAATTTGGAGAATTTTGCTTACTGTTTGATATTTTTTATCTCCATTTTAATTTCAAGCATTTATTTTATTCCATGTTTAAATATTTTTGACTTTAAAAATACCAAAAAATTAGCAAAAATATAGAAGAAACATAAAAACATTTGGAAAATTATAAAAAGCACAAAAATATTTTTTTCCCTAAATTTTGCTTATTTTTACCTATTTTTATCTCTCTCTTACCTCTCTTGTGTAAATATATCCTTTATACTACTATATATATTAAAAGAAAAAGAAAATATAAAATATAAAAAGAAAATACAAAATCAGAAAATTAAAAGTCAAAGTAGAAAAATATGAAATTAAAAATAAAATAAATATAAAAATAAAAACTCACAAAAAATAGCACATAGACAAATTCATTACACTCACTTTTGAGCATTCAATTGCCTCAGTCTACCTGCTTGCTCCCTGTGTTCGACCTCTACGCTACTTGCACTATACACATCTTTTGTAGAATTATAATAAATTTTAACTCCGCACTACTTTTCATTGTTTGATCTCTGTTGTGGGTTAATTGTTGTTTGAAGATCGGGTTTCTTGTGAGTCGCCATAGTGTCTGCGTCTCCTCCTTGTGTGAGACGTATTTACACCCGTGAAAAATGCTCTTCAACAAATGACATTGTTGCCGGGGATCAACAACGCTTAGATTGAGGTTATTTGTGCTTATGATTATTTGTCCATTTTTGCGGTTTTACTTATTTGCTTCTTTAGTTGATATAATTGCTTGACCTTTCTAATCACCCTCTCTTATTGACTTTGTGCGAGAAACTGCGGATCGAGGGAGGTGCTTCACCCTAGGCACCTGCACACCCACGTGAAGGCGGTGTATGTTTCTGACCTAGCATCAAAGAAGGCGGGAGGACTTGAGAAGACAGTCACCTTTTTAGCATATTTTTTGTATTTATTTATTTTTGTAATTTGAAGTAAGTGAAAGACCCTTATATATTGTAATAATATAGGTACTCAGACTCTGGACACTCGGGCCCAATTTCCAAGTTTTTGTACACTTGGGGGCTCACTGTAATTTTCTCGTGTTTTTGTCGCATTATTTTATTTTGTAGTTTTGTTTTATTTCTTTTGTGTGACTGAGCCTTAGATTTAGAATCGGCTTGTCGATAGTATTAGGTCCAAACCCATTAATCACCCTTGCATGTACCTATAGTCTCGTTTGGACTTAGATAAATTTTGAAAATTGTGCTTCACGCTAATAGAAGCTTCTCATCCTAGGGTGATTTCATCGGTTGCATTTGCATATAGTGTAGGTTTCGATTCTGCTGAGCATCCTTGCATATAGAGTGCTAGAAGCAAGGTGAGCATTTATGATTTAGCATTCATCATCGTTTGCCGCTTGCATTGCTTTTCCGCCTCTTCCTTTGATTTTGCCAACCTAGGTGTTTAAAGAAATTGACTCCTTGTTAGGCTTGTGCATTATTTTATTAAAAATCCAAAAAAGTGATAACAAATAAAATTGGGACTACTAACATTACTCGACCCTAAAATTAACCAAAAAGAAAAAAATTGTCTTGGGGCGAGTAATCCCTTCATTGTCTTCGCTTTTACTTGCTCACGCATACACTAAGGATTAGTGTCAAAATCCTATTCAGCCCCTAAGTGTTTGCGCAACTTTTGGACTTCTCACCTAACTCTAAAACAAACAAGAAAAAAAGACCGCATTGCGATCTTCACCGAGTTGAGTATGTGAATTGATGGTTTGTTTTGCATGAGTTTTGCTTGTGATTGTTTGTGTGCATTCCTAGATTGCCTCTACGCATTTGCGCCTTTTTCTTCACTCTTTTGATTTGACCATCGCGCTCTCCCTATCATTTTCCTTTTGTTTTCGAGATGGACCCCTGGAGCATATTTTATCCGAACTTTGCGGATCCCTCGTTCACTCCAGTCGGTCCACCTCCCTTTTATTAGGAGGATCCTCCTCCTATTTTTCTGATTTTTGTACATATCCACCTCAGCCACAGTATCAGACCTCGGACTTCTACCCTCACCCACCACCACCTCCATATTTTCCACCTTTACATCCATCCGAGACTGATCTGTTGGAGTCACCTCTCATGATTTCCACACTTGAGCCTTGTCCCAGTTCATGGAGCAAATGAATTCGAGGATTGATGACCTCACCTGCTTAAATAAGAGCCATATCGATGCTTCATGATCTGATGATTTGGAATTGATTGAGGATTTCCATGAGAGCTTGCAATCGCCCAAAATAAAAAAATGAGAAAAAATTAAAAATCCAAAAGGATTATAAGAGATACTGGGTTGATTCAGACTGTGAGGAGAGGGTCTACTTGCCAGATCCCTTGACGACACAACCATTCACACCCTATCCCACCTTTGACCCCAAGGATGCCGCTGTATAGACTGCTCTTGGCATTCCTCGTGTATATGTTGATTTCGACTTCCTCCCGTGTATGGAGGAGGTCCAATAATTAGAAAAATTAAAAAATTATTGACTGAACCCGAAGTGGTGGCCACCATTCATAAGATCATCCGTGCCCCACTTCAGCAGGCCATGACCGATTTATCTGCTCCTCTTCCCAAGAAGAGAAAGTGGAGGAGCAGATCTGAGCATCATATCTTGACCACGGCCACTGCCCACGCCATCACACACCGTCCCCTTCCTAGGAAAAAGAACACTGCCACACCTTTCATTAGCTGCACCATCTTTGACTTCACATGTGATCACACTCTCCTTGACGGCGGTGTATCGATTAGCATATTACCCTTCTCGTTGATACAGTCTCTTCACTTAGGGCCTCTCAAGAAAACCAGGATGATCATTCAGTTTGCTGATGGATCAATCAAGAGGCTGAAGGGTATCCTTGAAAACGTCGTCATTTCGATTCAAGGCACAAGCTACAATTTGATTTTATCATTTTGCCCATGGAGACCTCCACTGGGGAGCACCCTCCAATCATCCTGGGATGACCATTCCTCGCCTCTGCGAGGGTCGTTATCGACTATGGATCAGGAGAGATTCGCTTCCGTCCTGTTGATGATAGCGAAGTATTAATCACCGCACCCACTGCCAACTAGAGACCTGCACCTGATGTGACTACACCTATTTTGGCTGACCCCGAGGCCTATGACCTTTATACGGATATTAGAGAGACTTTCTTTATGATCGATGACGAAGAATTCCTCTCTAAGGAGGAGGACTCGGAAAGCATAGACCTTGGCGTTTCTGCTTCCTGTGATTGGTGATGTGTTGATGACATCCACGGGATTTACACGATTGACACCATTGAGCTGAGGGCAGATATTAATGAGACTAAGGCCGAATTTGATCTTGTTGCTTTCATTCAGGAATTTGGGCCTTTTGATGCAAAAGATGATCCGGTTGAGATTATAGAGAATGAATATAGTTCGACTACTTCCACTGATGAGTTCGTTCCATTTAGTTTTGACCTGGACGAGACCTCGCAGGATGACACTGACTACACTTCTTTTGATGATGATGAGTTTGTCCCTTTTCACTTCAACATCAACGAGACACCCAAGGTTGGACCTAGTCATACTTCTTCCATTCATCCGTATGTACCTCTTCTCCCTAAGACCATTGAGGATCTTTACCCTGTCGACCCTAATTGGCTTCCGTCCACTGTAGACCCCGATGTCGACCTGCACCATACCAGATCCATTCCTCAGCAGTCCCGCAATAAGGTTTGCTTTCTACCTTCTTAATCCTGTGTACATCCATCTCTGTTGTATATTCACTTCCATTTATCTCTATCTCTCCACCGTATTGCTCATCCACCCATTCTCGTGTTTGCCTTGCTTAGGACGTACTTTGTCCTAAGTATAGGGGGGTAGACGAGCCGAGTGTTCAGTCTTCATTCCGTTTCATTTCTCTTGTTGTTGCCTATACTTAGGGCTTCTTTTACCCTAAGTATAGGGGGAGTGGTGTGTACATCCTCTTCCCTCTTCTCCCATCTTCATTTCTTTTTTCTTCTTTTCTTCTTTTCCTTTTCTCTTTTCTTTTTCTACCAAAAAGGTGCCGCCCCTTGTTGTCAGTCTTCTATACTTAGGACGTACTTTGTCCTAAGTATAGGGGGTGTGCACCCCGAGTTCTTCTATTCTTTGATTCTCTCCATTGTTTCCTCTTCTTGTTTATACTTTGGGATATCTTACCCTAAGTATAGCGGGAGACAGTCTGAGTACATTCTGTTCATTCCCACCCTTGACCCTCCCTGCTTTGTGTACAATCTTCTATACTTAGGATTATTTGATCCTAAGTAAAGGGGGGATGGTCAACTTCTCATTGATTCATTCATTTCATCATTCATTTATTCTTTAGACTTTTCCTATGCTCAGTACGAGTTATGTATTCTCTTTTCTCTCTTATCTATGAGGACATAGCTCAAACTTGCGTATATACTTTAGCCATAACTCGTACTTTCGTATTTTTATATGGCTAAAAATATTCTTTAAAATTCATTAGAAACACTTAATAAAAAAGATGTTTGTTCCTCAATTTTTTTGTATTTACTGATTAATAAATCTGGTGAAAATGTTTTTTGCAAAATGTTTGAAAAATAGTTTGAAAATCTCTTTAAAAATTATTTTGAAAACTATTTGGAAAACATTTTGTTCAATATTTTTAACCTTTATAAAAATGTTATGTTTGTAAAATTTATTTTCTTTGTGTGAAATAAAATATTTGAAAAACTCTTTGCAAATGGTTTGAAAATGGTGGCAAAAATATTTTGAAAAATCTATCTATACTGTTTGAAAAACCTTTGCAAAATGATTTTCAAATGTGTGTACATGTTTGTAAAGATGTTTGTAAAAATTATTTTGGACTATAGTTTTCAAAATTATTTGAAAAACCTTTTTCAAATAAATTTGAGGAATATATACATCATACCAAAAGTCATTTTATGTACTTATAAAATTGACCACTTACCCTTGTAAATTATTTAAATCCACTTTTTGTAAATATAAGAGACATCCCTGTCTAAACATTTTCACCTAGTTTTTTTAACCAATTTGTTTTCAAAAATCCCAAAAACATTTGCAAAATTAAAATACCAAAAATATTTAAAAGATCTTTTTGAAAAATACAAAAAATGCATATGCATCATCCTTTTCAAAAATCAATAAAAAGTTCAAAATCTTAGAATATTGTATCACAAAAATATTTCCTGCATTCTACATAGCATCTGCATAACACGAGGATTTTTCAGATTGAGTATGATAGTTGAACAAGTCTAAGTAAAATCCAGAGATTGGAGCTTGGTTGGACCTTAAAATCTACCTAATAACAGGAATCTTATAGGAACTGGAATTGAGGTACTTCAGGTCTAGTTGACTTAATTCTTTGAGGATCACGAGACTTGGTTCAATGGATTCTTGACTGCCTAAGTACAGTATTTCTGAGCACACGCCCGACTCTTGTTGATAATGACCTAACTTGGACACATGTACCTTTCATTTGGCTCAACTCAGTTGGAGTGGTGAGGGGGTTGGATTTGTCGATATGAGACGCACAGAAGTGGAAACATTTGTCCTCCTCTAAGGAGGGAAGTGCACCCCAACCCGTTCAGTGATGAAGAATTCTAAAGATAGGAGAGTGTGGGTTGCAATAAAGCTTCAAAAGAGGGATAATCTACTGGCTCAAGAGGAAAAACTCCTTATGTAAATGATGTTGTAAATAGTATTAAAAAAACTCCAAAAAAGAGGACATGCCTGTATAAAAATAAAATGCTTGCCGGAGTGTATATATGTTGTATAACCAATAAGCAAGCTTGAGCTTCAAAGTCAAATCATGTGAGCCTGTAGCTGGATGACTTGACTACATCGGTCTTGCATCCTAGGATAGGCAGCTACACTGGATACCGTCCATTCTTCTCTTCACACCCTCCTCTTGAGCTAGTTGCCACTTGAACTTAGAAGGGAATACCCCGCTCCTCGAGGAATGAGTTATTGGATTGGGGAATCATTGGTTGTCATGCTGGAGAAGTCAGTCTCTTTGTCATTTCAGTTGGGGAGAGCCACCATCACTTACACTGTACGAGTCACATTTATAGTCGAAAGGGTTTGCGTATGAACTGAAGTATTCTGACCTGGATATTGAGGAGACTTGAGCAGAGTTTTGGGATTCTCGAAGGCTGTTGGATTTCAAATCCGGTTCTCATTAAGGTTCCGACCGCACTAAAATTCAAGGGTCCGACTTAAGCTCCAAACTTTGATTTTGTGAAGACAAGTTTGATAATTAAATTCAATCCATCTTTGTTCTTTTTCTTTTCTTTGTTTTTCTTTCTGCACTTATTGCATAAGTGTTTGCTAGGGACTAGCAAAGGCAAGTATAGGAGGATGATGAATCTCCATATCATCATCTTTATTCTATCATTTTGGCCTTAAAACCCCTAGTAAAGTTTTGTAACTAGGCTTATTTAGGCATTTTATCATTCATGCATGTTTGTGTAAATAGTGTATAAAATACGGTTTTTAAAGCTAAAATTATAGAATAAAGAAAAGAAAAGAAAAAGAATAATTTATTGCAAATATTTTATGACCCGAAACCCTGAGACCTAGGCATCTCGATGACTAGGTCGACAAGGAATAAAGTAGGGGGAGATAAGGGTCAAAACACAATAAAAATTCCTTTTATTTAATTCATTCATTATTCATTTTGAGACCTATTTTTAGTTCCACTTTTTATACATCAAATAAAGAAACTTTATACATGAAAGTTGTAGATAATTAAATATAGAAAAATAAAAAAATGATTTCACACAAAAATAATATACAGATAAAAAGTTATGATCTGAATAAGTTTCCAAAATCCTAAATTCCCAGACCTATATCTCTCAGATAAAAACTCGAAATGTATAAAAATTACCTTTAATTGTATATAACTTTTAATAAGATATTTAATGAAGGTTGTTTCAAATTTTTTGGAGTTACAGTTTGAAAGTTGAGTTTTGGACCCCTATTATATACTTGTACCGATTAAAATATTCATTTTATATATTATTCATTATTTTTATAATTTTATATTTTTATAATTTTTTAAATAATTTTTATAATATATGTGTATATTAAAATAGGAATAAAAACATAAATAAAATATAAGAATAAAATACTTGTGTACAATACATAGGTATAACACCTATATCTATACATATACAATTATTACTTCTATTTATTTAAATGCATATAATACATTAGAAAAATAAAAAATATATATATTTAAGTATATAACAATAAGTTATAATAATATAAAATAATAAACAAAATTATTAAAATTAAAAATATAAAATAAAAATAAAATATTAAAATATATAAATAAATATACCTATATAGCCCTTAAAAGGGAAGTTATAATTACAAACCTTGAAAAAATAAATAAAAATCATAATAAAATAATTTATAAAATAATAAATATTTTTTATTTAATAACTTAAAATTAATTAATTTGTGTAATATTTTTTATCTATTTTCCAAAACTTTTTGCCAAGGTTTTTTCTGGTTTGACCTCGGTCAACTCTCTGACCGAGGTCTGGCACTATGTCAGACGTGTGTTTTGACCCGACTTCACGATTTTTTTGAGGATAGATCTTTCACCATTTCGTGTCACGGTCTTCATTACATTTGCTCCTCGACTATTGATCATACACACCCTGGTGTTTTTTCAGGGAGTGGACCATCGAAACGATCGCTACGCCTCGATCTTCCCAGCCCCTTCGTCACCTTGTTCATATACCTCCCTTCCTTTTCTTTTCAAACTTGAATCCCATTTTGACCGACCTAGAGCCTCTCTAGCCTTGTTCAAGACCGGAGGCGTGACAGGCCTCCTCTAGTAGCTTGCGAAGTGCTCAGGCGACGTCGAGTGGTCGGCTCCATCCATCTCCGGCTATCTTGGTCGTGAGGTCTATCTTCATGGCTCCTGACCGGTTGAGGTACATTTTCTTCTTGTTTTTTCGCTCTTTCTTAGCATAGGGTAGTCTTAGGATCGATTTCCACCTTCATTTCTCCTATCGCCCCACCGTTCATCAACGCCACAACCTCGTCGGAGTTCGCTCCGGTGAGCTACCATTCTGCCTCCATACGCCTTCTATCACTCCGTTACGGGGTCGAGGCACTTTTCCCTCGACCCCATAACCATTTTTTGTAGGTCCAAGGACGTTAGAGCCGCTAGTGCTCATTTTGAGGTGTCGCCGTGATACCTGGAGCCCCCCAGCTCCTCCTCCCTCGCGCGTGACCTCCGGGGCACGCTATAGTTTTTTGGAGCATCCAGCCACGAGAGGGACTTCCCAGGAAGATGTTCGACCATTTTGGTACTCGTTAGACCGTCGGAGGACGGAGGACGGAGAACGAGCTCCGGAAAGTTTGCCTCGCCGGGGCTGCTTCCTAGTTCTTCCTCTGCCCTTCATCGCCGTTCGATCAAGGCCAGTTCTTCCTGGAGCACAGAAACCGTTGGATCACACGCGCCCTGCACCGTCGATCATCGTCCGCAAGATCTGATCGCTGCCGTCGATTCTGACACGTTATCGGCCGCCCCTAATCCGACACGTGTCTAAGTGAAGGCATGTCTACCGTCCGATCCATTGGATGTTGGGTAATTTTGCATTATACCCTCGCCCATTTTTGTAATTAATTATTAATATTTAATCTTTCCTCATCTGTTCAAAAATTTTGTAATATTTGCAATCCTACCCCCCTTGTTTTCTTTATTTACATATAGATTCTGGCCACATCACCTCACGTGACCTGTGCACATGAGACGTGACATTTTGCGGCTAGGACCCCTGTGAATATTTTGATTGTTATTAAGTCCTGAAACTTTTTAATTAAGTTATTAATTTTTTGGTTAAATTGAATTTTGGCCCCCAGGTTTTTAAAAATTACAATTAGATCCCTGCCAGGTCACGTGCTTTAGCGCGTGGGCCTGTTGATTTTGCAGGAAGACCCTTGGGTTTTTGGCTATTGATATTTACTCCAGGAATATTTTTAATTAGTTATATTTTTCTAGAAAAATTGTACTATGGCCCTCGAACTTATTAATATTTCCAAAAATACCCCTACCAGTGTGCATTTTTTTATTGTTTTCTGTATTTATTTCAGACATCTATAAAAGCCTAAAAAATCCAAAAAATATATATAAGTTCCTGTTGCATTGCTCTATCACGCCATATTTTTATTTTGCATTTTTGTAGCATTTTAATATTTATAAAAATTCAAAAACATGCATTTTCATTCCTGTTTGCATTAGAAAATTCACGAAAATTACAAACATTTGTTGAATAATTCCAAAAAAAATATATTTTGTGTGTTTTTACATGTTTAACCTTCATACCAAAAATCATTAAAAAATACAAAAGCAAAATCAAAAAATAGAAAAACACTAAAAACCTCTATAAAAATATATAAAATCCATAAAAATGACAAAAAGATAATTTCTATTTCTGAATTTTATCTATTTTTATGTTTATTTTAAAATTAATTTGGAGAATTTTTCTTACTGTTTGAGATTTTTTATCTCCAAATTTAATTTCAAGCATTTTATTTTATTCCTTATTTTAAGTATTTTTGACTTTTAAAGTACCAGCTAAATTAGCAAAATATAAAAAAAATCATGAAAACATTATAAAAGTATAAAAAGTACAAAAATATCTTATTTCCTAAATTTTACTTATTTTTACCTATTTTTATCTCTCTCTTACCTCTCTTGTATATATATATCCTTTATACTACTATATATATTAAAAGAAAAAGAAAATATAAAAAAATATAAAATATAAAAAGATAATAAAAAATAAGAAAATTAAAAGTCAAAATATAAAAATATAAAAATAAAATAAATATAAAATTAAAAACCCACAAAAAATATCGCATAGATAAATTAATCATGCTCACTTTTGAGCATTCAATTGCCCAAATCTACCTGCTTGCTCCTTGTGTTAGACCTCTACACTACTTGCACTATACACATATTTTGTAGAGTTATAATAAATTTTAACTCCGCATCGCATTTTATTTTTTGATCTCTGTTGTGGGTTATTTGTTGTTTGATGATCGGGTTTATTGTCGGTCGCCACAGCGACTGCGTCTTCGCCTTGTGTGAGACGTATTTAGACCCGTAAATAAATACTCTTCAACAAAGCAAAGAGTCATACTATTCCCGTGGAGATCCGCTACTGACCACCTGATTACCATTTGATTCTTTTCAAGAGTCTCCATTAGACATGATTCTTGATCTTTGGTCAGATCGAACATGATGATGATCGAAAATATTTTCGATTATCCATTAAGGAATCGATATTTCATGCTCTGAGGCAATAGTTATAACTCTGAGGGAGAAGGAACATGGAGAGATGGTCTGACTAGGGTCTGGGTATAGGCTACTAGGTCAGTATGCTTAAACTCATTCTGCTCTGACTCAGAATGATCTGGAGACTGCTCATCTGATCGTTGAAGCTGCAGTACTGGCTCGGTCTCCAGATTGATTGTAGGCTCTTTGAATAAAATTTGAAGTGAAAGGAACTCGGCAAAACACTGCCAATCAGCATCTTCTGAATCTGACTGATCTATGAATGACTAAAAGATTTGATCATTCACTTCAAACTCAGAGATCGAAAATATTACAATGATATGAAAAAGTACCAGAATCGTCTCTATCACCCTTGTCACTAATCGGCTCCAAAACAGTTCTCTCCAATCTCCCATCATCTAATATCTGAATCTCAGACTCTATTGAAGGTATGATGTAAGATTGTGTGCTCGGTTCAACCCAAACTACCTCATCGCCAGTCTGTACAAAATCACAGTACTAATGACTATCGAGCTCATCATCAGATGCTCCCTCTAACTCTTCTGATTTAGCTTTGACATCCTGGATCGTCTCAATATGTATACTCTCACCCTGGATGCGAAAGTACACCTTCCCAGTACCATAATTGGAAATGGCCTTCGCTGTCACCAAAAAAGGTCATCCTAGTATGATAAGGGTATAAGTCACATATTCAAAGACCACTATGTCCAACACTACGAGGTCCACGGGGAATTTCAAACCCTGAATGGTGACAATAATGTCCTCAATTAATTCCTTAGGCCTATTGACCGATCTATCTGTAAACTGCAAGATCGTCCTCTTGGTCGAAGAGTTCTGAACTCGAACTTGTCGAGTAATGAAGAAGGAAGGAGATTAATTGATGATCCGCTATCTAAAAGAGTACGATCAAAAGCCTGATCGAGAATCTCACATCTGACATGATGTGCTCACGTATCTAATCTCTTGGCTGGAAGACGGTTCTGGATAGCATGACATGTATCCTTTGTCAACACATGTATCTCTAAACAATGATTACACTGCCTCTTCTTTATGCAGATTATGGTACACTCTAAGACATTTCTGCAGAAGAGCGATGAGTGCCAAGGCTTCCGAAACAGTGAGTTGTTGGTGAATGTGTCTAGCATCTCTTTCGTCAGATCATTCATCTGAATATTTTTGGTATTTTCTTTTTTATTTCCTTTCTCCAAGCAGGGTGCTTGGGGAAAAGGTATCTGTACATCCTCCTTGTTAGTCTGTGCAATAAAAGGATTAGAAGAACAAGAAGATGCTTTTTTTGGAGAACAGGGACTTTCTCTATGTAAATCATCAGAAGAGACTCATGAGATCTAAAACGATCAACTATCCTATCATTATTTCTCTTTTTGGATTTTCTTTTTTGTACATTACTTTTGTGTTTTTCTATCATCATCACTGCACAAGAAAAATGGTAATGCAATTGTAGCGGAATCACACTCTGGTTGCTTGTCTTTGGATCTAGTGGCATCAGTACCACCGTCGACATCATCAAAGGGATAGGCGGCATCAACACTGCCATCATCAGGCTCAACAGGATTGCTTGTATCATTAGATGTTTCTTCCTCGAGGCCAGTTAAGTCTCTACATGCAGGTATCCTTTTGCTCCTAAGAGAAATAAAATTAGCTTCATCACAGTAAAGAGAATCATCTGAAAATACATGTGACTGGAGGGTGAGTTCTGTCAAGTGTACCTGCTTTGACTTTCTCTTTAAATTGTCCGGGTTCGGCTCAATCTGAGCAGGAATAGCGGACTTCCCTTTGACTAGATCTGTAACAAGGTTTTTGAACTCATCCATCTCTCGCCTAAATGTGGTCTGCTGATCAGCTATCAAACTAGGGAGATATTCAAGGGTTGGGTTATCATGGAAGGGACCATGAGACCCAGATGAGTCACCTCGATGATACTGAGGCTGTTGCGGAGCTGGATACTATTGTGGAGGGTAAGACTGTTGATACTGTGATGGATATGCATTCTGTCTCCACTGAGCTGGCTGGTACTGGTGAGGACCGGAATTTTGTTGTTGTTCACAATTCTGCCCCATCTGTGCTTATGATGGTTGCTGGGAAGATGCATCTCCTGAAGACCAACGGAAACCGGGATGATCGCGACAAATCCCTGGTTTTTGTTGCTGGTTGTATAGTATCCCATTGACCTTTGCCAATGGTTCAGGCATCTCAGAATAAATCAGGAGCAAGGATGCTAGTGGTTGATCACTCTGATACACCACAATATGTGTGTCAGATGATGGTGTTCGCTGGTTTTTCTGGTAAGTTGGAGACTGATGAGTCGGCTCAGAATGCACATGGTATATGCATTTAACTGGTGGGCGTAGAAGAATTCCTCGGTCTCTGCTTCCTGAGTCAGCCTGTAATCTTGAAGACATCGCAGAATCTGTTTGAATTTCTTGAAGGAGCATGATTTCTGTCTTCAGATCACTAAGGCATCTCTCAAGCTCGTCAATTTTATCGAGTTTGTTCAAATTCAGGAACTTTTTTTCAATGATTTACATACAATCCAGCTTTTTGCAGATGATCCCCATATCAGTTGATGAGGATTCGGAATATGAGGAAATGACAGAAGAAGTTCCTTCGATGTATGCCACACGGGAATGCTGGTGGTAAGTTAGTGGCTTCTTCTGAGTTTAAAACCTAGTCTGTGACATCGTGGTGTAGGTTTCAGCCATCTCCTCGTAGATGGCCCAGAATTTGTCTTCATGCTTCGAAAAATATGATCCACCATCGGATGCATTCACCAGTCCCTTTAACTTAGGTGTAGGCCCACAAAAGAATTTCCAAACTAGGTTCAGCTTCGAGATATCGTGGTGGGGACAACTATCTATGAGCTCTTTAAATCTACCCCATACCTCGTGGAACTGCTCATTCCCGATCATGGTGAAGTTACTAATTATAGCTCTTGCAGCATTCATATGATCAAGTGGGTAGTACTTATTCAGGTATTCTGTTCTTAATTGCTTCCACGTCGACACGTATCTCCCTAAATGCTTCAACCAACATGCTACTCTGTCCACGATGGTGAATGGAAATGCGATCAATTTGATCATGTCCTCGTTCACATGCAGATCATGTACCGTACTACAGATAAGCTCGAACTCCTGTAGGTGTAGATGCAGCTCCTCCGTTGGTAGCCCATGAAACTTGGGCAGCAACTGAATGGTTTGTGGTCAGAGCTCAAAATTACCATAGATGATCGGAAGACGGATCCACCGGTGAGTGGTAGTAGCTCCAGGGTCGTAGAGCTGCTTCATCATGCGGTTCTGATCTAGTGGAGGTATATCTGCTCCATTTTGTCATCAGCCTCAGCTCCTGGAATCTAAGCGTCAAGAGTCTCTATATCTCTCTCTGGGCTCTCAGCTGCATCAACTCTGCCCGGACATCATTCATCAGTCTCCCCTACTCTCGTGTATGGTTCTACATCGACTCAAGGGAGGCTAGGAGACCATTGTTGATCGCTTCGTGATTTATTACTACCGAAGTAGTCTACGACTGCTGCGGTCCCTTGACAAACATAACTTCTGGAAAGGGGAAAGAATCTAGATCAGGTTCTGTTAGTTTGTTGTGCAACTGTAGTTGAAAAAGAGGGTTCTCTCGAATCGAGGGTGATGATGATAAAGAGTGATAAGAAGATGGTGAGGAAGAGAGCTTCCAGAGTTGGAGTGACGCCTGGAAGAAGAAATGTGACGAGACTTTGGTTTGGGAAGGGGGAGATCTCGAACTGACCTCTATATGGATGAGTAAGTACTCGATAGAGCAGATCAGTCAGAGTCGACCGAAGCGATCACCTACCCAACATCTTGATAAGACATATGATTTATTGAAAGAGTTCTGAACGATATAGACTCATACCACAGAATCAAGCGCAAAGAAAACCTCGAATTTACCAATTCAAACCGGTGATGATCGTAATAGTTTGGTCGTTAATATTTTTATTTTTAGGGTTTGTTGGCAAAGCAAGTCTTTTCACAAATTATGTGAGATGATAGGTGCCTGAACTTCCCAGAAAACTGTCCTGAGTCCGAACAACTAATCACCTACTTTCAGCTAGTATGGGAGTAAGTAATGGACCTTTTCTATCTACCAGTTTGCTTGATGACGGAGCCTTACACAGTATCCTCTAAACCTCCCACTCTACTAAGGAAACACGTACCATTTTCGGCTACCTGAGAGTCCTCACTGAAGAGTAGAGCGACTAATTGTCATATCAGTAGTCTTCCAAAAAATCCGAGCTCAGGTTCTAACCTTATGGGTCATCCCTCACTCACAGATCTGGAAAGTAGCTACCAGACATTCGTTGGGGATTTCTCTCCCAAAAGATGTGAAGTCTGTTACATTTAGTTTTAAGTCAGATTGAATTAGCAGTCCCTGTTTTATTGTTGGATTATCACTTTTTTGGATCTTTTCAATAAAACGTCTAACGATTTTCATTTTATTTATGATCTAGGTGAGCAAGCATACAACTAGGTTTCACGTCCTAATGCTAACTACGGGGGAACAAACAAAGAAAAATCGAAAAACCTAGACAAGCAACTAGCCTTGAAAAGCTGCGGAAAATATTGAGAAATCACGATGCGAAAAAGCTGCGGTGGGAGCCATGTTCCCCCAAGTACACGACACTCAGTGAAACATACCCGAGAAGAAGAGAGTGAGGTACAAGTCAAGATGTCGTTATGGGACGCCTTCTACAAAGTAGAAAAATGGTAAGTGCCCTTAATCTTGTTACAAAGATTAAAACAAAGAAAGTAAAAAAAATCGAGTCGGCTTTCTCGTTCTCAGTTGTGCGGCTCGAAACCTGTGCTACACAAATCAGAAAGAAAAAGTTGTGAAGTAAAAAAATCAACAAAAGTTAGATGGCTAAAAAGAAAAAATGAGAAAACCCTAAACCTAAGGTCTCTACAATTTACCCTAGCACTGCCTCCCTGACAATGATGTCATCTGAAAAATCACCCAACCTGATAGTTCTAAAAGAAGAAACAATTGTGGATGTGTCGGTCAGGTAATTTTTATAGAAAATTTATTTATTTTTTATTTATACTGATGTGTATAGTATCAAGTACAAGCGTGTCGAGCTCAGGGAGGCAAACTATTTAGAAACTAAGGTAAAATGATAGAAAACGAAGGTTTTATTGGTTTCCTACTTTTTATGTATTTTTAGGAAATTTTCTGAATTTGTATTTGATTTTTTGAAATTTTATGTTGTTTTTGTGATTTTAAAATACCTATGTAAAATATAGGAATAGATACTGTAATGTTTATATTCGGTTTTAATTTTGTAGTTTTTATGTGTTTTAAAAGGAAGAACCTGCCTTCTCAACTGTCCAATCCAAGGCTCTTATTTTATTATTTTTATTTGATTTTTGAAAACGATGTGTAATTTTTATTTGGTTTTAAAGTTGAAAACTATATTTTATTTAAAAATAGATTTTTATTTTTGATTTTAAAAATATAAAATGTGAGAACATATTTTTATTTTATTTTTATTAGGAAGTAAGTAAAAATATCTTCAAAGTAATATATTTTACATATTTTTCAGATTTTATTGAATTAGTTATGGTTTTTCAAAGTTTATATATATTTTATATATTTTATTAGTTTTAATAATTAATTTTTATTTTGTTTTTGATTTATTATGTAAAATATGGTAAAATATACTATAGGTACTTTTTTTAGGATTTTTGAAGGTGTTTTTATAAATTTATTTTGAAATGATTTTAAAGTTTGTTATATCTTTTTGTATTTTAAATTGATTTATTAAAAATAAAAAATCTTTTATTTTTGAAAACTGATTTTAAATTGTATACATGTTAATATTAGGTATTTATATGTATTTTAATTTTATTATTTTATTTTGTATTTTATTTGTATTATAAAAAGTATATGATTTATATAAAGTAGTATGGGTATGTATATATATATATATATATGTAATAGTAGGGAAAATGAGGACGCGTACATAAAATAAGAAAACTACATGGGCCTATGCGTAAATTTCTCAAGAGGATCGTGCTGCTCACGTGACGGTTCCTGCTCTGCACCTACTGGTGGATCTATTTGTAATATCAAAAATGTTAGGGGATCTTTGATGCAAAAACTCCGGAGTGCACGTGCGTAGCATGTGCTGAAGCTAGAGAGACCTTGTTCGTAGTTTAATCCAAACTCCGAGGGTATACTCGCAAAATTGCCGAAGATATTTGCTCGCGCACATACGTCGCGCGTGTGCAAGCTTGAGCGGTGGGGCGGTCGAGTGGGCCTGCAGATGACGCGTGGCATGTTGTCGTCCGTTTGATCGACTTGATCTGCTCGAACGGTTGTTTGGATACTGTGCTTATACAATCGGACGGCTCCAGATATATGAGCTTCACTGATAAAACAAGTGTTATATCTTGAGTTCTTCCCCAAATGTTTTAATCGGGCAGGGTATTGCACGATGATATCGGAGCTTTCTTCTCGGTGATGAGCTCGAAACTATTGTGCACAATCTCATGACTCTGCTCACTTTAGATGCTCGATTAAGCAACAGATGGAGGTTGCTCCAGATCTATGATGTTGGTCTTCAAAATAGTTGATGCTTCGATGTTCAAGCGATGCTGTTGACTTTAGAATGGACTCAACCTCCAGATGAGGTCTGATCATTGTTGATGCTCGAACTCGTACAGAGTTACACTCAAGCGAGATGAGGATTTGCTCCAGATGATGCTTGAACTTGAAATGTGCATCAAGTGTTGTAGAAGATGAATATCATCCAAGTGTGTGGTGCTCTAATCTCTAGCAGCTTCTTGATTTTAGCCTGTTGGTGACGAAAAATGACCAGACCATCTGCTGAGGAACAAATCAAATTCTGCAATTGGATCACGTCTAGATAGATTGGGCTCCATGAGTTCCTACAATGGAAACTAAGGCTCGAAGGATTGAAACCTCGACCATGCATAAGGACAAATGGCATAAATGGTGATCCTCTGCTAGA
Source organism: Ottelia alismoides (assembly GCA_037367405.1). Classification (NCBI taxonomy): domain Eukaryota; kingdom Viridiplantae; phylum Streptophyta; class Magnoliopsida; order Alismatales; family Hydrocharitaceae; genus Ottelia; species Ottelia alismoides. The sequence continues at coordinate 91,632 of JAZKJV010008895.1, read as the reverse complement.
TGTGGAGGAGGAGGATCTGAGCTCATATCATGATGGATCTAAGGTGTTCAAAGATGGAGAGGAAGATAGAGAAACGAAATTGATCGACAGGAGATGACCAGAAGCCGATTTTGAAATGGTTTGTGAAGTAAATTAGACAAAAACAAATCAAAATCATAGGTGAAAGTAGTGGATTGAGGAGATAATTTGAAGGGAGAGATAAAGGAAGAGGGAAAAGGTATTGAAAACATGTGAAAATGAGATAGATGGAGTCGTAGATGAACTTGCCTGGGAATCGAGCTCCGATAAGCTCTATGGTGATTTCCTGCAACTTGCGGCGGATGAGGAGGCTCGATGCTGTGGAGCTGTGCTCACGCCACCGCACGATCACACCATACTCACCCATCTCTCGCTCTTGCTCTATGGCACGAACACTCTCCTATCACGAGACACACTCTCTCATCAAAATTGGGGTGAAGGGGAGCTAAAGGTGGATGCGGAGGTCCTGAGGGGATTAGGGCTATTTATGACGGAGGAGTCGTGGTGCATATGCAAGGGTTCCCATCACCGGCGAGGTGGTGGTGGCACCGCGGGGTCGTTGGGCGAACGTCCCAATGACCTGGCGGTTGGAGGAGGTTGGTGGCCGACGAAAGAGAACCGTCACGCAAGGGGAGAGGAAGGGAGAAGACGATGGGGGGAGAAGAAAAGGGAGGAGAGCGAAAAGAAGGGGAAAATAAAAATATTAATTATTAATTTATTAATTAATAATTTAGTCTATAATTGAGTAAATAATTAAATAAGATTAATAAATGAATTAAGAATAAATAAATAATAATTAATTAATTAATTGAATAATTAAATAATAATTAGTAAATAAATAAATAAATAACTATTAAATGATTTTTATTTACATTAATTTAATAATACAATATTATATTATTTAATAAATAACATGTATTAAATAATATATATTAAGGTACATTGTACATTATATACAAATATGGTCCTAAACACCACATTTTGCATATTAACTCTGATTTTAGCGAGATCAGTGTCATTTTGTAGATAATTCAATAAAATGAACTTTAAAAATGACTACGCTTAATTCAGAGCAGATATGGCCGAGTTATGAGGTCTGGAAAATTAAGTCATGACTTCGTGGATTCGGGATTTATTGGCATTTTGGCTTAAGTTATATTTTTATATTTTTCTATTGATTTTTAGAAACATTTCAGAAAAAATTAAGTTAAACGGGGTTAAGGGTAATTAATTAGAAAATCGGGAAGTTATATACATATAGTACAAATAAACAAGGGGGCCCAAACGCCAAAACTCACCTGTTTTATTCTAATATTTTTGACTTTTTTTACTAAATAGTATTAATTGTAAAACGAAGTTTAAAAGTGAGTTGGTTGATTTGGAGTTTTCTATAAATAGTTATGAACCTTAGAAGTCGGCTTTTACGACTTTTTCGGTTCATGATAATTAATTATTTTTATAATGAATAATTTTTTTGATATTTTTATAAAATAATATATATTTTTTTTAACAAATTTTGTAAAGAAAGTATTTTGGTTTGAGATATAAATAAAATAGGTGAAATATTTACAAGATTAAAAATGTGTAGATATATTTTTGTGATCTAAGTTTTATGATATTTTTATACATTCTGATCCTTATCTCCTCCTATTTATTTATTTTGTCAACCAAGCAATATTGACCTGGTCTCGGGGTTAGGACCAGTCTATATATTTTATATACATCCTTCTTTTTTTTTATTTTCATTTTTCTCTTTATTATTTTATTTTAGATAAAATAAGTGTTAAATATATAATATTAATATTTATTTTTAGAATGTTAATTAATGGGAATTAGTGAGAATTTACATGCATTTTACCAAGGATTTTAGCCAAAATGAAAGAATAAAGACGATGAATCATAGATTCATCAGTAGTCTCCACAGAACTATATCAATTGGAGACAGAATCTGTATAAACAACCACAATATAAGCAATACCAACAGAACCAACAGTACTCGATTGTGCCATATCACCCACCTCCTCAGCAGTACCAACAGAACCACCCTTCTCTTCACTACAAAAACCAGTATTCCCAATTGCAGCCTCCACACCATTCTCGGTATCAGCATGGCCAACACATTGAACCATCCGAGGCTGCTCTTGTTAACCCTGCCTTGGATTTTCTGCATCAACTACTGAAAAGCCTAGCAGAGATAAGCCAAAAACTTGATGACCTGACCGTCGCGAAGACCTCCATTCCAGCACAAGTGGAGGCAAACCCCAATAATTTTAGGAAGAAAGAGAATGTAGTTTGTGATGTTCCATTCGATTTAACAGATTCAGATATGCTTGATTTGTTTTTATCTAATGTTTTCACTCTTAGGAGCGGTAGAAACTTGCAGCCATCAACCACATGCAAGGGGAAGAATAAAGCTTCGCTAGGAGAATAATCATCTTATGCATCAGTCGATCTAGCATCTGGGCCGGGTGAAGAAGAAGAGGAAGGAGAAGCACCATCAACAAAAGGCCAGAAAAATTAGAAAAATCAAAAATGCCAAAAAGATAGCACTAGCAACAGTAGCATCAGAAGCACCAGCCAAACGGCTTTGGAGGAGACTGCACCTACATTTGATCCAGTATCAGCAGATGAAGCCTCGCCTGCAGATTTTGGATGCTCGCCATTCCTAGGTGACACTGCTCATTTTAGTCATTCATTTGTACAGCCTGATGTGGGCACAATTTTTGATGTAAATAAGAACTCTATTTCTAATTTTACTTTTTTATTCTGTAAATATTACATTTCCGAATGCACTAAGAAAATCAAAAAAATTTAAAATTTAAAATCATCCTTATCTCTTCCTAATGTTGTTGAGATTATCCAAAATCTTGTGCTTGAAATGCCTTTGCTCAAAGCGATAAAGTACATGTCGAACATCAAGAAAGGTCTTAAAGAGGCATGTACTTTGAAAAGATAGTCGTGTAGAGCCAGAGAATGAAATGTGAAACATATTTTTACCGCGGCTACAGTAAATGCAATAAGCCTCCCGACTAAGAAGAATGATATGTGAGCTCTTCTAGTCGAATGCCGGATGTTCGATTAGAAGTTCGACTAAACTCTAGTCGATAGTGGATCCTCAATCAGCCTGATGCCCACTTCACTACTCAAAGAATGTGGGTTGGGACTGCTCAAGTCTACAAGGATGATTCTGCAATTCGCAGACACATCCATCAAGCAGCCCAGAGGAATTTTGGAGGATGTCATCGTCACCATTTAAGGATTGCAGTTCCCTGTGGACTTCATGATGATAGACATGGATGCCCCAACTCCTCTTCTGCATACCCGAATAATCCTTCGACGGTCGTTCCTTCGAACAACCGAAGTAGTGGTGAGTTATGGCACCGAGCATATGACCTTCCACTCTAACAGCGATAAGGTGCTAATTGGGACGATCCAACTGCAAAAACCGTCAGAGCCTGCATCAGACGAGAGTGAGTCGGCATAGAAGTGAACATAAGACTATGACTTTCTTGCTGAAATTCATGATACAAATATGTTTATAGACTATATCGAAACCCATGAGTTCCTCTCCACGGAAGAATTAGTGGATAGCATAGTTGAGTTCCCAGATATCCTTGATGATGAGATTTTATCTGAGTTGCCTAATGAACATATCAATGGTCATCTGTCCTTGGCAGAGTAAGAGGCAATCGTTGAAGACTTTTGCTAACAAATTCTGTGATAGAAGAATTCTGTGCAACATTGAATGTAGAACCCACAATGCCTATGGTGGAGACGTTATAGATAAAGGATCTGACACCCTTGCCCTACATAGTAGCTGAAGTTATCGTCAAACTGAATCAGACCCCACCTGAGCTCAAACCACTTCCAACAAATATGAAATAAGCCTTCCTTGCGGGTGCATAGAACATGTTCCCCATGATTATTAACTCACAGCTGACAGATGAACAAGAATCTCATCTTCTCGAGGTTCTAGAAAGAAATCACAAGGCCATCGACTGAAAAATTTTAGATCTCCATGGGATCAACCCTTCATATGCTCGCATCACATATATCCTGAAGAAGATAGCAAGCCATCCCATGAGTTCCAGCGAAGATTGAATCCAAATCTCTGGGAGGTTGTGATGAACGAGATCACAAAATGGTGTGATGTGAGATTCATATATCCCATTTCCGACTCAAAATTGGTGAGCCCCTTGCATGTTGTGCCAAAGAAATCAGGGATCACCATGATCAAGAATGAAAAAGGAGAGGAGATCGCAACTAGAGTACTGACATCTTGGCGCATCTATGTGGACTACAGATGCCTAAATCTAAGCAACCAAGAAGGACCATTTCTCGCTCCCCTTTACCGATCAAATCTTCGAGCGATTGGCCATGAAAGAAAATTTCTGTTTCTTAGACAAATACTCTAGTTACAATCATGTTATTATAGCTCCTGAGGATCAAGAGAAAACAATCTTCACCTATGATGATCGGCCTAAATGCTTGTGTTAATTGTGTCTCGTTCTAGCACGACACTCAGCCAATTATACATAATCGAAAAAAGATATCCACGCGAAGTGTCTCGTCTTAAATTTATATCTCGGGCAAGTCTGGGATCGAACACAGGGAGGTAAAGGAACAACTTTTCGGTTAATTAAGAACACTTAGCTCTAGGTTTCAAAGGTAGATTTTTTGTATTTTTTATAATGCAAAATGAATGTGAATGCAAAATGCAGTTGAAATAAGTGAATAAGAAAACACACAACTTAATCAAATTAATTTTAATGTGAAATTAATCCAATTTAGCCAATTATATTTTTCTTAGAAACCTAATCCCGTGATGAATACAAAACACATATTTTTTGAATTTTAAGGGTTAAAATGCAGCAATGAAAAATACACACTTTTTATGGGTTTTCACGCATTTTGCACTCAAACAGAATGAAAAAAAATTGACAATTTTACTGTAACTTAAATATGATGAAATAAGGCTACAATATTGTTTTGGAATTTTTGGACAAAATATGATTATTTTTATAAACTTTTGAAGCTAAACAGGCTGACTATGAGTTTTTAATTCTAAATTAATCCACATTATCAATTTATCAAGGGAATGAATTGTCTCAAAAAGATATTTTTATATGCAATCCAGAAGAGTTGGAATTTTGCAAAAATAATGTAGGTAGGTTTAAAAATCATTTACTGAAATCACTTTTAATTTATTTAATGCAAAATGCATATCCATTTTAGTTGAAATTTGAATAGGAATTAAAGAAGATTTCAACGCATCATTTTCGATTTGTGCGTAATTTTTGGAGCATCCGTGAATTAAATATGAATTTAAAACATCACAACAGGTAAACAAAAATAATTTTTTCACTAAATCAATTTTAATCAATTAATCAATGCTTAAAAATTTATAAATAATAACAAAAATATACAAAATTAGTGAATAAACAACATACTGTTTTTCGATTAAATAAATGATGCAATTATGAGGCCCAAATTAGAATATAAAAAGAGGGGTGTTCTTGCAAAATAGAAATTAACTTGAGCAGAACTAATGGTGCACATGGGTAGTTTTGAAAATACGAAAACATGTAGGGTAGAACTTGCAAATTTCACAATTAAAAAAACTTGAGAAGAAGTTAACCTTCTTCTTTGTTGGAAATTAGGGTGCGGTTGGAGGAGCTCCGAGGATCAGCAGAGGCAACGTCGGTTGGTGTGGGGGCTCTCGTACGTGGGCGGTAGCTGGCAGCACTGGGCGTGTGCGATGAGGAGGAGGACCGACGATGGAGACTTGGAGGGGGGTGCAGCGGGGCGGAGCCTGCTGCATACGAAGGAAGGGAGCGGCGGGTTGGCTCCGCCGCTGGGTGCGGGAGGGAGCGCGTAGGAGGGCGGCTCTTTGCGGGCGACCAAGGCGGTGGGCAGTTGGAGGAGCCAGGTTGTGATGGTGGAGGCTCATATGCCAGTTTGTGGCGGTGGCGAGCGGCCGGTGGGTGGCTGATGATGGCCGAAGGGGGGCAACGAAGCCGCCGCCCCCGTTGTGCTTTTTTTGTTTTTTTACTTTTTTTACTGCTGTAATTTTTACTTTTTTTAAAAAAAATCATTTCAAACTGTGGAAGATGAAATGGGGAATATGGTGGCGATTGTTTGAGGATGATGATGGTGGTGACTGCGATGAGTATGGCGATGGAAGTGAAAATGGTGTGGTTGAAGATGATAAAAAATGCAAATGCAAAGAATAATGAAGGTGACGGTGATATGATGTGAGAAAAAATGTAAAAAAAATAAAAACGATGACAAAATAAAAAGGAGGGAAATAAAATTACCTACGATGGAAGAGGGTGCCTGTGGTATGCTCATGAGAAGCACGATCTTCGCTCGAATCATCGGCAAGCGATGAGCTCAAACAACACATGGAGGCAGCTACGATGTTGGCCAGAATGCCAACGAATCTCACCGAAGTGGAGGCGGTCGTCGCTCGACCATGGGTATATGATGAATCACTGATTCTTACTCTTTATTCTTTTATTTTAGCTATTTATCTTGGCAAAGCATCATGTAAATAGGTGTAAATACAATAAGATAGCATTCAGCATGCATTTGTAATTTTGTATATTTAGCATGTAATTATGCAAAAATAAAAGAATAAAGGAAAAGAAAAAAGAAAGAGGTATTTAGAATAAATACAGAGTGACCTGAACCTCAAGAGAAGGTCAAGCCTTGACCTTCTCGCCAAATAAAATAAGTAGAGAGACATAGGGCTTAAACTATATTGTACAAATTACTTATATATGTAAATAATTATTTTTGACCAAATAAAAATAAAAATGTTCTTTTCACCTCCTTGTATATAGTCCTAAAAATAAAATAAAAATCAGGAAAAAAATAAAATACAAACTAAAATCATATCTCACTTGTGCAAAATACATGTATATATGTCTCACTCCCTATTTATTATATTCCTATAAATAAATAATAAAAATAAAATAAAAATTATTTTGAACTCCTAAAATTATGTTGAAAATAAATAAAATGCAAAATTGATATATTTATGTAAAAATAATAAAATAAAAATTATTTAACAAAATACATTGGTATATTATACATGTATATAACACTATATATTGTATATACACTATCTTATTTTTAATAAAAATAATAAAAAATCATAGAAAAATAGTTGGAAAAATAATAAATATTGTTCATTTTATACTATTTATTCTAAAGACAATTACTATTTTTATTGAATTTGTAAGTATTATGTAAATCCCTATTTTCCGATTGGTCCAGGATTGGTTTGTTGACCCCATCAACGCTCCCTCCTAGCTCGGGTTGGGTCGAAAACCTGTCACCAGAGTCTTTTCTCCAATTTTTGGATCCATGATTCCTCAGACCTCTGTAATCCTTGTGGATTCCTTCGATGATCCGAATTGCTCTTGGGTCTCGCACTTTTCACCGATCCTTATTGACCCTCGAGCTCCCTATATAGCATCTCTTCCGCCTTCCAGGAGTTCTAGCTCGTGCCTCGCTCCTCGTTCCAGCCCTTGAAACCTTGGGTTGAGTGACAGCTTCCCGAGGGGCCTCTCGGATTGGATTTTGGTGGAGCATCCATGTTGCTCAGCCTCGTGGCCAGCGTGCACCGTCGCGACAAGCCTCCCGGCCTTCCACAGCTTGGTCGAGGCCACAACCTCACTTGCCACCTTCTCCTGAAGCTCCAGAGTTCATCTAGAACCTCAGGTATCGACTACTCCATTTCATTTCGTCCTTTCAATTTGTTCTTTCCACTTCACACTGTCGTGCCTTCATCTGCTAAGCTCTGGTCATCGGAACTCCATCTCATCGTCATACCCATATCGATCAAACCCTCGAAGCACGCTCCCCCTTCCTCTGCAACTTTTCCACATTATATCTCAGCCATCGGGTTGCAATTAGGCTTGATCTCCCTCCTTCACGTTCATCGAAGATCCCTAATCCACCTCACAATCGCTTCTTTTGTTTGCAAGTCCCAATAACGTGGACAAGAGCTTCACCCCGAGTCCCTCTACCCTTTGCAAGTGCCCGAGCGTGAGAGAAGCACCATATGGACACCCTCCTGCTTAGACGGAGCAGCTTCAGGCGAGATCTCTCCCATTCGGACATCCGATAGTTGGTTTCTTCATCGGAGGTCACCACCTGATGAATCTACGTTTCATCATCTTTATTCTATCATTTTGGCCTAAAAAACCCTAGTAAATGCGTGTAAATAACGTTAATTTAGGAATTTTAGCATGCATGTATATTTGTGTAATATTGTATAAAATACGATTTTAAAGCCAACATTATAGAATAAAGAAAAGATAAAAAAAGAATAAAATATTGCAAATATTTTATGACCTGAAACCCCGAGACCTAGGCATCTCGATGACTAGGTCGACAAGTAATAAAGTAGGGGGAGATAAGGGCCAAAATACAATAAAAATCCCTTTTATTCAATTCATTCTTTATTCATTTTGGGACCTTTTTTTGGTTCTACTTTTTATACCTCGAATAAAGAAACTTCGTACATGAAAGTTGTGGATAATTAAATAAAGAAAAATACAAAATTGATTTCACACAAAAATAATGTACAGATAAAAAGTTATGATCTGAATAAGATTCCAGAATCCCAAATTTCTAGACTTGTATATAATTTTTAATAAGCTATTTAATGAAGGTGGTTTCGCATTTTGCAGAGTTACGGTTTGAAAGTTGAGTTTTGGACCCCTATTATATAATTATACAGATTAAAATATTCATTTTATTTATTCATTATTTTTATAATTTTACATTTTTTTATAATTTTGTAAATATTATTTATAATATATATGTACATTAAAAGCATAATAAAACACTAAAAAATACGTTAAATATCTGTATATAATACATAGGTATAATATCTATAAGTATACCTGTACAATTAATACTCCTATTTATTTAAGTGTACAAAATATATCAGAAAAATAAAATAAAATAAAAATATATAAGTGTATAAAATAAATAAATATACGAAATAAAAATAAAATATTAAAATATATAGATATGTATACCTATATAGGCCTAAAAAGGTAACTTGTAATTTAATACCTCAAAAAAATAAATAAAAATCGTAATAAATTAATTTATAAAATAATAAATATTTATTATTTAATAACCAAAAATTAATAATTCAATTTCTATTTTATCGATTTTACAAATATTTTCTCCAGGCTTTTTCCTAGTTGGTCCACGTGGACCAACCAGGAGGGCTGGAGAGTTGACTAGCGGGTCAACTCTCTGACCCACGCCTGTGCCCCTATCAGACCTCATTTCTACTCATCTTTCTCGATTTTTTCGAGGGCTGAATATTCACCAATTGATGTCGCACCCTTAAGGACTTTTTCTCCCTGTAGATTAAGCTTACACGCCTACGGTTCATCTTGGGGATTGGATCACTAGCGTGCTCCAGAAACCTCAATCTTGGAGCCACGTCGACCACTCTTTCAAAAACCCTTCTTCTCTTCCATTGCGATCTTGAACCCTTTTTTGACCCTAGCTTGGAGTCTTGCCTCCATGCTCCGTACCGAGAGGGTGACAGGCTCCCTCCTGCACTTGCGTGGAGCTCATGCGAGGGACGTGGAAGCGCTTCCACCCCATCTCCGTCCAAGTGGCCGTGAGGTTTAATCTCGCGGTGTACAGCCGCTCGAGGTCGTTTTACGGTTGTTTTCTAGCTGTTTAGTTAGCCAGTAGTCTTAGATTGTATTTAGTGCATTTAGTTTGTTGATCAATCGATTAATTAGTATAGATTTTGCGATCGAACACCTCGTCGGAGCTCTTGAGCTCCGACAACCATTCTCGACTCCACGCACGCCACCCTTTCGCCAATAAAAGCCGGGTCTTTTTTGCTCCTTTATGCTGCTACTTTCTATTTGTCATATGCAGGACCCAAAGGAGGCTTCTGGGCCTCAAGGATCCCCAAGGAAGGCTGCAAGGTCCACTGGAGCTCACGAGACCTTCTGGGACCATCCAAGGGTCCCCAGAGCCTTTTGAAGGTACCTGGGAGCTTCGTCGTTGCTGCAGGAGCATAGAGAGAATGTCGGAGGAGATCCGGGTGCTCGGAGGCTCGAGCTTCGGCGAATCCAAACTCACCAAGCTCAAGTTCTTCACGCGTTCATCCAGATCCATCCGCTGCCGTCGGATCTCCCCCGATCTTCTAGAGGTGCATCTACCGTCGGATTAGCCCTCGCATCAACCGTTGGATCATCCAGGGGCATCTAATCTGAACCGTCCGCATCGAACGTCATCGGGCTCTGTTGCGCTGACACGTGGATTAAGTGAAGAGAGGAGCACCGTTCGATTGCGAACGGGTATAGGCCGATAGGATTGTGACACGGGCACCACTGACTACCCTTCAGCCGTCTGATCCGTGAGGCATGGTATTTTGCATGTTTTCCCCCACCAAATATTGTATTTAGTATTTACTGATAGAACTTTCCTTTGATGTTTTATTTTTTTGTAAATTTTGCATTTCACCCGATGCATTTTGGAGATTTTGCACTTCGATCCTCGGCCACGTCACCTCACGTGACACGCGCACGTGGTGGGGGAATTTTGTGGAGGACCCCCTGGGGATTTCTGTATTGTGATTAAGTCCTGAAACTTTGTAATTAAGTTATTATCTTTTCGGATAACTTGCAGTTTAGCCCCCGTCTTTTTGTTAATTACAATTAGGTACTCGCCAGCCACGTGCGAGTCACGTGGTTTTCGGCATTTTTACACGCATAGCCCTTTATTTTTTATATGTATTTATCAGCCCAGAAGTATTTTTATTGTAGTATATATTTTCTGGAAATATTGCAAGTTACCCCCTGGACTTTCTGTTAATTCCAAAAATACCCCTGCTAGGGGTCCATTTTCTTTTTATTTCCTTTAATTATTTCAGGCATCTATAAAATCCCAAAAATTCCCTAAAAAATAGCATAGCTTCCTATTTTGTTGGTCTTTCACGTGATATTTTTTCCATTTTTGTTGCATTTTTTATTTATAAAAAATAAAAAACAAGCATTTTCTGCCATGTTTGCATTATAAAAATCATAAAATTTATAAAAACTTTTTTAAAAATTCCAAAAAAAATATATTTTGTGTTTTTAAATGGGTTTTTATATTCAGACCAAAAATCACTAAAAAATATAAAAAAACTCCTAAGAATTATAAAACCCTTAAAATATTCATAAAATATTAAAAATTCCTAAAAAATCCTAAAAATACAATCTTTGTTCTTGAATTTTATCCATTTTATTATCTTTATTTTAAAATTTATTTGAGGAATTTTTTATTCTGTTTGATATTTTTTATCCTCATTTTAATTTTGATTTTGTATTTTATTCACTTTTTTCAGTTTTTGTGATTTTAAAAATACCAAAAATAGCAAAAAATATAGAAAAATCACAAAAACATTATAAAAATATAAAAAGCCCAAAAAGATTTCATTTCCTCATTTTTGACTATTTTTACCTCTTTTTATTAATACATTATCTCTTTCTTTTCTTATATTGTATATATAGTCTACTTTATAAGTTAAAAGAAAAATATAAAATATAAAAAGAAAAATTAAAAATCAGAAATTTTAAAAGCAAAATATAAAAATATAAAATTAAAAATAAAAAAAATAAAAAGTCAAAAACCCACAAAGCACTTGTAGGAAAATACATCACATTCACATTTTGTGCATTATTGCCCCGTTCTACCTATCTGCTCCCTGTGTTCGACCTCTACACATACTTGCACCTATACACACTTTTGTTGTAGAGTTATAATAAATTTCAACTCTGCACCGTTTTTCATCGTTTGATTTCTGTTGTAGGTTATTGTTGATTGATTGAGGTTTCGTGAGCGGTCGCTCAGCAACACTGTAGTCCCGCCTTGTGTGGACTATTTTGACCCTCGCCAAACCACAATTATCAAATGGCGCAGTTGCCGAGGAGCAACAACGCGTAGATCGATTTTCTTTGATTGATTGTGATTATTTGCCTGTTTTTGTGCTTCATTTATTTTCTTTATTTTTGATAATATATTGTTTGAGCTGTCTAACCTCCTCTCTTGTTGATTTCGTGTGAGGAACTGCAGATCGAGGGAGGTGCTCCACCCTAGGTGCCTGCGCACCCACATGAAGCCGGCGACAGTCTGCTCGCCTTGCACCAAGGAGATGAAGAGTGATTATTGAAGACCGAGCTCCTTTTTATTTGCTTGTATTTATTTGTGTAATTTGAAGTGAGAGAGAGACCATTAATTTGTAATATTCAGTTTTCTGCTACACTCCACACTTTACGAGGTCCAATGCCCGAGGGATTGTTCCCTTGGGCGCCTTGTCGGTTTTTTCGTGGCTTTCACGGTTTTCATCATTTCTTTTTATTTGTTTTCCAATTTTTGTTTTCTTTATTTGTGTGATTGAGCCTCAGATGTAGGAGCTGCTTGTCTCTAGCATTAGGTCCAAACACCTAATATATTTGCCTGTGCGTATAGTCTACGTTTGGATCTAGACAAATTCTGAAAATTGTTCTTCATGTTAATAACAGTTCCTCATCTTAGGGTGATATCATCGGTTGCATTTGCATATAGTTTGGATTTCAATTCTACTAAGCATCCTTGCATATAGAGTGCTAGAGGCAAGGTGAGCATTTACGCTTTAGCATTCATCATCGTTTGCCGCTTGCATTGCTTTTCCGCTCTACCTCTGATTTTGATCACCTAGGTGCTTAAAGGAATCGACTCCTTGATAGGATCATGCATTTTGTACTAAAAATTCAAAAAAAGTGATAACCAATAAAATTGGGACCGTTAATATTACTCGACCCTAAAATCAACCAAAAAGAAAAATTCTCTTGGGGAAGTAATCCCCTTATTGTCTTCGCTTTTACTTGCCCGCGCACACCCTAAGGACTAGTGCCCAAATCCTATTCAGCAGCTAAGTATGTGTGCAACTCTTTGACTTCTCACCTAACTCTTAAAACAGACAAGATAAAAAGACCGACTTTTCGATCTCTACCGAGTCGAGTAGGTGAATTGAGGGCTTGTTTTGTGTGAGTTTTGCTTGTTATTGTTTGTGTGCACTCTAGACCATCCCTTCGCATTTGCGCCTTTTTCTCACTTTCTCTTGACTTGACCTTCACGCTCTCTCGATCATTTCCTTTTGTTTTTGAGATGGACCCCTGGAGCATTTTCTATCCGGACTTTGTGGATCCCTCATTCACTCCAGTCGATCCACCTCCCTTTTATTAGGAGGACCCTCCTCCTATTTTTTCTGATTTGTGTGCATATACGCCTCAGCCGCAGTATCAGGACTCGGATTTCTACCCACATCCACCACCACCTCCATATTTTCCACCTTCACATCCACCTGAGTCTGACATGTGGAGTCACCTTTCATTGAGTCCACCCTTGAGCACTTGACCCAGATGATGGATCATATGAGATAGAGGATGGACCACCTCACTAGTACAAATAAGAGCGACCATGATATTCCACCATTTTATGATATGGGTTCATTCGAGGATTTCCATGAGAGCTTGCAATCGCCCAAAATACAAAAAATGAGAAAATTTTAAAAATCTAAACAGAATTCGGGAGACACATGATCGAGTCAGGTCATGAGGAGTGGGACCACCTGCCAGATCCTTTGACCACACAACCTCTCACACTTTGTCCCACCTTTGACCCCGAGGATGCCGCTGTACGGACTGCTCTTGGCATTCCTCACGTAGATGATGATTCCGACTTCCTCCCTTGTATGGAGGAGGTCCAAAAATTCAAAAAATGTTGACTGAACCCGAAGTGGTGGCCACCATTCATGAGATTATCCGTGCCCCACTTCAGCAGGCCATGACCAAATTATCTTCTCCTCTTCCTATGAAGAGAAAGCGGAGGAGCAGATCTGAGCATCACATTCTGACCATGGCCACTACCCACACCATCACACACTGTCCCATTCCTCAGAAAAAGAACACTACTACACCTTTCTTTAGCTGCACCATCTCTGACTTCACATGTGATCATACTCTCCTAGACGGCGGTGCTTCGATTAGCATTATACCTTTCTCATTGGTACAGTCTCTTCACTTAGGGCCTCTAAAGAAACCTGGATGATCGTTTAGTTTGCTGATGGATCTATCAAGAGGCCGAAGGGTATCCTTGAAAATGTCGTCATTTCGATTCCGGGCATGAGGTACAATGTTGATTTTGTCGTATTGCCCATGGATACCTCCACAGAGGAGCAATCTCCAATCATCCTGGGACGACCATTCCTTGCCTCTGTGAGGGTCTTTATTGATTATGAATCAGGAGAGATTCGCTTCCGTCCTGTTGACGAGAGCGAAGTGTTGATCACCGCACCCACAGTTAACCAGAGACCTGCACCTGATGCGACCACACCTATCTTGGCTGATCTTGAGGACCATGACCTTGATAAGACCATCAGAGATTTTGTTGTATGTTAGATTCCACTAAGACCTGTGAATTCCTCCCCATGGAGGAAAAATCGGAAAGCATAGACCTCGGAGTTCCTTCTTATGGGACTTGGCGTTGTGTTGATGACATCCGTGGGATTTACACGATTGACACCTTAGAGCGGAGGGCAGATGTAGAGACTAGACAGGACATACATGACTGGACTTCTTTCACTGATGAGTCTGCTCATGTTCATTTCGATTCAGATGAGACAAAGGCCGAATTTGATTTCATTGATTTTATTCGGGAATTCGGGCCTTTTGATGAAAAAGATGATCCAGTTGAGATTATAGAGGATGAATAGAGTTCGACTACTTCCACTGATGAGTTTATTCCTTTTGGTTTTGACCTGGATGACACCTCGCAGGATGACTCTGACTACACTACTTCCGATGATGAGGAATTCGTCCCATTCCACTTTCATATCAGCGAGACTCCCAAGGCCGGACCTAGTCGTACTTCTTCCACTCACCAGTCTGTGCCTTCACACCCTAGGGCCCTTGAGGATCTTCACTCAGTCGACCCTGATCGGTTCCCATCCACTGTGCACCCTGATGTCGACCTGCACCATACCCGATCCATTCCTCAGCGGTCCTGCAAGAAGGTTCGCTTTCTACCTTCTTGATCATGTGTACAACCATCTCTGTTGTACTCCTCTTCTGTTCATCTCTGTTCATCTCTCGTATTGCTCATCTACCCATTCTCATGTTTGCCTTGCTTAGGACGTACTTTGTCCTAAGTATAGGGGGTGGATGAGACGAATGTTCATCGTTCCGTTTCATTACTCCTATCGTTGCCTATACTTAGGGCTCCTTTTACCCTAAATATAGGGGGAGTGATGTGTATATCCTTTGGTCTTTCTTTCAACTTCTGATCTCTTTTCTTCTTTTCCTTTTCTATCTTCTTCATCTATCGAAAAGGTGTCGCCCCTTGTTGACAATCTTCTATACTTAGGTCGTACTTTGTCCTAAGTATAGGGGGGTGTGCACCCCGAGTTTTGCTACTCTTTTCGATCCTCTCCATTGTCTCCTCTTCTTGTCTATACTTAGGGATATCTTACCCTAATTATAGGGGGAGACAATCTGAGTACGATCTATTCATTCCCACCCTTGTCCCTCCCTGCTTGATGTACAGTCTGCTATACTTAGGATTATTTGATCCTAAGTATAGGGGGGACGGTCGTCTTCTCATTCGTTCATTCATCTCTTATTCATTTATTTATTAGACTTGTCTATACTCAGTACGAGTTATGTCTTCTCTTTTCTCTCCGATCTATGAGAACATAGCTCAAGCTATGTAAAGGGGGGCCGTATATACTACGTATATACTTCAACCATAACTCGTACTTTCGTATTTTCTTAATAATTATGGCTAATAATTCTTTAAAATTCATTAAAAACCTTAATACAAAGATGCTATTATTCCTCAAATTCTTTTTGTATGTACTGATTAATAAATCAGGTGAAAATGTTTTTTGCAAAATGTTTGAAAAATAGTTTGAAAATCTTTGTGAAAATCTTTTGAAAACTATTTGGAAAACATTTTGTTACATGTTTTCAACCTTTGTAAAAATGTTTTGTTTGAATTTTTTTTCTTTGTGTAAAATAAAATGTTTGAAAAATGATTTGCAAATGGTTTGGAAAATGGTTGCAAAAATATTTTGAAAAATCTATATATACTGTTTGAATAACCTTTGCAAAATAATTTTCAAATATGTGTACATGTTTGTAAAATGTTTGTAAAAATTATTTTGGACTATAGTTTTTCAAATTATTTGTAAAATGATTTTCAAATAAGTTTGAGGAATACATACATCACACCAGAATTCATTATATATATACCTATAAAATTGACCACTTACCCCTGTAAATTCTTAAAATCCACTTCTTGTAAATATAAGATGCACCCTGTGTAATTATTTGTACCTAGTTTTCATCCAAAAATCTTTGGTTTTCAAAAAGCCCAAAAACATTTGCAAAACTAAAATCCAAAAAACATTTGAAAAATCCTTTTGAAAATACAAAAAATGCATATGCATCATCTTTTCAAAAATCCATAAAAAGTTCAAAATCTTTGAAAATCGCATCACAAAAATTTTTTCCGCATAGCATTTGCATAGCATGAGCATTTTTTGTATTGAGTTTGTTAGTCGAACAAGTCTAAGTAAAATCCGGAGATTGGAGCTTGATTGGACCTTAAAATCTACCTAATAACATGACCCTTATAGGAGCTGGAATTGAGGTACTTCAGTCTAGTTGACTTAATTCTTTGAAGATCACGGGACTTGGTTCATTGGATTCTTGACTGCCTAACTAGAGTATTTCGGAGCACACGCACGACTCTTGTTGATAATGACCTAACTTGGACACCTGCACCTTTCACATGGCTCAACTCAGTTGGAGTGGTGAGGGGATTGGATTTGCCGGTATGAGACACACACAAGTGGAAACATTTATCCTCCTCTAGGGAGGGAAGTGCACCCCAACCCATCTAGTGATGAGGAACTCTAAAGACAGGAGAGTGTGGGTTGCAATACAGCTTCAAAAGAGGGATAGTCTACTGGCTCAAGAAGAAAAATTCTCTGTGTAAATGCTGCTGTATATAGTATTTCAAAAAAACTCCAAAAAATGGACAGGCCTGTAAATAAAAATAAAAAACCTATCGGAGTGTACATATGTTGTATAGTAAATAAGCAAGCTTGAGTTCCAATGTCAAATCATGTGAGCATGCAGCTGGATGACTTGACTACACTGGTCTTGCATCCTAGGATAGGTAGCTACACTGGGTACCGTCCATTCTTCTCTTCACCCCCTCCTCTTGAGCTGGTTGCCACTTGAACTTAGAAGGGAATACCCTGCTGCTCGAGGAAGGAGTTATTGGATTGGGGAATCATTCGGTTGTCATGCTGGAGAAGTCAGTCTCTTTGTCATTCTATTTGGGGAGAGCCACAATCACTTACACTGTACAAGTCAGATTCATAGTCGTAAGGGATTGCATATGAGTTGAGATATTTCTGACCTGGCTATTGAGGAGACTTGAGCAGAGTTTTGGGATTCTCGAAGGCTGTTGGATTTCAAATCCGATTCCCATTAAGGTTCCACTCGTACTAAAATTCCAAAGGTCCGACTTAAGCTCCAAACTTTGATTTTGTTAAGACAAGTTTGATAATTAAATTTAATCCATCTTTCTTCTTTTTCTTTTCTTTGTTTTTCTTTTCTACACTTATTGCATAAGTGTTTGATAAGGACTAGCAAAGGCGAGTACAGGGAGATGATGAATCTATGTTTCATCATCTTTATTCTATCATTTTGGCCTTAAAAACCCTAGTAAATGTGTGTAAATAACTTTAATCGAGGCATTTTAGCATGCATGTATATTTGTGTAAATATTGTATAAAATACGCTTTTTAAAGTCAAAATTATAGAATAAAGAAAAGAAAAGAAAAGAATAAAATATTGCAAATATTTTATGACCCGAAACCCCGAGACCTAGGCATCTCGATGGCTAGGTCGATAAGGAATAAAGTAGGGGGAGATAAGGGTCAAAATACAATAAAAATCCCTTTTATTTAATTTATTATTTTTTTCATTTTGGGACCTATTTTTGGTTCCACTTTTTATACCTCAAATAAAGAAACATTATACATGAAAATTGTAGATAATTAAATAAAGAAAAATGCAAAATTGATTTCACACAAAAATAATGTACAGATAAAAAGTTATGATCTGAATAAGATTCCAGAATCCCAACTTCCCAGACCTGTATCTCTCAAATAAAAGTCAAAACACATCAAAATCACTTTAATTATATATAATTTTTAATAAGCTATTTAATGAAGGTAGTTTCGCATTTTGCGGAGCTACGGTTTGAAAGTTGAGTTTTGGACCCCTATTGTGTAATTATACAGATTAAAATATTCATTTTATTTATTATTCATTATTTTTTGAATTTTATATTTTTTATAATTTTGTAAATATTATTTATAATGTATATGTACATTAAAATCAGAATAAAACACTAAAGAAAACACAAATTAAATACATGTATATAATACATAAGTATAATATCTATAAGTATACATGTACAATTAATACTCCTATTTATTTAAATGTACAAAATATATCAGAAAAATAAATAAAAATATATTTAAGTGTATAAAAATAAATTGTAAATTTTTAAAATAAGAAACAAAATAAATAAAATTAAATATACAAAATAAAAATAAAATATTAAAATATATAGTTATGTATACCTATATAGGCCTAAAAAGATAACTTGTAATTTAATACCTCAAAAAAATAAATAAAATCGTAATAAAATAATTTATAAAATAATAAATATTTTTTATTTAATAACCAAAAATTAGTAAATTCAATTTCTATTTCTATCGATTTTACAAATATTTTCTCCATGCTTTTTCCTGGTTGGTCCACGTGGACCAACCAGGAGGGCTAGAGAGTTGACCAGCAGGTCAATTCTTTGACCCACGCATGTGCCCCTGCCAGACCTCGTTTCTACCCATCTTTTTCGATTTTTTTGAGGACTGACTATTCACCAATTGATGTCGCACCCTTAAGGACTTTTTCTCCCTGTAGATTAATCTTACACGCCTACGGTTCATCTTGAGGATTGGATCACTGGCGTGCTCCAGAAACCTCGATCTTGGAGCCACGTCGACAACTCTTTCAAAAACCCCTCTTCTCTTCCATTGCGATCTTGAACCCTTTTTCGACCCTAGCTTGGAGTCTTGTCACCGTGCTCCAGACCGGGAGGGTGACAGGCTCCCTCCAGCACTTGCGCGGAGCTCAGGCGAGGGTCGTGGAGGCGCTTCTACCCCATCTCCGACCAAGTGGCCATGAAATTTAATCTCATGGTGTACAACCGCTCGAGGTCATTTTATGGTTGTTTTCTAGTTGTTTAGTTAGCCAGTAGTCTTAGA
Organism: Ottelia alismoides; assembly: GCA_037367405.1. Taxonomy (NCBI): domain Eukaryota; kingdom Viridiplantae; phylum Streptophyta; class Magnoliopsida; order Alismatales; family Hydrocharitaceae; genus Ottelia; species Ottelia alismoides. The sequence goes on along the minus strand of JAZKJV010008895.1, from coordinate 72,188 downwards.
TTGTATTTAGTGCATTTAGTTTGTTGATCAATCGATTAATTAGTATAGATTTCATGATCAAACACCTCGCCGGAGCTCTTGAACTCTGGCGACCATTCTCGACTCCACGCATGCCACCCTTTCGCCAATAAAAGCCGGGTCTTTTTGCTCCTTTGTGTTGTTGCTTTCTATTTGTCATCTGCAGGACCCGAAGGAGGCTTCTGGGCCTCAAGTATCACCAAGGAAGGCTGTCAGGTGTGCTGGAGCTCACGAGACCTCTTGGGACCATCCAAGGGTCCTCGGAGCCTTTTGAAGGTACTTGGAAGCTTTGCCATTGCTGCAGGAGCATAGAGCGAGTGTTGGAGGAGATCCAGGTGCTCGGAGGCTTGAGCTTCGGCGAATCCAAACTCGCCAAGCTCGAGTTCTTCGCGCGTTCATCCAGATCCATTCGCTGCCGTCGGATCTCCCCGATCTTTTAGAGGTGCAGTTGACCCATCTGCATCGAACCGTCATCGGGGTCTGTTGCGCTGACACGTGGATTAAGTGAAGAGAGGAGCGCCATTCGATTGCGAATGGGTATAGGCCGATAGGATCGCGACACGTGGCACCACTGACTCCCCTTCAACCGTCCGATCCGCGAGGAGGGGTATTTTGCATGTTTTCCACCTCCAAATTTTGTATTTAATATTTACTGTTAAAACTTTCCTTTGCCATTTTATTTATTTTGTAAATATTACATTTCACCCCATGCATTTTGGATATTTACAATTCGGTCCTTGGCCACGTCACCTCATGTGACACGCGCACGTGGGGTGGGGGTATTTTGTGGAGAACCCCCTGGGGATTTATGTATTGTGATTAAGTCCTGAAACTTTGTAATTATGTTATTATCTTTTTGGATAACTTGCAATTTAGCCCCTCGTCTTTCTATTAATTACAATTAGGTACTCGCCAGCCACGTGCGAGTCACGTGGTTTTCGACATTTTTGCACGCATAGCCTTTTGTTTTTTTTCTATTTATTTATTAGCCCAGAAATATTTTTATTGCAGTATATATTTTCTGGAAATATTGCAAGTTACCCCCTGGACTTTCTGTTAATTCCAAAAGTTTCCTTCTAGGGGTCCATTTTCTTTTTGTTTCCTTTAATTATGTCAGGCACCTATAAAATCCCAAAAATTCCCAAAAAATTAGCATAGCTTCCTGTTTTTTGGTCTTTCACGTGATATTTTTATTTTGCATTTTTATTGCATTTTTATATTAATAAAAAAATAAAAAAAAGCATTTTCAGTCCTGTTTGCATTATAAAATTCATAAAAATTATAAAAACTTTTTGAAAAATTCCAAAAAGATTATATTTTGTGTTTTTAAGTGTGTTTTATATTAAGACCAAAAATCACTAAAAGATATAAATGAAAACTCCTAAAAATTATAAAACCCTTAAAATCTGCATTAAAATATTAAAAATTCATAAAAAATCCTAAAAATACAATCTTTGTTCCTGAATTTTCTCCATTTTATTATTATTTTTTTAAATTAATTTGAGAAATTTTTTATTCTGTTTAATTTTTTATACTCATTTTAATTTCGATTTTGTATTTTTTCATTATTTTCAGTTTTTGTGATTTTAAAAATACCAAAAATTTAGCAAAAATATAGAAAAATCATAAAAAAACATTATAAAAATATAAAAAGCCCAAAAAGATCTCATTTCTTGATTTTTTACTATTTTTACCTCTTTTTATAAATACATTGTCTCTTTCTTTTCTTATTTTATATATATAGTCTACTTTATAAATTAAAAGAAAAAAATATAAAATATAAAAAGAAAATTAAAAAATCAGAAAATTGAAAAGCAAAATATAAAAATTAAAATTTAAAAATTTAAAAAATATAAAATAAAAAACCCACAAAAATAGCGCTTGTAGGCAAATACATCACATTCACATTTTGTTCATTATTGCCCCGTTCTACCTGTCTGCTCCTTGTGTTCGACCTCTACACATACTTGCACCTATAGACACTTTTGTTGTTGAGTTATAATAAATTTTAACTCCGCACCGTTTTTCATTGTTTGATTTCTGTTGTGGGTTAATTGTTGATTGATTGAGGTTTCGTGAGCGGTCGGTCAGCGACACTGTAGTCCTGCCTTGTGTGGACTATTTTGACCCTCGCCAAGTCCCGATTATCATCACCTGACGTAGAGCAAACCCACAACTGTAACGAGCCCTTCCCTACGTTCATCGGAGCGCTGGATCTCTCTCCTCGCTCTATTGAAGTTTGACACCAGCGAGTTCTTCCGGGACCCTTTTTCGCCGTCGATTCGATGCTCCTTCTCCTCGTCTGATCAGGGTCGTTCATCCATGCCTGGTTCGTAGTGGTCTGATCAGCATCTAAGATAGATCTGCACCGCGTGTCCATGATCGTCTAATAACCGTTAGATCCGTACTATTGCAGCTCATCGTAGGCGCACGTTCTTGACACTGTTAGAGCCGTCAGATCTTTTACAGGGACACATCAGAGCTGCCCGAGCCCTCACATGCCTCGTAGGCGCCCCAAGGTGTATATTTCTGTTTTATCCCTGTTAGTTTTTATTTTGTCTTTTAGTACTATATAATAAGTAGCAGTAGAACTATTTTGCAATTTGGATCCCTGGTTTTAAATATTTGCATTTAGTCCCTCTTTCTGTGCAGCACGTGGCCTGACACGTGATATTTTTGGTTATTTGCATGTTATATACTTGAACTTTATGAGTGTTATGCTTTGAATGAAAACTTTTTTAGAATTTCACTTATGCCCCTCTAGCTTGTGTCACGTGTGGAGTGCGTGTTTATCTGATATTTTTGCAATACTAGCCCTGGGTTTTTATTAGATATTATTATTGGGCTTAAGACTTTCCATTAATTGCAAGCAGGTCCCTTCATGCTGTATATGTTATTTTCAATCAAATATCTATTAAATCAATTCCAAAAATTCCACAAAAATAACGTTAGCCCATGCTAACATGTAATATTCTTGGTAATTTTTGTGAATTGAGTTAATTTTATCTAATTTTTTCTAAAAATAAAAAACCCTTAAAAATGTGTCTGTTTATTTTATAAATACCAAAAAATATAAAAATAGTAACAAAATTTCCATAAAAATTTCGGTATGCTTGTAATAGTTTGCTTTTGTTCCTATGTAATTTTTGTTGCATTAGCTTTTGTTAAACCCTAAAAATCGCAAAAGACTAAAAATCTTATAAAAATTATTAAAATTTTTAGAAAAATCAAAAAAAATAGGATTTCTGTATCTGCTTATATCCCTTTTTTTTACTTTATCATAAAAATCATAATCAGGGCATTTGGGCAATTTTAATATTTTAAATCTGCCCTTTGGTCCATGTTATACATTGTTTTCCTATTTTGTTGTGTTTTCATTTTTATATAATAATATAAAAATCAGAAAAATACCATAAAATTACCAAAAACATCTGCATATTTGAAAAATATAAAAATATTTTTATTTCTAATTTTGGAGTATCTTTAGGCCTAATAAAAAAATGTTAGAACTTATTCTTGCCTTTTTCTTCTTATTTGTTTTCTCATTAGAAAATATAAAAAAATTAAAAAAATATAAAACAACAAAAATATGCCTTTTATTTTTTGATTACTGTCTACTTAGTACATTTCTGTGCTTCTTGTGTTCGACCCTGGTCACTATACCAGGTTAAATAAATAGCGGAAACTGCTACATTGATTTGTGTGCTTGATTGTCTTAATTGTGGTCTTGATTTTCTTGATTGACTGAGCCTCACGATTCAAGTCGCAATGACTCTTAGATATTACTTAACCCGAGTTGCCATGGAACACTCATCAGAATGGCATCGTTGCCGGGGAGCACAACTTAGTAGTCGCTTTTCAGTTTTATTTTTATTTTTACTTTATTATTTTCATCTCTATCTATTATAGCCATTTTTCTGACACTCTTCTGCTTGTCTTTTGTGCGAGGTATCGCTCGAGGACTCCGCGGCTTTCGGTTGGAGTAACCGCACCAGAGGATGAGAAGGGGGATAGGAGGAAATTAGTTATATAGGATATAGTAGATTTTCTTTCAGCCAGACTATTTATTATTGTAATAATACATGACCTCAGATTTTCTGGACTTGGCGTATATCGGGGTCTGTTTCGCCGAGCACCGGTGTACTCGGAGGACCTCACCGTGGTTTTTTGTCGGTTTCGATTTTCTCACCTTTTCTTTTCTTTGATTCTCGAAGAATTTGGCCCCTATATCTAGGAATTTCTATGATTGTGACGTAATTCATTAAGGCCTAATCCCAAACTATTTGCATGCACCTATAGTTCGTAATTGGAGCTACTTAATAAATCATTAATAAAAAGTTAACTCGGTTGCTTGAGAGGTCAGGTGCTGATAGAGGCCGTATACAATACGTGCAGGATCTGTTGTTGCGGACACCGATTGGCATCAGAGACCGGACCCTGACCTCTCTCTCTAACCAGTTAGTTGTTGTTCTTCACGATCATAGAAATTGCTCATCTAAGGATGTTTTCTTCTTGCATCATTTAGATTAGTTTTAATTCTGTCTTTAAACTTATGCGCAGATCACCCTGCATGTAGAGTGCTGGCGACATGTACGCATATCTTACTTCGCATGCATCATCGTGTTTGATCGTGCATCGGCTTTTTCGACTTCTCCCCCTTCTTTTTGGACTTTAAATAATTAGGAGATCAAAAAATTCGTTAGGCGTTTGTTTGATTATTGAAAAAGACCTAAAAAGAGATAACCGTAAAATTGGGACTGCTAAACAAACTTGATCTTAAAAGACACCTCACCTAAAAATCTGTCTTGGGAGAGTAATCCCCTCATTGTTTGGTTTGCTTGCACGAGAGAGTGACCGTCATACTAGTCTAGAGCCATACCTGAACTCTCGTCAGACTACTGGTCTTGGGGTTATCGTTCTCCAATGAGGATCGCTCCGATCTCCGGTAAAGCGAGCTGCGATATCCTTAACAGAGTGAGTTGATCGGGTAGCTGGTAAACGATCTGCAACTTGTACTGGCTGGGAAAGATCTAGCTTTGAGATTGGGCTAGTCTCCTGGAAGCGTCGGGTTCCTACCAGCTTGCTTAATCGCCCTGTTAAACTGAATTTTTACTGAAATTAAATTGACAAGATAAAAGACCGAACCTTCACGGTCATCAGCTCCACGTTGCGTAGGTGAATTGGAGGTTTGATTGCTGATCTTGTTTGTTTCCAGATCCCATCCTCCGCCTTTTCTTACAAATCACGATGATGGACCGGAGGTCCCTTAGGCAGCCTTTGGCTGCACTGCTTTTGAGCACTCTGCCCCACTCATCTAGGCAGGTTCGAGAGAGTTTAGAGCCGCTCTCCGAACCCGATTTCGATGCCGCCATGTTCCCCGTCGATCACCCTTCTTCCAATCTCGAGGTACCCGAGCAAAGACCGGCACCGATATTCATTCATATGACAGCACCTGAGTTCGGGTCTTTTGCCTTTGCAGAGACTCAAGAGATGGCCAGCAGTGAGGAGTGCACCGATGGGCAGCCCCAGAGTACTACATATGTTCTAGATCAGGTCGCCATCAACAACATACTATTAGCCTCCCTGGAGATGATGTAGAGACGGATTAGAGACCAAGGGGTATATTTCCGTTTTATCCCTGTTAGTTTTAGTTTTGTCTTTTAGTACTGTATAATAAGTAGCAATAGAACTATTTTGCAATTTGGACACCTGGTTTTAAACATTTGCATTTAGTCCCTCTTTATGTGTAGCACGTGGCCTGACACGTGATATTTTTGGTTATTTGCATGTTATATCCTTAAGCTTTATGAGTGTTATGCTTTGAATGAAAACTTTTTGAGAATTGCACTTATGCCCCTCTAATCTTGTGTAACGTGTGGAGTGTACGTTTATTTGGGATTTTTGCAATATTAGCCTTGGGTTTTTATTGGATATTATTATTTGGCTTAAAACTTTCCATTAATTGCAAGCAGGTCCCTTCGTTATGTATATGTTATTTTCAATCAAATAATTATTAAATCAATTCCAAAAATTCCACAAAAAATAATGTTAGTCACTGCTAACGTGCAATATTTTTGATATTTTTTGTGACTTCATTTAATTTTATTTGATTTTTTATAAAAATTAAAAAACCTTAAAAACATGTCTGTCTATTTTATAAAATACCAAAAAATATAAAAATAGCCCCAAAAATTCCATAAAAATTTATGTGTGCTTGTTATAGTTTGCTTGTGTTCCTATGTAATTTTTGTTGCATTAGCTTTTGTAAAAACTCTAAAAATCGCAATACACTAAAAATCTTATAAAAATCATTAAAAATTCTAGAAAAAACAAAAAATAGGATTTCTATTTCTGCCTGTATCTCTTTTTATTTACTTTATCATAAAAATCACAACCAGGGCATTTAGGCAATTTTAATATTTTAAATCTGCCCTTTAGTCAAGGTTATACATTGTTTTCCTATTATGTTGTGTTTTCATTTTTATATAATAATATAAAAATCAGAAAAATACCATAAAATTACCAAAAACATATGCATATTTGAAAAATATAAAAATATTTTTATTTCTAATGATGGAGTATCTTTAGGCCTAATAAAAAATTGTTAGAACTTGTTCTTGCCTTTTTCTTCTTATTTCTTTTCCTGTTAGAAAATATAAAACAATTTAAAAAAATATAAAACAACAAAAATATGCCTTTTATTTTTTGATTATTGTCTACTTCGTACATTTCTGTGCTATCCTTGTGTTCGACCCTGGTCGCTATACCAGGTTAAATAAATAGCGGAGACCGCTACATTGATTTGTGGTCTTGATTGTCTTAATTGTGGTCTTGATTTTCTTGATTGACTGAGCCTCACGATTCGAGTCGCAACAACCCTTAGATATTACTTAACCCGAGTTGCCATGGAACACTCATCTGAATGGCATCGTTGCCGGGGAGCACGACTTAGTAGTCACTTTTCAGTTTTCTTTTTATTTTTACTTTATTACTTTCACCTCTATATATTATAACTATTTTTCAGACACTCTTCTTCTTGGCTTTTGTGCGAGGGACCGCTCGAGGACTCCGTGGCTTTCGTTTGGAGTAATTGCACCTGAGGATGAGCTGGAGGATAGGAGGAAAATAGTTATATATGATATAGTAGCTTTTCTTTCAGCATACTATTTATTATTGTAATAATACAGGACCTCAAACTTTCTAGACATGGCGTATACAGGGTCTGTTTCACCGAGCACGGGTGTGCTCGGGGGACCTCACCGTGGTTTTTCGTCGGTTTTGATTTTCTCACCTTTTCTTTTCTTTGATTCTCGGAGAATTTGGCCCCAAGATTTAGGAATTTCAGTGATTATGACTTAATTCATTAAGGCCTAATCCCTAACTATTTGTCTGCACCTATAGTTCGTAATTAGAGCTACCTAATAAATCATTAGTAAAAAGTTAACTCAGTTGCTTGAGAGGTCAGGTGCTGCTAGAGGCCGTATACAACACGTACAGAATCCATTGTTGCGGACACCGATCGGCATCTCTCTCTAACCAGTTAGCTGTTGTTCTTCGCAATCATAGATTTTGCTCATCTAAGGTCGTTTCTTCTTGCATCATTTAGATTAGTTGTAATTCTATCTTTAAACTTATGCGCGGATCACCCTACATGTAGAGTGTTGGCGACAAGTACGTATCTCTTACTTTACATGCATCATCGTGTTTGATCACGCATCGGCTTTTTCAACTTCTCTCCCTTGTTTTTGGACTTTAAATAATTAGGAGATCGAAAAATTCGTTAGGCGTTTGTTTGATTATTGAAAAAAGACCTAAAAAGAGATAACCATAAATATGGGACTGCTAAACAAACTTGATCTTAAAAGACACCTCACCTAAAAATCTGTATTGAGAGAGTAATCCCCTCATTGTTTGGTTTGCTTGCACGAGAGAGTGACCGGCACACTAGGCTAGAGCCATACCTGAACTCTCGTTAGACTACTGGTCTTGGGGTTAGTCGTTCTCCAGTGAGGATCGCTCTGATCTCCGGTAAAGCGGGCTGCGATATCCTTACCAGAGCGAGTTGATCGGGTAGCCGGTAAATGATTTGCAACTTGTACTGGCTGGGAAAGATCTAGCTTTGGAATTGGGCTAGTCTCCTGGAAGCATCAGGTTCTTACCAGCTTGTTTAATCGCCCTGTTAAACTGAATTATCACCGAAATTAAATTGACAAGATAAAAGATCGAACCTTCACGGTCATCAGCTCTGCGTTACGTAGGTGAATTAGAGGTTTGATTGCTGATCTTGTTTATTTCCAGATCCCATCCTCCACCTTTTCTTCCAAATCATGATGATGGGTCGGAGGTCCCTTAGGCAGCCTTTGGCTGCACCGCTTTCGAGCACTCCGCCCCACTCATCTAGGCAGGTTCGAGAGAGTTTAGACCCGCTCTCCGAACCCAAGTTCAATTCCGCCCTGTTCCCCCTCGATCACCCTTCTTCCCATCTCGATGTGTCCAACCAAAGACCAACACAGATATTCATTCATTTGACGACACCTGAGTTCGGGTCTTTTGCCTTTACAGAGACCCAAGAGATGGCCAGCAGTGAGGAGTGCACCGATGGGTAGCCCCAGAGTACTACATATGTTCTAGATCAGGGCGCCATCAACAACACACTATTAGCCTCTCCGGAGATGATGTAGAGACAGATTTGAGACCAGGTAGCCTTCACCCAAATTCCATGGGCTTGCCACCGAGGAGCCGCATCTTCACTTGTAAGAATTCGAGATGATCTGCAGCACTGTTCATGACAGATTCGTGGACGAGGACACCATCATGATGATGGCATTCCCTTTCTTCCTGGTAGACAGAGCAGCCTATTGGCTAAAACATTTAGGGAGATATGTCACTTCGTGGGAGCTGCTCCGGACCGAGTACTTGAACAACTACTATCCACTCGGCCGGACGAAGCAGCACGAGCTCTGATCAACAATTTCTCCATGATGCCCAATGAGCAATTCCATGAGGCATGGGATCGTTTCAGAGAACTCATTGACCGATGTCCACATCATGACATCTCTAAGCCCAACTTAGTACATAGCTTCTTTTGTGGGCTGACACCCGAGCTGCAGGGGCTTGTGAATGCTTCTTGTGGGGGATCCTAATTTACCAAGGACGAAGACCAGATCTGGGCCATCTATGAGGAAATAGTCGAGAACTAACAGTGATGTCTCAGAACAGGCTCTACACTCAGGGGAAGCCTCCACCCCAGGCCGTGACCTATCACAGGATATCACGTGTTGATGCAGGTCCATCTACCTCTTCTTCAGCAGCCATAGCACAAGCAGAGTTCTCAACTGTGGATATGGGCATCATCAGCGAGAAGCTGGACCGCATCGAGATCATCGAGAAGAAGCAGTGCCAGGGCATGACGCAAATCAATCAGTTGGCACATACTTTGAGTGACCTAAAGACCCAGATCATGTGTCTCCAGGAGGCACAGACGGCTTCTCAGTCCCATCTCAGGTCACGAGCTGATCCTAGAAGTAGCTCGTTCCAGCATTCCGCCCAATACAGAAAGGTTCACCACATACAAGTGGAGCCATACCAGCAGCTGCAACACCAGTACCCTCAGCCACCACCATCTCAAGACTCTCAGATGGTGGTGTATTAGCAGGATCAGCCTCAGGCAGTTCTTCCTCCATCCCCCTAGAAAGAGTCGTTGATGGAAGTCAACAGAATTTGGTATGACCGATAGTAGCCCAGGATCCGTCGAGATCATCTCGGATTTAGGTGGTCGACTGGAGGTGCCTCATCCCAACAGCAACCTCCAGCTTAGGGTGGACAGTTTGGCTAGCAGTCACAACAGCAACCCCAGTTCCCTCACCAGCCACAACAACAATATTACCAGTCGGAACCTCGTCCCTACCAGTAGGGACAGCAGTAGAGGCAGCTCAACAGTATTCTCAGCCTCCCCATCACCAGTTCTAGCAGCAGCCTCCTTTTCAGCGAGGCAACCCGTCCGGTTCTCATGGGCCCGCCTATGAGAACCCTGCTCTTAAAGATCTAGCCTGCCTACTCTCAGACCAGCAGGCCACATTCAGGCAAGAGATGGATGAGTTCCCCAGGAGATGAGGGAGATCATTAAAGGAAAGGATGCCATACCCACTCAGATCGAGCCCAATCCAAATAATATAAAAAGAAAATCTGAGTAGGTACAGTTCACAGAGACTATCACTCCTAGTGATTTATTGGGTGACATTGATTCATATACATTTGATGCTGACTTTGTTACACTTAGGAGCGGTAGGATGCTAGCAGGTGGTTCCTCGTCTAAGCGACAACACCACGAGGATGCAGGAGCGCCAAACGAGGAGGATAGCGGTGTTGATGCTGATAAGGATGACGATGATAACGGTGGTGCTGACGCCACCAAGTACGATGATCAAGATGACAGTATTGAGATTGTCGCTTCTCCAGATGCAGAGGGTGGTACTCAATGCCAACAGATTCCATGATGCTGAGCCAGAGAGCGGTGTTGATGCCATAGTTCTCAAAGTTGTGGGTGATAATGAGGCCACCCCTTCTATTCCAGTAGTGTTTTCTCCAGTTTCTGTACCCCGAGACTATATTCAAAATACCAAAAATTTAATAAAGGAAAGGTTTCTTCATCTTCGAATCCATATGTGATGATTGATGATACTTGTATGGATTCCATGCCTTCACAACAATAGGAACCTATTCCAAGCCCTCTATCTGAGGAGGGCCCAACTATCCCCTTCCCCTAGGCACTCCTCTTGGCTAAGGGGGATAAAAAAGAAAATCCAAAAAAAGATCAACAGCTAGAGTTCAGCCAGCAGATGGTTGATAAATTCCATATCCAGTTGACTCTACAAGAGGCACTTGAGCACATCCCTCTCTTCCAAAAGAACTTGAAAGAGAAGACCACTATCCACAAGAAGAAGAGGAACCATCAAGCAGAGATCCATGTGTTGACCCGTGCCACTTGCTTTCCTATCCAGAACCATCTGCCATCCAAGAGGCCAGATGCAGGAGCCCCCTATGTCAGATGCCAAATTCATGAGCAGAGGTTTAGCAATACTCTAATAGACAGCGGCTCTTCTATCAACATCCTTCCGGCAGCCTTATTCGACCGATTCGAGCTTGGCCCTCTTCGATAGAGCAAGGCAGTCCTTCAGTTTGCTGATATATCTGTTAAGAGGCTGAAGAGGTTGTTGAAGGACGTGGTCGTCACAATTCAAGGCCTGAAATTCCCTGTGGACTTCGTTGTGTTGGACATGGAGATCCATGAATCTGTGAAAGATACTCCCATCATTCTAGGATGACTATTCTTGGCCACAGCCAAGGCGGTGTCCGACCATGATAGCTGGAAGGTGTACTTTCGCGTCGAGGGTGAGAGTATACAAATAGAGACGATCGATGAGACCAGAGCACGAGACTCAGCTTGCTCAGAGCAGTTTAGTGATGTAGAGCATACGATAGAGGCAGAGCGAGACGTCCACCAGGCGTGCGACTTTTTTATCATTAATGATGAAGCCGCTTGATCTGATCCTGTTTTACGAGCCCTTCTCTCACCTTCAGATGCTACAGATCCACAATTTCTAGCAGAGGAGAGTTCGGAGAGCACACTCTTGGCCAAGGACACAGATGAGGCTGACGATCATGTTCAGGACATTGAAGCAGATATATTTCTTGTGATTCCGATTCAGATCCCTTGGATTCAGACATAGATTGGGCAGAGTTTGATGATTTATTACCTTGTCTGATTTCCATAGATCCAATAGCTAGGGTGGAGGCCGTGCCAGCACAGAGTATAGATATACCAACAGGGCAGTCTTCACCAGTTTTGTATGATCAGCAAGGGTTCTCTCATACAGATCTGGTTGCATTCACTCAGACCTTTTAGAAGCCAGATTTGCCAGCTCCTAGTTGCCCAGAACTAAAGCCTTTGCTGCAATCATTGAAAAATAGATTCCTTGTGGGTGAGCATGAGATGTACCCAGTCATTATCTCAGCAGATTTTACTGGAGAGCAAGAATCTTGTTTGATGGAGGTTCATGAAAAGAACCGCAAGGCAATAGGATGGAGCGTAGCTGATCTTTGTTGGCACGGGCTCTTCGAGGACTGATATTTATTAATGGATATGAGTGTCGTTGTTTTCCCCAAAAGTCTCATGGTAGACAAACATTTTTTTTCTTCTCTCGCTGTAAAATAATTACAGAAAATAATGTGGAGAAAGTGAATTTTGGCTACTTATTTACCTGTATAGCAGACAGGATCTAACTCAGGGAGGCTACAATTCCTGAGGGTTATTCAATTAATCAAAAAAATCAATTAAAAGAAAAAGCAGGAATCTCAAAGGCAAACTATCCTTGATTTTTGTGGAATTTTTCTCTTTTTTTAATTTTGTAATTTTTTTATTTCTATTTTTGTTTTTTCTGATTTTCAAATTTTTAGTGATTCTAATTTTGCATTTTTTTTAATTTTCAAATAAAGAACAATATGCACAAAAGAAGAACTACACACACCAAACTCTTTTTGTATTTTTAAATTATATCAAAAATAATCAAAAAATTCAGAGAAAACATTTTTGGGTTTTAAAGTTTTCGAAATATTTTTGGAATTTTTTGTAGAATTTTCAGAAATTTTTGTATTTTTCTAAAAATCAAACAGTGACAAAAATGAGAAATAATGCACAACCTGGAGTAATTTGCAACTTAAAAATATTTTATTGACCAAAACTCCAGGCAATTATTTTTGTGATGAAGTAGAGGCAAATATCTATAAACAGGAACTGAAATCACGATTTTTGGATTTTTGTAGAATGTTTTTTGATTTTTATAATATTTTTAGTAATTTTTAATTTTTTTGGGTTTTATAAAGAGTTAATGCACGAAATTTGCATAGAAATTAAAAGACAATGTAATAAAACTGTCTAATTTTTTTTGTAATTTTTAGAGGAATATTCAAATTTTTATGAATTTTGGAATTTTCAAAAGAGAAAAGATACTATTTTTTATTTTAAATAATAAGAAATGATGACCAAATGCAATAAAAAATTTATACTAAAAAGATAAACACATTAGAAGCATAGCATGATTTTTGGGAGATTGATTGACCAAAGAAAACTATTATTTCAATAAGAAAACATGTAAGATAAATAGTCTGGAAATGAAGGACTAGTTTGCAAATAGTGTATAGTTTTTGCAAAAGGAATAATAGGAATAAAATGCAAGTAAAATGTCACAATTTACCCAGTTAAAAACGTGTCGTGCACATGCGTTTGGAGCTGGGGTCTTCTTTGCAATTGTTGGAATCTCCAGGGGAAACTTGTACTTTTTCAGAATATTTTATTAGTCCACTTGTTCTCAACCAGATGCAAAGGGCGTTGGCTGCCTCCCCTCCATCTCATGCCTCCACAGGCCATGGCTGTTCAGCAGACTCCAGGCAGTGAGAAGGACGATGATGGAGTGTCGGGTTTGGCGGAGGGCTGCGACTTCGACGGGAAGATGGCAGCGGTGCTGGGAAGCAGAGGGAAACGACGGAGTGCGCGGCTGCTGGCCACCCCACGTGGGGCAGTTGATGATTGGGGGCGACTAAATAGCAGCAGCGTAGATGGCGGTTGCAGGTTCTCACCCGCAGCAGAGAGCAGTTGTGGAGGTGGATGGCTAGCGGCCCGCTCCTGTGGATGAAGAAGAGAGCGCGGATGGTGGGGCTCACGTAAAGCTTGGATTGTGCAGTTGCAGGCAAAAGAAGCGGCCGGTCGCGGAGGTGAAGGTGCGGGCCTTGCGCGGAGACGGGCGGCGAACTGGTGGCTGGTGGCGAGCAACGTCGGCGGCTAGGGCGGTGCCTGTTGCTTGTTCTCTTTTTTGTTTTTTTTATTTTTAAAATGTAAACATTAATAAAAAAACTTTTTAATTTTTTTTGTAAATCCAAAATAGAGAGAATAAACAAAAAAATAAAATGTTTTTATTTTTTATTTATTTTTTATATGATCCTGCAAAACAAATGTTAGAGAGAAGGAAAAAATATTTTTTTGTAATTTTTTATATTTTTTATTTATAAACAAAATTCGGACGCGGGCATGATGACTCAATCCCAAATTAAAACAGATGCATGAGCGGGGACCCGGTGAAAAATGAATAGATGGATCCGGATCTCCGTCCACTGTACGCGGCCGGAGTTGAGAGATCGTGGGAGATAGAAAAGAACGCGATAGGATCAAGAAGATGGGATGAAAAATCGACATCAAAGGCGAATCAAAATCGTGATGGAATCTAAGAACTAGATAAAAAAGAAGACGAAATAAAGAGCAGAAAATTAAACTAAGGTTAATCTAGATGAAAAAAACGAGAAGAAAATGATGGATCTAACCTTAGGAGCGGAAAAGACCTCAATCACCTCGACAAGGCCGACGTGCTGTCACCGGACGGCTCGGAGGCTACGCACCCTTCTGCGATAAGAAGACTCTCGGAGATCGGGCTCCTCTCACCAAATATTGATCAAGTTAGAATGATGGAGAAGGAGCCATATAAATAGAAAAGATAGAGAATGAAATTAGAATTTTTGAATTTTTGGTTGAAGAGATAAGAGAGGTGAAAATTGAAATGAGATAAAGTAAAAATTAACTAATATTTTTGAATTTTCGTAACTTTATTTTTTTGAATAAAAAATGTAATTTTTTTATTTTTTATGGCGGTTAATTAAGAATAGCAATTATATACAAATGGTACATTATATACATAGTTAACTAAGGATATTAGCTTTTTTCTCTTTTAAATTTTTTTTATTTTTATTTTTATTTTAAATAATTAGTAAAAATATTTACAAATATTTATAAAATACAATATGTACAAATACATGGGAAAATTGCACAAACTACCCCAGAAAACTAATAAAATATTCTGAAAAATTATGAGATCACTACCATTTTAAAGATAATTTAATTTAGAATACAATGGAAGTAAGTTTGGTTCAATTTGAGTTCATACGGAGCTGGGATTGGTCTTTCAATTATCGCTTAGTGGCCTTTTCCAAGTGTGGGTGCTTTTATTCTGTACATGATTTAAATGTGCAATTATTTTTGTTATTTAGAACACATTTTTATTGACAACTTTGGTTTTGAAAGTTATTTGATTTGAGGTCAAATAAGGTACAAATAAAATAGTGTAGTATACAAATATACACATCACACATTTTTTTGGATTTTCTGATTAAGGACCCTACTCCCACTACTTTATTCCTGATTGATCAAGTCAAGTCTTGGCCTTCTCTCAGGGTACGAGTCAGCCTGTATCTATTACATATATACAATCTTCTTTTTATTTTATTTTCTTTATTTTTCCTTTGTTTATTTATTTATTTATTTTAGGTTCAAATGGTAAGAAGTGTACAATATTTACACACAAACGCAAGTTAGTAAGAATATGGAGTTAGTGTTATATACATGTGTTTTATAATGGATTTTAAGCTAAAATAAATGAATAAAGATGACGAATCGCAGATTCATCATCCCCTATGCTTTACCTTTGCTAGTCCCTTAGCAAACACTTATTTGAAAGAATAAGTGAATAAAAAGAAAATGAAAAAGAAAGGAAAAATAAAGAATTTAGAAAAATATTGAGTACTAAACTTTTCTTCATAAAATTGTAGTTTGGAGCTCCATCAAACCTTTGGATTATTAGTGTGTCAGAACCTTAATGGGAGATGGATTTAAAACCTAACAGCCTCTAAGTTCCACAGGACTCCTATTCAGGTCACCTCAACAGTCAGATCAGAACAAGTCTACATAAACAAATTCTTGTGACTATGAATCTTTACTTGTACGGTGTAAGTGAGATATAGCTCCCCATCTCAAAAGTAGCAAAGAAAAACCTCCCTCAACAAGGTAACTCTAGTTCCCTAGTCTAGCAACTCTTTCCTCAAGGAGCGGAGATATTCCCTTCTAAGTTCAAGTACAACCAGCTCAAGAAGAGGGGATAGAGAAAAGAATGGACGGTAACCAGTGTAGCTACCTATCCTTAGATGCATGACCAGTGTAGCCAAGTCATCCGCTGCAAGCTTACAAAAATTTGTCTTTGAAGCTCTTATTGATTTTTTTTATTTTTTTATCCGTGTATATACACTCTGGAAGGCATTTTACTTTTCAATCAGGCATGTCCACTTTTGGAGATTCTGCATTTTTCCGTACTTTTTTTTGAAAGAATATACAAGGTGCAACATGTACATAAGGAGTTTTTCCTCTTGAGCCAGTAGACTATCCCTCTTTTTAAGCATTATTACAACCCCACAACATCTTGTCTTTAGACCTCAACATCGCTAGACTAGGTTGAGATGCACTTCCTTCCCTAGAGGAAGAGGAGAGGTTCCGCCTAGATGTACTACCCTCGTATGCTACCCCAAGCCAAAAGATTCTGCCTCCTCACTACATCATCCATGAAGAGCTGCGTGTAGAGTGCTTGTCCAAGATAAGCCACGGTCTGAAAGAATCATGAGTGTGTTGTTAAATGTTCTACTTAGACTAATCAAGATGACATGTGAATATAGTCCTATGGACTCAAAGAATTAAGTCACTAGGACCTAAAAAGTCTTAACTCCATTTCTTATAAGGTTCCTCTGAAATTAAGTGGATTAAGGCCCAACTAAGCTCAATTCTTCAATTTTATTCCAGATTTAGTTTAAATGTCAATAATATCCTGAAAAATGCACATGCAAATGCAAGAGAATATGAACAATGCAAGAAAGTTTTTTTTTGAAAAAATGATGCACATGAGAAAAGAACACCTTTTAAAAACAATTTTCTAATTTTGAACTTTTTAGGGATTTTTGGAGAAAAAAGCATATGTAAAAGAAAGGTTTTTTTTAATTATGCAAGTTTTTATAGAATTTCAGTTTTGTAGTTTTTTTTTTCAAAAAGGGAAAAGGGTTAGTAAAATTAATACAAGTATGTACAAGATTTTTTTGTTTGTTTTTTTGTTTGTTTTTTTGCTTTGTTTTTTTGTTTTTGTTTTTTTTGTTTTTTACACATGTGGATTTTACAAAATTATATACATATCCTCTAAAATAATTATCTTAAAAAGTACGAGTTATGTCTAAAGTATATATACAATAACGACACCCCCCTATACTTAGCTAGAACTATGTCCTCATAGTGATCAGAGAGCGACAAAGGAAGACATAACTCATGCTAAGTATAGAAAAGTAAAAAGAGTCCTATGCTACAACGACTCAACAAACAGATAAAAAAAAAAGAAGAGAAGTTGTTGATCCCCCATATACTTAGGATTAAGTAATCCTAAGTATAATAGATTGTACAAATGGGGAAAACCGATGCAGAGAATGTACATACTCGAAAAATAATAATAATAAAAATGATAAGAACAGCATCACCCCCCTGTACTTAGGGTAGAGTATCCCTAAGTATAGGCAACAATAGGAGTGATGAACATGACAAATATGAACAACACAAATCCTTCACCCCCCCATACTTATGATAAAGCACATCCTAAGTATAGCATACACACACACACACACAGAAAAGGGGCGAATGATAAAAGGGAAGAAGAAAGAGTGAAACGAATGGATATACAAAAGGAGTGGATGTACAAAGGTCAAGAAGGTCGAAAACAAACCTTCTTGCGGGACCGCTGAGGTATGGATTTGACAAGGTGTAGGTCGATATTAGGATTATCATTAGGTATGAACTGATCAGGATCGACCAAGAATGTATCCTCAGCAGTCTCAGAGTGTGCAGGCATCAATCGGCTATTGGAAGTAGTGTGGTCATGTCCTGCCTAGGAAGTCTCGCAAACATCAAAGTAAAATGGCTCGAAATAATTATCAGAAAAAGTAGGATCAATTTCAGCCTGGTGAGTCTCTACTGGATCATCATTTTTATCAAAAGGCCCAAATTCCTTTATAAAAGCAATCAAATCAAATTTGGCCTGATCAGTCTCATCTGCATCAGGGTGAATAGGAACAGACTCATCAATGAAAGTAGTCGAATCATGTCTGTCCTGTCTAGTCTCAGAGTCTGCCTTCTGCTCTAGGGTGTCTATCGTGTAAATTCCGCAGATGTCACCAATGCATCTCCACATATCATAAGGGGGAACTCCAAGGTCTATGCTTTCCGAGTCTTCCTCCTTCAAGAGGAATTCTTGGGTTTCCTTATCATCCAACATATAACAAGAATCTCTGATATTATCATCGAGGTCAAATTACTTGGGGTTGGCTAAAATGGGCAGGCTCTCATGAGATGCAGGTCTCTAGTCAGTATTGGGTGTAGTGATCAACACATCGCTCCCTACATCAAAACGGAAGCGAATCTCTCCTGATCCATAATCAATAACGGCTCCCACAAAGACGAAGAAAGGTCGTCCCAGGATGATTGGAGGGTGCTCCACAGGGGTGGATATCTCCATGGGAATTACGACAAAATCCGAAGTGATGTTCATGCCTTGAATAAGAATGACAACGTTTTATTAAATACCCTTCGGTCTCTTGATAGATCCATCAACAAATTGAACTATCATCCTGATTTTCTTGAGAGGCCCAAGATGGAGAGACTGTACCATAGAGAAGGGTATTATATTGATTGATGAACCGCCATCAAGGAGAGTGTTATCACAAGAATGTTCAGAGATGGAGTAGCTCACAAGAGGTATGGTAGTGTTCCTTTTCTTAAAATGTGGACGGTAAGAGATGGCGTAGGTAGTGGCCATGGTCAAGATGTGACGTTTAGATCTTCTCCTTTTCTTTCTCTTCTTTTGTTGAGGAGTAGATAAATCTGTCATGGCCTGTTGAAGTGGGGCTTAAATTATCTCGTGAATCGTGGACACTACATCAGGTTCAATCAACATAATTTTGAAGTTTTGGCCCTCCTCCATACAAGGGAGGAGATCGGAATCAGCATATACACGAGGATTGCCAAGAGCAGTCTGTATAGTGGAATCCTCGAGGTCAAAGTTAGTACATGTGGTGGATATATGTGTGGGTAAATGATCGGGCATTTGGGTCCTCTCCTCACAAAATGGATCAACAATGTGCCTCCTAGAATCTTTTTGTATTTTTAAAATTTTCTCATATTTTGGGCAATTGCAAGCTTTCATGATTATCCTCAAATGAATTCATATCCTCAAATAGTGGAGCAGTGTTGAGGATCATATTTATGTTAAATAGATTGCTAATCCTCGAATTCATATGCTCCATCATCTCGTTTAGTGTCTCAAGTGTGGAAATCATGAAAGGTGACTCCAAAATCCTAGGATCGGGTGGGTTGAATGAGGGTGGGTGAAAATCATCGTCCGATTCCTGAAATAATGGGTTAAGCGGATATGCAAAAAAATCAGGAGGAAAGTCCTTATGGAAAAGGGAAGGTGGATCGGCTGGAGAGTACGAGAAGTCCATGAAGATCAGATTAAAATAACTCCAGTCTGCCATCTCCAAAACAAAAGACAGGATCGGGAGAGCATGAGGGTCAAGTCAAAAGATATGGATAAAAAGGTGCAAATGCACAGAGGGATCTAGTATGCACACAAGAAAATCCAACACAATACAAACTCCCAGTTCACCAACTCAACTCAATGTGAAGACCGTGAAGGTTCGGTCAATTATCTTATCAATTTTAGAGTTTGGTGAGAATACAATCTATCAGAGCGATTAAAGCGAGTTGTTAGGAACCCAATGCTCTCAGGAGACTGGCCTACCCAAAGTTAGATCTTTCCCAGCCAGCATGAATTGCGGATTGTTTACCGGCTACCCGGTGAATTCAATCTATTAAGGACGTCGCAGGCCACTTTATCGGCTACTGGAGAGATCCTCACTGGAGAACGACTAACCCAAGATAGTAGTCTGAAAAGAGTTCGGACGTGGTTCTATCCTAGTGTGCGGGTCGCTCTCTCGCTACATACAAACCAAACAATGAGGGGGTACTCTCCCCAAAACAATGATTTTTCCTTGTGTTTATTTTAGGGTCGAGTTTTCTTTAGTAGTCATGTATTTTAAGTAGTTGTCACTTGGTTAAAATATTTTCAAATAATCACCTACCGAGTGTCCAATTTCCTTTTTAACTTATGAGTGAAAATAGGGAAGGGGATCGGAAATGCCAATGCCCTATAAAAAACAATGATGTATGTAGGGGTTAGAGATGCATACCTTGTTGCCAACACTCTACATGCAAATGATCTGCGTAGAATTTAAATACAGAAAAGTAAACTATCCTATATGATGCAAGTGAACCGTCCTAGATGATAGCTTCTATTAACGGGCAAGAACAAGTTAATTTCACTAAGTTCAAATTACACTCTACTCTATAGGTACAGAAATTCTTGTTTAGGGTGTTTAGACCTTATTAATTACCTGGCTCAAGCAAATTAATTAAAGCAATCAATAGGTAGCTCACGAAATCTGCGGAAAACAAAGAAAAATAAGGCAATGAAAACAAAACCGATGAGGTCCCCCAAGTGCACCGGCACTTGGAGAAACGGACCCTGCAACAAATGAATGTCTGTTTACAAAGGTTCAAAAGATAGAATAAATAAATAAATTTTTTGTCTCCTTCAATTCTTCTTCTCCTCCTCTCACGCTCTCCTGCGGCTCGGTGAAGAATCAAGCCACCTCCGCTTCGCTTGGGTGCTTCGGCTCTCCTAGGATCGCCTCCTTCGCTCCGCGGGCCCTAGCAAGAAAAAGAAAAGAGAGAATGTATAAGAAACACAATTATCAAATATAAGTAGACAAAAATGGAATTAAACAGTGAATATGAACAATGGAGTGAATGTGGAAAATATACAGAAATATATACAACCAAGAATAACATGTCAAAAGAGAAACCTAACTACCCTCGTCGTGCCTCTCCAACAATGGCGCCATTTTGTTGGCACGGGCTCTTCGAGGATTGATATTTATTAATGGATATGAGTGTCGTTGTTATCCCCAAAAATCCCGTAGCAGACAATTATTTTTTCTTTCTTCACTCTCTACAAAATAATTACAGAAAATAATGTGGCAAAAGAGAAATTTTAGCTACTTATTTACCTGTATAGCGGACATGATTGAACTCGGGGAGGCTACAATTCTCGAGGGTTATTCAATTAATCAAAAAATCAAATAAAAGAAAAGGCAGGAATCTCAAAGGCAAACCATCCTTTATTTTATGGAATTTTTCAATTTTTAATTTTTTAATTTTTTTATTTCTATTTTTTGTGATTTTCAAATTTTTAGTGATTTTAATTTTTCAATTTTTTTAATTTTCAAATAAAGAATAATATGCACAAAAGAAGAACTATGCACACCAAACTCTTTTTGTATTTTTATATAAAAAATGATCAGAAAAACCTAGAGAAAATATTTTTGGGTTTCAAAGATTTTGAAATATTTTTGGGAATTTTTGTAGAATTTTTAGATATTTTTGTATTTTTCTAAAAATCAAACAGTGACAAAAATGAGAAATAGTGCACAGGCTGGAGTGATTTGTAACTTAAAATATTTTACTTGCCCAAAACTCCAGGCAATTATTTTTTATGATGAAGTAGAGGCAAATATCTATAAACATGAACTGAAATCATGATTTTTGGATTTTTGTAGAATGTATTATGAATTTTATAATATTTTTAGTAATTTTCAAGTTTTTTTGGGTTCTATAAAGAGTTAATGCACGAAATTTGCATAGAAATTAAAAGAGAATGAAATAAAGATACTCTAATTTTTTTTGTAATTTTTAAACGAATATTCAAATTTTTATGAATTTTGGAATTTCAGAAAGAGAAAAAGACACTATTTTTTTTCAAATAATAAGAAATGATGACCAAATGCAATGAAAAATTTACTTTAAAAAGATAAACACATTAGAAGTAGAGCATGATTTTTGGGAGATTTATTGACCAAAGAAAACAATTATTTCAATAAAAAAACATGCACGATAAATAGTCTGGAAATGAAGGACTAGTTGCAAATTGTGTATAGTTTTCGCAAAAGGAATAACAAAAATAAAATGCAAGTAAAATGTTGCAATTTACCCAGTTAAAAATGTGCCATGCACATGCATTTGGAGTTGGGGTTCTTCTTTGCAATTGTTGGAATCTCCAGAGAAAACTTGTAATTTCTCAGAATATTTTATTATTCCCTATAGGGTTTCTTCGTTCTCAACCAGATGCAAAGGGAGCTGGCCACCTCCCCTCCTTCTCATGCCTCAAGCCATAGGCGGTGGTGGTTCGGCGGACTCCAGGCGGTGGGAAGGTCGGCGATGGAGTGTCAGGTTTGGCGGAGGGCTGCGACTTCAACAGGAAGATGGCGACGGTACTGGGAAGCAGGGGGAAACGATAGAGTGTGTGGCTGCTG
This sequence comes from Ottelia alismoides, assembly GCA_037367405.1. Taxonomy (NCBI): domain Eukaryota; kingdom Viridiplantae; phylum Streptophyta; class Magnoliopsida; order Alismatales; family Hydrocharitaceae; genus Ottelia; species Ottelia alismoides. The sequence continues at coordinate 49,838 of JAZKJV010008895.1, read as the reverse complement.
GCCTCCCTATGAAGGGCAGTTGATCGTTGGGGGTGACTGAATAGTGGCGGCGCGGATGGCTGTTACGGTTTCTCACCCGCGGCGGAGAGCGGTCGTGGAGGTGGACAGCTGGCGGCCCGCTCATGCAGATGAAGATGGGAGTGCGGACATCAGGGCTCACGCAAAGTAGGGCAGTGCGGTTGTGGGAAAAAGAGGTGACCAGTCGCGGAGGTGAAGGTGCGGGCCTTGCGTGGAGATGGGCGGCAAATTGGTGGCTGGCGGCGGGCACCGCCGGCGGCTAGGGCGGTGCCTGTTGCTTGTTCTCTTTTTTTTGTTTTTTAAATGTAAACACTAATAAAAAACTTTTTAAATTTTTTATAAATCGGAAACAGAAAAATTTAAAATAGATAATAAATTGTTTTTATTTTTTATTTTTATTTTTTATTTATTTTTATATGATCATGCAAAACAAATGTTAGAGAGAAGGAAAAAAATATTTTTTTTGTATTTTTTTATTTTTTTTATTTATAAACAAAATTCGGACGTGAGCATGATGACTCGATCCCAAATTAAAACAGGTTCGTGAACGGGGATCCAACGAAAAATGAATAGATGGATGCAGATCTCCGGTCACTGTACGCGGTCGGAGTTGAGAGATCGTGGGAGATAGGAAAGAACGTGATAGGATCAAGAAGATGGGATGAAAAATCGAGACCGAAGGTGAATCAAAATCGTAACATAATCTAAGAACTAGATAAAAAAATGACGATGAAATAAAGAGTGAAAAATTAAACTAAGGTTAATCTAGATGAAAAAACGAGAAGAATATGATGGATCTCACCTTAGGAGCATAAAAGACCTTGATCACCTCGATGAAGGCCGACGCGCTGTCACCGGACGGCTCGGAGGCTAGGCACCCTTCTGTGACAAGAAGACTCTAGGAGATCAGGATCCTTTCACCAAAGATTTATCAAGTTGGAATGATGGAGAAGGAGCCATATAGATAGAAAAGATAGAGAATGAAATTTGAATTTTTGAATTTTGGGTTGAAGAGATAAGAGAGATGAAAATTGAAATGAGATAAAGTAAAAATTAAATAATTTTTTTGAATTTTCATCACTTTATTTATTTGAATAAAAAATGTTATTTTTTTATTTTTTTATGATGGTTTATCAAGAATAGCAACTATATACATATACTATATACATATGGTACATTATATACAAAGTTAAATAGGAAAATTAGCTTTTTCTGTTTTAAATTTTAATTTTTTTATTTTTATTTCAAATAATTAGTAAAAATATTTACAAATATTTACAAAATACAATATGTACAAATACATGGGAAAATTGCACAAACCACTCCAGAAAACAAACTTTTCACACATAACTCCAAAAATTATGAAATCACAGCCATTTTAAAGATAATTTAATCTAGAATACAATGGAAGTAAGTTTGGTTCAATTTGAGTTCATATGGAGCCGGAATTGGTTTTTCAATTATCGCTTAGTGGTTTTTTCCAAGTATGGTTGCATTTATTTTGTACATGATTTAATTGTGCAATTATTTTTATTATTTAGAACACATTTTTATTTACAACTTTTGTTTTGAAAGTTATTTGATTTGAGGTCAATTCAGGTACAAATAAAATAGTATAGTGTACCAATATACACGTCACACATTTTTTTGATTTTCTGATTAAGGACCCTATCTCCCCTTACTTTATTCCTGGTCGATCAGGTCAAGTCTTGACCTTCTCTCAGGGTTCGGGTCAGCCTGTATCTATTACATATATACAATCTTCCTTTTTTATTTTCTTTTATTTATTTTTCCTTTCTTTCTTTATTTATTTTATTTTAGGTTAAAATGGTAAGAAGTGTACAATATTTACACACAAATGCAAGTTAGTAAGAATATGGAGTTAGTGTTATATACATGTGTTTTATAAGGGCTTTTAAGCTAAAATAAATGAATAAAGATGATGAATCACAGATTCATCAATCTCCAGGGATAAATCTGGCCCTTGACTCTCACCATATCTATCTTGAAGAGGACGTGAATCCGTCGCGTGAGTTCCAGCGACGGCTGAACCCGAATCTTCGAGAGGTAGTCATGATGGAAATATCGAAATGGTGGTGCCCAAGAAGACGGGCATCACCATAGTTGTGAGTAAGTGTGGAGAGGAGATAGCTACATGGGTACCCACTTCTTAGAGGGTCTGTGTGGACCACAGACAATTGAATCAGGCCACCAAGAAGGATCATTTCTCGCTGCCTTTTATTGATCAGATTATAGAGAGGATACTCGATAAGAATCACTACTGCTTTCTTGACGGGTACTCCGGATACAATCAGGTGGCCATAGCGCCCGAAGACCAGGACAAGACAACATTCACCTGTCCGTTTGGGACTTATGCTTTCAGACGGATGCTCTTTGGTTTATGTAACGCCCCGGCGACATTCCAAAGGTGCATGTTGTCCATTTTCTCGGACATGGTGGGTGACTTTTTAGAGGTCTTCATGGATGACTTTTTGGTCTACAATGATGGGTTTGATGCTTGTCTTGATTGCCTAGATCGTGTTCTTTAACGCTGCATAGAGGTTCATCTTGTTTTATCTTGGGAGAAGAGTCACTTCATGGTGACTCCGAGGACACTGCTTGGTCATATCATCTCCAACAGTGGCATGGAGGTTGATCCGGCCATGGTAGATACCATCAGGAAACTCAATCCACCGTCCAACTTGTGACGGTTACGGTCTTTTCTAGGGCATGTCGGTTTCTACTGATGTTTTATTCATGACTTTAGCAGGATTGCCTGACCATTGACAGATCTGTTGACAAAGGACACCGAGTTCATTGTAGACGATAAGTGTCTTGCACATTTGAGACTCTCAAAAGCTTAGTTGTTGAGGCTCCTATCCTCTGGCTACCTGATTGGTTTCTCCCATTCGAGATCATGACGGATGCCTCCGATTTTACCGTAAGGGCACTGCTAGGACAGAGGAGGGATGGAGAACCATTTGCCATTCACTACGCTAGCTGTACTTTGGATGCCGTGCAGCAGAATTATACTGTTACAGAGAAAGAGATGCTAGCTGTAGTCTTTGCCCTGGATAAATTCAGATCGTATATTCTTGGATCCAAAGTAACTATCTTTACAGATCATACCGTCGTCAGGTACCTTATGGCTAAGAAGGACGCCAAAGCGAGATTGACTAGCTGTACTTGAGACCTTCCTTGCGAAGACCAAGTCCTACCACGGGGAGGATCCCATCCTTTATCATGAAGGAGGGGATAGCATCTAGCATCGGTGCATTTCCCAGGAGAAGCACCATAGCGCCTTCACATACGGCCACAAGCTTGATGCAAGAGGATATCATTCTAGAAGGAGAATAGCATAGAAAGTGCTCCAATCCGGCCTATGGTATCCTACGCTCTTCAAGGATTCTGTTGAATTCGTGAAGAGGTGTACTGACTGTTAGAAGATGGGCACTTGTAGACAGCGTGATATGATGTTGTTGTAGCCTATTCACTTCTGTGAGATTTTTGATGCATGGGGCATTGATTTCATGGGTCCATTCTCTAAGAGTCAGGTATTCGAGTACATTCTATTGGTTGTTGACTATGTGAGTCGTTGGGTTGAGGCCATTCCTGCCCGAACCGCAGATACTAAGATTGTTAGCAAATTTTTGAGGAAGAATATCATCTCATGGTTCGGGGTGCCTAGAGTATTGATATCGGATGGGGGTCTCACTTTATCAATGACATGGTAAAGGTCCTTGCTAACGAGTTCAACATAGTCCATCGAGTTGCCACTCCATATCATCCTCAGACCAATGGTCTTGCTGAAGTATCGAATAGCTAAATTAAGACAATACTGCAGAAGGTAGTCTGCCCAGACCGAAAGGATTGGTCACAGCTTTTGGACTCGCTCTTGTGGGCATATCGGACTTCCTTCAAGACTCCTTTGGGTGCATCTCTCTTTCATCTTGTTTATGGCAAGCCCTGCCATTTACCTATTGAGATTAAGCACAAGTCACTATGGCCTGTCACTGATATATTACTGGATCCAGAGAGTACAGGAGATCAAAGGAAGGCAGAATTGGCAGCCCTAGAGGAACTTAGAGATACAACCTTCTCAAGCAGCCTACAGTATAAGGAGCGGGTGAAGATATGGCATGATTCTCATATCAGCCATAAGTAGTTTGAGCCAGATCAGAGAGTATGATTGCTTGATGCCAGGCTTAGATTATTTCTAGAGAAATTGCAGAGTAAGGGGAAAGGGCCATATCTGGTCCAAAAGGTGCATGACAATGGTAGTATCGATATATCTGATATGTCATCTGATTCCACCTTCGTGTTAACGGTCAGTGCCTCAAACCATATCAAGATCATGAGTCGCTGATCGTTGACGTCGCCCCGATTCATTTTTACATGAGATGTGGTCTTTGACTCATATCAGTTGCATCTCGTGCCTAATTACCACTATCTTCCACCTTGTATAGACCTAGATGTCCATATCATCTCATTCTTTAGTCTAACACCCCATCTGCATCTTGTGATTATGCTATACATAGGGTGTGCTTTACCCTGAGTATAGGGGGTGTCTTATTTTTTATTATTCTGTTGATTATATTTACCTATGTTTTGTTGCCTATACATAGGGAGATTTTACCCTAATATAGGGGAGGTAGACCATGTACATCCTTTCACTCGGTTTTCCCTTTGTACACAGTCTGCCATACTCAGGATTATTTAATCCTAAGTATAGGGGGAACCACCGAGCCCTCTTCATTCTTTGATTCATCGTTGTAGTGTAGCATTCCTTTTCACTTCCCTATACTAAGCACGAGTTATGTCTTCTTCTTCCTCGCTCTTTGTTCATATGAGGACATCGTTCGAGCTAACTATAAGGTGTGCCGTATATATTACATATATACTTTAGCCATACCTCGTACTTTGTGTGAGAGTGTTAATAAATAAAATGGCTAAAAATCAATTATCAAAAACAACAAAATTTTAATTTTTTTTCTTGTATATAAAATTCTTTCTTGCACATACATAGCTATTTCTAAAAATTATTTTTGTACAAATGTTTGTAAAAATGTTTTGCTTGTGAAAAGTTCATAAATACTTTTGTATCAAAACTATGCATATAATACAAAATTTTTGGTAAAATGTTTGAAAAATAAAAGTTTGTGAAAACGTGTGTGTAAATGTTTGTAAATAGTTTGCAAAACTTCTGCATTCATTCATCTATTCAAACATTTTCAAAAATTTTGCACATTTTCAAAAACTTTGCATAAAAAAATTTTTGTATATACTTGTATATTCTTCTGAATCATAGTTGACATCTAAACTAGCCTGGATTTAAATTGGAAAATGGTGCTGGGTTAAGACCTTAATCCACTTAATTCTAAGAGGAACCTTATAGGATTTGGGGTTAAGACTTTTCAGGTCCATTAGTAACTTAATTCTTTGAGTCCACTAGGCTATGATCACATGTCATCTTTATGAGCCTAAGTAGAACATTTAACAACGCACACATGATTCTCACAGACAATGGCTTTACTTGCACCAGCACCTTACACATATCTCTCTACGGATGAGGTGTTGAGGAGGCAGTTTCCTTTGGCTTGGGGTAGCATACGAGGGCAGTACTTCTAGGCGGACCCTCTCATCTTCCTTTAGGGAAGGAAGTGCACCTCAACTTGGTCTGGTGGTGTTGAGGTCTAAAGACAGGAGTTGTGGGTTGTAATATTGCTTCAAAAGAGGGATAATCTACTGGCTCAAGAGGAAAAATTCCTTATGTATATATGTTGCACCATGTAGATATGTTGTACATATGCACATCAAAAAAACGTGCAAAAGAAAGAGAAAATCTCAAAAAGTGGCAAGTCTAAGAGAAAATGAAATACCTGCCGGAGTGTATATAGCCAAATAAAGCAAAGCTTATGTTACCCATTCTCATCTCATGAAGCTTGCAACGGGAGACTTAGCTACACTGATTGTGCTCCCAGGGATATGTGGCTACACTGACCATGGTCCATTCTCTTCTTTCCCCCCTCTTCTTGAGCCGGTTGAACTAGAACTTGGAAGGGAATACCCCGCTCCTCGAGGAAAGAGCTGCCAGACTAGGGCATTAGAGTTACCTTGTTGAGGGAGGTTGTTGTCTTGCCATTTCTAAGGTGGGGAGCTACATATCACTTTCACCGTATAAGAAAAATTCATGGTCGTTAGAGTTCGTGTATGTAGACTTGTTCTAATCTGGATTATCGAGGAGTCCTGACCATAGATTGGTGGAACTTAGAGGCTGCTGAGTCTTAAACCTAGGTCCAAATAAGGTTCCGACAAACTAATAATCCAAAGGTTTGACTGAGCTCCATAGTTCAATTTAATGAAGACACGTTTAATAATCAACCTTGATTCTCCTTCTTTTTCTTTTCTTTTCTTTTTCACTTCTTTTTCAAATAAGTCTTTGCTAAGGAACCAGCAAAGGTGAAGTATAGGGGGTGATGAATCCCTGATTCTTACTCTTTATTCTTTTATTTTAGCTATTTATCTTAGCAAACCATCATGTAAGTAGGTGTAAATAGAATAAGTTAGCATTCAGCATGGATTTGTAATTTTGTATATTTAGCATGTATTTATGCAAAAATAAAATAATAAAGTAAAAGAAAAAGGAAGGAGGTATTAAGAATAAATACAAAGTGACCCGAACCCTAAGAGAAGGTCAAGCCTTAAACTGATCACCAAATAAAATAAGTAGAGAGAGATAGGGCTTACTCTATATTGTACATATTACTTGTATATGTAAATAATTATTTTTGACAAAATAAAACTAAAAATGTTCTTTTTACCTCCTTGTATATAGTCCTAAAAATAAAATAAAAATCAAGAAAATAAAATAAAATCATCTCTCACTTATACAAAATACATGTATATATGTCTCACTCCCTATTTATTATATACATGTAAGTAAAAAATAAAAATTATTTTGAACTCCTAAAATTATGTTGAAAATAAATAAAATACAAAATTGAGATACTTATGTAAAAATGTCAGAATAAAAATTATTGAACAAAATACATAGGTATATTATACCTGTATATACCATTATATATTGTATATACACTATCTTATTTTTCATAAAAATAATTAAAAATCACTGAAAAATAGTTTGAAAAATAATAAATATTTTCATTTTGTACACATTTTATTTTAAAGCCATTCACTATTTTTTTATTGAATTTGTAAGCATTATGTAAATCCCTATTTTTGATTGGTCCAGGAGGGTTTGTTGACCCTGGTGTCGGGTCGAAAACCCGTCGCTGGAGTCTTTTCTTCGGTTTTTCCCGCCCAAATCCGACCTCCTCTCTCCTCGATTCTTGGACCCATGATTCCTCAGACTCCGTGATCCTCACGGATTCGTTGGATGATCCGAATCGCTCTCGGGTCTCGTGCTTTTTGCCGATCCTTCTAGACCCTCGAGCTCCCTATATAACGTCTCTTTCGCCTTCCAGGAGCCCTAGCTCGTCCCTCGCTCCTCATTCCAGCCCTTGAAACCTCGGGTTGAATGACAACTTCCCGAGGGGCCTCTCGGATTGGATTTTGGTGGAGCATCCATGTTGCTCAGCCTCATGGCTGGCGTGCGCCATCGCGACAAGCCTCCCGACCTTCCACAGCTTGGTCGAGGCCACAATCTCGCTTGCCACCTTCGCCTAAAGCTCTAGAGTTTATCTAGAACCTCATGTATCAACCACTCCACTTCATTTCGTTCTTTCGATTCGTTCTTTCCACTTCACATTGTCGCGTCTTCATCTGCTAAGCTCCGGTTGTCGGAGCTCCATCTCATCGCCATACCCATATAGATCGAACCCTCTAAGCATGCTCCCCTTCTCTACAACCTGTCCACCATATACCTCAACCATTGTGTTGAGATTAGGCCTGATCTCCCTCCCTCGCGTTCACCGGATATCCCCAATCCACCTTACCGCCGCTTCTTCCATTTGCAAGTCCCAATAACAACGACCGGAGATTTGCCCCGAGTCCCTCTACCCTTTGTAGGTGCCCGAGCATGAGAGGAGCACCATCTGGACACCCTCTTGCTCAAGCGCAGTAGCTTCAGGCGAGATCTCTCTCATCCTGACATCCGATAGTTGGTTTCTTCATCGAAGGTCACCACCCGATGCGGAGCGCACCCACGACTATGACGAGCCCTTCTGTACGTTCATCAGAGCAATGGATCTCTCTCCTCGCTCTATTGAACTTCGCACCGACGAGTTCTTCCAGGACCCTCTTCCGTGGTCGATTCGATGCTCCTTCTCCAGGTCTAATCAGGGTCGTTCATCCATGCCTGTTCATAATGGTATGATCAGCACCTGGGATAGATCTGCACCGCACGTCCACAATTGTCTGATGACCGTCAGATCCGTACTGTAGCAGCTCATCGCAGGCGCACGTTCCCAACTCTGTCAAAGCCGTCAGATCTTTCACAAGGATGCATCAGAGTCGCCCGAGCCCTCACGTGCCCCGCAGGCGCCCGAAGGGTATATTTCCATTTTATCCCTGTTAGTTTTTGTTTTGTCTTTTAGTACTATAAAATAAGTAGCAGCGAACTATTTTGCAATTTGAACCCCTGGATTTCGGTATTTGCATTTTAGTCCCTCTTTATATGTAACACATGGCTTGACACGTGATATTTTTGGTTATTTGCATGTTATATCATTGAGCTTTATGAATGTTATTCTTTGAATGAAAACTTTTTAAGAATTGCACTTATACCCCTCTAAGCCTGTGTCACGTGTAAAGTGCGTGTTTATCTGGGATTTTTGCAATATTAGCCCTAGGTTTTTATTGGATATTATTATTTGGACTAAAACTTTCCATTAATTGCAAGTAGGTCCATGTGTGTTGTGTATGTTATTTTCAATCAAATAATTATTAAATCAACTCCAAAAATTCCACAAAAATTATTGTTTGCCCCTGCTAACGTGAAATATTTTTGTAATTTTTGTGACTCGATTTAATTTTATTTGATTTTTTCTAAAAATCAAAAACCCTTAGAAACGTGTCTGTCTATTTTATAAAATATCAAAAAATATAAAAATAGTCCCAAAAATTCCATAAAAGTTCCGGTGTGCTTGTTATAGATCGTTTTCGTTCCTATGTAATTTTTGTTGCATTGTATTTTGTAAAAACCATAAAAATCTCAAAGGACTAAAAATCTTATAAAAATTATTAAAATTTCTAGAAATATAAAAAAATAGGATTTATGTTTCCTGCTTGTAGCCCTTTTTATTTACTTTATCATAAAAATCATAACCAGGGCATTTGAGCAATTTTAATATTTTAAATCTACCCTTTGGTTCAGGTTATACATTGTTTTCTTGTTTTGTTCTGTTTTCAATTTTTTAAAATAATATAAAAATTAGAAAAATACCATTAAATTACCAATAACATTTGCATATTTGAAAAATATAAAAATATTTTTATTTCAAATTTTAGATCAACTTTAGGCCTTTAAAAAATTGCTAGAACTTGTTATTGTCTTTTTCTTCTTATTTGTTTCTCATTAGAAATTATAAAAAAATAAGACAACAAAAATATGCCTTTTATTTTCTGATTACCGACTACTTCGTACATTTTTGTGCTCCTTTTGTTCGACCCTGGTCGCTATACAAGGTTAAATAAATAGCAGAGATCGCTACATTGATTTTTGTGCTTGATAGTCTTAATTGTGGTCTTGATTTTCTTGATTGACTGAGCCTCGTAATTCGGGTCGCAACGACCCTTAGATATTACTTAACCCGAGTTGCCTTGGACCGCTCATCAGTATATCATTGTCACCAAATCAACTCAGGGAGCTCAGCTCTCTTTCTCACATAAATATGGATTCGAAAAAATGAGGATAAAGAGAAGAATAAAAAGAGAAAGGAGATGGAGGTTAAAAAGGTGGTGGAAGAAATGATGTTGAATGGGAGGTTAAATGAATACTTGGTGTTTAATGGAAGTTAGTGTAGAGAATGAAAAACAAATAAAATAAAATAAAATAAAATAAAATAGGCTACTAAAAAGAAAAAGATAAAATAAAAGAAAATGGGAAAATTGCAAACAAAAAAAGAAGAAAAATAAGGAACAAAACAGACCATATGTGCACTAATTTTTTTTACTTTTATAATTTTTTGTATTTTTAATAAATAATATTTACAAAATAAAATAAAATATTAAATATAAAATAAAACACAAAAATATTTTTTTGGATTTTTTACTAATTAAGAAAAGTAAATAAAAAAGAGAAAAGAAGAATATGTGCATTATATACAAAGTCGCTTTGCCTTATTTCCAATAACAAAACATTTTTTGAGATTTTTTTAATTGTGTCATTTATTAAAATATTTAATAAAGAAATTAACAGAAAAAGAAATAAATCAAAAAGGCTTAGATTTTTACAAGAAAAAAATCAAAGCTACATTTATTGCATTATGTACAATATACAACTAGGTCCCAAAACTAAAATTTTTCAAATGAGCTCCAATTTTAATGAAACTACTTTTGTTGGATAGATAATTTTCTACTTAAACTGTAGAAGTGAGTTTGGTGAATTTGGAGTTCATATGTAGCGGGAATTTGGCCAGGAATTTGGACTTTACGGCTTATTCTCTTTGGGATCTAAGAGTATTTATTTGTGATTAAATTTATTTTATATTTTTGTATTTTTATTTACATTTTTATAGACATGTCATAGAAATAATTAGCTGAAAAGAAGTTAGTATGAAATTATTAAAAATGCTGGATGTTTTGGCTATTTACAGGTGAAAACTCCATTATTTTACGGCTTTTTATTATGAAATTATTTTATATAATATAATATAAAATAATGAGTGTATTTTATTTACAATAGTCATTTTATTAATTTAATGATTTTAGAGACAGTTATTTGAGATTCTGCTCAGGGATGTTGCTAAGATCAATATACTGAGATGATGAATCACAAATTTATCACCCTATCCATTTGAGACCTATGCCTTCCTCAGAATGTTGTTTGGGTTATGCAAATCTCTGACGACATTTCAGCGATGCATGTTGGTCGTATTTGTAAATATGGTTGGAAGTTTTTATGAGGTTTTCATGGACAACTTTTTAGTCTACGGAGACATCTCCGATCAGTAGCTATCTTATCTAGACCGAGTCTTGAAGAGATGTTGTGAAGTGAATCTTGTGCTCTCATGGGAGAAGAGTCATTTTATGGTGATAGAGGATATTGTGATATGCAATGTCATCTCAAAATGTGGCATGAAGGTAGACCCTGTGAAGGTGGATGTAATTTTCAAACTCGATCCACCTACAAATCTCAAGCAAGTCAGATCATTCCTAGGGCACACCAGTTTCTACCAACGATTCATCAAAGACTTCAATAAAATTGCCAACCACTGACTGGGCTTCTGGGAAAGGAGGCAGATTTATCATTGATAACAAAGTCCTCAAAGCATTCAATCAGCTAAAAGAACTGATCTCCCAGGCCCCATTTCTTCAACTGCTAGATTGGTCTCTCCCATTTGAGATCGTGATTAATGCATCAGACTTTAAGATTAGAGCGGTTCTAGGATAGGGAAGAGACAATTTGCCACTTGCAATTCATTATGCTAGCAAGACTCTAGATGAAGCTCAAAGAAACTACATTGTTATTGAAAAAGAGTTGCTATCAATCATCTTTGCCCTGGAGAAATTCAGATCCCACCTGCTTGGATCCAAAGTGATAGTGTATACAGACCACTCTGTCATCAAGTACATGCACGCCAAGAAGGATGCCAAACCCATACTCATCATATGGATTCTTCTACTCCAGGAGTTTGACCTAGAAATTTGTGATAAACTTGGAGTTAAAAATGTGGTGGCAGATCACTTGTCAAGATTATCAGAGCTGGATACTCCTGAGCAGAACTTATTATCGATTACGGAAACTTTCCCAAATGAAGTCATTCTATCAGTCACCTCGCTCCCCTGGTTCATCGATATTATGACTTATCTTGTGTCCAAGAGAACCCCACAAGATTAATCAAAACTGAAAGTCGACAAATTTCTATCGGGTATTCATTTCTATCAGTGGGAGGATCCTTATCTCTTTCATGAGGTGGAAGGTTGTATCTGGAGGAGGACCATTGACTTCATGGGTTCGTTCCCCAATAGTCAGGGTTTTGAGTATATTCTGCTTGATGTCAATTATGTGAGTCATTGGTGGAGGTTATCCCAACCTGAGCCCGTGACAGTCGCACCGTATGCCGATTCTTAAGGGAAAACATCATTGCATGGTTTGATATCCCCAAAATTCTTATATCAGATGGGGGTAGCCATTTCATCAACAAAGAGGTGAAAAAGCTGACACAAGAATTCTGCATTGAACATTGTGTGGCCTCTCACTACCACCCACAATCCAATGGCTTGGCCAAATGTTTGAATAGGGAGATAAAGATAATTCTGCAGAAACTTGTGTGCCCCGATAGGAAAAATTGGACACAGTTGCTTGGCTTAGCACTTTGGGCCTATCGAACCGCATACAAGTCCCAGTTAGGAATGTCCCCCTACCACCCGGTGTACGACAAGCCATGTCATTCGCCTATAGAACTCATTCACAAATCTTTGTGGGCAATTAATGTCTGTAATTTGGATATGTCAGAAAGAACAAAAAGCTGAATCTGAATCAACTTCTCGAATTCTGTGAGTATGCATACGACAAAATCCTGATATGCAAGGAGAAGATCAAGAAGTGGCATGACAAGCACATCCACCGCAAGACTTTCGAACTGGGTCAGAAGGTTTGGTTGTTTGATGCAAAGCTCAAACTATTCTCAGGGAACTTGAAAAGCAAGTGGACCGGGCCTTTATAGTAAAGCATGTGTGTGCCAACAGAAGCATTGTTAAATTTGGTTTGTCAGCCGACACATAACCATTTGTGACCAACGGACAATTGCTTAAGCCTTATTATGAACATATACATTTCTGTCCATGGTAGATTTGATTCAGGTGGTCTACGATGAAAAGTTCACAACTAGAGCATCAACACAAGCAGACAAGGCCATCAACAATATTTTTGAGTAGTTAATTTTCTTCTTTTCATTTTCATTCTTCAAATTCTTTCTTTTGTGTTGCTCTGACCCCATTCATCTATTCTATACTTTGGATACGCACCATCCTAAGTATGGGGGGGTGAGCGCCCTCGAGTTACTCATTTTGTGATCCCTCACCCGTCTCCTCAACTCTTGATAATATTTCTATACTTAGGGATATTTCACCTTAAGTATAGGGGGAGACAGGTTGAGCTGATGATTCGTTTATTCGTTCCCACCCTTGACCCTCCCTGCATGTATAATACAGTCTGCTATACTTAGGATAATTTGATCCTAAGTATAGGGGGACAGTTAACTTCTTATTCTTTATTAAGTCATTGTTGTATAGACTTTTCTATACTTAGTACGTTCCTTTTCTCTTCGATCTATGAGCACATAGCTCAAGTTAAGTATTGAGGGGTCAATATATACTCTGTATATATTTTAGCCATAACTCGTACTTTCGTATTTTCAATAGGTAGGCTAAAATCTGTTCAAATAAAAATAAAATAATAATAATAAAGAATTACTTGTATAAAACTCATTAAAATTCTTTGTATATATCGATTAATAAATCGGGAAAAAATGTTTTGCGAAATGTATGAAAAATGGTTTGAAAATCTTTTTGAAAAATCTTTTGAAAACTTTTTGAAAAATATTTTGTAAAATGTTTTTAACATTTGTAAAAATATTTTATTTGACAAAATTTATTTTCTTTGTGTTATTAAATATTTTGAAAATCTATTTGTCGATAGTTTGAAAAATGGTTGCAAAATAGTTTGAAAAATGTATATATGTTGTTTGAAAAAACTTTGCAAATTGATTTTCAAATTTTGTAAAAAGTGTGCAAAAATTATTTTTCAAAACTAGTTTGCTAAATAAAGTTTTCAAAATATTTGCAAAAATCTTTTCAAATTATTTCGAGAACTATGTACACAATTCAAGCAAATAGAAATCTTCTATGTACCAAACACACTAACCTGTAAATTCTTAAATCCTAATTATTGTAAATAAGAAGATGCTCTCCCATGTAAATATCAATACATATTACTTTCCCCAAAAAAATTGTTTTGAAAAAATTCTAAAAAATTCACAAAATTAAAAATCTCAAAGACATTTGCAAAAAAAATAAAATTGCATAAAAATTTGCAAAACTTTTTTGAAAAAACAAAATCCATAAAAAGTTCAATATCATAAATTGCTTCAAAAAAATATTTCCTTGCAATGTACATAGCATTCACATTTTTTGGAATAACTTAGACAATTGAACAAGACCAAACAAATTTTGAAGATTGGAGCTTGGAATATACCTTAACATACTTAATTTCAAAGAAACCCATTGAGGACTGGAAGTGGAGACATTTCATGTCACCTTGACTAAATTCTTTCGACTTTATAAGACTATGTTCATGAGTCAATTCAATGTGTCTAAATAGAACCCTTCATATCATCTGTAAGACTCTTGAGATAGTGATTTAACTGGAAACCTTGCACCTAGCACTTAGCTCAACTCAGATGGACTGTTGAAAAATCTTGGAGTCTAAGTCGAGATGATGCAAGGTCTCTTCGTCAAGGGTGGCTCAGGAACCATTCCTGGGAATTGTCGACACCTTTATTCTAATCCACTTCTTTTGGCAACAATGATATCTAAAGATCAGAGATGGATTGAAACAATGCTTCGAATGAGGAATGGTTTACCGATGCAACTTTTTCCAAGACCCCCAAAAAGTGGGTGGAACAAAGGGTGCTATATCCACTGGGGCACAAATAAGTATGTAGAAGCTATGCAAAGTCAAAGAAAAATATCCAAAAAAGCATATAAACCACAAAATTTGAGCTTTAGAAAAAGCCTGCTTCTTGGTTAAGAATTGGTTATACTGATCGACTTCATAAGGGAATGATGACTACACGGGTCCATTCCCACTTCTCTTCCCATTCTTCTAACTTATTTTCCCATTTGGTTGTAAAGACTGGGAGCACCTAACCTTAGAAGGGAATATCTGTCTCCATGAGGACGAGTTACCAAAAGAGCAGAAGCCTTGGTAAGTTAATGGTTTTGTCTGGGAGAGCTGAACAATTACATAGACATGGTTCTATCATTTCAAGGTAGCAAGAGTATGCGACTGAGAGGATGGTTTTGACCTGGCTGTGAATCAGACTGAATAATAGGAGTATGGAACCTAATGGCTATTATGTCACACTTCCTTACTTCTAAGTGGTTCCAAACACACCATTAATCCAAAGGACTTCTCTTAGCTCTAAATTTTGATTTTACTAAGACAAGTTTAAAAGTCGAAAATTATTCCAAGTTATTTATTTTTCTTTTCTTTATTTTCTTTTCTGCACTTATAGGAATAAGTGTTTGCCAGGGACTAGCAAAGGCAAGTATAGGGGGTGATGAATCCTCATTTCATCACCTTTATTCTTTGATTTTGGCCTTCAAACCCTAGTTAGATAAATTATATAACATTAATTTGCCAAAATAAACACTCTATAAGTTGAACAAAATACTATAGAAAATAATGTATAAATGATGCATTTATTATCAAAATAAAATAAAAAAGAAATGAAATGAGACAACACAGGTGTTGAGTGACCCTATCCCCCGGGACTCAGTTATCATGATGACTTCATCGATAAGGAATAAAGTAGGGGGAGATAGGGTGGCAAATCCTACAAAAATAGGCCAATAATTGCCCTCTTGGGACCTATTTTATTCCTTATTATTTATTATTCAAATCAATAAACTTTGCACATGAAAGTTGTAGATAATAATATATAAAAAAAAATACAAAATTGAATTTACATAAAAATAATATACAATGTACTTTTGTAATATAAATAAAAAACCAAAACCTAGACTTATCAAACCCATATCTACTCAATAAAAACTCAAAATGAACCAAAATCACTATAATTATATATAACTTTTAATAGGCTATTTAACGAAGGTGCTTCACTAAATTTGGGGTTAAGGTGTAAAAGTTAGGTTTTGGACCTCTATTGTACAGTTTACCCGAATAAAATATTCAATTTATTTATTCTTTATTATTTTTATAATTTTGTAAAGATTATTTATAATATGCGTACATATAAAGAATAGAATAAAATCATAAAGAAAATACAAAAATAAAATAAGAATACAAAAATACATAGATGAAATACCTTATACATATTCCTATATATTATATACCTATATTTATTTAAGTGTGCGAATAACATCAGAAAAATACAATAAAAACATATTTATGTATGTTTAAATAAGTTATAATATATAAAATATAAAATACCAAAATAAAAATAAAATACATGAAATATAGATGAAAATACCGATATTTGTACTTGTAAAGAGTAGCATATAATAAATACTTCAAAAAATAAATAAAAATAGGAAATGAATATTACATAAAATTAGGAATATTTTTTTATGTTTTAACAAAAAATTTAATTAAATCGTATATAGTTTTATATTCATTTTCCAAGATATTTCTACCTTGGAATTTCCTAGTTGGTCCACGTGGGCCAACCAGGTGCGAGAGTTTGTTGACCTACGGTCAACTGTATGCTACCTCGTCTAACTTCTGTTAGAACTTCACCAACCCCCAACTTTGCCCAATTTCCTACGCTTCCACCTTCACCCTTTGACCTCGAGCCTTCCACAATCGTGTGCCCTAATCATCCCTCTTCCACATCCATATTTGAATCTTCACCAACCCCCGCCTCCAATCACGCCATCGCCCCTAGAAACTCGCCCAAAATTCATCTATAAATATACCCCCATCTTTACCTTTTGCTTTTTGATCGCTCTTTAGCTCATTCTAGCCCCCTCAGATCTTGTTTCCAGCCCATTCTCACCCCATTATCCATCTCCGACGCATTCTTCGCATTTCGCCTCGCCATCCACCCTTGATTCTGCACGAATCAAGGTCCCTCGAGCTCCTCATCTGCCGCCTCACCGGAGCTCACTCACCTCATCCACCCACACAATTCACGCTGACTTTTTGGGTCGAAGACCACCAACTTGAGCCTCCTAACCTTCTACTCCAGGAGAGACGCTTCAAGGAGCTATTTGAAGCAAGGAAGATCACCTGGAACACCTCCAGGTCATGCGTGACTACGACCTCCCACACATTCCTCATCGGAGCACCTCCGGCTCCTCTGACCCTTTCTGTACATGTGGAATGGAGCAAGCTAGCTCCTGAACCCCTTGGTTATTCGAATCATCGGTGGAGGAACGCAGAATCGAATATTCAAAGTCAGCAGAAACCTATTCTTCCCCAATTCATCCATCGACACCACGAGTCGTCCGATCATCTCCACGCTCCAGATCTAATCAGGAGTGTCCACGTGAGGTGAATCGGTTTACATACTGAGCCATTCGTTCGTTCCACGTGGTTTCTTGAAGACCACCTGATATGCATGAGTTAAGGGATAAATTTCTTTGGTGCCCTCTGCCTTTTCATAATAGCTAAATACACATGTAGATATTTTATGTTGTTTAAAATATAGTGGACAATTTGAATGTAACATGATGAATCCATGATTCATCGCCTTTATTCTTTTATTTTAGCTATATTTCCTTAGTCAAGTACCAATAAATACCCACTAATTTCATAAAATTACCATTCAACATGTATTTGTTAAATATGCATTTTTAACACTTTTTATATTCAAATAAAAGAATAAAGAAGAGAAGAAGAAAAAATAAAATAAAAATACAGGATGTATTTGTGAAATAAATACATACTGTTCCGAACTCCGAGAGAACATCAAGACTTGACCTCATCGACCAGGAATAAAGTTGGGAAGATAGGGTCTTTAATCCAAAATACTTTGTAAATATTTTTCCTTTTTATTTTTGAATTTATTCTTTATATATTTGTATAAAATTTACACTATTTTATTTGTATATAAATTTACCTCAAATTGAATATTTTCTTAACAAAAATTGTAAATAAAAATATTTCCTAATACTAGAAATAAATTCAAAGTAAAACAATGTATAGAGTAAAAGTATCCACACTCAGAAAAAGCTGTAAAGTGACAATTAAAAGACCAATTCTGACTCCATACAAACTCAAAATTGAATCAAACTCACTTCCATTATATTCTAAATTAAATTATCTTTAAAATGGTTGTGTTTCATAATTTTTGGAGTTACAATTGAGAAGTCGGTTTTCTAGGGTAATTTTTGCAATTTGACCATTTGTTTATTGTATTTATTTTTGAATATATTATACTTTTAATAATTATAAATATTGTTCACATTAATTTAAAGTAAATAATTTATTTATTTATTTATTAAAAATGTAAATAAATTTTACTTATTTAAACATGTGTATAATGTACATTATGTATATATGATATGTATTTTTGGGCATATTATACTTTTAATAATTATAAATATATCTTACATAATTAATTAAATTAATATAATTACGAAAGTTTAATTTATTTATTCATTTATTTGATTGGAAAACCTACCATGTATATAAGATTTGATTGTATAACTTAAATAATCACCATTAAGGTCGCTAATTAAATTTTACCAATTAATTATTTTAGTTATTTTATTTAATTACAAATTTCATTTTTAATTAATTTATTTATTAATTATTTTATTGTATTTATTTAAAAAACCACTAAATACCTTCCTTTCTTGTACATATTTTCCTTTTTTAGATTTATTCTTCTTTTTAATGGGTCTCCTCTCTTCTTTTGGTTGTTGATCAATCTTTTGCGAAGAAGGAGCCTATTTTCCATGAGTTATCTTGTCGAGGAAGGGTGCCCAGCCTCCGAGCCATTCGGTGACAGTGAGTCGGCCTTCGCCGAGGCCATCACAGCATTTTCCGACTTCCTCTGGTTAGACCCAATTTATCTCGTTTCTCTAGAGTAATCGTATTATAGTTTTTATTTTCCACTTCATTGTAGATTTTAGATCCATAGTTTTCATCACTTTTTTTTTCGATCAGGATCCGACACCTATCACCATTTCATCCTCTCAATCTATCCATTTCACGTTCCACGTACATTGTCTCTCATCTCCAGCCACACACAGTGGTCGGAGACCCGATTCCGATCCCTCACCTCCGTTGGAACCTCGCCCGCTAATTCCTCTTTGATTTTTTTTGTGATCGAGCCATGTGCTCGAGTCGGTTTTTCATATTATTTTATTTCAAATCTAAAAAAACTAAAAAAATAATATGTTATTATTTTATATTTGATGTTTTTGTTGCAGGAATAAATAAAAAATCCCTGATGTTTTTGTTACAGGAATAACTAAAATATAAAAAAATATTTTTTTGTTTATATATTTGTTTTGCAGGATTAAGGGAAAAAATATTTCTTTTATTTCTGACATTTATTTTGCAAGTAAAAAAATTTTAAAAAAGATATTGTTAAAAAAAGAAAAATTGTTCATTATTTTCCAAAAAAAAGGTATCGCCTGTTGGATCCCAGCAGGCGTCGCCTGCCATCGCCGACTTTGAGAGCTCCACTGTCATTCAGACCGAGCATAGTCCATCGCAGTCGCCGTCGCATCTTCCCTCCAATAGCGCAAGGCGCTCCGCCATCCTCCATTGCCCTCGACGAAGTAGACGACCGCACCCCCTCAGCCCGCAGGCATCGACCGTCTCCGCCAGATCAGCACCGTGCACACGGATCCCCTCTTCGACTCCGATAACCCATTCCCTCCAGTCCTCCACCACCGTTCGTTGTGACCCAACCGTCGCAGCCTCTTGTGCCTCACCATCAACGAAGACCTCCGTCCATCTGCATCTGTAGCACCCGATCCCTTGCGAGGCCTACCTCCGTCCTCCTTGAGAACCGTCATCCGCCGCGAGATGCGCCGCTACCCACCTCCTTGAAGCCTTCACTGAGTCCCCGCGCCATCGACTCCTCCTTGGATCATCGTAAAACAACCGACTCCACACCATCCTCATCCACCTGCGACAGCCAGCACCTCCTCCGTTCGAAGCCTGTGCCATCCTTGCAAACTGCCGATCTCCTAGCCTGGGTGAGGAGAAGAAGAGGCGCGGTGCCCCCACCCCCCCACCATTTTCCCCCTTTTGCCTTGCTTGGAAACGAAGGGAAAGCCCCAATTTTGTAGGCAAAATTACAAATCTACCCTGCCATTCATAAATACTCCAAAATTAGCCCCTGTCTGATTCAAGTGACGTTGGTCATCTGTGTAATTTATACTTTAAGCCCTCTACTTTATCGCATGTTATTATTTGATGAAAAAAATAAAAAATCACATTTTTAGTCAATATTTTAGACTTTAAATTGCATGATATTATCATTGAAATAAATAGCATTTGTTATCAATAAATTCTCCCAAATTCATGTTATATTCTTACGGTGTTCCTCATCGTTGTATAAAACTTTCGCTGCATTTTATTTTTATTTGATATTTCAAAAAAATCAAAAACATTGTTTTTTTCATTATTTGCAATTTGAAAAATCATAAAAAAAAATTAATATTACGTAAAAATCCAAAAAAAATAGAATAGATTTCTTTTTCTGTATATTATTTTCCGTCCAAATTTTACGCAATGATTATTTGTAAAACTCCTAAAAATTGCAAAATACTCAAAACCTTAAAATTGTAGAAAATTATTGGAAAAAATTGGTTTTTGGTCTCTTTTTATAGTTATTTTCTTCCACTTTTCAGGAAAAATAAATTTCATAATTTTTGCATTTATATTATATTTTTAAATTACTAAATACTCATGTCTAGTGTAATTTCCACTTTCTGATTTTTTAGAAAATTATTAATAATTTTAAAAATCTCTGAAAAATAAACAAAATAGTAAAAAATCCAAAAATATTTTCTTTGAATTTTTTTGAGCATTTATAATATATTAGAAAAATCCAAAAAATTTCACTTTCTAAATTTTTGTATATAAATTTGATTTTTGAATTTGGTCTTTTTGAAATTTTAAAAAAAATGAAAATTTAAAAACATAAAAAATTACAAATTTCAAAAAAAATAAAAAATAAGAAAACCACAAAAACAAAACACAAAAATATAAAAGGAAATTTTTAAAAAAATATTTTTGAATTTTTTTCTCTCTGCCAAGTTTTCATGTGCTCCTTGTGTTTAACCCTGGGATCTATACCAGGTTAAAATCATAGCTAGATGATGAATCCACATTTCATCATCTTTATTCTATCATTTTGGCACCTAAAACCCTAGCAAATGCCTATAAATAGCCTTAAATCAAGCATCTTAGCATTCATGCATATGCATCTCAACAGTGTATAAATTACTGTAATTAAGGCCAAAATTATAGAATAAATAAAGAAAAGAAAAAGAATAAAATATTGTAAATATTTTATGACCCAAAACCCCCGAGACCTAGGCATCTTGATGAATGGGTCGACAAGGAAGAAAGTAGGGGGAGATAAGGTCAGAAACACAGATAAAACACCTATACTTTTTATTCATTCCTTATTCATTTTGGGGACCTATTTTTGGTTCCACTTTTTATACATCAAATAAAGAAACTTTGTACATGAAAGTTGTAGATAATTTCATAAAGAAAAAGACAAAATTGATTTCAACAGAAAAAGAATGTACAGATGAAAAGATATAGTCTGAATAAGAATCCAAAATCCCAACTTCCCAGACCCGTATCTCACAAACGACAACTCCAAATGCAGTGTACTCACCTTTAATTGTATATAGAATAAAATAATCTATCCAATGGTGGTGGTTTCGCATTTGGCGGAGCTACGGTTTGAAAGTTGACTTTTGGACCCCCATTGTACACTTATACTGAATGAAATATTCAATTTATTCTTAATTCATTATTTATTCATTTTTATATTTTTATAATTTTGTAAATATTACTTATACTATATATGTGCATTGAAATTGAAATAAAAGGCAAAGAAAATTAAAAATAAAATACTTGTATATTTTCAATACATTGGTATACTGTCTATGTACATACCTATACAAAATACACTTGTATTTTATTAAATACACAAAACATATCAGAAAAATAAAAGAAAAATAGATTTATGTATCTAAAAGTATTTTATAATTTTTGAAAATGATAAACAAAAAGAATAAAATTGAAAATACCAAAATAAAAATAAAAATATCAAAATACATAGGTAATATACCTATATAGGGTTAAAAATGTAACTTGTAAAAATATAAGTCATAAAAATAAATAAAAATCAGAATTAAATACTACATAATATTTTGAACATTTTTTATTTTATAACTTTTATTTAATTCGACCATTTATTATTTTAAATTGAATTAACAAATGATTTTTCCAGGGTTTTTCCTGGTTGGTCCACGTGGACCAACCAGGAGGTCAGGACTGTTGACCTCGGTCAACAGTCTGACCTACCCCCTGTAGCCGTGTCAGAAGCGTATTTTTGGGTCGATTTCTCGGATTTTTCGAGGGCGCTAGGCACCTCATTTCGTGCTAGCGCCTTCTTGACTTTTGATCATAGATAATCGAGGAAGCCCGCCCATATCTTACATTGGATTGTGGATCACTGCATCGCCCCAGAAATCTTGATCTTTGGAGCACCTCAGTCAGGGGTCAAACCAAATATAATGGCCCCCCACTTTTCAATTTGAATTCGAGTCCCCTTGGTCCACCCTTCAGCGTCTCTCTTGTGCTCCTGAGCTCCGTGGAGGTGACAGCTCCATCGCCGGCCCTTCAGCTGAGGCGCGCGAAGTCGAGGGAAGCTCCACCACCTCCGCCAAGTGCCGGCGTCGAGGTACCCCTTTTTCCTCTGGCTCCGGCCATTGAGGGCTCGCCCCACCTTCTTGTTTATCCCCTTAGGTTCCTGTTAGCTTAATCTTCGAAAACCCTAAAAAATCTCTAAGTTTAATCGCTCATTTCGCCCGTTCACGCATCATCGCCGGAGCGCACCTCCGGCCACCATCGATCACTTCACCTCACGCATAGATTAGGTCCTTGCGAGGCCCAGGCAATTTGCCCTGGGCCTTCTCACCTCTTTTTGCAGGTCCAAGAGCATTGAAAGCACCTGGAGGGCGATTTTGCGCCTTCGCCGGAGATACCTGGAGCGTGGAGCTCCGCCGCCTTTGCGCCCGCGCTTCGACGCCTCTCCGGCGAATCCGAGCCGTCCAATCAGAAGAGGGACCTTCCAGGAGTCTGCAGCTCCATTTTGGAGCCCATCCATCGCCGGAGGAGCAAGATCGGAGTCGGGGAAGTTCGCCTTCGCCGGCCTTCTTCCCCGTTCTTCCTCCTTGCGTCTCCACCGCATGATCGAGCCGCAGCTCCAGTTCGCGTGTGGGCCGTTGGATCCTCCTTCGCCTCGACCGTCAGATCAACCAGGGAGGATCTAATCTCAGCCGCACAAGCCCAACCGTCATCGGCCGCTCAGGAGATGCCACGTGGATAAGTGGAGCGCATCCAGCCGTTGGATCGCGCCTCGTCGTCCAGCTGTTGGATGCGTGCCACGCGTCCTCATCAGAGCGCCTGGGCGAGGGTATTTTGCATTCCACCCCTCGCCATCTTTGTATTTAGTATTTAGTTTTCAAACTTTCGTCTGTAGTTGAAACATTTTGTAATATTTGCAAAAAGACCCTCGAACTTTCTTTATTTGCATATAGGTCCTCGCCACGTCACCTCACGTGACCAGTTCACGTGAGGGGGTGGGCATTTTGCGAGGCAACCCTCGGGCTTTTGCTTATTTCGTTTTAGTCCTGAAACTTTCAAAGCACGTGTAATATATTTGGTTATTTTGCAAATAGGCCCCCAGGTTTTTGAGAAATTGCATTTTAGTCCTTCCCAGGCGCGTGCAAGTCACGCGCCCTGGTGGGTAAATTGCCAGGAGGCCCAGGCGGTTTTATTAATTGTCTTTTAGTGCCAAAAATTGAATATAAAGTGTATATTTTTGTGGAAAATTGCATGTATGCCCCTGGATGTTTTGGATATTGCATTTATGCCCCTGCCAGGCCTGATTATTAATTGGATGTTTGTTGTATTTATTTGAAATATCATTTTAAATCCAAAAATCCCACAAAAATAGACTTAAGCTTAGTTTTTGATTTTATTTTATTTTCATATTTATTAAAAATCAAAAACTCTCATTTTGTGCACTGTCTAGCTTAGAAAATACCAAAAAAATATCAAAACACCTCCAAAAATTCCCAAAAATTCACATAGTGTCTATTTTATCCTATTTTAGTGTCAGTCCAAAAATCATTAAAAATTTCAAAAGAAAAACACTAAAAAATTAAAAACTCTTAAAAACTTCAAAAAAATATATAAAATAGTAGAAAAATCCAAAAAATATAAACTCAGCTTCTGTTTATCCCTTAGTTTATTCTCTTTATTAGAAAAATGGTGTGAAACATTTTTGCTACTGGTTGGTATTTTTAAATTGCATTTTTGTCACAGCCAGCCTGATTTCTACTGTTTTGCTTTATTTTAATATTCAAAAATATCAAAAACACTTTGAAAAATCCCTAAAAATCACAAAAACAGTAAAAAACCCTAAAAAGACTAAAAACATTTTATTCCTGAATTTTCGATTATTTTTGCACCATTTTATAAGTATTCTACCTTGCTTTTTATTATATTGCCTTTACTTTCCAATATTGAAAAAGAAGAATAAAAAAATATAAAATATAAAATATAAAAATCAGAAAATTAAAAATCAAATACAAAATTAAAAATTAAAAAAAAAATTTAAAAAAAATTAAAAACCCACAAAAAAAATTCCTTTGCTTGCTTAGTGTAGATACTCACACACTTGTGCATTCATTTGCTTGGACTACACTGTTTGCTCCCTGTGTTCGAACTCTCTGCATACTTGCCCTTTACATCATTTGTGCAGAGTTAAAAATAAATTTTAACTCCACATTGTTTCTAATTTATTGATCTTAGTGTGGGTTAATTGTTGATTAATCGCATTTTATTGTGGGTCGCCACAGCGACACATTTAGACCCTCGATAATCTGCGATTATCACTAGACCAACTTAGATTTTATTGTATATCATTTTGTGATAGATTGTACAATTTTTCCTGGATCGAATCTCCCGGTTGACTAAGGGAACAACGACACCTTAATTTGACAGCTTAACCCAGTCGACCAGGGTGACTCAACATATGGTGTTGTTGCTGGGGAGCATGGCTTGGTAGTTTTCTTCTTTTTTCTTTTTGTTCCAGTAATTGCTAATTGTCTATTTTAGCTTGTTTGTTTGATAGTTTATTTCCATTTCATTTCTTTTTATTTTCTCTAAAATATTTGTTTATCTGTCTCTAATACATCTCTTGTTTCTCTTTGTTGTGAGGACCCGCGGAGCAAAGGAGGCAACCTAGGATAGCCGAAGCACCCGAGTGTCACGGAGGCCGGACATTCTTCACCGACTGATAGGAGAGAGCACTGAGTAGAGCAGGAGATTGTTGAAGACCTGGAGATTTTCTTTTTAAAAAAAAGTGTAATTAATTGTAATTATTTCAGCACTTGCCCCTTTTTCGTTTTTGTAGAGACACTTGGACATTATTCGGGGTCTGTTTTTCCAAGTGTCGGTGCACTTGGGGGACTTCACTACAGTTTTTCCGATGTTTTCATCGCCTTTATTTTTATTTATTTTTTTGTGAATGGAGCCCCTAAACTTAGATTTTATTTGGTTGAGCCAGGTAGTTATTAGATCCAATCACCCTAAAAGAATATCTGTTCCTATAGAACGTTGGACTTAGTCAAAAAAATTAACTGGACTTCCCGATTAGAAGTTATTGTTTAGGACAGTTCCCTCTTGCATTTTGCATACAGTTAGTTTTATTTTTCTGTGTGGATCATATTGCATGTAAAGTGCTCAGGCTTCCATCAACAACACATTGCTAGCCTACTTGGAGACCATGTAGAGACAGATCCGAGACCAAGGAGTGTTCATGGCTGAGGTGAGGCGAGAGCTGATGCAGATGCGAGCCGGTAGAGCAGAGCCGCAGTGACCAGCCAGTGGAGAGATACCAGCAGCTGGAGGAGGAGACGGACGCCCGAATGACCAGCAAGAGCAGAGGCTAGAATGGACGATGAGGCAGTTGCACAACCCTGGTGCAACCCTCACTCACCGTTGGATTCAGCTTCTGGAGATCCTGGGCGACTTTGAGCTTCGCCCCCAGACCATCCAGTTACTGCCTAAGATTCAAGGGCTAGCCACCGAGGAGTCGCACCTCCATCTGCAGGAGTTCGTGATGATATGCAGTATTGTCCACAATAGATTTATGGACGAGGACATGATCAAGATAATCGTCTTCCCATTCTCCATAGTTGACAGAGCATCCTATTGGCTGAAGCCTTTGGGGAGGTATGTCACCACCTAGGAGCAGCTTCGAACCGAGTACTTGAACAAGTACTATCCACTCGACTGGACCAATGCAGCAAGAGCCATGATCAACAACTTCACTATGATCCCAAACGAGTAGTTTCACAAGGCTTGGGATCGATTTCGAGAGCTCACGGTCGTGTCCACACCACGAGATATCCAAGCCCATCCTTGTCCAGAGCTTCTTTTGTGGGCTGACTCTAGAGCTGTAGCGGCTAGTGAACACCTCATGTGGAGGGTCCTATTTTGCCAAGGATGAGGACCAAGTCTAAGCCATCTACGAAGAGATGGCAGAAAACTAAACAGTGATGTCCCAGACTAGGGTTTATACTAAGGGGAAGCCCCTCCCACATGCGATCTCATATCAAAGGATTGTACGCATCGATATCGGTCCCTCTACTTCGTCAGCAGTAGCACATGCTGAGTCGTCAAACACTGACATGGGGATCATCAGCGAGAAGTTGGACCACATCGAGATCATTGAGAAGAGGCAGTGCTAGGGCCTTACCCAAATAGATCAGTTGGCACAAACACTGAGTGACCTGAAGACTCAGATCATGTGTCTCCAAGAGGCACAAACGGCTCTACAACCCTGTATCAGGTCACGGCTGATCCCAGAAGCAGCAGCAGGTCCACCCAGTCATATGCCACGTACCGATAGGTTCACCACATCTAGGAAGAACCAGACCAGCAGCTGCAGCACTACTCCCAGCCACCACCATCTAACGACACTCAGATGGTGGTCTACCAATCGGATCAGCCCCAGCCAGTTCTTCTCCCTTCACCTTTCAAGCAGGAGTCGTTGATGGAAGTCAACGGGATTTGGTACGACTA
The DNA here is from genome assembly GCA_037367405.1 of Ottelia alismoides. NCBI lineage: Eukaryota > Viridiplantae > Streptophyta > Magnoliopsida > Alismatales > Hydrocharitaceae > Ottelia > Ottelia alismoides. The sequence goes on along the minus strand of JAZKJV010008895.1, from coordinate 22,591 downwards.
GTACCAGCAACAGCGTGGGATCCGTCGTGATTATTAGGGTTTCTGATGGTCTACCGGTGGCACCTCGTCCCAGCAACAGCCTCCAGCCCAAGGCAGACAGAGCAGTTAGCAGCAGCAGCAGCCCCATCACTCCCTGCAGTACCAGTAGGGTCCTCGTCCCTCATACCAGGGACAACAGTGGATGCCAAAGCAGCCTCATTCTCAGTATTCTCAGCCTCTCCCTCCTCAATACCAGCAACAGCAACAGTCTCAGCCTCATTTCCAATGAGACAACCCGTCTAGTTCTCATACATCTGTTTATGAGAACCAAACCCTTGATGACCTCGACCGGTTACTCACTAACCAGTAGGCATCCTTATGGAGAGAGATGAACGAGTTTCGGTAGGAAATGAGGGAGATAATCAAGGGCAAAGCCGCTATACCCGCTCAGATTTATACCTAATCCGAACAATCTGAAGAGGAAATCTGAGCAGGTACAGTTTACAAAGACCACCACTCCTAGTGATATTTTGGGTGATATTTCTTCCTATGTATTTGATGTTGATTTTGTGACACTTAGGAGCAGTAGGATGCCGCCGGGGGCAACTCGTCTGAGCGATGACCCAATGCAAATTACAGGGAGCCAGACGAGGACGGAAGCGGTACTGATGCTGCTTATCCTGATGATGATGTCGGTGGTACTGACACTTCCAAGGATGTTGATCCAGACAATGGTACTGAGGCTATCTTATTTACAGTTGTAGTTGGTGTTGTTGTTGCCACCAAGATTCCAGATGCTAGGCCAAGGTACGGTGCTGATGCCACAAGTTCAGATGTTGTGGGTGGTATTGATGCCACCAAGTTACCTTATGTTGTGTTGCCTCGTTTTGAACCTGAGGACACTTATAGAAAAACACAAAAAATGGAAAATCAGCAAAAATCAATAAAGGAAAGGTTTATGTATCTCCCGTGAGTCCATCTATGTTTCATGATGATATTTGCATGGATTCTAGCCTATTACATGCACAAGAACCTATTCCTAGCCCTCATCTATCTGGAGAGGGTCCTTCCATCCCCTTCCCCCAAGCACTCCGCTTAGAAAAGGGGACCAAAACAAAAAAAATCTAAAAAGAAACACCAGATAGAGTTCAACGAGCAAATAATAGACAGATTCCAGATACATCTAACTCTTCAGGAGGCACTTGAGCACATTCCTCTATTCCAAAAGAATTTGAGAGAGAAGACCACCAGTAGGAAGAAGAGGAACCATGATACAGAGATCCATGTTCTCACCCGTGCCACCTGCTTTGCTATTCAGACCCAATTGCCAGCCAAAAGACCAGATGCAGGAGCTCCTTATGTCAAATGCCACATTAATGAGTAGCAGTTCGATCGTACTCTATTAGACATCGGTTCTTCGTTTAACCTCCTCCTAGTTGCCTTACTCAATCAATTCAAGTTTGGACCTCTTAGACAGAGCAGGACAGTCCTTTAGTTTGTTGATAGATTTGTTAAGAGGCCGAAGGGGTTACCAAAGGACGTTTTCAACACAATTCAGGGCCTGAAATTCCCCATGGACTTTGTTGTACTAGACGTGGATATCTCTGAATCAGTGACTGATACCACCATCATCTTAGGACAACCTTTCTTGGCCATGGCCAAGGTAGTGTCCAATCATGATAGCGAGAAGGTATACTTTCATGTCAAGGGCAAAAGTGTACAAATAGAGACGATTGAGGAGACTAGAGATAGAGATTCAACTTGCTCAGATCAGACTACCGACTCAGAGCAGATGACAGATTCTGAGCCAGACATCCACTATGAGTGTGATTTTGTGATCACAGATGATGAAGCAGTTTGGACAGACCCGGACACACGAGCTCTCATCACACCTTCAGAGACATTAGAGTTCCATAATACAACCGAGGAAAGTTCGGAGAGTGTAATCATGGAGCAGGATACCGTAGAGGCTGGAGAGACAGATTCCGATGGTAAGGCAGATTTTGTTTCTTGCAGTTCAGATCCCTTCGAGTCAGACACCGAGTTGGATTGGGAGGATTTTAATCAGTATTTGTCATGTCTGATTCCCATAGAGACCATAGTTAGAGCGGAGACAGAGCTAGAGCAACATACAAATTCACCAGATATGCAGTCTCTGTTTGTTTCAACAGAGCACCGAGAGTTCTCTCATACAGATCTGGTGGCCTTTACACAGACAATCCAGAAACCAGATCCACCCACTCCCACCAATCAAGAATTAAAGACCTTACCGCACAACATGAAGTATAGATTCCTTGCGGGTGAGATAGAGATGTATCCAGTCATTATCTTAGCAGATTTGACTAATGACCACGAATCTCGTTTGATGGAGGTTCTTGAGAGGAACCGCAAGGCCATCGGTTTGTCTGTAGCTGATCTTCATGGGATAAGTCTAGCCCTGTGCTCTCACCACATCTATCTGGAATATGATGTTAAGCCTTCGTGTGAGTTCCAGTGTAGGATGAACCCTAATCTTTGATAAGTAGTGATGAAGGAAATATCTAAGTGGTGGAGCGTCGATTTTATCTACCCCATCTCCGACTCCAAGTGGGTTAGTCCATTACATGTGGTGCCCAAGAAAAGGGTGTCACTACAGTTGTGAATGAGGATGGAGAGAAGATCGCTACCCGAATACCCACTTCTTGGAGAGTCTGTGTAGACTACAAACAATTGAATCAGGCCACCAAGAAGGACCACTTCTCGCTACCATTCATAGATCAGATCATTGAGAGGCTAGCTGGGAAGAATTGCTACCGCTTTCTGGATGGGTATTCAAGCTACAACCAGGTGGCCATAGCATCTGAAGAGCAGGAGAAAACGACTTTCACATGTTCGTTTGAGACGTATGCTTTTAGACGGATGCCCTTTGGATTATGTAATGCCCCATCTACATTCCAAAGGTGCATTCTCTCTATTTTCTCAGACATGGTAGGTGAATTTTTAGAGGTCCTCATGAATGAGTTCTCGTCTATGACAAAAGTTTTGATGCTTGTCTTTCTTGCCTAGACTGTATATTACAAAGGCTTAGAGAGGTCAATCTCGTATTGTCATGGGAGAAGAGTTATTTCATGATGACTCAAGGTATGGTGCTTGGCCATATTATCTCCAACAGAGGCATGGAGGTAGATATGACCAAGGTAGACATCATCAAGAAACTCAATCCACCATCCAATCTGAGATAGTTGCGGCCTTTTCTAGGGCATGTCAGTTTCTACCGAAGGTGTATGCAGGACTTCAGTAGGATTGCCTGACTTCTCACTGATCTCCTCACGAAAGATACCGAGTTCCTTGTAAATGATAAGTGTCTTTTGGCTTTTGAGACTCTCAAAGACATGATTATTCAGGCTCATGTCCTTCAGCCACCAGATTGGTCTCTCCCATTCGAGATCATGATAGACGCCTCTGACTTTGCCATAGGGGCAGTGCTGGGACAGAGGAGGGAAGGCCTTCCCTTTACCATACACTACACTAGCTGTACCTTGGATGTCGCCCAGAGGAACTACATTGTGACTGAGAAAGAGATGCTAGCCGTAGTATTGTCTTTGGATAAATTTTAATCATACATTCTTGGATCTAGAGTGATTGTGTACACCAATCACACCGCCATCAGGTACCTCATGGCTAAGAAGGATGCCAAAGCATGTTTGACCATATGGATCCTTCTACTCCAGGAGTTTGATATAGAGATTAACGACAAGCCTGGAGTCAAGAATGTGGTGGCGGATCACCTCTCCCGATTAGAGCATCTTGAGGATTTTAAGACTACCACACCTATCACTGAGACATTCCCAGATGAGGCGATTTTTGCTATCATCTCACTCCAGTGGTACGTCGACATTGTGAATTATCTTGTTGCCAAGAAAGATCCACAAGGTTGGACCAGGCAGCGACTTGAGACTTTCCTAGCGAAGGCCAAGTCATACCACTAGGAGGATCCCGTCCTTTACCATGAAGTAGGAAACATTGTTTAGTGTCGGTTTATTCCTCAAGAACACCATAGCGTCCTCACTTACTTCCACAAGCTTGAGGCAGGAGGACATCACTCTGGGAGGAGGAGGACACAAAAGATTCTCCAATCCGGTCTTTGGTGGCCAACCCTCTTCAAGGATTCCGATGAATTCATGAAGAAGTGTACTGATTGTCAGAGGATGGGTAGTTATGAACATAGAGATATGATGCAGATGCAGCCCATTCACTTATGTGAGGTTTGTGATGCATGGGGCATCGATTTTATGGGTCCATTCCCCAAAAGTCAGGGATTTGAGCACATTTTGTTGGCCGTGGAATATGTTAGTCGTTGGGTTGAGGTATTCCCCACCCGAAACATTGATGCCAAGACAGTTTGCAGATTTTTGATGAAGAACATCATCACACGGTTCGGGGTACCTACAGTTTTGATATCTGACGGGGGTACTCATTTCATCAACGACAAGGTAAGGGCCCTTGCTGATGAGTTCAGTATAGACCATCGAGTTGCTACACCATACCATCCACAGACAAATGATCTTGATGAGGTTTCAAATAGGGAGATTAAAACGATTGTATAGAAGGTTGTCTGTCCAGATCAAAAGGACTGGTCACAGCTCTTGGACTTGGTCTTGTGGGCTTATCGGACTTCCTTCAAGACACCTTTGGGTACATCTCCTTTTCAACTCGTCTATGGAAAGCCATGTCACTTGCCTGTTTAGATCAAGCACAAGTCACTATGGGCAATATCAGAGATATTTTTGGATCCTGAGAGTGTAGGAGATCAAAGACAAGTAGAGTTGGCAGTCCTGGAAGAGATTAGAGATGTGGCCTTTTCTAACAACCTACATTACAAGGACAGAGTGAAGATGTGGCATGATTCTCATATAAGCCATAAACAATTTGAGTCGAATCTGAGAATATGATTGTTTGATGCCAGGTTGAGATTATTTCTAGGGAAATTACAGAGTAAATGGAAAGGCTCGTATAGGTGTATGGCAATGACAACATAGACATATCTGAGTTGTCATCTGAAGCCACCTTTTGAGTCAACGGTCAACACCTGAAGCCCTATCGTGATCATGTCCTGTCGACCGTTAACGTTGCCCCCATTCATTTTGTATGAGACGTACCCTTTGATTTTTACATAATGTGTCTCATACCCGAGTTACTCTTCAATTTCTATTCTTTGTATATTCATGTTTTTGGTTATTTCATTCTTTTCTTCTGATTTGTCTAGCACCCTAGGTCTCGCATAGGGTTTTTTCTACCCTTAGGATGTACTTTAAAGTGAAACTTTACCCTAAGTATAGGGGTTGCTAGACTGGGGTTGTTCATATTCTTTGCGTCGATTACCTCTTGTTTGTTGCCAATATTTGGGATCTCCGACCAAAATTATAGAGGAGGTAATATATGTATATTCTCCTGCTTGTCCCCCACCTGTAGATATTCTTTTCTATACTTAGGGATCCTTTACCCTAAGTATAGGGGGGACAGGTCAATTCATTAATTTTGTGTATATTCTCATCCTCGGTTCTCCCTATTTGTATAGTCTTCTATTCTTAGGATTATTTCATCCTAAGTATAGGGGGGACCACCGACTTCTATTCTTTTCATTTCGTATTCTTTGAGTCATTGTAGCATATGAGTCTTTTCTCTTTTCTATACTTAGCATGATTTATGTCTTACTTTTCCACTCTCTAATCACTATGAGGACATAGTTCGAGCTAGGTATAGGGGTTGTCGCATATATTGTATATATATACTTTATCCATAACTCGTACTTTCATATTTTTAATACAGCTAAAATACTATATAAATACATGTAAAATTCAGTAAATCAGCTAATAAAATATGCAGATATCTCCACAAATTTCTTTTTGTATATACTGATTAATAAGTCAGGCTAAAATATTTTGAAAAATATTTTGAAAGTAGTTTGAAAATCTATTGAAAACTATTTGAAAAATGTGTTCAACATTTGTAAAAGTATTTTGGTTTGTAAAAAATTCCTTTTTTTGTGTAAAATCAAATTATTTTGTAAAACAATTTGCAAATGTTTTTAAAATGGTAGAAAAATTATTTTGAAAAAAAACTATATATACTATTTGAAAAATGTTTGCAAAATAGTTTTTTAAATATTTGTAAATGTTTGTAAATTTGTTTGAAAAAATTATTTTGGACTACAGTTTTCAAGAGTATTTGTAAAATTTCTTTCAAATAAGTTTGAGGAATATATGCATCATCCATAACTAACACTCAAGTTGTAAATCCTAATTCTTGTAAATAATTGACTCACTCTTGTGTAAATATGTGTATCTTATCTGCTAACCCTAACCCTTATTAAAAAATGCCTAAAAAAAACAAAATTCTATAACAATTTGCACTAAAAAAAACTTTTTACATGTGCATTTCTTTCAAAAATCCATAAATAGTTCAAAATTAGAAAATTGTTTCAAAAATATTGCATTGTACATATTTACTCACATTTGCATGAGCATTTTTCAGGGTAATGTTGACATTTAAACTAGTCTGGAATAAAATTGAGCAATGGAGATTAGTTAAGACCTTAATCCACTTAAAGTCAAAGGAACCTTATAGGATATGAGTTTAGGATTTTTCAGGTCTTGAGACTTAATTCTTCAAGTCCACTAGGCTATGTTCACATATCATCTTGATTGGTCTAAATAGAGCACTTAACAACACACGCATGACTCTCGCAGACAATGGCTTGACTTGCACAAGCACTTTACACGTGGCTCAATACGGATGAGGTGGTGAGGAGGTAGCCGACCTTGGCTTCGAGTAGCAAATGAGGGTAGCACATCTAGGAGGAACCTCTCGTCTTCCTCTAGGGAGGGTAGTGCATCTCAACCTGATCTAGTAGCATTGAGGTCTAAAGACATAATGTTTTGGGGTTGCAATAATGCTTCAAAAGAGGGATACTCTATTAGCTCAGGAGGAAAAACTCCTTATGTACATGATGCACCTTGTATATATTTTCAAAGAAAATAGAGAAGAAAAAAATGCAGAATCTCCAAAAGTGGATTGGCCTGACTAAAAAGTAAAATGCATGCCGGAGTGTATATACAAGTACAAAAAAAGAATAAGAGCTTCAAAGTCAAATTTTTGTAAGCTTGCAGCTGGATGACTTGACTACACTGGTCATGCATCCAAGGATAGGTAACTACACTGGTTACTATCCATTCTTTTCTCCATCTCCTCTTCTTGAGCTGGTTGTACTTGAACTTAGAAGGGAATATCCCCGCACCTCGAGGAAAGAATTTATAGATTGGGGGACTAGAGTTACCTTGTTGAGGGAGGTTATTTCTCTGTCATTTTTGAAGTGGGAAGCCATAATACACATATACTGTACAAGTACATATTCATAGTCACTAGAGTTTGTATATGTAGACTTATTCTAACCTGACTGATTAAGGCGATATGACCATAGAATAGTGGAACTTGAGGGTTGTTGAGTCTTAAACCTGTTTCCCAATAAGGTTCCGCCAAACTAATAATCCAAAGGTCTGACCGAGCTCTATACTCCAATTTATGAAGGTTTAAAAATCAACATTAGTCTAAGTTCTTTCTTTTTTCTTTATTTTATTTTCACTTATTTTCCAAATAAGTGTTTGCTAAGGGACTAGCAAAGGTAAAGTATAGGGGAATGATGAATCCATGATTCATCACCTTTATTCTTTTTTATATTTTTGCTTTATTTCCTTAGTCAAGTACTAGTAAATACCTATTAAATTCATAAAATTACCACTCAACAAGCATTTGTTAAATATGCATTTTTAATACTTTTTATATTGAAATAAAAGAAAAAAGAAGAAAAGAAAAAATAAAATAAAAATAAAGATGTATTTATGAAAAAAATGCAGACTAATCCGAACCCCGAAAGAAGGTCAGGACTTGACCTGATCGACCGGGAACAAAGTAGGGGGAGATAGGGTCTTTAATCCAAAAATACTTTGTAAATATTTTTCCTTTTTATTTTTGAATTTATTCTTTGTATATTTGTATAACACTTACACAATTTTATTTGTATATAAATTGACCTCAAATTAAATATTTTTCTTAACGAAAGTGTAAATAAAATTTTTTCTAAATACTAAAAACAATTTCAAAGTAAACCATGTATAGAGTAAAAGTATCACACTCAGAAAAATTATAAAATGACAATTGAAAGACCAATTTCGGATCCATACGACTCAATTGAATCAAACTCACTTTGATTATACTCTAAAATAAATTATCTTTAAAATGGTCGTGGTTTCATAATTTTTGGAGTTACGATTGAAAAGTCGGTTTTCCGGGGTGGCTTTTATAATTTGACCATTTATTTATTGTATTTATTTTCAGACATATTATACTTTTAATAATTATAAGTATTGTTCACAGTAATTTAAAGTAAATGTTTTTTAATTTTTTTAAAATTTGTATATTAAAATTATTTCCTTATTTCTACATGTGTATATGTACATTATGTATGTATGATATGTATAAAATTAATGTTAAATAAAAATCATAAAAAATTATATCTAACATTAATTAATTAAATTAATATAATTACGAATGTTTATTTATTTATTCATTTATTTGATTTGAAAACCAACTATATATATAAGATTTGATTGTATACCTTAAATAACACCATTAAGTAGCTAATTAATTTTACCAATTATTTATTTTATTTATTTATGAAATTCATTTCAATTAATTTATTATTTTATTTATTTATTTAAACAACCACTAAATACCTTCCTTTTGGGATTTATTCTTCTTTTTTAATGGTCTCCTCTCCTTCTTTTGGATGTTGATCAATCTTTTGCGAAGAAGGAGCCTGTTTTCCAAGAGTTATCTTGTCGAAGAAGGGAGCCTAGCCTGCAAGCCGTCCGGTGACAGCGAGTCGGTCTTCGTCGAGGCCATCACGGCATTATTCGACTTCCTCAGGTCAGATCCAATTTATGTTGTTTCTCTAGAGTAATCGTATCATAATTTTTATTTTCAACTTCGTTGTAGATTTTAGATCCATAGTTTTCATCACCATTTGTTATTCGATCACGATCCAACACTGATCACCATTTCATCCTTTCAATCTTCTGTTTTACGTTCGACTGTACACGAACTCTCATCTCCAACCACACACGGTGGCCAGAGACCTGGTTCCAATCCCTCACCTCCGTCGGAACCTCGCCCACTAATTGCTCTTTGATTTTTTTTTTGCAGACTGAGCCATGTGCTCGAGTCGGTTTTTCAAATTATTTTATTGCAATATTAAAAAAATAAAAAAATAATTATTATTTTATCTCTAACATTTTTGTTGCATGATAAATAAAAATAAAAAATATTTTTGTTTATATATTAGTTTTGCATGATTATAATAAAAAAATAAAAAAATATTTCTTTTATTTCTAACATTTATTTTACAGGTAAAATTATTTTAAAAAAATTACTGTTGAAAAAAAGAAAATATGTTCATTGTTTTCCAAAAAATAAGAAAAAAAACAAAAAGAAGGCACCGCCTGCTGCAGCCCAGCAGGTGTCGCCCGCTATAGCCGACTTCGAGAGCTCCACTGCCATCCAGACCGAGCACAGTCCATCGCAACCGCCGTCGCATCTGCCTGTCGATCGGGCAAGGCGCTCCACCATCCTCTGCCACCCTCGATGATGCAGACGAACGTGCCCCCTCAACCAACAGGCGTTGGCTGTCTCTGCCAGATCTGTGTTGTGCACGTGGATCCCCTCTTCGACTCCGACAACCCATTCCTGCCAGTCGTCCGTCGCTACCCAACCGTCGCAGCCTCATGCGCCTCGCTGTCAACGAAGACCTCCGTCGATCTGCGTATATAGCACCCGACCCTGCGCAAGGCCCGTCTCTGTCCTCGTCAAGCGTCATCGTCTGTCGTGAGACATGCCGCTACCAATCGCCTTGACGATTTCACCGAGTCCCCACAACGTCAACTCTGCCTTGTATCACCGCATGACCACACACTCCACACCAACCCTCATCCACCTGCAATAGCCAGCCCCTCCTCCATTCAAGGCATGTGCCATCCTCGCGAGCTGCCGATCGCCTGGCCTGGGTGAGGAGAAGAAGAGGGGCGGTGCCCCCACCCCCTTTTCCCCCTTTTGCCTTGCTTGGAAATGAAGGGAAAGCCCTAATTTTGTGGGTGAAATTTACAAATCTACCCTGACATTCATAAATATTGCAAAATCAACCCCTGCCTGCTTCAAGTGACGTCGGTCATCTGAGTAACTTATACTTTCAGCCCTCTACTTTGTTGCATGTTATTATTTGATGCAAAAACAATAAAAAATAGAATTGTAGTCATGTATTTCATACTTTAAATTTCACAATTTTATCATTGAAATAAATTGCATTTTATTGTTATATACCTGATGTGTCCTCTTCATTGTATAAAAATTTCATTGCATTTTATTTTTATTTTCTATTTTTAAAAACTCAAAAACATCATTTTTTACTGTTTCCAATTTGAAAAGTCATAACAAAATTAAAAAATGTGTAAAAAATCCAAAAAATTAGAGTAGATTTCTTTTTCTGTATATTGATTTCCGTCCAAGATTTATGCATTGATAATTTGTAAAACTCCTAAAAATTGCAGAATACTCAAAACATTAAAATATTTGTAGAAAATTATTGAAAAAACAAAAAATTGGGGTTTTGGTCTATGTTTGTAGAATTTTCTTCTACTTTCCAGAAAAAATAAACTTCATAATTTTTGTATTTATATTCTATTTTTTAAATTGTTAAATACTCCAATCTAGTGTAATTTGCACTTTCTGATTTTTTAGAAAAAATATTAAAATTCTAAAAAACCACCAAAATAGTAAAAAAGAATTAAATTCCAAAAAATATTTTCTTTGAAAATTTTTGAGCATTTTGGTATATTAGAAAAATCCCAAAAATCGCACTTTCTACATTTTTGAATATAAATTTGATTTTTACATTTTTTTTAAATTTAAAAATATATTTACAAAATTAATAAAAATTGAGAATTTGAAACATAGAAAAATTTACAAATCTTTAAAAAATAAAAAATTAAGTAAATCACAAAAACAAAACACAAAAATATAAAAGGAAAATTTTAAAAAAAAAGTTCATTTTTGAACTTTTTTTCTCACTACCAAGTTTTTCACGTGCTCCTTGTGTGTTCGACCCTGGGAGCTATACTAGGTTAAAACCATATCTAGACCACCTTAGATTTTATTGTATATCATTTTGTGGTTGATTCTACAATTTTTTCTAGATTGAATCTCCCGGTTGACTAAGGTAACAACGACACCTTAATTTGACAGCTTAAGACCGGGGCAACTCAACATAACCCCTAAACTATCTGATATTGCACCTTAGTTCTCTTCTACGTCACTGATGAATCTCCATTTCATAACCTTTATTCTATCATTTTGGCCTAAAAACCCCAACAAATACATGTAAATAGCAGTAATTTGTATATAATAGCATTCATTATTTATTATATTTATTATACATAAAATAAGGTTTTTAATGCCAAAATTATAGAATAAAGAGAAGAAAAGAAAAGGAATAAAATGTTGAAAATATTTTATGACCCTAACCCCGAGACCAATTACAGAATGGAATTGGTCGACAAGGAATAAAGTAGGGGGCGATAAGGGACAAAAATACAATAAATACCTCATTTATTTATTCAATAATTATGCATTTTTGACACCTATTTTATATTCCAGTATTCATTCATCAAATAAAGAAACTTTGAACACAAAAGTTGTAGATACTAATGTAAATAAAAATACAAAATTGAGTTTGTGCAAAAATAATATAAAGTGTTCATTTTATACCCAAAATAAAAAGACAAAAACCAACCTTCACAGACCCATATCTTTCAAATAAAAATCAAAATATAGAAAAATCACCTCTAATGGTATATAACTATTCATGAGCTATTTAATTGTGGTGGTTTTATATTTTTCGGAGTTACTAGGTAGAAGTCAGGTTTTGGGCCCCTATTGTACCTAATACCGATTAAAATATTCAATTTATTCATTATTTATTATTTTTGCAAATTATTATTTTTATAAGTTTGTAAATTTTATTTATAACACATGTACATATTAGAATCAAAATAAAACCACAAGAAAAATAAAAATATAATACGTTTATGTAAAATACATAGACAAAAGACCTATGCTTCTATATGTATATAAAGAAAAGGGAAATACATTCTTTAATTCTTAATTCTTTTATAATCTCCTAATATTGTAAATAATATACATATTATATTAAAAATATAAAAATAAAATAAAACTCATAAAATACATTAAATTAAAATGGTATCCATAAAACATAGGTAAAATACCTATAAATACACATATATAATATACTTACATATTTAATTAAATATACAAATAACATCATCAAAATAAAATAACAATACATTTATACTTACAAAAATAAGTTATAAATATATAAAATAATAGAAATAAATAATAAAATAAAATATACAAAATAAAATTAAAAATGTACAAAATACAGGTAAATATACCTATAAATAAGCTATTAAAATAAAATTGTAATAAAATACATCAAATAAATAAATAAAAATCATAATAAAATACTACATTAAATAATTAACAATTTTTATTTGATACACAAAAATTAATAAAATCATTTACTATTTATAAATAATTATTTTCGAATAAACCTACAGTCTTGTCCTGTATTGGTCTCAGGAGGACCAATCACAGGACGCGGACTGTTGACCTCAGGTCAACTGTCCCATCCACGATTGGGCCCGTCAGATCTGTATTTTCCCCTTTCCCCTAACTTCTGCCATTTTTCGCGGATGTCTCGTCCATCTTTCGAGGATGCTTCCTTCAGACGAAATGTTCCCTGATCATTGTACATCACTCCCCCACCTTAGATCTAGTGTATATAGCTTAGATTCTGTGCAACTGGCCGGTCAATAAGGGTGCCCATCTATGTTTATGAATAATAACCTCCTCCATCCTTTGCAAATTTGGTCAATCTTCTTCCATTTTCTGCCCTTGCCTTCGGCCTAGCGAGTTCCTTTGTGACAGGGAGGAGCCACTATAGGGTCCGAGAGGGCTAAAAGGGGAGGAGCTTGCACCCACGGCCGAGCTCCGGTGAGGTCCTGCTCCCTGCCATCGCTGGCAGGTATAAGAGCTGCGCTTTTCAATTTTTAGGTAGATTTTAATCTCATATTTTTATTTATGCATTTAGTTTAATCATTAGGCCGTAGATGTAGCCTAGATAATTAGTTTGTAGTTCGCCGGAGCTCTGCTCCGGCAAATGTTCCCACTTTGTTTTTTATGCTAATACAGCTTCATTTGTGGTTGAGGGATCTCCCCTCAAGCCGTGTTGTTCTCCTGTGCAGGTTAGGCGCACCTACAAGCACCCTGAGCTGGATTCGAAGTTCGTCGGAGGTTCCTCGAGCGCCGCAACTTCGTTGACCTGCTGGCAGCGCTCTGGTGAAGCTCCGACGATTCTGATTCCCTCTAGTAGCTAGAGTGCCTCACCAGGAGCAGTTGGTGCCACCTTGGAGCCTCGAAGGACGTCGGAGGCAGGAGATCAGGGGCGGGAAGTTCGGTCGTTCCGACCTTCTTCCCTATTTTTCCTTCCCACTTCTCCGTCGTCGATGAAGAAGGTGGTGCCAGATCAACCCATGACTTTCCGATGCAGCTACGCCTCGACCGTCAAATCCTCTCCAGGGATCTAATCTCCACCGCTCATCAGCAAAGTGTCATCAGCCGTCGGATGAGCACCACGTGTCAAGTCAGCTCTCCAGCACCGTCCGATCCAGTCAATTAAGGGTAATTTGCATACATACCCCTAGCCCTTTTTGTATTTAATTTTTAAATGTTGTACATAAAATATTATGTGTAAATAAATTTGATCATTTTGCATGTAGGCCATCATACTTTTCATATTTGCATTCTGGTCCCTACTAGCATCACGTGCAGTCCTCACATGACGTTGGAAATTTTGCACAAGACCCCCTAGCATTTTTGTATATTGGAAATAGTTCTAGAACTTTAAATAAATATTTAATTTTGTTGGGTAAATTGCAAGGGTTCCTTGTAATTTATTTTATTTGCAGTTCTGCCCCGGCTAGGCCTTTTATTTTTTAAAATATTATCTAATTATTAAAAAATAGCTACATAGCTCCAAAATTCCACAAAAATAGGGTTAAATGCCCATGCAGTGTACTTACAGCCACGTGTCTATTTTGCATTTTTTGTGCATTTAACCTATTTAATAAAATTAAAAAGGAGCCTAAATAAACCCTATCTAATTTATAAAATAACAAAAAAATATGAAAAATTTTGAAAAATTCCAAAAGAATTATATATGTTATATTTTGATATTTATTGAGTCCAGAAATCAAAAACCCTAAAAATAGTAAAAGAAAACAAAAAAATCAGAAAGCTCCAAAATTCAACAAAAATATAAAAATTCAACAAAAATCCCAAAAATATGTTTTTTCTATTTAATAATTAGCTATATATAATTATTTATATATTAAAATTAATTTGGGTATTTTTGGACTTATTTATTATTTTTGAAATCCAAATTAATGTCAGGTGTTTAATTAATCCCATATATAGGATATTTTTGGCTTTAAAAATACATAAAAATTAGCAATAATTCTTATAAAAATACAAATACATTATAAAAATATTGAAAACCAAAAAATAATTTATTTTACAAATTTATTTATATTTAATAGTATTTATAAATACATCTCCATGAATTGCACAAATAAAGCCTTATATGGCTAAATTACTTTTATAAAAGAAAAGAAAAGATAAAAAGATAAAAATAGAAAAGAAAATAAAAAATTAGAAATTAAAAATCAAAATAGTAGAAAAATATAAAAATAAATAATTAAAAAATTAAAAAATTAAAAATTAAAAACCCCACAAAAGCAATAACATGGACAAGATAAGGATTGAATAATTTTTTGTATTCATGTTTGCTCCCAATCGTTTGCTCCCAGTGTTCGACCTCTACTTGTGCTTGCACCTATACACATTTGCATGTAGAGTTATAATAAATTTTAACTCTACATTTTTTAGATTTAATTGATTTATTCATGTAATGGGTTAATTGTTGATTAACCGGGATTTATCGAGAGGTCAACGTATAGACTATTGATCCGCCTTGTGGATTAATACGACCCTTAGAAAATCTCAGTTATTAGATGGCGTCGTTGCTGGGGAGCAACGTCTTTTGGGATATTCATTGTTTATTTGATTCTTCACTCTTGTCCAAAATTTATTTATTTGCATTATTTTCTTTTATTATCATTGTGAACTATCTGACGGTCTTCCATGTTTGAATTTGTTGCGAGGGACTGCGGCGTGAGGGAGGCTCTTCTAGGAGGACCTATGCACCCGAGCAATGCGGAGCCGACCTTCTGACTAAGCCGGCATGAGAGTAGCCAATTCAAATCTGAAGGAATTTTGGAGACAGATTCAGAGCTTCCTTTTATTATTCAAAACAATATTGTAAATTTATGTGAGAGAGTGACACTTGGCATGTAATAATACAGAACTCTCTACACTCTGACTTTCCGAGGTCCAGTGCCCAAGGGATTGTTCCCTTGGGGGCCTCGACAGTTTTGACGTTTTTTTTTATTTTATTTTATTATTTTATGTGAATGATCCCTAGCTTAGGATTGCTTGACGTAGACTAAGGCCCAAACCTAATATATATGCATGTACCTATAGATACGATTTGGAACTTAGTCAAATTTGAAATAATGTTCTTCACGCTAATAGCATCCAGTATCTAGGGCGATTCCCTCGGATTGCATCTCATATAGCATAGGTTTCAATTTTGTCTTGCATCCCGTATGGAGAGAGCTGGGAAGCACTGTAAGTCCTCTTAATTTGCATGCATCATTCAATTTTCGACTTGCATGGCTTTTCCGATCATCTCTCTTTGTTATTGCTCACCTAGGATGTAAACGGAATTGGAACCCCGTTAGGTACTTGCATTGAAAAATAACAAAAAAAGTGATAATCAAAATAAAATCGGGACAGCAAACCATACTCAATCTTTAAAATATAATGTAATGGATCCTTTGTCTTGGGGAGAGAAACCCCCTCATTGTCTGAGCATTTTATTCTACGTACACGCTAAGTATTAGTGCCCCAATCCCAAAGCCTAATTCCCGGTGTGTACAACTTTCTATGATCACCTAACTCTAAAATCGATAAGATAAAAAAGACTACATCTCGATCTTCACTGTGTTGAGTAGGTGAATCATGGGTTTGCTTTGTGTATTGATTGTGACTTGGTGTCCACTTGCATTTCTCTCTCTTTGAATTATCAGTCCTTTCGTGTGAGTCATGCATTTTTCCATCTTTGAGTCTCTCTACCTCTCTTATACATATATCTCTTCATTTTGCATTGAGTCGTGATATTGGCGCTTGAGCTCAATCATCTTCGCCAGATCCTTTTGTTTCGCTTCTTGCCCACCCTCCTCGTGTCCCCCGTATCATCTCTTCTATCACCCGGGATTGTTGTGCTTTCAGAGATCGCCACATCGAGGATTGATGGCTTACATTGATTATTAGAATAAGTCGGGCATGTGGTGAGGATGCTGAGATCGATTTGGTGATCTGAGTGAGATTTGTGCTCAGAGCTTCTTGAGGATTTCTTGAATGATGCATGATGATTAGGTGTGATTATTTATTGAGGATTTAGATCTCGCACACCGGAATGAGGATGTGACCTATTTTCAGGATTAGATGACGATATCATGAACTTTGATTGATCTATCTATTTTGAGGTTCCACCCATCTTGATTTTGAGGAATGATGTTTATTCTGATTTGGACTTCTCGGCAAAGATGTGTGGAACCCACATGATCGTCTTCATCCACCTTACTAATCCATCCTTGATCTCCTGCTTCTATTACCCACCTGTGGCACTTTGAGGATTCACGATTATCTTTCGTGCCATCTCAGCTGACTGGATTAACTGAGGGAAGTTCGGCGGTTGACCTGATTATTTGCTCCCTCACATGATCTTATGCCCTCCGGATGATTGAATGCTTGATTGCTTTCGAGGACCTGAGATTCGATGCCAGCAATCCCACGTCTTGATTGACCCAGTTCGCATTACTCCCTGAAGACTATCTGTGGGAGGATGCGACACATTCTTTACGATCGGTTTCACTCATTGCCTGTGATGCTATTTGATGAATCCACATTTCATCATCTTTATTCTATCATTTTGGCCTCAAAACCCCGGCAAATTCATGTAAATACCCTTAATTCATACATTTTAGCATCCATGCCATGCGTGTATAAATAGTGTATAAAATACAGTTTTTAAAGCTAAAATTATAGAATAAAGAAAAGAAAAAGAATAAAATATTGTAAACAATTTATGACCTGAAACCCCGAGACCTAGGCATCTCGATGAATAGGTTGACATAGAATAAAGTAGGGGGAGATAAGGGCCACAATACCAATAAATTCCCTTGTATTTTATTCATTCTTTATTCATTTGGGACCTATTTTTGGTTCCACTTTTTATATTTCAAATAAAGAAACTTTGTATATGAAAACTGTAGATAATTAGACAAAGAAAAATACAAATTGATTTCACTCAAAAATAATGTACAGATAAAAAAGATATGATCTGAATAAGAATCCAAATTCAATTTCCCAGACCTGTATCTCTCAAATAAAAGCTCGAAACACAACACAATCACCTTTAATTGTATATAATTTTAAATAATCTATTTAATGAAGGTGGTCTCGCATTTTGCGGGCTACGGTTTGAAAGTTGAGTTTAGGAACCCGATTGTATTCTTGTACAGATTAAAATATTCAATTTATTTATTATTCATTATTTTCCTAACTTTATATTTTTATAATTTTATAAATATTATTTATAATATATATGTACATTAAAATCAGAATAAAAACCTAAAGAAAATTCAAAATTAAAATACATGTATATAATACATAGGTACAATACCAATACATATACCTATAGAATTATTATTTATATAAATATACAAAATACATCAGAAAAATCAAATAAAAATATATTTAAGTGTATAAAAATATTTTAAAATTTATAAAATAATAAACAAAATAAATAAAAGTAAATATACAAAAAATTAAATAATAAAATTATAGAAGAATATACCTATATAGGACATAAATGGTAACTTGTATTATGTACCTCATAAAAATAAATAAAAATCACCACAAAATTATTTATAAAATAAGGAACAATTTTTATTTATAACCTAAATAAATAAAATCATTTACTATTTTATTTTGAATTTATGAATAATTTTTGCTAGGAATTTCCTGGTTGGTCCACGTGGACCAACCAAGCGCGGTCATTTTTTGACCTCGGTCTGCCAGATCTGACGCCCGCGATTTCGCCCGTTTCAAGAAATTTTGGCACCTTATTCTTCCATCTTTTGCGTCGCTTCCTTCTTGGAACTCCTTCCTTGATGATCACTGATCCACACCGAACGCTCAAATCTCACTATCTCCATCATTCACGCGTGGACCTCGCTTGAAGGAGACGCCATCACCAGGTATATATCAGACCCGCCACCTTCGAGCTCAATTTTGAACCCTTTGGATTCACTTTCTCCCCACCTAGCGCGCTCTAGAGCGAGAGGAAGGTGACAGCTTCCATCTCCAGCCTACAGGTGGGTCGAGGAAGGGTCTAGGTGGTCTCCACCGCCTCCGGCCGACCACCGGCATCGAGGTTTCCATCTCTCGCTTCCGGCCATTAAGGTACCCTCTCTCCCTTCTTCCTTTTTCTCTTTTCTTAGTCCTTGTAGTTGTAGGAATAGTTTAGGCCACTTAGATTCTCTCTCGCCGATCCATATCTCGCCGTCCATCGATCATCGGCGGAGCGTACCTTCGACCGAATCTCCTCCGCTTACCATAGCCCATCTCCGACTTCCATTCGCCCCCGCGGGGTCCAGGCAGTTTTCCCTGGACCCTCTCACCCATTTTTCAGGTCAAGCGCATGTAACGACACCTGGAGTCCCGTCTTCGTACTTCGCCGGAGGTACCTGGAGCTCGAAGCTCTGTCGCCTTAGCGTCAGCACTACAGAGCTTTTCCGACGACGTTAAGCCCTCCAGCACATAGAGTGACCCACCTGGAGCACGTCCGACCCATTTTGGAGCTTCCAGAGTCTCGGAGGAGGAAGATCGAGGTCGGGGAAGTTCGACGGGTCGGCGCTTCTTCCCAGTTCTTCCGAACCCTTCCTCCGCCGTCCGATCAGGGTCCTGCTCCAGATTGCACGACAGTCGTTGGATCTTCGCGCGTCACCACCGTTCGATCAAGCCCGGGAGGATCTAATCGCAGTCGTCACCCGCGAACCGTCATCGGCCATCCCCGAAGCGCCACGTGGATAAGTGAAGGACGTCCGTCGTTGGATCGCCAGTTGTGGGTATTTTGCACTCTATACCCCCAGCCATTTGTATTTTATGTTTAGTCCTCAAACTTTCAGGCGTAGTTTAAATAATTTGTAATATTTACATTTAGACCCTTAGACTTTTGCTATTTACATTTAGGTCCAGTCCACGTCACCTCACGTGACTTACGCACGTGGGGTGGTGGGTATTTTGCAAAGGAACCCCCCCCCCCCCCGTGGTTTGTCATATTTCATTTCAGTCTAGGAACTTTTTAATAAGTTTATTAGTTTTGGTAAAATTGCATATTAGCCCCTAAAGCTTTGTGATATTGCAGAAATACCCCTGGCAGGTCACGTACCTAGCGGGCATGAGATTAGCAATTTTGCAAGGAACCCCCTCTGGGTTTGGGGAATTTGTATTTGGTCTTGAAACTTTGTTTATTAGTTAAAATTTTGTTGAAAATTGCACTTTGGCCCCTGTGTTTCTGGATATTACATTTCTACCCCTGCCAATAGTGTATTTTCTTTTGGTTTCCTTTATTTATTTTGTGCATCTAAAAAATCCCAAAAATCACCAAAAAATATCATAAGTTCTTGTTGCATTGTAGTTTCACGCTAGATTTTTAGATTACATTTTCATTACATTTTCATACTTATAAAAATTCAAAAATATGCATTTTTGCTACTGTTTTACATTATAAAATACATAAAAAATATAAAAACTTCTCGAAAAATTCCCAAAAAATAGATTTTGTGTATTTTTAACGTGTTTTAACTTTTATCCAAAAATCATTAAAAATTTCAAAAGAAAACCTATAAAAATTATAAAACCCCAAAAATCTTCATAAACATATAAAAATTCCAGAAAAATCCTAAAAATATAATCTTTATCTCATAATTTTCCTTATTTTTTCTCCTTTCTTTAAAATTTAATTTGGAGAATTTTTGTTACTATATATATTCTATTTAAAGAAAAAAATTTAAAAAGAAAATATAAAATATGAAAATTTATAATCAAAATACAAAAATTATAAAATCAAAAATTAAATAAAAAAATCAAAATTAAAACCCACCAAAATAGCACTTGTAGGCGTTTGATCACTTCCACGTTTTTTTAGCACTATTGCCTTGTTCTATCCTGCTTGCTCCCTGAGTTCGATACTCTACACATACTTGCACCTATACATACTTATTGTAGAGTTATAATAAATTTTAACTCCACTTATTGTTTCGCATTGTTTGATTCTTATTGTGGGTTAATTGTTGATTTATATGGGTTTCGTGAGCGGTCGCTCAACGACACTATAGTTCTGCCTTGTGTGGACTATTTTGACCCTCGCAAAATCCGTGTTATCACTATTCTGACTCTGTCCCCACCTTGTGGGAGCCTGAAATCGCATCGTCTGATTGACTGTTCGGCCTCCCTACTGATTGTGTGCCCAATTTGTTGGTGCACTAGGCCAATGTCACTGACTCATTCGAGTCTACTCTCCTTGACGGTCCTCGCAAGGATGAGATTCACTTTTCTTATTATTCCATGCCTAGTTCATAGTGCTCTCCGAGGGTTATCTACGAGAGGCTATGACACCTTACTAGATTTGCAGTCTCTTCTGCTGATAGACGATCTGTCGTCTACCGAGACCATTCCAATTGACTCCTTTGAGTACTCTTTGCGTGAAGACCCTTGCAAGAATGAGATATGATCTGACTATTCCATGATTATCTTGCATTGTCCCCCGAAGACCATCTGCAGGAAAATGCAACACTTTCTTTTCGCTCGGTTTCCCTTTCTGACTGTGTCTCCTATTGCTGGGAACACGGAGCCAAGCGGTCTGATATGTTTTTGGTCCCCGTTACTTCGATGATTACCTGATCTGTTGGATCATGGGACCTGTCTGACTTGTCTCCTTTGAGTCTGCTCTTCCTCGCAAGGATGACCATCTTTCTCTGATTTTTCTCTGCTCAGCTGGTAGTACGTTCCTCGAGGGTTGTCTACGGGACGTTATCACACTTTCTTGATTTGTCGCTCTCTTCTGCTGGTAGCCGATCAGTCGCCTACCAAGACCATTTCTACGATCCATCTGTTGGATCAATCTCCTTTGAGCCCTCTCACCTTGACGACCCTCGCAAGGGTGAGCTTCTGTTCTGATTATTCATTGACTAGCATGTACTACTCCCCGAGGGTTATCTGCGGGAGGGTACATCATACTTTAGGAACTCGACTTCACTACTGGTGTCTCATTTCTATTGGAGCACAAAGTCGGGCCTGCTAATTTTGGTACTCGGTCTCCACCCTGGTTGTGTATCCTTTCTGTTGGAGCACAGAGCCGAGTCTTCTGGTTATTCTCTGATCCTGCTCACCTTGAGTACCCTTGTAGGGTTGAGCCCTGGTGAGTGGTGTTCGGTATGTTCTTGTGACCTTCTGATCTTATGACCACCAGTATCACGCCTCTACATTGGGAGTCTCCTATTTTTCACGAATTATATATCTTCCTGAGACCATGATTGACTCGGAGGAGTCTGTACTGTTCTTTCTTCCTCCAAGTCTTACAGTATCATCTCTACTCATTCATTCCTTCCTTATGAGCCGATGTTCTGCTTTCACTACCGGTCCTGCTTTACTTTCCGATCTGCTCATCCTCGGTAGCCGACACCCACTTGATTGCCTAACCGGGTGTCTTTTCACTATCTAACTACATCCTCGTTCTCACAAGGAGACGATGGACAAAGAGCATGGTACTCGCTAGCCAGATATCGTCCTGTACTTCACACTCTTTGCTTGTGTATATGTGTGTTTTGTCTTCTATTCCTTCTTTCTCCGAATGTTATGCGTGCACCAGATCTATTGCCATATCTTTGTGTCTACACTTAGGACGTACCGTGTCCTAAGCATAGGGGGGCACACACCGCGTTATTCTTTCTATGTCATGTTTCGTCACTCTGTTGTTACCTATATTAGGGATATTTTACCCTAAGTATAGGGGGAGTGATACATACATTCTCCACGATCTTCTCGTACATCTATATATATCTTTTCTTCTTTTCTTCTTTTCCTTCTCATTTTTCTTTTTCTATAAAAAGGTGTCGCTCCTTGGTGTCAGTTTTCTATACTTAGGACTATACTTCGCCCTAAGTAGTAGGTGGAGTGTGCACCCCGATTCGTTCATTCA